>CM075659.1:52298471-53498471 GCA_037954105.1 Canavalia gladiata | reverse complement strand
ATTTTATTTTGTGTGATATGTTACATTTGAAAATGTTTAAAATTATATTTTATCATATTTTTTATATTATTTTTAAAATTACTCTTAAATTTTTGATATAATTGAACTGTTTGGTTTCATATTTTGTAAGCTTATCAAATTATCTTAATATTTGTTTAACTGATTTCTATTTCCACATCTTCCTAAAAATAGTCTTATTTTAATGTGTTTAAAATATTATTTCAAATAATAAAAAACTCTCCGGCGAAATGATGTGAAAAAATAACGTGAAAAATATTGACAAAAATTGGGAAATAGACAACTAAAATTAAGGAAGCTGTTAATGTCTTTCTCTCGAGCTAAATCAACGGATTAGGATAGGATAACGACGTTTTTCCGTAGGGATCCTAAATGGCAATTCTCGTAATTATTTCCCAAAAGAAGGGTATTTTGCAATAGCACCTGGCAATTCCCCTATCGTCTTTGTTATATAAACCCGTTTCTTCCAAACCCACGTTTCTCTCTCTCTTTTTTCTTCTGTTATTCTGTGTGTACTCTCCCAGATCCTCCGCCTGAAACTCTTGTTTTGCCGCGCTCGTGCTCCTTCTTCGGATCCATTTCGCGTCACGCGAAATCCCGAAACCCTCCCCGAAGTCCGCGTTTTCTGTTTCGACGTTCGGTTCAACTCTTTTAGATTAAGTAGATCCGAGGTGTGAGCCATTTGAAGGTATTGCTGCCGCACCTGTGCGTGATCGATTGCATTTCGTGTTTAATTATCCGATCCATGTTGTTCCGATCATTTCATGCACCTGTTCTCAAAATTTCGTTCCTGCTCTGATCCCTAGCGTTTTCGGTTTCTGGATCTGAGTTTTTTTATGCAGAATTTAATCAATTTCTTATTGCATGATAAATGGCATGATGTCATGTTCCGGAACTTCGGGTTTGTCCGTTTTATGGCTCTTTAAATTGCTTTGAAGGTTGCTGAAAATGGTTTTGTCTGTATTTGCTGTTGTTTTGGCTTGGTTGCAGATCGTTGCAAAATGGCATCAGCAGCGACTGGGGCCACGGGATGGTACAGGGGAAGAGTGAAGGCTGTTCCTTCAGGGGATTGTTTGGTCATTGTGGCCATTGCCAGCACCAAACCTGGTCCCTTGCCTGAAAAGACCATCACTCTATCTTCTCTAATTGCACCTAGATTGGTAATTTACCTATTTGACTTTTTTTTCTTTGATGTGAAACTGGGAGCAAGAACCATGTGTTAAATGAAAAGTTTAAAGCTGTGAGCTAATTGCTTTGGTGTTTTGGGTTTGAATTTTTGTGAATAGGCTCGTAGAGGCGGTGTGGACGAGCCATTTGCGTGGGAAAGTAGAGAGTTTCTAAGGAAGCTCTGCATAGGAAAGGTGCGTTGGAACAGAGTTTTACTCTGATCTAATTGAGGGCTCTGGTTTTTGTCTCCTTCGGGTAAATCGTGCTATGTGTCTGATATGATATGTTTATTGGAGCAGGAGGTTACCTTCAGAGTTGACTATAACGTGCCGTCCATTAATCGAGACTTTGGAACCGTTTTTCTTGGTGACAAAAATGTTGCGATGCTGGTTGTTTCTCAAGGATGGGTTAAGGTTGAAAACCGTGTGCTTTTGCATCTAGATGTGCTTTACCAGTTGTTGAATTGCCTTGTTGATTGCGATCTTGTACATGCAGATCAGAGAACAGGGGCAACAGAAAGGAGAAGTGAGTCCATACCTGGCTGAATTGTTACGGTTAGAAGAACAAGCTAAACAAGATGGCCTTGGCCGTTGGAGCAAGGTTTGTTTGGGATTTCCTCTTTAGCATAAAACAAAATTTCGGAAAACTTAGCCATACCAACATTGAAAAGTAGATGTCCCGTCGCTTATGTTCTGCCAACTTGGTCTACTTCAAACCAACGTGCATTGTGTTGGGCCTCATCGATGTGATGTACAGCAAATGGTGTTTTCGTACTGTGACCATCTCAGAATCAGCCCATATTGCATGTAAATTTAATTGTGGAAATGACACCGTGCATCATGTCAATGTTCTAATTCAACATTTAATTAGGGAACGAGCTCATGCTAATGGGATGAAAATTGAAGACATGTAGTGACTATCCCTTTTTAATTTATCAAAATCCCTCATCAGTCAGCATATAATTTTATGGTGATTGCAGGTTCCTGGTGCTGCTGAGGCTTCAATCAGAAATCTACCTCCTTCTGCCATTGGTGACCCTAGTAACTTAGATGCTATGGGTTTGTTAGCTGCAAATAAGGGATTGCCCATGGAGGCAATTGTTGAACAGGTTCGTGATGGCAGTACTGTCCGGATCTATTTGCTCCCAGAGTTTCAGTTCGTTCAAGTTTTTGTTGCTGGAATTCAGGTAAGTGTTGTAAATGTGATTACTATTGCTATTTGTTATCGTTTTTTTCATACATACAACTAATTGTTTTCCGCTTCACACCAGTCCCCACAAATGGGAAGGAGAACTGTAACTGAAACCGTTGTTGAACCAGAGCTAACAGCTGATGACACCAATGCAGATGTTCCTGGAGAACCTCGGGCCTCACTTACATCTGCACAAAGACTTGCAGTTTCAACATCTGCTGAAACTGCAGCTGATCCTTTTGCACATGAGGCTAAATTTTTCACTGAGTTGCGGGTATTGAATCGAGATGTAAGTGAAGAGCTTCTATATAAGTCATATTGCTTTTGCATTTCTGAAAATTTTCTAATTTTCAAGTGGTATGTAGGTTCGAGTTGTCCTGGAAGGTGTCGATAAGTTCAGCAATTTAATTGGGTCAGTGTATTATCCTGATGGTGAATCAGCAAAGGATCTGGCATTGGAGCTTGTGGAAAACGTATGTGATTCACTTGTGTGGGTGATAGTATCATGATTTATCTGCTCTAAATCTATTCTTGTTGAATCTGACATGTTTCCTGCCATGATTTTATTCTATAGCAGTACTTGGTTTATTTGAGACTGAAACAAGTTTTATTCTCCTGATTTTGTGCTTAATATGTCATGTTGGACTGAAATTCCAAAATTGTATTTGGTTGACTAAATGCATTTGAAACAAAAAACATTGTACTTGCTATCATGGCTGGCTTTATTTGCTTAGGTGGAATTGTCTCCAAATATTTGTGACTTTTTCCCCCTATTTTGATGAAAGAGTGGACATAATAAATTATGAATTGCTTATCATTTGTCATCTTTTGTTCATTTTATTATTTTTTTGTCTTAAAATTAATGCAATATCATTTCTAGGCAATATCTACCAAAACATTTAGGTGGGATCTGATTTGACTTCACTGGTTTCTCCCTCCATGGATTTGGTATTTGAATTTTGCCAAAGTGATTCTCTTGGTAGTTTCTAGAGAGAGATGTAAAATATTTTTTCATGTCCTTTAATTCAATGACATATCAGCCAAAATATTTTGTAAATCTTACTCACTTGGAGTTTTCAATCAAATAGGGTTATGCCAAATATGTTGAATGGAGTGCAAATATGATGGAAGAAGAGGCAAAGCGGAGGCTGAAGACTGCAGAACTGCAGGCCAAGAAAAACAGGTTAAGGATGTGGACTAACTATGTACCACCGCCTTCAAACTCAAAGGCAATTCATAATCAAAATTTTACTGGAAAGGTAAAACATTGCTCAATCATTTATTTACACCAAATAGTCAATCTTCAGAATTATAAGCATGTGTAGCAATTGAGCTTGAGTTTTACAGGTGGTTGAGGTTGTAAGTGGAGATTGCGTTATTGTTGCTGATGATTCCATTCCATATGGTAGTCCCCTAGCTGAGAGGCGCGTTAACCTTTCAAGCATTAGGTGTCCAAAAATTGGCAATCCTCGTCGAGATGAAAAACCTGCCCCCTATGCCCGTGAAGCAAAGGAGTTCTTGAGAACACGCCTCATTGGCCGTCAAGTATGAAAATATCTTGTGATACCTTCTTTAATATCATTTTCTAATTCAGTTATAATTGAATACCCCTCTATTTTTTCAGGTGAATGTTCAAATGGAGTATTCTAGAAAGGTTGTTCCCACAGATGGGTCTATAGTTTCATCATCAGCAGCTGCTGATTCCAGAGTAATGGATTTTGGATCAGTCTTTCTATCGTCCAATGCAAAGGTTGACAATGATGATGCCCTGTCATCTGCTTCACCTGCTGGAAGTCAGCCAACTGGGGTGAATGTTGCTGAATTGGTAGTTGGCCGTGGCTTTGGAACTGTCATTAGACATCGTGACTTTGAAGAGAGATCTAACTATTATGATGCTCTTCTTGCTGCTGAATCACGGGCCACTTCTGGAAGGAAAGGCATCCACTCTGCCAAGGATCCACCAGTGATGCACATAACTGACTTGACCACAGTGAGAAAAATTATAATTACACCAAATTTGTTTCTACTCCAAAGCTAAAAATATAACTCAAATGTATGATTCTTTCATTTTGATTCATATTAGGCATCAGCTAAGAAAGCCAGAGACTTCTTGCCTTTCCTGCACCGAAGTAGAAGAGTTCCTGCTGTTGTGGAATATGTCCTCAGTGGCCATCGTTTCAAATTGTTGATTCCAAAAGAAACATGCAGCATTGCTTTCTCTTTTTCTGGTGTCAGGTGTCCTGGTCGTGATGAGCCATATTCTGATGAAGCAATTGCACTGATGAGGCGAAAGATAATGCAGAGAGATGTTGAGGTAAATCAATTCCTTTTTGAACTTAAGTTTCCTGTGTCCCTTATTTTTATTATTAAAAGTTTATTGGTTCTGGCAGATAGAGGTGGAAACTGTTGATAGAACTGGAACTTTCTTGGGATCGTTGTGGGAATCGAGGACCAATGTGGCAATTACACTACTTGAAGCTGGTCTTGCAAAACTTCAAACCTCCTTTGGCAGTGACCGAATTCCTGATTTTCACCTTTTGGAGCAAGCTGAACAATCTGCTAAGAGACAAAAGCTGAAAGTAAGAATGGGGTCCCCATTTACACGTCCACTATTATTTCCCTGTTTACTATTCTAAAGTAAATTGTTTTGCAGATCTGGGAAAAATTTGTTGAAGGAGGAGAGGAGGTATCCAACGGTGCAACAGTTGAAAACAAACAGCAAGAAGTCCTTAAGGTGTTTATGATACTATTTCACTAATAATCCTTTCACGTCTAAAAATGTTTACTGACTTTATCCCATTGTTATTCATTGGTAGGTAATTGTTACGGAAATCCTGGGTGGTGGTAAATTCTATGTCCAGACCGTTGGAGATCAAAAGATTGCATCCATTCAGCAACAGCTTGCTTCCTTGAATCTGAAGGATGCTCCTGTAGTTGGTGCTTTCAATCCTAAGAAGGGTGACATAGTCCTTTCTTATTTTCATGCTGACAAGTCGTGGTACCGAGCTATGGTAAGTCCTAACATTTGATCCCCCTCTCCCCCCCAATACCAGTCTAGACATTGCAATTTGTATAGCTGAAAAATTGTGACCTTAATAGGGGCTGATGAAAAATGTATCTTGATGATTGGGTTATGCAAGAATACCTGTACCATGGATATCTATGGGTACATCTGCATATTCAGAATGGGTGGGGACAGACATTGTACTACTTGTCTCATGAGTATCCACATACTCATAATGTTTTTATTGAATATAGTTAAAATATTGTAATTTTTTATTATTTTGTGATAAGATAAACTTTATTTTAAATGAAGCAAGCTGCTAGATTCAAGCTCAGAAATTTAGTCTACAGTTGTTTCATCTTGTTATACCAGATTTTTTTGTTCAGAATGTCTTATGTTAGAATATAATTTCAACAGATCATTTTGCTGAATATTTTCATCATGTGGCCAACACTCTAGGCACTTGTGCTTTATGACCATGATAAGAATCTTGAGAGAACCACACCACAAAAGAAGCTAGCTGTTGTAGTTGAAGAGCCCAAAGCCATCTAAATCTCACATGAATCCCATACTTCCAATTTTGGACTCAAATCCCATACCTTACAATTGGATCCTAACATTCCACCACACTTTGCAGCCTCAGCATCCATGCAGGCTTGCTGTGCCCTAGCTCCTTAAATAGTCTTGGACAAACATTGCAATGCCGGCATCATCATCTGTGCCGCTTGATTGTAGGTGAGAGACATAGTGAAAGCTTTATATCAATTGATAAGAACTGTGAGAATCACACCACTAAAGCTAGCTGTTGTAGTTGGAGAGCCCAAAGCCTTATAAACCATACACCAGAATCTCATACTGTCAATATGAGATTCAAGTTCCACACCTTGCAATTGGGATCCTAACATTACTTTCTGCCATTTCCTGTAAATTTACAGATCTGCAATTTCCTGTAATTTTGCAGAGTTGATAAGATGCTAATAGTCGGTGTAATACTTGTATCACCTTTTCTATTTCCACCTTAATTTCTCTATTCCTTGTAAGATGGTGTATGGGTCACATTCCTTTATATTCTTTGTACTGATTGTTCATTATTGAATTATGCAGGTTGTCAATACACCACGAGGACCAGTTGAATCCCCCAAGGACATCTTTGAAGTATTCTACATCGATTATGGAAATCAAGAAGAAGTACCCTACAGTCAGCTACGGCCTCTTGACCCATCTGTGTCTACTGCACCTGGTCTTGCCCAATTGTGTAGCCTTGCATACATCAAGATTCCAAACTTGGAAGAGGATTTTGGCCAAGAAGCAGCTGAATACTTGAGTGAGCTCACCTTAAACAGTGGGAAAGAGTTTAGGGCCAAAGTTGAAGAGAGAGATACTTCAGGAGGAAAAGTGAAAGGGCAAGGAACTGGGACCATTCTTGCTGTTACCCTTGTTGCTGTGGATTCTGAAATCAGCGTTAATGCTGCCATACTACAGGTTATATTAGTACTCATACTTGAAGTGGTTTCAAAGGTCTTATGGTTTGATTCTCCATGCATATGGAATAGTAATACCACATAACATTTCTCTTGATATTGTTGTATTCTTGTGAAAATTTCCAGGAAGGGCTTGCAAGGATAGAGAAAAAAAATAGGTGGGACAGAAAAGAAAGACAACAGGCTCTTGATAATTTGGAGCAGTTCCAGGAGGAAGCACGGACCAGCAGAGTTGGAATGTGGCAGTATGGAGATATTCAGTCAGATGATGAGGACACTGCCCCTCCTCCTAGGAAGGCCGGTGGGCGTAGATAAGTGTAACGGGAGGTAAATTATATAATAGAGGTCTTGAGAGAAAATGATTGATGTTATAGGCATGAACATTTTTTTTATTTAGGGAGAAAAAAGAAAATGCCGTTCGTAATCCTTTGTAAGTTTTGTTTTGTTTTGTTTTGCGTTTTAAATTGTCTTTAGTTGATCGGACAATTGTTTTCTATAGACGTCAGAATAAGGTACTTGCGGCAAGGTTCTTTGTTACCATGAGGACAGCAGAGATGTTTTATCGTAGTTTAAAATTCCATGCTTATTTATCTTTTGGTTTGGTTTCCCCTTACCCCCGTGGTCTGGTTTCGGCTTAGGGGAATTTTGTCGATTTTTATTGTATAGAAACCAGACCCAATACCTTACAGCTTTTTGTTGAATCCCGTATCAAATAACATGGAATGATGCTACTTCTCATAATTATGTCTCCATTCATCTCCTGATAACCCCTAGGTCACATGTTGAGAACTAGGAAGAAGACCACATCTTACTTGGGATTGATGCAGTGGATCATCAGTCATAGCTTGGTCACCTGCAATTTCATCAGTCCTAGGTCTAACTTTCTCCTTGCGCTGATTGTGCTTTGCCAAACCCACCTGTTGTGAAAGTGGGACTGTTTATACCCCAAGCATTCCTTTTGTCCTAAAACAATAACAATCCTCCACATTGTTTTTATTTTATTTTATTTTGATGAACAACTGAACACAATAATCAGCCTACCCCGAATCGAAACAAATAATGAAGGCGAATGCAATCTGCTGAAGCTTGTTGGGTGACCATTTGTGGTCTCCCGGCCGTGACAGCTCCAGCTTGTTGCAGGTTTGGTATGGACAGACTCGGCAATGGTTTGGTCGTGTGACGGTTTGAAAAGGAGGAAGAGAGGAAGAGCAACATTTTTCTTTCAGGTAATACGACGGAGTCAAGGCCCAAAAGGAGGGTAAATAACATAGCTTCTCCCCGTATACCGAGTGCCTAACATTTTTCTATGATATTTGCTAACAGACCTCTAATGGCCCGGGATCCATTTGCTGCTTGCTTACCAGAACGGAGAGAACTTTAGGTTCTAGTTTGTTCTAATTGTTCAGCATGTTTTGGTTTATCTTGTTTTCCGCACAAGATGAAACCCCTGCCAAGCACCCCAAGGAATAGCACTAGAACAAACATTTTTCTATGATATTTGCTAACAGACCTCTAATGGCCCGGGATCCATTTGCTGCTTGCTTACCAGAACGGAGAGAACTTTAGGTTCTAGTTTGTTCTAATTGTTCAGCATGTTTTGGTTTATCTTGTTTTCCGCACAAGATGAAACCCCTGCCAAGCACCCCAAGGAATAGCACTAGAAACACATCCAGCAGCCTTTGTTGAATGTAGACTCCATCATTAGACTTCTATCCATGTGGTTTCCGCTCTGTATCAATCGTATTTGTTGTGTTTTCTAGGCTTGGTTCTCGATCTCACGCCTCTTTGATCCATTAATGCTTTGTTTGGATGTGTGGAAGGCGACGGAAAAAAAAGGGGTATGAAATTTTTATTTGTCGTTTGTTTGTGCATAGAAATAGAGGGAAAGGAATAAGTTTTTCCAGGTTTCATCAGAATTTATTCTCATAAATAGGGAAGAAGTTTCCATCCTTGTTTTTTTTAATTTTAAATTGTTAAAATTATTATATATTTATAAAAATATTAAAAATATAATAATATTTAATAAAAAAAAATTTAAGTTAAATTTTATACTACTAATATATTTTTTTCTTTTTTTTATATATTTAAATAATAAAAATCTTTCTCTTTCATTCTTTTTTTTACATCTAAACAACTCATTTTTATTTATTTATTTATTTTTCTTTTTATTTTTCTTTTTTTTATCAGCCAAACAAAGCATAATTGATGGGGCTGCTAAGTTCAAATTTCATAAAAAATAATTAATAGAATAGGCACATAGGAAAGCCTTAATAGACTGCCTTTTACTGGAATCATATTCAACTTGGATTGACTATCCTGTTTTAGATTCCATGAACTTGGGGGCAGTCGCTTAACACATGGATTATACATTCAACGTCATCCTTACAATAAGGGTGGTATGGGATCGCATCTATTCCGTTTGGCAACATTCCTTTGCATTGAACTTTCGATGAGAGGCCAGGTAAAACATCTTACTCTTTAGTCTTCCAAATTGGATCTGCAAGATAGTTGCCCCAACCTTAGTCACTCCTACGGCAAAGCTTTCTGTAACTTTGAAGTGAGCCAATTGCAGAAACCATATATAGAATAGCTTCTTCCACAATAATCTTTCTTCCCACTTGCTATATTCCATATATGTATAAAAGCTCTCAAATATCAGAGTTTCCATATATACTACACGCTTAAGGCTGACTTGTTGAAAATGTAGTTCAGTAGTTATATTTCACTACTAAATAATCATGTTTCATTCATGCACAACAAGGTTTAAAAAGTTTCCCGAGTTTGGGCAGGACTTGTCGTTCTCTGTATTCTAAAATCATCCTAGCTCGGTTTGTTTGCAACCCGAACATTAGAAAATGTGCTCCTATGGAGCACCAAGTTTATGCTACACCACGTAGATCCTCAAGGAAGAGTTCAAGTACTGTTGATTCAGTCAAGCAAAATATGGCGACTTGTTGATTATAGCCATTTGCTGACTAAGCCATGCATCTTACACTAAGATTTGTTTGTTAGTGAAATAGTCCATTAACTTGTTTGTAGGAGGTAGTTGTTTAAGATTGTTATTTTTTTAAAAAAAATTAAGATAAAACAGTGTTATTTTTTTTAAGTAAAGAGAAGTTATTATCAGAAATAAAGCAAGCACACGAGATTCCTCATAAAAGTATTCTTGCAGTAGTTTTACTCGATGAACACCATTTTTCTCAATCCATCTTAAGCTTGGCTAGGACCTATCCATTGGGGTCAGAACTAAGAACGCATGGGAACTAACAAGGAACACATTGAATAGCTGGAGGCTTGCAGGATAAATTTGCTTGAATGGGGTTCAAAGTTACAGAGAAATTGCATTGGCTGGAAGACATGGTAAACAAACTTTCAGAGGATTTGCTTTCACGGCATCATCCAAAATGATGCCTTCACCTATAGTAATATAAAGAGGGAAATTGTCGTAGGTGAAGGCATCACAAACCAATGGCCAAATTTCATCCCCTACAACATCCCAGTAGGTTTTATAGAAAATAGATTGAAACCCATCAGATCTTGACTTGTACAGCTTCCTAAACTTAAGCACATTAAAAACCTCCTCCGTCATAACTGGGCTATGAAGCATGGCACAGGCTGCATTAGAAAGTCGAGGTATAGTAATATGATGCATAAGATTAGCATCAAGGGCCTTCTAATATATACCTCTCTTTTTTTACTTTCTACATCCCTTCCTATTTTCGTAACTTAATAAATCTTCAAATTATCCCTTTTTTACATTCTGAAATTAAAATTTTGGAATGTATTTTTAGATTTTATAATTTTATTTCCGAAAAGCAACATTACATATTTTTTAATTTTGAAATGTAGAAATGAACTTTTAGAATTATAATTCCAAAACATAAAAAATTACATTATGAAATACACGCACTTTTACCTTTTAGAATTTTAATTCTAGAATGTAAAAAATACTTTCTGAAATTAAAATTCTGGAATGTAAAAAATATGTATTTCAGAATTAAAATTTTAAAAGATAATTTTTATATTTTAGAATGCATTGTTGATAGAAGGGAAAATAAATAGGATACACTTATAATTTCAGAGGAGGGTGCAACTACCGATAAGAAATTGGGTATGTATTTAGCAATTCTCTGCCATCAAAATCCTTCGGTTAAAAAATAAAACACAAAAGTAAATTGTTTGGATTGATGGAAATAGAAAAAAAAAATTTCTTTTTTACTGTTTGGATAAGTGAAAATAAATATTAATAATATAAATTTTGATTTATATATGTATATATTTAAAAATAAATTTTAATTTAAAAATGATTTTTCAATGTTTATTGATGTAATTTTATTATTTTTTTACTATTTCTTTAAATTAAAAAAATAATTTTAAGAATTTTTTTTAAAAAAAATCTTCCTTCCCATATTCTCACCTAAGAAAAGGAGAAATATTTTTTGTGGATGTGAGAAATTTTAATTCCACTTCATAGAAGACAAATATAAAAAAATATATATAAAAAAATAAAATTCTTTTAGGAAAGACATTGTTTTCCCCCTCTTTTCCATCTTACCAAACAAAGAAGGGTCTCTGAAATGAAGATCAAGAAAGACAAAATGGTGATCTAAGTTCGGAGGACAAGAAATAGTAGAATGCCTTGGAGAATTTGAAGGGCACTATGGCGAGGATAAGAACAAAGAAGGCAAGAAAGGTTTTCTAAAGCATGTGTTGATTTATGTGCATAATCATTTGGGGCACAACTTGAAGCATAATGAGAGTTAGTTGTTTCTCTACTAGGGTCTTGTGAAGAACTTAAGGTTAATTTTTATCAATGGATCCTTCCATTGTGACGAATCATCAAGAAGTTTATCGTTTCCATTGAAGTGGTGCTACACCCATCTCTTCCCTCTTTTTTTTTTTCTACATTTTTCAATTCAATTCAAAGTTTCTTCGAAAATAGATCCATAAACAAAAAAATGAAGTTAAACTTTGATCATTTGGCCTCAATGCATCAAATACTACAAGAAAGATGGAGCCCTAAAACTTTGTTTTCTTGCATATGATGATGGCCTACGTATGGAAAATGGAAGTATTCTTATCGCTATATTTGATCCATTTTTCTCAAAATTTCTAGTACCATAAATTTTTTCACATTAAAGAATACCTTATATACTTCATTGAGCTTTCAGTTGAAGATTCCGCAGAGTGAGAAAAACTTTGTTCAAGCATTCTCTAAAAACCTTTGAGTCTGCTTCCAAAATGCGTTTGTTTCGACAAAGACAATCTTGTTGAATTTGGGAGAGTTTTCCTAAACCTTACTTAAAGCATGAACGATATTATTTGGCCTAACAAGCCAAGCATTGACCACCAACTTGTACTCCTGATGAATGATCCATGCTGTTTCAAACCTAAAAGGTATAACAATCTGCCATGTTCCACTCCACATCGTATGAGAAGGGGAGTATGGTCCCAATGGACCCTAATAAGGGTTTCTGCCACAACTTCAGGGAATCGAACTCTCTAGGTGGCAACATAATTGTCACCCTGAGCCTTTCGATGCCAGGTGAAGAAATTGCCCAAGGTATGAATCCCCATTAAATTTCACTATTCCAAAACAGAAGCGAAGGCATTAGCTCTATTAATTAAAATTGAAGTCACAATCCTTACCTACAAGGGGAATCAATATCTCGTTAAAGTCACCAAGAATTGCCTAAGGCTGGTTGATACGGTACCACATTTGCACCAAGGGGATAAATATTGCACTCTCTCCTTCATTTTGAATGTATGACTTTTATTTTCAATATTTTTAATATGTTATTATATTTGAATACATAAAGTGAATTAAATATATAACTTTGTTTATTCCATCAATTTTTTTTTATAATTATCTCACTCTTTATTTCTTTTGTGAAGTTACTAACCCTATATTAGTAAAGATGTATTCAATTCATTCATTTTTTTCTTGATTTCCTTATCTCATCCAATATATTATCATCATTATCATTATATAGTTTAAATTATGTTTTTAAAATACTTTTATAGTTTATTTCCTTTGTTTATTTTAGTCACAAAAAAGATAGCTATTATATTTTAATTTATAATTATTATCAATTAATGTAGCTCTTTTAATTTCAATTCTATTATACTATATTATTTCATTGAATGACCAACCCTAGTATCAAATATTTTTTCTTATAAGTTTTTCATTGGTTTCATTATAAATTCATGTTTGATACTATGTTAATGAAATACTGCTAATTTATAATTCACATATTTACACATTATATAAGCACGTTATTATGTGATATGTTAAATCAAAACTTTAAAATACAAAGGAACTTAAATATTATTATATAAAATATGATTTTTTATAAGCATATCCTATGTTATATGTTAGCTCTAATTATTTTTTCTCTCAAATAATTAAGATAATTAGGTAATTATATTAATTAAAATAAATTTAAAATTATATATTATATATGGTATAGGTTCATCATCTAATATTATTATAGATAAATATAAATTTTTCATATATTTTTAAGTGTGTAGATAAATTAATGAGAGTTGATCCAGTATAATTTATGATTTTTTAATATATTTATAAAAATACATAAGAAAATGAATTGGATGTTAAAAATATTTTACAAATTTTTTTATAAAGATTCTTAAAAACATAAAAATAAGTAAAAGTTCTTTCTTTAATTAGGTATGTAAAATATTCATACATTTTAAAAAAATATATAAGATGCTTTAAAACATGGTTTTGTAAAGTAAATCTTTTAAATAAAAAGATAAGAGTCAATTAAACATTAAAATATATAATGGTCTATATTCAATCATCGAAAATTATATCCAATTTTACAACATTAAAAAAAATTCACTAAAAAAAAAAGAAATAATATAATAAAATTTAAATATTTTTATACAATCTTTTCTAGATCTAAAATCAAATATTTTTAAATAATTTTTTTTCAATTCAAAACTAAAAGAATCAAAAGAAAAGGCTATTAATAGATTTTGAGATAAAGTTCAATGATAATTGATAACTTTTTTAAAAATAATTTAAACAAAATGTTCAATTTATGAATAATAAAAAATAAAAAATAAAAATTTAAATAATTTTATAAGTTTTAAATAAATGTTTTTTTGTTTTATTCTTCAAAACTTCTTTATAAATAAAATAAAAAAAGTTTGTAACATATATAATTTTCAATGTTTTCTATCTTCTATCAAACGCATGATCTTACTTGTAAAATATAATTGTACTTTTTAAAACTTTTTATATTGGTCCATATGACTCTGTTTTGAATATAACATTTTTAATAAATAATTTTTCCTTTTCAATGCAAACATTTATATCAAAAGTACTAAAAAAATTTTTTTGCATAATTTTGATATTATATTTAGAAGTTTACTATACTATGAAATTAATTTTTATTTAGATTTTTTTTCTTTAATAAAAGGTGTGTTGTAGAGATAATAATTTAGATACATATGATATTATAGAACACTTTAGATGCTTACAATCATTTTGAGATCAGCACACTTAAAGAAAATAATTTTTACTTATAATCAAAGTTATATCATTATTAAAATTTTAAGATTAAAGAGCGTCAAACGTTTTACATTTCAACGATTTCAAATTTGAGTCTTAAATATATGTCAAATACTTTGAAGAATAACTTTGTCACTCATATAATGTCCAGCTCAAATAGAAATATATTCCATAGAGGATATTTGCACTTTTGCAATATATATATATATATATATATATAATAATAATAATAATAATAATAATAATAATAACTATTTTTCCATATTATAAATTAAATAAGTATTCAAACCTTTTAGAAAATCTACATGTAAATTATTACACTTTCTAACAAAACTGTAAGACTTGTTTAAAAAATAATTCCAAACAAATCTTGGTATAAACTAAAATTTACATTTTTATTTATAATATATATTACAATATCTTACCTTTTACACTAATTTTTGTTAGTAACTACATAACTAAAAAGGTCATAATTTAATAATACGCTTCTTTATATTGTTATTAATATAATCAATATTATCTCGTAAAAAAACCAATATTATGGTTGATGATTATGCTCGTAATCAAACAATATTATAATTCACGTCAAAAAAGACATCATATATGTTTATCACAAGTTAGTTAAGGGTTGAAAAAATGATAACCACTTGCGGGGGCGGGGATTAACCGATCCGAATTTAATGGTGGCCAAGCTGGCAGCTACGAACCTCAAGTCAGGGAGAAAAACCAACAAGTTAGACCCTGCTTGTTTATGCCGTTCTAGTGAGTCTTCTCTCAATGGCCCATTTTTATTCTTCTCCTTCGGCCGAAAGCATCAAAGAATTCGGAAATTTCACGTTCGGCCAATTGAATCAAGAAACACACTCTTGTGATTACAACTTACAAACTGTTCATAATCCATTATAATTTTTTACAACAATTTGACTTGTCATAAATTGCGTTTGTTATAAAGTGATTAATACGTCGCAATAAATAATAGTTACATAAACAAATTAGTTATTATCATACATGTATAGGCAATAATAAAAGTAATGTGAGATATCATTATTTTTTGCATTATATTGAATCGGGATTTTCGTTTTAGTTATGGGATCGTAGCTAGGCATTCTAAGCTTTGTTAAAAACAGAATCCATTACTAGAAAAATAGAGACAAAAAATAATTGTACAACTTCAATTGGCTCAAACACTCAAGTCTCCCGCAGGGAGAAGACCTACACTCCTTAAGCATATAATCTTTTTTTTTAAGAAAGAGAATGAAAATGAAGTGCACCTAAAATGAAACTAAGCGCAAAATTTATCTGTGGTGATCGTACTTAACAGGTCGCCCCTTTCAAGATTCAAACATTTCAGGCGTCTCGCCTTGTCCTCCGACGCGGAGGATTAGATGTTTCTTCCTTCTCTTTGTTTTCATCATTCTCTCCACCAGCTTGGTTATTGTCAGTTTCTGTGCGTTCTGTGTTCTTCTTCTTCTCCACCTTTGCCTGCACCCGAAAAGATTTGATTGTGTTTATAACAAAGTCAAACAAACCCCATGAAAGAAATATAAACGAAAAAAACTTTCACTACTCACAGGTTTCTTGCCACCAAATATGATCCTGAAGAAAATTGTCACAAAGATAACCAAGACGGCTACAATAATTCCAATAGTGAGATTCGGTTGCTTCTCGGCCTTTTCAATGAGATCCTGCGGAGAAGCATAAAGAATAGGTCATATTTCACTACGGGGTACCAAAAGAGAAGGAAGATATTAGTTTTTATGATGCTTGGGTACTTACATATATCTTAAGTTTGTGATCGCTGAGGAAGGGAATGTCCGCAATCTTGTATAAGAGGTCAAATACCTTCTTCTGCAAGGTCAAATATTAACATCATGCATAAGAAAGAAGATAAAGGCCGAAAAGTACAAGGGGAGAGAACAATAGTTGGGCGCGTTAAGGGGAGCAAAGGAGAGAGAACAGGCATAAAACTCTTCTATTACCTGGAAGCCTGCAATACCATCTGAACCGGCTGCCGCCTCTTCAGCCTTCTCTTTTTCTTTCTCAACGGTAAACTTGGGCTTCCATGTAGTCTCCCTGTAGGACTGTGCAATTCTATCATCTTTAGCTATCAGAATATTGTCAAATAGTATGCCATCTTGCATTGTCCAAATCTCAATGCCAATAGCGGCAATAGGCTCAAAATCAGGTTTCGGAAGGTCAAAATAGTCAGGGTTTGGAATCTCCTGAGGCTTCCATATGCCCTTGTAATTGGGGTTATCAATAGAGGGGGCGCTCCATTTTCCCTTATATGCTGGATTCTTCTTCATTGGCCTTTTCCATTCACCACAACCAGGGGCTTCCTCACACTTTGGGTTATCAATCTTTGGGGCTTCCCATTCACCATCCTCCTCATCATCCCAATCTTCAGGTTTGGTTGCTTCCGGGTCATCTATTTCCTCTGGCTCGTCATCTAACCATCCCTCAGGTTTCTCTGCCTCTACATCTTCAATTTCCAAGGGTGCATCCTCATCCCAGTCATCTGGCTTCACAGCAGTTGGGTCTGGAATTTTGGCTCTCTCATCCCAGTCCTCAGGTTTCTTATCATCAGGATCTGAGATAGTCTTGGGAGGGATAAGAGGAGGCTCAAAATCCTCAGAAGATAAGAAATTTGCCTTTTTCTTCTCCTCTCCATCAATCAAAATTCGCAATTCATTATCAGGCTTCAGAATTGCAGTGTACACATGAGATAGTTTGTCAGATGGGACTGACGGAGGAAACTTGAGATGGTGTTCAACATATTCCCCATTCTTTGGATTCTTATGCTTGAAAATGAAGTGCACCTTGTTTGTAGCCCCGCACTTATCAGGACCAAACATGATAGAATATGGAGATTCGTTATCAAATTCCTTTGCTTTCCATCCAGCCTCCTGAGGTCGAAGATATTTAAGATATGCACCACCACATTCTAGGCCATTCTGAAGCCGAGTCTCAAACTGGAGGACAACTTTTCCATCCTTAAAATTGACAGGTTCATCAAGTTCTTTAACTATAGCATACTTCCTTGCTTGTTCACTAACAAGAAGTCCATAATCATCATGGCCTTCACTCTTGGCATGCTTCCAAACACCTAGAAACCCAAATTACAAAATCATAAGAACAGATCAAAATTTGGTATCTATTGAACCATTATGAGCGCATTTGGGTTTGGGCAGTTTTCAACAAGTGTTAAGTTCGAAACTCCAAATGAACAAAAGATATACTCCATTGATTCATGTATGCACCCGAAAATGACGGAATGAAATAAAATGAAGCATAAATGGAAAAGAAAGAGACCAATTTTAAGGACAGTGTAATCAGACACTTAAATCCAACAATATCGAATTACCAGAAACTGGGCAATTTATGAGATTCATCTATTCCTCTAAATAAAGGTAGGACTAATATAAAACATTTTGTGTAATCAACTCTCAATCATTTAACTAAATCTGGGAATATAATAATTACGTATACATTATTCAGTTTTATTGAATACATTGTCGACAAATCCTCAACATTGTCACCATAATCTTTCTCATACTTTCCAAAAATTTCAAAAGGTATCCTACACTTAATAAATTTATAACTGGATCCACATAATTTTCAAGAGAATATTCAAAACTTGTCCCATTTGAATCACACAGCATCCATTCATTTATAAATGAATTATAAGGAAACTACCTGAAAATTCTATAAAAAAAATGTGGGCCATCATACTAATAATAATTTATCCCATTTTTGGATTCTGCAAAGGATTCTTCAATTTATACACTCCTTGTAGCAGCAGAAACCGATTTGAACAAAGAATAAGCATTCAGGTTGTTTCATACTTTAACTTCGAAACATAAGTTAGCACCATCAACTTAAAAAGAAAACCGAACACACAGTTGGCGAACAAAACAATAATAAAACACATCACTGATCTGCGCACAGAATCGATTTACCTTGGTAATCCTCCTTCTCAGATACAATCCACCGGCTGTCGAAATCCTCGTCGAACGAATCGTAGAAGATCTAAACGACACAAGCATTCCGAAATAAGAGATCCAATAAAAAAACAACAATAAGAACAATAATAAGATAATATGAAGAATGAGAAAATGAAGGTAAAGGTCTCTTCCAATTACCGCGTCGTCGTCGTGATCGGAAGCCCGAACAAGCTGAAAGGAAGAGGAAGCAACGAAGAAGAGGAGCACTGCTAAGAGCCCCATAGCCAATGGGATTTCTTTCCGTTCTCCCATCACTCTCTCTCTCTCTCTCTCTCTCTCTCTCTCTCTTTCGATGGCCAAACCCTAACCCTGAATAGAAATGAACTTTGCTCTGAGATCTAAATAGATATCTGGCTATTCAGAGATGAGAGTGAGAATGTGACATAGCACTTGTGCTTCTTTGCTTTTCTTTATGTAGATCTCCTAGTTCTACCTGTTTCCACCAATGATATTTGGTGCCACGTGACAGAAGCCAATAGTTGGTTGCCACGTAGCAGTACTGCGTCACTTCCTTCTCCTCCAGCATATCAAATCCTGCTTCGTGCAATAAAATTCCCTTCTCTAATTTTCATTTTTACCATGAATTTCTTCTTTACTTTTTCTTAACAAATATAATATAATGTCCAAATATGGAAGATTTTATAAACAAAAATAATGTGGAGGATTTGGCTGGGCTTTGCTTCAGGTCCATGGGCCGTATTAAATTTTGACCCAAAAAAACGTAAAGAAAAACAATAGGCCTAAACATAAATTAAAATTTATTATAGCCGACCTAACAAAATACAAGTTAGAGTTAAAATGGTTGGTTATGTTAATATTTTTATGATGTTATACAAATATTAAAATTAAATAAAATAATTTATGCATCAATGTTTTAGACGTAGTTTATGATAAAATTTTTGTGAAATATTTTTCATGCACGTGTTATATATTAAATGTTTTATAAGTTACGAAGATATGAGATAAAATATCTTATTGAAAAATGTTTTACAATATTAAAAAATATGAGATGATGAATTTTTTTTTATGAAATATCTTATAATTTTATAAAAATTAAGATGAAATATTTTATAATAAGATATTTTTAAAATGGATAAGATGTGTTTTAATAATGTATTATTACAAACAATTAAAGATTAAACTATCCTCAAATAAAATGATCCAATAATTTAAAAATATTTTCAATAAAAAAATTGCATCATTCCTCAAAAATTTTGCTAAGACCAGAAAAAAAGATGACCTTCTTACAAAGCAAAATGGAGAATCAGTGGTTAAAATTACTATAATATTTAAAGCATTTGAACGTATTGGTTTTAATGTAAGTATGATAAATAGTTATTTTTTCTTTTCTTCATTTTTTTATCTTAATGTTAAAGGTTTTTAAATTGAGATTTTATTTTTATAAATAAATTTTTTGAAAAAATATTTTTACTAGAAAATTTAAACATCTACTTACATTAAGATATATGTTGTTTAAAAAAGTTTTTAATTTTTTTAAAAAATTGGAAAAAAAACCTTCAATTCATCTTTTTTTTTTCTGCCTCCTTTAAATAGCATGAATTAAAATTGAGAAGAAAATAAATTAAAAAAAATACTCGTGTTTGAGCAATTTGTAAGTCACTAAAATTAAATCATGATGGAAAATTAGTCAATTTAAATTTCAAAAAAATTTCATTATCATAATTATACCTAAAAATTAAATATAAGAAACTCTCACTATCAATGAATGATGATTTGTTTTATTTATAATTTTATATAAATTTTAAACATTAATATTAAAAAATTAATGAAAATAAAACTTACTTATATTTAGGAATAATGATTTTAAAATAAATATAAAAGAACTATTTTTTAAAATATTAAATTAGAATATTTTTAAAACATAAATATTGTCAAAGTACAAAACAAAATTTTTTATTGTAAATTTTTTTTTTATCATTTTATTCTATTTCGTCTAAATCTTGAATGCTACTTGCATATTTTTTTTATTTTTAAATAATATCATTGTCTACAGATATAATACTATTTTTATTTTTTATAATGAAATAACAAAATGATCTGATACATAATAAAAATTACCTCAGATTCATAGTTAATTTTATTTTAACCTAATTTTGATAAATAGTTTTTTTTTTTTAAAAGAAAACGTCATATGACTCATCATCCATTCACCTCGTAAAATTTAAACGTGAATGGCACGGTTCAAACATGCGCGAGCAGAGACCACATGAATTTTAGTCATGCCCGATAACCACTCCGGGCCTCCGCCCGTCCACTTCAATGTTCACTTTGAACACTGATTTTCTTGATGAGACGTAATAATGGGATTCTCTGTTTTAAACCACATAATTAAAAATAGAAAAGGAATATATATTATTTTATTTATTCATATATTATCTTAAATACAATATAATCAAGAACTTCGCATGCTAAAATTTTAATATAATTTTCACTACTTTTCTTAAAGTCAAGTCCTTGCATTTATTTTCCTTTATACAAACACTAGTTTATATTTTTACACTTAAAATTTACAACTTGTTAAACTTGTAGAGCATTAATTCCAACTTGAATATTTGACCCTAACCACAAGCCAACCAAAGATCCTAAAGCAATGCAAGACATTCAACTAGTGAATCTTTTGTTCTACGATTAATATAAAAGCTAACTGCTATCTGAGTTACACACCTTGAAAATCACTAATCACTGCACCAAGCCCTGTTCCTATTTCACCAGCACCAATAAATTTTTACTTTTAAGTATTATCCCACTGCTTTTAATATACGTGTGCCCATGGAATGGAGTTATGCTAGAAAATTCTTCTCCATCACCATAGAATAATAGGTACCTGCATCTACATAGCATTGCCATTTATTCTTTATACTTGTTATTTTTTGTTGACTAACCTTTTCATTAATATATAATTTATTGACTTCTTTCTATCGAGAGCTATCCTCGTGTCTTCCCCCTCCCCATTCCTTTATCTGTTTCACATTGCTTTTTTCCACATGGAGGGTTCGAGGCTCCGTGCCTCTTTCTTTCTCTCGTTCTTAAAGAATATTGATATATTTTAATTTTTCTAAAGCAAAAGAATAATAATATTCTTACGGATGATGGGGACAAGCATATCTTCGTAGGAAATTACTTTTTGAGGGGAGGGGATCATTTGAAAATTGAAAGGTAAGTTTCTTTTTTTTTTTCATCTCTGCTGATCTGTGATCTCTTTGGTCTGCTTTTAAAATCCTTGCATTATGTTGAAAATTAAAGGTATTCATTCCATCCAAGAATCTTTGCCTTTGGAGAGGATTTATATGCTTGAATTGTAGCAGTAAGTCCACCCATTTCCTTTCCACCGCAGTGTAATCTATATTTAAGCTAAGCCAAGTAACAACACGGGATATGGAGAAAGAAGAAAATGAAGATGGTGATATAAATAAATCCAGTTTTGGTAAAACTATGCTACTCTCTTCTTGCCTAATTTGAAGAGAGATGTGAAAAAAGGCAAGTCATGAAGGCATAGGGAAGGTGACGCCTTTCTTCCAGCTTAAATTCATCGAGCTGCATATTGTGTACCGGTAATTTAGCTAGTTATGTTCCACACAGTCCACACTTTAATCTTAAAACTAAAGTGTGCGCGTGTGTTTTCTTTTTTATATATATACAAACTAAGTGCCTGTATTGATTGCTATATATGGCGATCATTTATGTTGTGTTTCTTTCTCCACATACATCTTATGTAATTTTGGAATAATTGACTCAGAAGCCGCCATAAATTCTAATTTCTAGTAAGCGAGTTTGTGAACGAATAACGCAACCTATTTGTTGCCAAAACTCTGGTGGCTATAGTCTCAAGTGATGCCAAAAAAAGTTAATAGTCACATTAATATTTCAGAATTATACGCGCGTGTAAAATTAGTCACTGATACTATTAATTGAAGAAGTAATTTGACAGAATATATCATTTACATGGTTATTTTACTTTTTTGGTGTATGTTTGAATTATATAATTTGCACATCTTAAATCTTAGTTCGAAAAGTATCAATTAAGTTGTCCTTCTCCGCATTAATGCTCTCATGCTCCTCCCGGAAATAGGTCTATTATTTCTTTCAATTTATTCTCTACACCCGTTGTCACACAAAACATTCTCCAATTTTAATCTCCAAATTTAGGAAGCATGCTAACAATTCACTAGTTTACCTCAATCCTCCCCGTTGTGTATTTCATACATGATACATCTATCTGTGCCGCTACAAACAGTAGTATCCTATGCAAGTAACATAACTTTGAATCCTCGTTCTTGTCGTCAAATTATTTCCCCACATTTCTTGACAACGCTTTCAGCTACTAATGGCCTTTTTATTCTAACCATCTTCACGTGTCAATTATATAGTGAAAGGATAACTCCCGATTGTTTGGTATTTTTCCATCTAAGAATGATACACCCTGAATTCCTCAACATTTAGTTCAGAAGCATGGGGAAATACTGTCTGAGCTTCTGACTACAAAATCGTGTTTTAAGATATCCTCAGAATGAATGATTATCTGATATAGCCTACTGGACTAATAACATCCTTTTTCTTATCGCCAACATCAACAATTCAACACGTACCAAAGTATTTGCATCAGCACAATAGCCTCAGCAATAAATATAAACTCAACCATGAGTTATGATCTACTGAGTGAACAAACTTTACCTGCAATGAGAATGTTAGCAACTCCGGAAGTACCTTGTGCCAATGGCTAAGCTGATACTGTAGCCGCTTCTTGGTTGTCTGGAAACATCTTGTGATATTGTCGGCATATGTAGACTCTAATCTATATCTAGTCTCTTCTTCATACTTTCATAGACCATGTAAGTAATGCTTGCAGCTGGTGCAACTTTGAGGAGATTTGGAAAGAGTCCCTTGTAGAAACCTATAAAGCCTTCATGCTGAAAAGTTCTCCAAAAGGCATCAGACATCCCCTTGTAAGCACTGGAAGTGTTGGAAGGTTGTGCCTGCAGTCTGAGAAGGATGGTATTGTAATATTATCAGCAAAGAACATCCATAACATGACTAGAAAACCAGCGTTAAAGAACACAACTGATACCATCCTTCACTCCCATCATTTCTTTTGGGGAAGGAGAGCAGAGAAACAACAGGAATACTGACAATAGTATACCTTGTACGGATAACCTGCAGTGGATAGACACAAGTAGCTCCAACAGCCCCGGAAATTGTCCCACATCCTAATTGCACTAGAGGACCAGGTTCTATGAAGGAGAAAAAAGAGCAAAGGTCTCACTCCAAGGGCGAAAATTTTAAAAGAATTGATCTATTGTTAAAAAAAATCAAAGCTGTTAGAACAAATAAGATCACTAAATTTAGGAGATAATGTGGCTGCAGTAACAACATACCACTATCATGAAGAATATATCTCTTGGATAGATCTTTTAAGGTATCGTAAGCAGTGAGATCAATGGCTGCATAAGGAATCATACCAAGCAGAGATGGAACAAGCCCTCTGTAAAAAGCTCGAGGTCCCTCTTGAACCCATATATTCTTCGCAAGTGTTCCTAGATTAGGTGCCCTTCCACCTTCAGGGGCACAAGTCTGCAACCTAGTTTTAACAAGATCCATAGGGTAGATAGCAGCCTGTGCAACTGCACCAGCCATACCACCTGCAAAAAGCCTCCCAGCAGTACCAATGTCTGACTTGTTACCTTGAGCATCTCCAATTACTTTTTTCAGCATTTCAAAAGCATAAAATTTTATGGCACTTTCCGGTGCCACCTTCACAACATTCAATCCATTACCTCTGAAAAACCCCAACAAACCATCTTGCTTCCATATCTTCATTACTGCTGGCTTAATGGAAGCATGTGTGGTCTGAACTTGTAAAACCACTTTCAGACGATCAAGAGGAGCAGTTGCTGTACGAGAAATACCTCCTGCTATTCCCCCAGCAAGAAAGTATTTGCTCCGGTTCACATGCTTGTTGATGCCTTCAGGAATGACAGCTTGCTCTCCAATGTCAACATGGCATACCCTCTCCCAATG
Source organism: Canavalia gladiata (assembly GCA_037954105.1). NCBI lineage: Eukaryota > Viridiplantae > Streptophyta > Magnoliopsida > Fabales > Fabaceae > Canavalia > Canavalia gladiata. Next base: position 53,474,033 of record CM075659.1, on the reverse strand, counting down.
GTGATATATATTTTCAATAGTTGCTTCATGAGGATAAAGTAGAAGAAAATCTCTCCATTCCTCAAAACTGATAATGCCATTATTATCCTTATCAACACGCTCCACAAAGAGAGCAAGCTCTTCATCATCCATTTCAATCCCTGCAGCATTGAAGCTGCACAGGCTTATGACAAATACTATTAGGGAACAACAAAAACACAGATGGAAAAAGCTTCTGCAAAAGGTATAAAGGAATACCATCTACAAAATCCACCAGAAGGGCACAGTCCAGAACAGATTATTGCACACAAAAAACTAAGCAAGCAAAGAAATAGGAAACAGGTTACAGAATCCATCATCAAAGATTTAACCAGGCTTTCCAAATCCCAAGCATCGCACAGATCCAAATAATGACCCCCAAATAAAACAAAATACACAAAAAATTCAACAGTACATCAGCAAAAGAGACTCATCAAGAAGCTGTGAAGGAATACCAAACATCTCAAGTCCCAAAATTCTTGAATCATAATTGTTACAATTGGCTACAAATGTCCGGTCAAAGAACAAAGCAAATCTCTACTCTATCACAGAATCCACAAATTTGTTTCCAGAGATCCTAAACTTCTAAAAATAAAGCTTACCTTTTATACTCAAAAAATTGTTGCTCTCAGCCAGCTAAAACATCAAATGCCAATGTCTTAACTTAAGAGTGCTTATTTACATGAACGTTCCCAAACTTGGTTTAGAATAACCTTAGATTTTGTAAAGTTAATTTCGGTTAAAATCCAATTTAAAGTGAAGTAATTATACTTAAAAACTTTTAATTCAAAAGGAAGTTTATGGTAAAATTTAACATAAAATTCTTAACTTAATACAAAGGCTACATCCTTTCGCTATTACTTATGCGAGTTTTTTAAAACATACTCGATTCTAAAAAGCATAAACCAAACATAATCGAATTTTGCAAAATCCTACTTGACACCGTTAAAAGCAAGTGCCAGGAGCATGAACACCCCCTCAAGCACGTGCAGGTTACCAGATTTTATATTTAAAAAGCTTTATACCTTTTTTAAAAATAAAACCTCTTAAAAGAACTTTAATGATAAAAAAATATTATTATTTTTCCTTTTTTCAAATTAACGAATAAACAAGAATCGAAGCTGCAGAAACAAAATTAAACTGGGAAGAGAATACCGGCTTTGAGAAGAGCGTCGTAGAGTTCTTCAGGGAGAATGCTGCCATTGTGTTCAACATCAATAGCTTGGAAGATGCGGTAAAGTTCCAACTCCTTATCGTCCATGTATTGGCGAAACTCGAGGTAATCGACCCTGCCATCGCTGTTGGAGTCGCAAATCTTGAAGAGGTCCTTTGCGTATTTGTATTCCGGTGGGATTTGGAGCGCCGATAAGCCAGCATCTATCTGAGCGTAGTCCAAGTAACCATTGTTCGCCGCATCGAAGAAATTGAACAGACTCCGAATGCGAACGTCTCTCTCTTCCTCCGTTTCCCCCAAGGCCAGAAGCACGTGATCCATCGATCCAAACAAACAACGCTCACCCAAACATTTCCTTCAATTTTAACTTCTTACTTCTTACCTTTACTTTCAGATCTCGCTGCTGTGATGGAAACTAATCAATCAGAACAAGTCTGTTTTAGTTGGACTCAAAACAGTGGATGATCCCAGAAACACAACAGATGGAAACGTGTAACAGGCTCAAACTGAAACTTGTCATGTGTAACTATTACTAATTGTGACGGTTTTTCAACGTTTTTCTCTCCATTTTTATATGGCATATTATAAGGGAAATTGTAGGGTTACCTCTAAATATGGGTATATGCAATATATATATATATATATATATATATATATATATATATATATATATACATAAATAAGTGAATGTATAAAAATATTGTTGATAATGTAATTCTCCAAAAGTTAATAAATAGATTTTTTGCTGTGTTGCCCTGTCATTGGTATGTAGCACGAGCACCGATGATAACTGATAAGGAAAGGAGCAAAGAGTGGGGAAAAAGGAGAATCTATTGGATATTCGTCTCCAACATTCTGACCTGTGCCCTCTAAGCTTTTGCTTCTTTTTTATCCCAATTCTACACTCAAGGTATTTTTTTTTAAAATTTTTCTTTCATAAAAGGTTAATTTAATCCTATCACCTGGTAGTTTGTTCCGTGCCGTTACAACATAAAAAAATATTTTTATATAATAGTAAAACAATAACATTTAAAAGTAATATATATAAATTATCTTAATTCCTCATTATATTAATCGATTTAATAATAGTTAATCAATTTACTTTTTAGAATTAACACCACACTTTAATTTGATCGTAAATATTATTAAATTAATTTAGTCCATAATACCATATTAATTTAAATTCTAAGGTTAAGTGCCGAAATATTAAAGTATATTCAAGTTAAGGATCAAGATTCAAATCAATGAGTAATTATGAAAATCAAAGGTTACATTACATTTTTATAATATCAAAAACTATATTAAGGAATAATAATTAAAATTAAATGTTAAATTTATTTTTCATAATATTAAGAATTAATTGATAATACCAATTTCAGCTGTGTTTAAAGCTTTATTTTTTTATTCTGCCAACTTCCAAAATTTACATTGTAATTTGACTTTCATTTTGGTGAAAGGAAATCCACTTACTTAAATTGGTATAAAGTGTTTAATCATAGCTATATTTGCAAAATTATTAATATATTTTAAATTAAATTGTTCTGAATATACAATTTTTTTTTCTTAAAAATAAGTTTATAGTAATCTTATTTTTAAGTTATATGCTAAACTTTTTGAAATTATTATTATAAAAAATATAAAGTAGAATAGATTTTTTTGGCTGGAGTTTATAAACTTATTTTAATTTTAAAATTCCTTGCAATTAAAAATTTTATTAAGAGATATTTAAAAAATTAACTTTTTATTTAACATTTAATAATGTATCAAAATTAAATTGTAATCGCTTTTGCCTTTTTATCTCTATGGCCCACTTGTGAGGTATTTCGCATTACTTGTAGTTTGGATTGGATCGGATGGACCTGTTGGTTAAGACAATAATATGGCATATATATATATATATATATGGGTCCTAGGAAGGCATAAGGAATAAGAATCAAGAAACATAGAGGCTTTTACTTTGCAAGTTGCAACTCCCACCCATTTTTAAAATTTTGAACATGACATTGTCTCGGCCGTAAAAAAGTGAGAACAAGACAACATAAAATTTAATAAAATTATGGATAACTCCAACTTCAAGACATCAAATTACATAACAAAAGAAAACAACATTCCTCAAACGTATACATGAAATTCAATAGTATTTTACAATTTAATTTAACGAAAACTAAATAAAATTTTAGTTTCAACTATGGTTTTCTTTTTCTTTTTAAATCTGCGGCTAAGGGACTCAAAAAACAAACATTATTTTAGCTTCCACTAGTTAATACTATTTTCCAACAAATTCTTGCAAAAACAAAAATGATTTGTTTCTAAAATTCCTGTCCTGACAAATAACTAAAATTGGTATGAAAGGGCCCTAAGGATGTGGAGCAAAAATTAGCGATCTCTTGCCAAAAGTCTAGTTTTATGCTTTGACCAAAGGCCAACATAGGTGCTTGAACCAACAACGTGGCATGCAAGGGCACCAATTTGCTCCTTTGCATGCGGAGAACGTATGTAATACAAACTACATCTCTTTCATGTTCAACTATCCTAGACACCAAGCCATCCAACTTTCAATCTAGCTTCTTAGGTTCTGAATCCACAAAGAGACAGAGAGATGGGGCACAAGGAAAAATCAAAGGACCGAAAAGATAAGAGATTGCAACAGATCTCTCTTTTGAGAACCATTCCTTATTCTGATCACCAAAGGTTCGTTTGATTTTCTAACCTGTCTCATAATTCTATGTTGTACAATTAGCTTTCTCATCAATCATCGTCATAACTCATAAGCATATGATTGTTAAAATGTCTGACTATTTTACATTGAAATTAGGACGTTAAATTTAGAGGATTTATATAATTCATTTACTGTGTTATTATTTTGAGCAATTGGGTATGATTGGTAGGTGGTGGTCTAAGGAAACAATTGCTGTGGTAACTGGTGGAAACAGAGGAATTGGGTTTGAGATTTGTAGACAACTTGCTGATCATGGAGTGACTGTTATACTTACATCAAGAGACGCTAGTGTTGGTGTTGAATCAATCAATGTCTTGCAAGAAGGTGGTCTCACAGATGTGGCTTGTCATCAACTTGATATATTAGATTCTTCATCCATCGCTCAATTTGCTGAGTGGTTGAAAGAAAATTATGGCGGTTTAGACATTCTGGTCAGTTTCTAAAACGTAATTACTTAATTGTAATCTTACTCCTTTATACAATTTTAAATTAAGAAATTAAAGAAAATGGTAGTTACTGTATTTTTGGTTTGTATAGGTTATAAACTATAAATGAGTTCGGGAAGTTTAGACGGGATCCAGGGACCCCATTGAAAATGTTTTTGAAATTAGAAAGACCCATCTAATAATTTTTTTTAAATGGTAAAAACTTATTTGAAAATTCTCAAAAAATATAAGGAGATTGATTTAACCATGATATTATGATATGCTTCTAAAGCAATAATATCGTTGTGTGCAGGTAAACAACGCCGGTGTTAATTTCAATCATGGGTCTGATAACTCCGTTGAAAATGCTCGCAAGGTTATTGAAACAAATTATTATGGCACCAAGAATATGATTGAAGCTATGCTTCCATTGATGAAACCATCCGCTGCTGGCGCTCGTATTGTAAATGTGAGCTCACGTTTAGGTCGATTAAATGGCAAACGAAACGTAAGTAAAAACTCTATATATGTTGTTCCACTTCATATATCACTAAACAATAATTACCTTAGTTATATCTTTGATTATCTTCATATTACCTTCAGGGGTAACAACCTATACATCTATGGCATATATATATATATATATATATATATATATGCTCAACTATTTTCCATTGGCTTCTTGAATCTTGCTCCGTATAAAGGAATTGTTAAGGAAGGATCGGCATGAATAGTATGAGAAATGTTAACTACTCATTTTTTATGATTGGTTAATTGTTTAACAAATCAAAGCATTTATAATTTTAAAAAAATTATTATTTTTTATGATTGGTTAATTTTTTAACAAATCAAAGCATTTATAATTTTAAAAAAATTATTTTGAACTTTTAAAAATATACCAATGATAAAAAATATGTTAAAAAAATATATTGCAAGCATTTCTCTAATAACATACATTTGAGAAACATTTCTACATCCTTATTTGAGAAAAAAATGGATTATCTAATGACAAGTTTATTCAAGATTTATTTTAATCCGTGGTGTGTTTTAAAATCTTTCAAAAATTTAAATCTATTTTTATTTTTATGATTATAAATAAATTAATTTTGTTTTTTTAAATAATTTTTCAGTTCATTTTATTCTTGGTTACTTTTAAAATTTTAAAATAGTTCTCATTACCATTTTATGATAACGTGATATATATATTAATTATGTCATGTTATTAATCATTCTAAGATAATAAATTGTATAATATAATTATACTACATGACCTGGTTATTTTTAAAATTTTAAAATTAATTAAAACTAAGATCAACGAATTAAAACTGTAGTTGACTAAAATTAAATTTAATTATATTTATATAAACCAAATATATATTTGATTGTATTTTAATAATTGCTTTGAGATTAGAATGGAGCCATTGGTTCCCCATACAAGTTTTTGTGGTAGATGTAAAACTGATTATAAGTTGCTGGAGTAACAGAGAATAGAAAATGAAGCTTTGAGGGAGCAACTAAGTGATGTGGAATCCCTTACAGAGGAATTTATTGATGAAACTGTATCTACTTTCCTACAACAAGTAGAAGATGGAAGTTGGACTTCAGGAGGGTGGCCACACAAGTACACTGATTACTCAGTGTCAAAACTTGCAGTTAATGCTCATACAAGGTTTTTGGCAAAGAAGCTTTCTGATAGGCCAGATGGTGAAAAGATTTTCATTAACTGCTATTGCCCTGGTTGGGTGAAAACCGCTCTAACAGGTTATGCAGGAAGTGTCACAGTTGAGGAAGGGGCTGATACTGGAGTTTGGATTTCCCTTCTTCCTGATCAGGAAATTACTGGAAAGTTCTTTGCTGAAAGAAGGGAGATTAACTTTTAAGTAGCAGGGGTTAGTTGAATTAAATTGCTACTATTTAAACTGCAAAAGAAAGGAAATTTAGAAGTTTCATTCCTTATTATTTCTGTTAAGGGCTACCATCACATTAAGATGTTTTGATACATGGCCTAATTAGATGATATATTTATCATATATTTTCTTCTTTTCTTATCTTTAACCTTTTTGTAAAGATTATTGTAAGAATGTGAAGTATGAATAACATTATTCTTTAAAAAATTCATCTATCTCTCACTTTTTTTATAATCAATTGATCTATAACTCTCAAATTATAAACTTAGTCAATATGATTAAATAGCAGTATTCAATTGACCATTAATTGATTAATTAAAATGAATGTAAATAAGGTGGAACCTATTGATTATGATCCTCTGCTGTTAAGTAGGTGTTATCGTATTGCACTTGGCTGTACAAATCTAAAACACCCATGTTTCTCTGTTTTCCTTCATTGTTCTGTATTTTACCCTTTGTCTTTTTCATTATTTTCTCTGGTTTAATTTGTGAGCTTGTTCTTCCTTCTCTTATGGGTTTAAAGGGGAAAGTGAAAAAGGGAAAGAAAAATGCTAAAGAATTGAAATAGGTATAAAATGGGTAGTTTTTTTTTTCTGGTTTTACATATTAGTAATTAGGACTCAATTAATGAGATTATAAACACAAAACACCATGTAAGATGCGTTCATTGGATATGAAGAGGAAAAATAGTAAGAAACTGGAAAATAATTAAAATAAATTATGAAAAAATTGCCAAACCAAAACTTTAATTACTAACATAATTTTTACATGTAACTTAATTGCACACTGGATTTAACTAGTATCTTTTTAATTAACTTTTATAATTAAAAAATATTTTTCATTAATAAAAATTATTTTCAAAATTAATATTATTTATTTTAATCTCATTCGTAATATTTATTTTTGTTCATCCTGATTTAAGTTTTGAACAATTTTAATTATTAAGGACAACTAAATAATAATAATAATAATAATAAATACTTTGTAAAAATTGTATTGTAGAGAAAGTAGATCTTATTTTTAATAATCGGTAAATTTTTGCTAACTTTTGTTAAATTATAAATATTTATTTTAAAATTTAGATAAAATTATTAAAATTTTATTTAAAATGTATGTTTTCATAATTTAAGTAAAGCTAATAATTATTAGTGACTATGAATTCATTTAAAAATTTAAAACTTGAATGACCTGCTTAAATGTGAACTAAACAGAAAATAATTATGGAATAGTTTAACTTAATTATAAATGAGAAGGGCGTGAGGTGCACTGGAAGCGTCTTTCACTCTTTCCTAATATATGCGGATGAGTTAGTGACTAGCACCTTTCCCTCAATTGTATTATTTTATTTAATAAATTTCTAAATCTTAAAGAATGATTAATTAAGTCAACGTGACACCTGAGTTAAATTTAAATAATAATAATAATAATAATAATAATTACACATTCTTTTTATCTTGGTCGCATGATCTGTGCGGTGATCTTATCTTCATAGAGGAATGGCCTCCGTAACAGAACCGGTTTCTGTGTTGATGTTGCTTACCCTTCTACTCTCCCCTTCCAATTTGGTGGCGAAAGAGGAGCCAATTCCAGGTGATTGGCCGCATCAGTTCCACGCGTTGATGTTCATGAACAGAAGCGGAACCCTCCAGAAACTGGACTTGTGGTACGATTGGCCCAACGGCCGCAACTTCAATATCATCCAGAATCAGCTTGACGACGTCGTTACATACGACCTTGAATGGAACAACGGTACCTCCTTCATCTACACACTCCATCCTTCCAACCACCAGTGCCAAGTCCTGCACGTAGAAGTGGGGATTCTCCGCCCCAATTGGCTCGACGGAGCAACCTATTTGGGTCAGGAACGTGTTGACAATTTTCTCTGCAACGTCTGGCAGAAGGTTGATTTCATTTGGTACTACGAGGATGTCCTCACTCGAACTCCTGTTAAGTGGGTCTTCTACTCAGGTATGCATGTATTATTCACCCACCATTCCCCCTTCCTCCTTTTTTTCTTTTTCCACTTTTTAATTTAACATTTTAAATGCTCACCCTTTATTTCCGAGTCAATTTTAAATTAGTGGAATGGGCATGCTCAATTTTTGTTTTTAATTTTCTTTGTCATTTTCATAATGCAAAAATAAGTAAAAAAATTATTAAAATGAATGACACAATTCTTTTTTTAATTTTAGAAACTAAAATGTTTAACTTATACACTCTAGAAAACTAATTTAGAGGACATAAAAGCATGAAAAGAAAATTTGTTATTTGAAATTTGGCCTCTCATTTGGTGAATGCAGGATATACTGCTCATGTGATGACATTTGAGGTTGGAGCAGTGCTTGAGGATCCAAATTGGCAAGCTCCGGTATACTGTTTTAATGAGAGTGAGAAGGAAAGGGGTGTCTCCCCAATTGAACCTGCTGTTCTTGGTGATTCTTTCAGGAGGTTGACGAGAGGGGTGGCCAATACTGCAGATGCATAGTAACTATGAAGTGACTTATACACTGTTTGTTGTATAAGTCTAATCCATGTGTGTTCTGTTTGGGGATATGAATAATTGTTTAGTTCAGCCAAATGTTTACATGAAAATACCAACTGAATCTTGTTGGATGCTGCAGTTTAATTGTGAGCTAACCATTGTTTTCATCCCAGATGATAAATTAATTTAATATTTCACTTTAGCTAAGGTCGGCTGATGTTAGAAACTTGGGAAATAATGAACTGCAATGGCCCTTGTAAGATACATAATCCAAGTGTGTTTGTTATCCGGGAATTTCATAAAGCTGCAGCATGGAGTAAGTGGAATGTTTTGTTACTCTTAACGGTTACACTCTCGTAACAGAAGCTTAATTCAGTTAACTGGTTGGTCGATTATGCAAGTGGGTAACCTTTCTTGTGTGTAGATATAAGGCGTTTACACTTAATAGTTGAACCACTTCCGGTTTACTCATTTAGAGAAGGCTAACGATAAAAGATTACTTACTTTATTTCCTCGTGGATTTGCTGCTTAGGTCTTTGATGCAATGTGGCAAAGAGTTATGATATGTAAAACTGGATTTGTGGCACGAATAGCAGCACAACGCTCGCAACTTTAACATCATACAGTATCAGCTGGACGACGTCGTAACGTACGACCTTGAATGGAACAATGGCACCTCCTACTCCGAGTTTGGATCACTGTGCATTCCCTCTCCTGTTTTTAATTATTGGATCAACAAGTCAACTTTGTTAACGTGAGATTAATATTTATAATAAAAAAGAGGGGGAAGGAAAGCCGGTAGACGGAAGAGGAAATGATGAGGAGAAAATTCAATTCCCAAATTTGGTGGGTGCATGATATACTCACATCTGAGGTTCCTGATTGCCAGGCTGCTGAGTAGTTGTATGTGCAGTTTGTTCGATAATTTTGATTCTCTTTGATGTGCTCTTACTTCGTTGTCATGGAGATGGAGATGAAGATGAGGGAAACTTGGGGACATAATGAGGTGTGATCAATTTTTTATAAAAAATCTAATTCTATTTAATCAATAAATATATTATTAAAAAATTAAGTTAATTGATATTTTAAATTAATTAAAAATATTATAATACATAGCTTATAAAATGAAAATTATAATAAATAATAAAATATTAATACTTTATATGTAATATTGTATATGAATCTTTATTTATATAAATTAGAATAATTTAAAAAAAATATCAAGAAAAAAGTAAAAAAAAAAAACCAAAATTTTAGGAAATTGATTTTCTGCATCCGATCCTATGTTGATCAATTTTGAACTGGTTTTCCTCCAAATTAATTTTCGTTTCAATTGGTAGAACTGATCGATGGTTTGGATTTTAGAACTATAACTGTAATAGTCTTTTGAAGTTATGGCAGATCAAACATCCCGGAAATTTAATGAAATTTGTTGCTTTATGTGGAAATTATAGAATATTTTGTTGCTTTTAATAGTTACACTTCTTAATTATGAAAAGTAAGAATAAATTTTTGCATCATTGAAAATAAATCACTTTTAAAAACGTGCACGTAAATCTTATATCAATCACTTTTAACTATTATTTTTTTAATTTTACTAAAATCAATTCTATTCAATTTTAAATCAAATGGAAATTAATTGGTTGGTCTAATATGCAAGTGGTAACAGCCCTATACGTAAATGTGTGTGTATAATATATATATATATATATATATGTTTGATTTAGTGCCAAAAAGAGCGGGTTATTTGCGTTGTTCCTCTCTTGGGAATTAATAATGGGAAATAAACATCCCCCGGATTTCCTTCATATGTAATTAATTCTTTAAGAGATGTTAGAAATAAGAATACTTGGCCTTTTGTAATTATAAGATAATTTATTTTAGGTCAATATTGGTAAAAATTATATTTATATTTTACAAAATTAAAAGTTTAAATTTTAAATCAATGCGAGTATCACATTGATAGATGACCCACATTATGATTCTAATGAGTTTCTAAAATTTAGTTACTTTAATTTTTTCTTCATAAAAAAGTATATTTGTTTATGTAAACTAATTTAAACCTTATATAGAAAATATTACATTCTTACCCTTAAATATTAAAGATTTAATTATATTTCTTTTCTTGAACGTAAATTTTGTGAGACTTTTGTTTTTAAATTTTTTAAGTTAATTAAGTTCTTTATTTTAAAATTAAACAAATTATAGTTTTCTCCATTGATTTTTTATGTTAAGATTTTAAATTAATCACCCTATCCAAATATTTGAGAGTTTATGGTAAATTTGGGATATGATATGATATGATTTTAAGTAAAATTTATAAACATTTAGCTGTTAAATATTTTAATTGATTCAATTTATAAATATTTTATGTGTAAAATAAAAATTTATAAATTTTAAGGAAAATAATTGATAGAATTTTGTCAATTTAGAGGGATAAAAATACAATTAAAATATTTTAAAACTAAGAGAACTTAATTGGTTTGGGAAATTTTAGGGGACTAAACCTTCACCACAATATGAACTAAAGGGATAGGAAATTGTAATTAAGTCAAAGCCTAAAAAAATTATATACATTTAAATTTTCGTCTTGTAAAATCTTAAAAATTAGTTTAATTGATAAAGACTTATTTTATTAATAATGTGTGCATACTTTATCATATTTAATGTGAATTAAATATTAATTAAAATATAGAAAATAAAATTTTATTTTAATTAAATTATAATTTAAAAATAAAAAATAATAATTATAAAAACCGAAAAAATATTATTACATTTAAAAAAATAGTTTGGATCATCTGATTTCTAAAACAAAAGTTAAACTTTATAATATAAGGATTTTTTTTTAAAAAGCAAGTAAGATGCCTAATTTCTCTTGGAATTTTTTTACAGCGAATTGTTTTGGGTAGAGAACAGAATCACGCTGAATTTCTTATGAAGAAACGGTGATTTTTTATTAACATCATTATTATTTTTTCACTCCCATCATCGCAAATCACAGTGCAGAGCAGGTTAATCATTTGGGATGTGGAACTGAACCAAAAAGGGTGAAATCAAAATTGGAATCTTTTCTCTCTGTCTCTCTCTCTCTCTGGCTCAGGATGATGAACGATTTTCAGGCCAGAGACGAATAAGGCATAGAAGATGGGAACAGGTTCGGATTCCAATGGATGGAACCGTGCTCGAGGGTTGGCGCTTAAGACTCTGCTACTTATCGGTGGTGCTCTTCTCGTCAAGCGACTCCGCAAGTCCACCACGCGCTGGGACCATGCTCGTTTCGTCGCTAAGTCCCTCACAGGCGAAAAGGTTTTCAATCTTTCAATCCACTCTTCTTTACTGCTACTACTATTCTTTAATTTCTTAAATATTATTACTGTTGGTGTAGTATTCGAAGGAGCAAGCTTCCAGGGACCCTGATAATTATTTCAATATTAGGTATATTTCTCACTCTCTTTTCTCGTTACTTTTATTTAATTCAGCTTCTCAATTGTGGTTTAATTTGGTTTCTCTGTTGTATTCGTTGTTTCTTGTCCCTCTGTTTCATTTTTTGGGGACTAGAGAGGTTTTTAGAAGTAGGACACTGAACATTTGGTCTTTGCAGAATGCTTACATGCCCTGCGGCAGAGCTGGTGGATGGTTCCAAGGTTTTGTATTTTGAACAGGTGAGCATTACTGTACAAGTTTGGAAGCTCCTTCTTTGTGAGTTATTGTTTTTTCAATCGTTTTCTATCTATGCTTTCGAGATTAGCTCAATGAAGATTTTCTTTCTGCTGCTAGGCTTTTTGGAGGAGTCCACAAAAACCCTTTCGGCAGGTAAATGCAACAAATTGTGTTTACATTTTTCTTTTACTATTTCTTCATACTTGAAATATGAACAGGGGCAAGATGCTCCCATTAGCTATGACCTATGAGTTTCGGTGAAAAATGTCTGCAAATTAAACTTTTTACAATGTTGTTTTCAGCTTTCCCTGTTGGTTTAAAACTATCTAATCTTAATTGTCATATTCATTTTTTTCCCAGAGGTTTCTTATGGTGAAGCCTTGTCCTAAAGAGTTGAAATGTGATGTTGAGGTAAGTGTTTATTCACTTTAATGATGCCAATGCCCTTCCCATTCTTCTACCACTTAATTATATGAAACATATTTTAATGCTTTTGATAAGATATCTCAGTGAAGAGTAGTTAAGTTAGACATACCATATAGCATGATATGTTAATGATGCCGATGCCTTGTCTTTCTGCCATCTCTAGCTTTATAAAACAATATTGAGATCTTCTTTAAACCATAACTTCTCTATAGAATGGCATTTAAAATAATTATGCTATGTTATGCCTTCCTCATAAAAAGTGTAAAAATTTCTGAACTGTTTAAAACTTCTTATGAAGTTTTTTCTCATTTTACATATACACAGTGATGCAGGACAAAGGGGGTCAAATTATAATTAAATGCTGGGTTGTTATTTGCGCTATTGTTGATTACAGTAGCCACACTACATTGGTGGGTATAATTGATCCAAACAGTACTCAACATTGTAATTTATCCAACTGTTGTCCTGCATTACATGGAGACTTGTTTTCATGGCTTTGCTCTGATCTCTAGAAGCATGATACCACTTTAGTATATTTCATTTTTAGAAGAATAGCATATTCTTTTTCTTGTTACAACTAACAAATGGCTGTTATATTTTGTTTAAATTAGAGCATGAATACTATCTTCTGTTAAATGGCAGTTAAGTACATACGCCATTAGAGACATGGAGGAGTACAAAAATTTCTGTGATCGACCAAAAGATCAGCGTCCACAGCCAGAAGAAGTTATTGGGGTAAGCATCCAGTCATGTTCATAGTTCATACTGCGATCTTAGCTTGGAGGCATCCTATTTTTAGACATTTGTCATTTTTTTTGTTAGAGAAATAATGATTTGAAAATACAAAAGAGAAATGAGGATGTTAAAATGAAATTCTGTAGAGGTAGAGTGAAGAAAATAAAAAATAAAAAAAAGGAAAGAAACAAATTGGTGAAAAATAAAAGATATTTTATGGATGAATAGAAGGAAGGAAAGGCGGAGGAGGGAAGAAGATAAACATAAGAGGTAAATTCATGGGATTTTTTAAATATATTAGTTGTAGATAGATTGATGGATACCCTGAGATCATGTAGACATCACATCTAGCAAACAATTATAAAACGACAGATAAAATCAAATGTTGGGTATAAACATGTCTCAAATTGAATACTGCATAATATATTAACAAAATGTTGTAGATGCTAAGAATCTAATTGGTCAGTTTTTGAGGTTAATAAAGGCTGTGGTGAGTCAGATGCATCTTAGTATCAACTGCTGCTCTTAAATGACAACTGACCTGATATGGAGAAATGTTCCAGTTTGTCTGAGGAGATTCAGCTGTTATTTCCCTCCTAATTTTGTTTATGAGGTTATGCTATGATAATTCTATGACTTACCAAAGTAGGATGTAGAAGTTTGGCTGGCTTCTTGGATATATTACCTGTGTATAATGGGATGTGAAGGAGTTTTCTTTCATGAAATGCTGTTAGTTTAATTACCAGAATGAAATATATCCGTGGATGGATTTGCCTCTTATACACTTCTGATTATAATTGTGTCCCACGTTTCTGCCCTTGTTCTGCCTGTGTGTGAGTTGTGGCTTTTCTTAGTTTATTTCTGGTCTACATTTAGATTTTTGAAAGACTTAATTACATCACTGAAATATCTTTTTGGAAATTCTTGACAAAATTCCATTTTGATTGACAGTTTCTTAGGTAATTGCTTTAGTAGATAAATGGTATCATGCATTGTTGTCAAACTTGCGAGTTTAATTGGAAACTCGCTTGTTTTCGTTGGATGGTATGATCTGGCTGGAATGTGAAATCGTAATTTTGTAGGATCATAGTGGGATCGTCATTCTGGATCGTGAAATCATAGGCTGGTTCAGAATTGAATGCATTCCCTGGAGTGCGATGCGGATCTGAAATCAGGTCATGACCACAGATAACTCCCAATTCTTTTGTGTTTTTAAACAGAGCAAGCAGTTATGATTCCTGAAAACCAGTTACAATTCATAAAAAACGCGCAAAATCAAGTTACCACCGAAAGTCATCTTTTTTTCTTCCTCTGAAGGCCAAACGTTGCCCTCTCTGCCTAAGTTCTCTGTTCTACACTTCTGAGTTCTGCCTTTGTTCTCTGTTCCACTTCTACCTTTGTTCTGTGTTGTTGTGGTTGTGTTTTCAGAATTCAGAAGAAAAACATGACTTCAGGTGGTTCTGCTGCTGGTGGTTCCCTGTTTTAGCTAAGTTTTGGGTGTGTTGCTTATGAATTTTCTGTTTTAGTTTAGTTAACAATACAACTTAGAAGTTTATTTTCATTATCTATGTTAATATTGCATGTTAGTAAGATCTTAGATCTGTTTTACGATTCTACGATTTACAATTTCCCCCCTTTTTTGGATCCCACTTAAAATCTTGATTTTGACAAGCTTGGTATCGTGACAAGTTTGTGTATCTGAACTCTTAATATCTCTAATGCTTGAACAATTGTAATACTTGTACTGTGGTTTGCAGGATATTGCAGAACATTTGACAACAGCACATCTTAAGCGTTGTCCACGGGGAAAACGTTGCTTATATGAAGGTTCAACCCCACCTGGTGGATTTCCTAATTCGTGGGTAATTTTCAGTTCAAACTGATCTTAAGAGTCATCCCCGTCTGTTTACCAGCACTTTTTTCTGTAAATGAGTTGAGTTGAAATATCTACACTCTTTTTGTAGCAGAATGGGGCAACCTACTGTACTTCAGAACTTGCAGTTATGAAGAACAATGAGATACATACCTGGGATAGGGGTTATGATGACGATGGAAATCAAGTTAGTTTTCTTCATTTCGTTTTGTATAGTTTTACTAGTTTGATGGGTTGCATAACTTTTATTGTTGCAAATATAGATATATAGTATCAGTTTTTCTAACGTGTGTCCAAGAGAACATAATAAGAATTTATATGTAAGTTTTTATTAGAAATTACTAGATCGAAGGCATGGTGATATTACTATATATTGATTTATTATTGTGTGCCTTTGGATACATATTAGAAAAACTGATAGTATATAGACAATAACAAAGAAAATCAGAGACTTGAATTATTTCCTATTTGATTGCAGGTTTGGGGACAAAGGGAAGGCCCTTACGAGTTCAAGCCTGCACCAACCTCCAGCTTTAATGATATGTTTTCTCCCCTGAATTTTCCCCCTCCACCATCCATGGAGAGAAGAATAGAGGGTTCATTTGTTTTGCAAGAATGAAAGCGTTCCATATAACCACAAAAGTGTAATTCTGCTACTTTAGCTGTCTGTCAATATAATGTCTTTCCCGTTAGTCAGTACTATCTTGTCAATATTTTGATTTCGGTCAGTGTGTTAAAGGCAATAGTCAAAATAAAAAGCAAAGTAGGAGCATGTTTGGATTAAATTTTGTTTTAGAGATTAATTGATAGAAAAAAAAATTATTGGTATTACCATTCAAATGTGTTTTGTAATTTGGATTATAATTTCATCAAAAGAAATAGGTTTTTTATGAACAAGATTTGGGAGCTTATAATCAAAAAATAGTTTATTTTGTAGCTACGTTTTTTTTATCTCCTACAATTGTTTGCTTTCAACACAAAATTAATTATTTTAACTAATTTTTTATCCTTTTTTATTTTTATTATAAAAATTATTCTTTTAAACTATAAATGAAAAGGTTTTAAATGCACTCTTCAGTTTTCACCATTCAACATATATAAATATCAAATTTGTTTCATATAATTAATTAAAATATTAATAATAATCAACTTTATCTTTAACTAATCATTGAAATAATTTATTTTCCACATTTAATTTAAGCGTTTGTTTGTTTACATTTGCAAACATCGATAATCGCATCGGAATATCATTGAAAACTTGGTTGAGTGAACGTGATTTATTTTCACTGTTAGAAAATGGATTTTTAACAAATACCAATGCAGAATTCAATAGGCCTTTTAAATACACACTAATATTTTTCTTCGGTCAAATTGGTTGCTAAGCATATATACTTAAAGATACCAAGAAACGTAGTATTGATAGAAGTGGCCGAAAGAATTGTCTTTGTATTCATTACTATCATGGATTCATGGTGAACTTATTGGGGATGAAGTTTTCGACCTTGACTTCAGAAAATTACTGTTTTCCATGTATTTGCCATGGCCCTAACAGTAACACTAGATGTTGTATTTTCTGCTTTCCTTTTGACATTGTTGAAAATATCAAATGCTTATGCTTCTTATCACTTTTAGTTACAACGTATCTTGTCACATGGAAATGACTGACTACATTTCACCCTTGATCCCAAGATGTCCTGATAGTATCATATATTTTGAGAAAGAAGTAATATACTTAGATATCTAAACCTTAAAATACTTACATATCTAAAGTAATTTACATCTATATACATCAAATTAAAAGATTATAAATTTTTTATTTTTAAAAAATATATATAAAAGCAGAGCGAATGTCTATAAAAGAAATGGATATATATATGTAGGACATCATTTTCAGTTTTGAGGCCTTTGCTCACTCAGATGGCAAACGTCTTGCCAAACGAAACTCATATTCGCTTCTGTAACTGCTGCTTTATTTTCAGTTTAACTTGTGAGAACATTCTGGTTTCTTAGCTAAAGGAAAATGAACCGAAGGAATAAGATTCACAGAAAAACCATGCGAAAATTGAACTAAATAAACAAACGAACAGAATAAATTAGAGATCAATTTTTTTAACTAAAATTTGTTGTTCAAATAAAAGTATAATCCTGCAAGTACTGGAATTGCCACCGCAGCTACAATAGGAAGTACCTTCCTGTGAAAGTTATATTGCATAATGTCAACATAGAAATGATGTGAGGGAAGGAACATATTACGCTATGTAAAAGACAAGAAATATGGCTCTTCCAATTGCTTCCTCTCTTTGGATTTCGGCTTTTTGTGTCTTTCTAACATCTCTATCATTTGCGTTTCTTGCAAAAGCTGGAGCGTATGGCCTAAACCTTCATTTTGGAGCGCCAAAACTGCCAAACACCATTTTGAGGCAATGGTAGTGCAGTATGCCAAATTAGTTCAGTGCCCTTATATTTCTTTTGTTAGACAAGTAACAATAATTTGATAATTTATATCCCATGGAAAGCATAAAAGAAAATCTTCTGTAGGATTGAAGTTCCTTTATAGTTTCTACATTGGTAACATTGGAGGTGGAGTCAAAGTAACTAATTGCTAGGACGGAAGAATTTATCAGGCAATTTCTCAAAGGGTCCTCTCATTGTAAATATACCTGTATCATTATCAACAGAAGCAGAATATTGTTATATATAAACAACAAGTCCATAGCATAAGATTGTGCGAATGATAAAGGGTGAAGGAAAAGATGAAAGGAGACCCGCAATCATGACAGATATAGGCTTTGTTTGGAAGCCACACGCATGGAAATGCTGTTGATTATGATGAAGTGAGAGGCTAAGGAAAACAGAGAAAGAGAATACTTCGAAGCAAAAGGATTGAAAAGTGGTTGCAGGCAAACATTGCCTAATGAAGGTGGGGACCTTGCAGTGTTAAGGCTAGTTGGGGGTGCCTGCAGTTGCAAGGCCATTTCCCTTTGCTCTTCCTATGTATCACAGTTAAAAGATACTGAGTTAAAGAAGTGAGAACAAAAGGAGAGACAAGAAGATAAGAAAATGATTTCAATTGTATCTTATTTGGACTAACAGTATCAATGCATTTCTACTATAGCCCCATACTTCAGAATATTTAACTACTAAAGAAAAGGTATAGCAAATTAAAGTGGAACGTTTTTTAATTCTTTTTGTTCCCTATGTTGCTGAGAGGTTCTGAAGACTAGACTCTAGAGATTTTAATTGTTCTTGGAAAAACAGTCTGAGTTTATGAAATACACTTGTACCTTTGCAATGTAAAATCTTGTAGCTATTTCAGGTTAATCAGGATTTTTAGCTTCACTTGAGATGGATATGTTCTAACGTTAATGATTTGAAATAGTTTATTGCATGTCAATTGTACAAATTTTTACTAAATCAGTGATAAATCAGCTGACGGTTATGAAAATTGGCTCTCAATTTCTCTACTTGTGATTTAAAACTTTCAAAAATAACTTGTCCAAGAGGCAAGTATTTAAATGACTATATAATTTAAAGGTTAATTATGTTTGTATCTCTATATGGTTAAATTTTATTTTAGTCCTAAAAAAATATAGTATGTTGGAATAAAAATATTGTTCACATGTATGATAATCAAAATCTCCAAAAATTGTTACAATCACATATCTTAAATATGGGTAATTGAAATGCTAATATTATTTTTTAAAAAAGCTGTTAAAGAAATAAAAATAGAAAATTTTAATTAAATGATATTATCAATGCACTTTTGTTATAATTGTCAACACGTTTCTATGTAACTTTTAATATAAGTTTCTAATTTATTGATTCTTGACCTTAGTTAGCAAAATTCTTAAAAAAATTAAATAAATGTAACTGAAAGGCAAGTAGGCAATTGAGGTGGTTCGTTGTATCTGTCCAATAAGAGAATCAACACATAAGATTGCCACCTTTGTTAAGCTCACATCAACTCCTGGTTTTTGGGACTCTTGTATAGCTCAAAAACATTTTTAAAAAAAAACTTTGATAAAGATAAATATAGTTTTTTAATTTAAACTACAAATATTCTATACATAAGATAATTCTGTTCAAGTTAAATAAAATTATTATATACAATTTAAAAAATCTAAATATTGGCATAATTGTAAATATAATAGTAAGGCAAGAAGGATTAATTGTGATTGCCAAACTTGATATTTATCAAGTACCCGATTTATTTTTATTTAACTTTTAAATTATTTTCAATAAATAGTCATTTTGTTGGAAAAATTAAATAATGAAAACTTAACAGAAAATTATTTTTAATAGTAAAATAACTTACTATAAAAAAATTTAAAATGTAAAAAAAAAATCAAATTTGGGCCCCACATTTTTTAGAGGGCTAGAACTTTATATCAATATATCGGTCATATAGAAAGGACACGTGATTAAAATTAAAATCAACCGATTATAAAATTCGAACTATAACATCAAAGAAAAGAAAGACAGAACGCCAAAAACAATCATCCGTGTTGAAAGTTGAAACTCCATATTTGCCACCAAATCAATGGGACCCCCCTAACCAACCTTAGAATAAACAACAATGATATTATCACTGAACCGGTAACTTTCCTTCCAAAAGAATCAATATCTTCATAAAGAAATGAAGATTGAGTAGGAGAACAAAAACAAAGTTTACCAAAACAATAAACCATGTTATTATTATAGTCACATGATATATGATACAATCAAATTATCAATATAATCCAATTAGAATAATTCCTTATTCTATAGCTAACTACTATCATCAGAACAAGCAGACTTAAACAAGAAACCTATAATGCATGATGCCATCATGATTTCCATGGTCTGAGAGCTAGGTTACCGACTCTAGCATGTAGTAAACAACTACAGCAACTCTGGAAGCAGGGAAAAAAGTGTATACCACAAGAGCAATAAAGCTGAAAATTGGATATTAAATGATCTAATGAATGGTCTGATTTTTTAATAAAAGAAAGATCAAAATTTACAATGTCAACAAAAGCCAGCATCTGAATTTCCAACCCCACCTATGAACACTTAGGAGTATAGACCAAGATATGTAAAGAATCCTAATTTCCTCATAGAACTGTTACAACTGTTACCAAGGTTTAAGGTCACCCACAGGACCAGCAGTCCAATTCAAGACCTTCTCCCCTGGTTTCAAGAATATGCTCCTGTCATGAGGCAATTTACGGGCGAGGCCATTCAAAACTTGATGGAAAGCATCTCCAGGTTGTGCTGGTTGCGGGAACAGCATAGCTTGCTTCATGGAAGGGTTGGCAAGCAATCTTTGTTTCCTTAGGATAATTTCTGGTGGGATAGATGTGAGTATAGTGTCTAACTGAGGGACATCCTTCTCATCAACAAACACACCTATTTCTTCCCATGGAATTGCATCAGCAAATGGCAGAACAATATCATCTGCAATTATAACTGGGATGCAACCAAATATCACAGCTTCCACCAGTCTTGGGCTCCAAGGGGCCCATCCAAGTGGACACAAACAGAACACGGCTCGTTGCATGTCCTCGTAGTATGTTGTTGGATGCTCTGTGGAAATGTCAAACAGTGGATTGTCCTTGAAGTTTTCCCACACTGCTGCTCTTGCACCTCTGTAAGATACACCAAAGTACAATCAGTTTGAGCTGTCAAACGGAGGATTGTTTATTGTTCTTTGTTTTGTTATGAAAGTATCCATACATGGAAGCAATCTTCCTGCATACTTACATTACTTGGTTTTTAGTAGAATATTAGAAAGAATCATTTAGCTCATGAATGCAGTTAATTTAATTATGCTTAACTAGGATCAATAACTACTTAATACCATGATAAATGAAAGGATGCGAGTGTCTTATGCAGATTTGCTACAAAAATAAATGAAAAACCTCACTTGTCAAAATCCAACCCTCCCCCCTCCTTTAAATTTGTGAATCGTAACAAATAAGGCCTACCTTGCATAGTAGCCACCTTCAGGGTCATTTCCAACATCATAAAACAGTCCTCGGAAGTAAACAAAGATGGACCTGGGAGTATTTTCAGGAATTAGATGTGCATGCATTTTCTGTGGTGGAGCATATGGAGGAATGGTGATTGAACCCTCTTTCAAGCACACGTGATTCCTTTGTCCAAATGTTTGAACCAAGGTAGCACGCTGTAGCAATGGAAGAATTCCTCTTTCAATCGCTTTCTCTTCCTGGAACAAAATAACATGATAAAAATGCATGTTACAATATCCATGCACAGATTTAATAGTGGAATCCAAAGTGCTTCTCACCAAACACCACATAATTAGTTTAAATGCTTAAGTAGACTTAATAGCGATATATATAACCAAGTTAAAATGGTATACTAAATTTCTTACTTGATAATGGAAGCATGCCCCAAAATCATGAGGGGTCAGAAAGAAATGGTCTGCCCCTTCTGTCCTGTTCCAATAAGGCCAGTTTGATGAAATAAGCTGTATGGCACTTCTCATCATTCGCGGTGATTTGAAAGGTAAAGGGAGGCCATTTGGTGTCAAGTCACAGGTGGTGTATACTGGGGTATAAAACCAATCAGCCTCTTCAGGATTAAGGGTTCGGACAGGGCTAGATAAGAGAAATCGGTGCATAAAGATCTCAGCAGCAAACATATGAGTGAGGCATCTAGGGTCCTTCTGAAGAATTTTCTTATTATATTTGCTTGGAAGTTCATAAACAAAAACCTTCAACCTTCCCACTGGATCATCTTCCAACACATCGCCAGCACTACCTACAATTGGTTCAGCCACAGCATGCTTAGTATTCTCGTTTTTTATCTAACTATAATATAGTGACTTCGAAATAAATACAATTGCACAGAGAATTTAGAGACTTGTATTTGACTGCAATTTATCTCCTGGGTCCTGAATTGGAATTCCTTTATACAAGTCATTGAGAAATAATAAAGAAGACCACTAATTAACCCCTTCAATTCCAAGCAACCAGGTATAGAGTATATCACTCTGTATGTATTATCAAGAGTTTTATAAAAACTCCTCTTTTATCATACTCCATTCCAGCTTCTTCCTCTGTGAATTTTAATCCAACAGATGCTACTTTCTCAGAATTTGTTTACCATTATGGTGAGTTGATTTTAATGCCTTCACACCATTTAAGTATCTAGATTCTAGACAGTTAGGAAGCAACATCTATATTTAGTGATAGCAAATGCATATAGAACAATCATTTTCCCCCTAGCTGGCTGCAAGATATGGAATAAGGTATTATAAGATTTGAATTAGTGATTGGTCATTCAGATCATACTAGCCATTAAAGAATAAGTTATTCTTCAGAGTTTCACTTTTTAATGCAATCTACATTAATTTTTTATATATAGAAGGGATTTTCTATTATTGTAATTCTAGCAGAAAAGAGAGGGAAACGATGGAAATGCTTATGTTTTGATTCCCGTGTCAAAATTGAATCTAACAGTCAGGGAGAAAACCCTTTACATGATCCAGACACAGGACACCCCAAATCTCAAAATGACAGTAACTTTTGATATATCTGACAAATCAAAAAACATTTCAAGTTTTATTTCACTCACCTCTACCTTTAATGATAATGAATGCTTGAAAATGGCATCATTTCAATAATAATTTAAAACAACAACTGCCCACTCCCTTTTTCCATATCAAGTAATAGATAACACCAGAGGCTATAGGTGTAACAAGCAATTTATCTTCTTGTGAGTTTGGGTATCAGCAGAGTGGGGGCTACCAATATGTTTCTAAAATATTCTAGATATCTTTTCATATGTACATTGAAAATCCATCTTTTGCGTGCAATATCTTTGAAGTGTCCACTATGTACACATCTATGCTTCTTGCAACCCTCTTATGCTCAAATACTTCAAAATTGATGACGTATTCTTACAACATTCTTAATGAACTTAGGAAATCAACAAACAAGTTAAATTTGAGGACAAATCCTATTGTACTGAGAACCCATGCCCATGCAAAATAGTTGCTGTCACTGGACCATGGGGAAGTTTATTAGGAACGAAGAAGACAACAAAAGAAAACTCAAAATCAAACAAACTGGTATTTCCTACTTCTCATTCTCATACTGTATAATAAATTACTGCATTTCCTTCAAGACAACTAAAGGTCAGAAGCGAGCCAGGCCAAGACTTAAAAGATATCACAAAGGTCATCAAGGCCTCATGTCAGTCCATATAACCTGACCAAAGTGGAAATTGAGTACCACAGCCCTAAATTGATACATTGCCCCTTTCAATGTATTTCTTCTTCAAATCCTTGTACCAATTTCAATACATAGCTTATTGTGTGATTGCTATATATTACAACTGAAACAGCTACACAACCTCCCAGTCCCTAAAATGGATTATGCTACAAAGTACAAACGTGTGCACTCTCTAAATATCGAACAGAACATCTTTAGGACATAGTTATAATAGTATCTAACTAGCAGTTTTGACACCGCCAAATGGTCATTTAAAGAATAAGTCACTACACGCAATCTCAAGAACCTATATCCTGTGATTCAAATGCTGAATGTAA
Source organism: Canavalia gladiata (assembly GCA_037954105.1). Lineage (NCBI taxonomy): Eukaryota > Viridiplantae > Streptophyta > Magnoliopsida > Fabales > Fabaceae > Canavalia > Canavalia gladiata. The sequence goes on along the minus strand of CM075659.1, from coordinate 53,450,057 downwards.
GAACAACTCCTCGTACAGAACCAAGTCAACAACTTGCGTAATAAATCTTTTCCTAATAAACCTCAAACCAAAGTAGATCTTAACTAAATCAACACTCAAAAACACACTGTGATAGAGGAAAGAAATTCGCCAAAATTGAAATCTGATACCCAAAAAATCAACATAACATAACCAAACCAATCAACAGCACTTAGGATATGACGAGCTCGGAAAGAATCTGATGAAACAAAACGAAAAGAAAGTGTAAAAAGAAAACAAAAAACAAATTTTGAATAAACCCCACCTGAAATTCTCTCAGTAGGTTGATGGCGACCAAGCTCCACAGCACCAATTGCAAAAACAAAAGCAGCACAAAGAAGGCCAACGAAACCCCACTTGGAAAAAATCATTTTTTTGGCTTACACCAGAAACTCTTTGATCCAAGAAACCTCAGTGATGGCTGAAACTGCAAAGAAAATGAGCTGAGATTATAAGGAAAAGGAAGTCAATTGTAGTCAACAGAAGATGATGGTTAAGACGTCACAAGGCAAAGTAGTTGTGAGGATTTCTTAGTAGTGAGGCTTCAGAGGCTCATCATCTGGAAGAAAGTGATATGGGTTCTTCCCAGCAACAACGAGAGAGACAGATATGAATATTTGACGGAGCAAAAGAGAATTGATTTGCTTTGAAGAAATAGGGACAAAGGGTTTTCCTTTTCACCAACTGCGGAAGAAAAAATGGAGGAAGAAGCTGGCTTCGCAAATTTAGTGTTTTTTTATGTGCGGTTTGATGAGAGGTCGATCTCAGAATACCATATAGGCACCAAAAAAAGGGGAGCTACGTCACTTTGTTAAGTTCAACCATTAATGGATCAAACCTTGTTGCTTTTCCTTTTCACCTGTGTGTGTTACTGTGTGTTTTCAATGTAACCCGTGCCATCCAAGCACCGCCACATTCTTACAACTTACTCTCCAATTAAATACTTCCACCAAATTACCGCCTGATTTCAACTTAATCAACACTCTTTTTTTGGGTACACAACGAAATAAACACATGGTTTTACTGTTGTGCGCCTTAAACACATATTAAATATATCAAAATAAAAGCAAATCACCAAAAAATTTCTTTGGAGATATTTGATTGTGTTTTGGATTTTAATTTAAAAAATCACAGGAGTAGTCTACTAATAAAAAGTTAGAATAGTTTATATATATATAATTTTAGCTTCAAATCTTATTATTTTTATTATAAAATAAATTTATGAAATTTTCTTAAAAATAAAATAAATTTTCATTTTAAATTATTTTTTTTATTAAAATAATTTTAAATTAATTTTTAATATATTTTTAAAATTTTAAAAAAAATTAATTATTATTTTTAATTTTAAAATATATTTTTTTTATTTTAAATTTATCTCTTAAAATTTAACATTGATGAATATATTGTAATAACTACTAAATTTATAATTATTATTCCATTAAACCACCATCATTATTATAAAAATAATATTATCACCATCATTAAATTATTATAAATTTATTTTATTATTGTTAAATATTTTAATTAAATAAATTTTAATTTGAATTTTTTTATAAATTCATATTGAAAGATTATAATAGAATAAATTAACTTATTTTATAATTTTTTAAAAATTAAAAATAATTCAAAATTTAAGAATAATTTTTAAAAAATTTACAGCTAGTAAATTAAAACCATTTTCAATGAAACCTTAAAAATAAGTTTAATTTAAAAAAATTAAAAATTAAAAATATATTATCTTTTAAAGTAATTATTACAAACTCTGCTGATTAAATAATTTTTTAGCTTTTATACTTTTTGAAATTAAAAAAATATTTTTAAAATATAAAAAATAGAATCTTTTATCTTTGTTTAGATATATATATATATATATATATATATAAATATATATATATAGGCAATTTAAGATAATATTTTCTCTTCTTCTGTAATTTATATCTTAACTTTTTTTATAGTTTAATCAAAATAAGTTGGTAGATAATTAAATTTTTAAATATATTTATAAAAATTTGAATTTTGATAGTATATATTGAAAAGGTTTTATTAGAAAAGACATTTCATTTTAAGAATTTTTAATTTCAAAATATTTAACCTTTGCTTGCCGGTTGAAAATTATTTTTAATATATAAAAAAATTAAATATTTAATCATTAAATATATTAATTAGTTTTTAATTATTACAAATTAAATGATGAAAAATTTATAAATAATATATATATATTTATTTATACTACGAAGATATATATATATATATATATATATATTTCTATTATACATGTTGTATAAAAAAAAAGTATGTCTAATTTAATATTATATTTTAAAAAAAATTATATTAATATTTCTAAATTTTATTCAAAAAATATCTAACATTTTTTATATAAATATCTCTTTCAATTGTATAACTCTTTACTACACAAATTTACCTGAATTTATTAAGAACATAATATTATATTTTTTTAATTATATAATTCTACATAATTTTTTAAAAAATTTTATAATATTATATCTATCAAAAATATTAAATATTAAATATTTTTTAATTATTTTATAAGATATCATTGTAATTTATTTTATATTTTATATTTTTTTATTATTTTGTAGATTAAATATGTTTTTATTTTTTTATAAAAATTTAATTTTAATTTCATAATTTAAAATGATTAATTTTGATTTCTCATTTTAAAAATATATTATTTTTAATTTAAAAAATAATAATATTTCATTAATTACATGTATTAATATTTAATATGTTAATAATAAAAATAAAAATAATTTATTTTAAAAATTAAAAAAATTAAAATAAATCATTTTAAAAATTTGAATGAAACCAAAACAATATTTAATCAAACATTTCAGTTTTTATGGTAAAATAATTTACCATAATAGTTACTAATCTTTATTATATGGTTATTAATATATTTTTAAAAATTATTTAAAATAAATTTTATATTTTTAGTTTTTAATTAAAATATATTATTTATTTATATTTTTAATATATTTTTATAATATAATTTTTTATTTATCTATTTATTTTTTAAATTTTAATATTATTTGATTCTTTCATATTAATATTACCAATTTTGATAGATTTATATTTTTATTTTTATTTTTATAAAATATTGTATTAAATTATTATTTTAATATATATCATTTATTTTAATTTATTATAAATATTAAACTATTCGATAAAAAATTAAATTATATAATACTTTTAAAAAGGTTTTATATAAAAAAAATTATGTAAAAATTAGAAAAATATTTTAAAAAAATTTATTTAATTCAATTTTAATATATTTTTTATTAAAAAATATTACTTATAATATTTAATTTATTATCTAATTATATTTTTATTTATAATTTTATATTTATTAACTGATTTAACAATTAATTTTATTAAATATTTTTAATTTAATTAATAACTTATTAACTTTCAATTTTCATCTTTCAATCTCTTGTATGATAATTTACTAAACACAGCTCGAATGTGATTGCTAATTAAAATAGAATAGAAACGATGTATACTTTTATGGCATTTTCTCATTTGTATACTGTGAATTACTCTCTCCATTTCATATCTTCATTTTCAATCTGTACTTATGTTTCGAATTTTGTATTGTTTTAGAAATCTAAGATTAGTTTAATGCGTTTTCGTTATATTTTTGTATTTAATCATCCTGAACTTATTTATAAAATTCTTTGAAAATCTGAGTAAATTATATTTTTGTTTTCTAAGGAAATGTTTAAATTATACTTCTCTCTCCTTTAGCATTGAAACATATACTCTCCTCCTTTCAAATAATGATTTATCTTATTGTTATATGTAAGTCTATTTAATGTAAATGGACATTTAAAAAAAATATATACCTGCTGTTATTCTCAACATAATTAATAATTAGTTTTAAATATTTATTATTAATCATGTAAGCTTAGAAAATAAAGTAAATAATCTAGATAACAAGTTATAATCAATCATAAATATATTTAAAATTTGATTTTACCTTTTAAAATACTAAATTAATAATTAAATATTCAAAAACATTTTTTTTCATAATTATTAATCGTTGTTAAAATGTCAGTTTATATTAAAAATAATTATAATTTATACTCATCTATAAAAATTATACTATAATTTAAGTAATTTTTAAACGAAGAAAAAACAATTTAGATTTTAAAAATATTTATACTCATTAATATTAGTATCATTTATAAAATTTTAGAATTATTTATTATTTATTTTTAAAAAATATTAAATATTTCTAAGTTTTCTACAATTTATATAAAAATAAAGTATTTTTAAAATTCAAAAATATGATAATAATAATAATAATAATAATAATAATATAATAGAGTTTAATTTTAAAGGGAGAAAAACTTATAATGCTGTAATAAAATTTTTAAAAGCCAATATATTTTATAGGTGGCATTATTCAAAACCAAGTGAAATAAAATTTCATATATTACATCAGGATTAAAAATTATAGTTAGTAATATTAAAATTATTATTAATTTATATAACTTTTAATTATTATTATTATTATTAATATATGTTTTTAAATTTATTTTAATTTAATTAATTATTATATAATTATTTAATAGTTTTTTAATTATATATATATATATTAAAAAAGTAACTAATATAATAAATATTGTGGATTGAGTTTCATAAAAGAATTAAAACAATTTATTATATCCTCTGATTCTTTTATAAGGATAAAAATAAAGTTTGTTTTTATCTATTGTATAAAATATAAGTTATTTTAGTTGATGCATTAACTATTTTTGCAAAAATACTTTAATTAAATAGAAATAAAATAATTAATAAAATGGCGAGAGATTATACTAATATTAAAAATATTTTTAAAAAAGGATATAAAAATTAATGATAAAATTTATATCTTTGATTCATTTAGTTGTTTTTAAAATTTTAAGAATTAATTAATTAGTTTTTATATATTAAAAAAAGCTATAGAAAGTACTTTTCTTTTCAGTTACTAAATAATGAACATAAATATCATTTCTGAAAAGTGGTGGTTACTTGAATGTTGATATAAATGATATATATTTAATTTTTTTAAAATTAAATATAAATTTTGTGTATAAAAGTAACTTTTTTTAAAAATAAATATTGTTTAAATAAAAAAATTATTATATTTTGACATTATTATATTTTCTACAATAAAATATTATTATATGTTTATATTTTATATTCAATATATTTATAATATATTTCTATATTCAAATAGAATCATATATCTATTTATATTTTTATCTAACGATTAATAATTATTTTTAAATAAAAATTAAAATAAATCTAACAGACTATACCTGTATATTGTCTGACAATATTTGTTTTTATAATATTGCTGTGCTCATTATGAATATCTTTTATCCTGATATTTTTTTTATCTGTTATTTTAATCAGATCTAAATTAATATAAAAATTTTAATGTAAACAAATAATATTTGAAAAAATACAGTTACTAATGATTTACTATCTGATTAACCTTTACTAGTATAAATTATTTTAAACAAAAATTAAACTATAAACATAATTATTGTAAATTTACACTAATAATAAAACATATCATGTTAATAATATGGTGTAATGATGACAAATATTCTTATATTAGATAAATATTTATTATATAATATATTATACTATTAATACAGACTTGTAATATTTATACTAGCAATTCAATTTGTGTAGGACAAAGTTTGTGTTAATGAAAATAAGGCTAATAACTTTCCATTGATAAATATATTATTTTTACTTGAATCCAACCAATATAAAAAATGAAACCTTGAACAGTAAAATTTTGAATTGATTCAGATTAATATTTTTTTTCAAATTTTTTATATTGTTTGGATCATAAATTTCAGCTTCAATTAGGTGCAAATTTTTATATTATAATTTCCTCTTTCTTCTCAAACCTGGTTGTATTTAAGTTCAGCAAACAATATCATTAATAAATAACATCTAAAATTACAAAATAAAATAACTATGCATTAAGATATATTCATAAAAAAAATCCATAAAAGCCAAATTTTATAAACAGTCGAATATCCAAATAAGAATAATAGCTGCCCTGTAAAAAAAAAGAAGCATAAAATATACAAAAGATAAAACAAATCACGTTCTCAAGATAAAACAAAAGGCCCATTGACTAAATGACTAAACAACACAAGGCCCACTAATAAAAGAAATCTTAACAACACAGATTCAAAGAAAATCCATTTCAACAAAAAAAAAAAAAGGAAAATGCGAGCAGCATAGTAGCACGTTGATTGGCACACAAGTGAATATGGAGAGGTGTAAATACCACGCGCCCTTCGTCACAATATTTTACTTTGGCAACCACCAATAATTGGGATCAGAGATTAGATGAATGGTGCATTGTTCGACTTCACACTTTGCAGTAGACGCTTTCTCTTGTCATTATCAAATGCTTCTTGTCGCCAAAGGAGAAGGATCCTTTACCGCATCTACAACTGTAATTTATCATTTAAGAATTTAAATATTGATAATTTTAAAATAAAAATTATAATTTAAACAGTTGAATGTTTAAATTAAACATTGTATGGTGCAGTAGATCCTGATCTGTCAGCAATTAGTCGGTCTTGTAAATCTTATAGTACAGAATCAAAGGTAAAGAACAAAATAAAAAAATACCATGACAAAGTATGTTACGGTGAAACTTGGAATGGTGTGTCTTTTAAATGATAATGATCGTTCTTATTGTCATCTTCATAATCAATCAATTATGGTCACTATATTTTAATTATTATTTATTATTGTTTAAGTTATTAATCACTTCATCATTTATCATTATTATTAGCTATTAACTATTGTTATTATTTTTATCATTAACCATTCTCATTTATTGTCATTATTCATTTATTATTATTACTATCTATTAACTATTATTACCATTTTTATCATTAACCATCCTTACCTATTAAAAATAATGGTAACAATAATAATTATTATTGTTATTATTAAGTTTTGGAACATCTTATGTAATAGAAATGAATAATTTTTAATTTTTATTAGTATTCCAAAATCTTTTTAATTATAAAATTTTATTAAAAATTGTACCTTTTGAATATTCTCATGAATGAGATTTAAATTTCCTTTTTTTTAGCGTTAGCAATAACTGATAAAATTTTTCAATCTCTATCATTTAACATGCTCAAAATAAACTCATTCTTCATATATTGTTTATCTTACATATTTTCAAAATTTCATGAATTTCATATGCGTAGGCCTTCTAACCCATTAAAAGCCTAATTTGAAACTTCACATGACTATCACCCAAACCAGTTTGTTCGTTGTGTGTGACATTGTAGGTTCTCATTACATTGGCAAAAAATAATATTAAACCTATATTTAACATTACAAATAGTGAACTAATTCTAACATTTTATCAACGTTAAAGGTGGATACTAGGTCTAGGCTTAGAGACCAATCTATATAAACTACAGATTAGGTAAATTAAGACCAATAAAAATAAAAATTTGCTTGAACGTGTACATTTTTTTTCATAGGGTATCAGACTGGACTTTAGGCCAATTTTTTTATTAAAATATATAATTTATTATTTTCAATTTTTATATTTTCATGTTTATACGTATAAAGGAGAAATCAACTGATTTAAAAAATAATTCATATTAAAATTATTTATTTAATAAATTTTTAAAAATGTTAATTTTATTAATTTAATTATCAAATAAAAAATTATTATATAAATTAAAATTTTAAATGTTTAAAAGATATAATATTTAGTAAATAATTTATTTTTTTAATATTCTATATTTTATTTATATTTAAAATTATTTCATACGTATTAAATATCTCTTTGCCTCTTTGGAATGTTATTGAACCAACCTGACATCATTTATAACCGAAAATTCACGGTTAATATTAAATTTACATATATCAGGAGATAAGTTACATGGAAACTCATATATTATCAATTTATGAAAACGGAGTTAAAATGCTATATAAATAGACTCTAACAAAATTAATTACATCTTTATCTATCTATGTTGAAATTGTTATTTTTTTAATTTTTTATAAAAAGTATGAATATTATAAAATAAATAAATATTACTTTAATTTTAAAAATAATAAAATAATTTATGAAAATAGTAACAAATAAAACAGAACAATTAGAAAAGCAAAGGTGCCACACGTTCCAGTCTTCCAGATGATGCTACGTTTATCGATGAATCTCTGTCGTTATCAATTCATTTAGCTGGAAGTTTTGTGCCATTTGCTGCGCGCGAAGCTTAGTGGATGATGAAGATAAGATTTGTCAGCGAGGGAGCAAGGACCCTTAATAACGTTAACGTGGCTTTCTTTCCTTCTTTGCAGGGTACATGATAAATGCGCATTTGATATGACCACCCAACCAAAACTTCATGCTGCCCTTTAATAATTAATTCTTTATCTGAAAATTTTGGCATGATAACGTCTAAAGTGTTGCATAATGTATCCCTATCTCAACTAACAACCAATTTTACACAATACACACTGAGTGACCCAAATCCCAATTTCTTTTGTAGAAGTAAAGGTAGTCACTTAATTTTGATGGGTAATTTGCCCTTTGAATGGCCCAAGAGTTACCAACAATGACTAACCAAGGTCAATGATTTCACTAATTTTACATTGCTTTGGAAATTAACTTTACATATTAACAAGAACTAGTTAGAGTGACCAAGTGTAATATTAGTACTTGCATGAAAGGCTTTTGGTGACCAGATACATTAGTGTAATTTGAGAGCCCAAAAGGTGTTTGTTGCTTGATAGGTTCCGCATACATTTTATTAATTGGCAACGATGACTTGATGGGAGCTTTACTTTTTACATTTTTTTTTTGCACTTCCTTTTAATTTTAAAATTTTTTTTTTGCAAATATTCGTTAATTTCATAAATTTATTTACAAAATTTTTGTTTTTCATAAATTAATTTGCGGAATAGACGAATAATTTACAAAATATAAAAATGTAATCTTCTGTAAATTAATTTACGAAAAATAAAAAATTACATTCCGCAAATTAAGTTATGGAATACGTATTCCATAAGTTAATGTGCAAAAACTGTTTAACGTTGCGCAGATTAATCTACAGAATATAGAGTCTGTCCGTCTTCTCCTATGCTTCTTCGATATTTTTTCAACGTTTTAATTTTTTCTTTCACCAAAAGAAAGATCTAACATAGATTCAATTAATAAGAAAGAATATATAATAATATCAAACAACAAAAAAAAATTAATAGATAAAAATATTTTATCTTTTCATCTAACGGGTGAAAAAGAAACTGTGGATGCAAAAATCAATCCCTTAATGGTGTAGGAGATCAATTCCCTCTGTAGAACGTATTGAGTACTTTCCAGGCTTGAGGAATGGGTCGAAGTAGCTCGGAGCTAGAGTTAGGCCCAATAATTTTGTCAGGTCTCCACCATTCTTTCATGAGTTACACGCAAATGGTTCAGTATTAATTACAAATACATCTTCTTCTTCTTCTTGAAATTACATTTATCTACCTTATATCTCTTTTGCTTTGTTATTTTTAAAAATATTAAAAAATAATTTATATATAATACTGAAAGTATATGTATTTTTTTCTGATTCATGGATATTATTTATATTAGACAATCTTATTTAAATTAAAAAATTGGTAACATCTTAGGATTAATTCTCTTAATGAGAGTTTATATAAAAGTTAACTTGCGCAAATAAGATATAAAGAGCATTAAGCATTCTTTTTTTAATCAAAACGTGTAAATGTTGTTAATTAAATTGAAAGGAGGTTGCTGCAATTATCTCTGTAAATAATAATCTACAGCTTTTACTTTCCATTTTGAAAAGGGCAATAGTCGCCCAGTTTTGATGAATTATTTCCTCATTTGGAGGGTACTCTTAACACTGAAAATTAATTAATTAAGGGTCTATTTATTTTAAATTATGAGAAAAAAATTATAGAATTGATTCTAAAATAATTAATTTTGTTAGAAATAATTTTAAGAATATTATTTTGTATAATAGCTTTAAAAATGTAAATAAAATATTTAGAATTCCACACCTTAATTAATTTTATCAACAACAAAAATTTTTTTTTCCAAAATCAACTGTACCCATTACAAAATTATTTTTTTCACCACAAAATTACTCAAATAAGTTACAAATCTGTCTAAACCATTATTTTTTTTTCTAAAATGAGACTAAAAAACTGTATAAATCAAAATTTCCCTAAATTTAATCATGATTTACAATTATAACCTTCACTTTCGTAGCTGTTTATTTTATTGGAGATCATCACCATCTCCCGGATAAAGAACAAAAAAAGTTCAAGAGTAAAACAAATGCGGCTCAAATAGAAAAGATCATGCCATGACAAGGGATAACTTTCCCAGTAAAAATACTTCTTATGCAAAATATCTAAAATTAAAATTTTATTTTTAAAATAAATATGTAATTCTTAAATTAATTTTTTTTAATTTAAACTATCGAGATTGTACTACTAGAAGATTAGAGATTAAAATAATTTTATCTAAAACTTTTCATTTAGAATCTTATCGTTTTTCAATAATTTTTTTTTAAATTCCAATAACATATTTATACACTTAAAATTATTTATAAAAAATTATACAGTTAAAATTGATTAAAGAGATAAAGTGGGAAAGCAACAAGAGACACCCAAACCCAATTGAGTAGTTGAATACCGGAAGGACCCCATCAAATGCTAACCACCAAAGTCACCAGAACGGTATCTGCATTTAATAAAGAAAATGGAAATTACCTTTTTGCATCACATCGGTGTTGTTATTTGTGAGCAGTGAGCAATGTGTGTGTTAGTGTGTGAAAGCAGAGATTGAAGGGAATGGAAGCAATAAGCCCTGAAGCTGAGAGATCAGCTTTGGATTCAAAGCAAGACACAACTAAAGAAGAAGAAGAAGAAGAAGAAAAAACGCAACATGAAGACGCATTGAAAGACAGCACTGAAGCAGAGATCACCAAAATCCGTCTCATGAGAGCCTTTGTTGAAACCCGCGATCCCTCTGCTAAGGTACCCTCATATCATGTTACATGTCACAACTACTTTTTCCCTTTTTCTCTTTTCAAAAGTGCTGGATTTTTGTGTCAACGGGTATGCAAACATGGATCTGTCTCACTCTCCTACATCTCTATGTCCCACCCATAACATAACACTCATTCCTCTTTCCTTTTCTGTTTTAACCATCAATAGATAATTAGATCAATAGAGTGTATGAATAAAGCTATTGTCACTTTCGTATTTCTTCTTTTGTGATAAGCATAATAGAGTCCCCAATTTTATTTTATTTTTACTTTTGGGAACTAAAACTGTTGTGATTGTTCAATTGGAATTAAATTTGATTGAGCCTTGGTGAGCAGGAAGTGGATGATTTCATGATAAGGAGATTCTTGCGTGCTCGTGATTTAGATGTAGAAAAGGCTTCTGGAATGTTCCTCAAGTACTTAAAATGGAAACGTTCTTTTGTTCCAAATGGTTCTATATCCCCGTCAGAGATTGCTGATGATATTGCACAGGGCAAGATGTTCGTCCAAGGGGTTGATAAGAAGGGTCGACCTATAACTGTTGCCTTTGCTGCAAAACATTTTCAGAACAAAAATGGTTTGGATGGATTCAAACGTATGTTTCTTTCTTCACATGCCATTCCAATTTTTCAACTTCCTTTATCCTTATTCACAAGTAACTTTTCTGTATACAGGATATGTAGTCTTTGCTCTTGAAAAACTATGTTCAAGGTAAATCACTTTTCTTATGTTAATCCCAAACCACATATATCAATTTAGTTATTGAAATTTATAACATTGATTGATTTTATCATATTATGGAAAAATAAATTTAGTTATTAACTTTGGCGAACTAACAATTGATTTGATAATATTTGAGATTAAATTGATTAATAGTTGTCAAAATTAAACATTAAATTGTGTTTTTGTAATGTTAGGACCAAAATGTTCGGTATTGTTATTTTAAAGATTGTTAACATATCCATATAACTTGTCATCAGGATGCCACCGGGGCAAGAAAAATTTCTTGCTATTGGAGACATTAAAGGATGGGGATATGCAAACAGTGACCTTCGTGGATACCTTAATGCTCTATCCATTTTGCAGGTATGGGTCTCTCTCCATTCATTTACCATTTGTCCATTTCCTTCTATAAGGTCTAATGCATAAGTTTGTTTATGTTTAATTGGAAACTTGAAACATCAAGACATCATGACCCTCTCTTTTGGATACAGGACTACTACCCTGAAAGATTGGGGAAGCTATTTATTGTTCACGCGCCTTACATGTTTATGAAAGTTTGGAAAATTATTTACCCTTTCATTGATGACAATACCAAGAAAAAGGTGACACTTCAATTTTATAACTTGAAGCATGCTGCTACATGTGTATGAGATGTTATTGGAGCATATTTTGAATGTTGCATTTCCTTGCAGATTGTATTCGTGGAGAACAAAAAACTGAAATCAACATTGCTAGAAGAGATTGATGAGAGTCAACTCCCAGATATATACGGAGGCCAAATGGCATTAATCCCTATACAGGATAGTTGATTAAATAATCAAATGAATAGAAATAAGGAGAGGCAAACACTGAATAATTTTTGCTGAAGCCTTATTTTTTTGTGTTTGTTTGCCAATTTATTTTTCTTTAATTTCCACTTCTGTATCTGGCGTTAAATACAGATTGGAATTATATAGTTGGTTAGGCTACCTTAGCAGATTCAATTATTAATCTTGATTATGCATTGTTTAATGCAAACAACAGGCTGTTTCACATTAACTTGTTCTTTGCATGCTGTATCTGCAACATCAAATTTAAATTATCAATTACATCTCAGCAAGAAAGGTTTCTTTTCAAAACTATATCATAACATTGTCAATGACAACGTTCTTATATAATAAATAGGAATCCACTTTGCTCCATCTATTCCTACAGATACAGTACATTTATTATCTAAGATAACTACAACCCACAGTCTCTATAGAGAAGAATTTCTTCACTACATGGATGTTCATAAGCTGACTCAACGTATTAAATTAATCATGCGAAGATAATTTGATTTGTTTGAATTTTAAAAATTAAATTTGATATATTTTAAAGCTGGATTTAAATTATATTTTAAATTATCTCAAATTCAATCGGATATTGTACATTATTTTTTTACTAATATTTTTTAAATAATTATATATTAATAATACGACCTTTTATTTAATAAAAAATATTTTTGTAACATAATATTATATTTATATTGATACTGTTTATATTAAAATATATAGTATAGAATATATCTGAATTTTAGTTGTATGTTTTTTTAATTTTATAATTTACTAATATATAATATTAAAATTAATACATTATACCAACAAATTGAATTAATTCAATTTTATTTTATATATTATCAAATTTTGATTAGATCATATTTAAATTTAAATAATGAACTTTATCAAAATTTTAATTCATATAAGAACAAATAAACTCAATTTGACCCGACATACAAATATCCCTACGTCCCTGTCAGTAGATTATTACTAGTTATATCCCATCATTTTGGGTCAGTCATGCTAACTTGCTAAGGTATGAAATGAGTAAAAAAAAATTGCCATTTTGCTTTATTTTTAGTTTCGACTCCTCTTTCGATTTTCCACTTTATTTTTGCCTCTTTACCCATCGAAAATTCTTAATTTTATATTTACTAACAAATTCAAATATAACTGGGAATAACAATCGAATTCAGACACAATAGGTATCCGTAAAAATTATTTATAATGGATATGATATTTATCTATCAAATAGGTAGGTCTAGACCTGTTATGAGTAATTACTCTAGAAATTTTATGATTATCGAAGTGGACATACATACTTTATTATCTAATATTATATTTTATAACTAGAATTTTTATGTTCTTCAAATATTAATAAAATTATATTATTTCATTTATAATGCTTTATCATTAGAAATTGGATTATCTTTGATTTTTTTTTTCGCTTAAGTTGAATATTTTATTTTAATTAATGCACTTTTTATTGGTTTTTCATCAACAATGTTAGTATTACAATATTATTTGTGTTTTAATAATTTTTCAAACAAATGAATAATAAAAAAACATATTCAAGTTAACTATAATGTAAGTAATGGATATGGATACGGTATATACCTATACAACAGGTAAGGGTGTGGGAATTGTATTGCTACCCATGTGGCTTTGGTTCCGAGTTCTGATTTTTTTCTAAAATACCATTATGAGAATTGGTTATGTAATATCCTATTTAAACTCTACCCATTGTCATTTAAGTGGTTTGTTTGGAATTGAAGAGAGAAAATAGATAAAAATAAAGATAAAAATTAAGGATTTGTTTAATTTGATAAATATTTTATTTTTTATTATAAAAACATTATTCTGTTTTAATTTTATTTTCTATTTTTAAATATTTATATATATAAAAACAACAAAAATAAATTTTTATCCTTTGTATATTTCCTGCATGAATATTTAAAATAAGAAATAAAATGTAAATAATATAATATTTTATAATAAACTTAAATTATTTTTCTTTAAAAAACTTCCTTTTTTCTTTAAATTATTTTTTTCTTATTTTTTTCCTCTTAGACATTTGGAGGACAGATGTACTTGAATGAACTGTATACTTAATTATATTTGTTTGAACTTTGTCGTTTCTTGTTATATTTCATCTTAATAAAATTTGTTTGTCATTTTGGGTAAAACATGAAGCAGAAACAAAGGTACAAATGAAAATGAATAAGTCTAGTGTTTGCCAAAAGGAGGGACCAATTTCCGGAAAGTGGAAATAAATTTATATAAATAAATTAGATTTAAGTTTATAAAAAATATTATTTAATATATTTAAATATTTATTTTTATATATTATATATTTATATTTATTATAATATATTATATTTATTTTATATATATATTTGATATATTTAATAATTTTTTATTTTATAAATTTTAAGTTTATAAATTATTTTACTTAATTATTTATATATATTTTAAGTTTATTTATTGATATTTTTTAAAATATAAATTTCAAACAAATTTATAAATTTTGTAGGTTTTAAATCAAATTAAATCTTAAAAAAATTTCTTTCACCTGTAATAAAATCAATCACAGATTTTAAAATTTTTAATCAAACTTAAATGCTTAAAATCTAATTTAATTTAATTTATTTTTATTCATATTTCACACGAAAATTATGTTAAAATTTCCCATCTATACTTCACACGAAAATTAGGTTGAAATTAGACAACATAATGCTTAACGTTAAATTTAATTTTATATAAAATTGATTTTACATAAAAATAAATTTTAATTAATTTTTTTATTCAACATTGTTAACTAAAATAAAAACATAAAATTAAATCACACATTTTAATCCTAAATGCTTTTAATTGGATTGGATTGCTCCAATTTTTATTCAAATTGATGCAGACCAAATCACAACGCATTTTAGATTTGATAAATTTTTTTTAAATTGTTTCAAACGAAATAAAATTATTAGGATTAATGAATAGTGGATGGTTAAAAATTTTACATAAAATTTTTTTGGTTTAAACTTTATTATATTTTAAGTTATAAAAAAACAAATCTTAAATATTCTTACTAAAAAAATGAGAGCTAGATGGAGAATAAGAGTAAAATATTTTTTATTCTAGCTTATACTTGAAATATATCAAAATAATAAAATAGATAACATTATTTAATTTTATCTAAAGTCATACGTAACAAATAAAAATAAAATAAAATATAAATTATGTAAAAATAATAACAATCTATTTTATCAAATTATTATCACTTTAAAAATTATCTTTTTCTAATATTTTAATAAAAATATTAAAATATATAATATGTAATATATAATATATTTTTTGTATATAAATAATATTGAAAATATATGTTAGAATTATAATATTTTTACAAAAATAGTTTTACAACAAAAAATGGATTTTTTTCATAATAAATTGTAATTAAAACCAGCAAAATTATGAAATCTTTAAAATTAAATTATATATAATAAGTAAATTTTTTTAACAGATGTTTTTTAAAATAAATTTAATGATTTTTTTAAAAATTATTACCTATTTTCATAATATTTTTGTAAATAAATTTATAAAATATTTAAGAAAGTAGAAGATAAAGGTAAGAAGAAAAAATAAAGTTCATTTTTCATATTATAAAAAGATTATTATTATTTATTTTATTATTATTTTAATATGGTTTATTTTTATTAATCAACAAATTTTATTTATGTGTTTTATTGATTCTAGAATAAATAATAAAATAAAATAAAAATAACTAAATTTTCAATATTTTATGACAAATTTAAAAATTATCTTAAACAAAATATAAAATATTAAACATTTAAAAAATAGAAGGAGATTGTAGTAAATAGAGCTACAAGGTATAAAACCTCTGGACGACCTCCTCCTTCACAGTAGTTATAGCTGCTCACCATTTAGGACCGAATTTCAGATTTAGGACCAGAAAATTCCATTTCCCAATATCTACCAAATTTTGGACCATACACGTATTTATTATACTGTTGCTACCACTTTCATTTCATGTCTTTTTATTATTTTAAAATTTTATTTTATTTAAAAGAATTATTTTAAAAATTATTATATTTTTTAATTATATATCATTATATAATAATTAAATATATATCATTATAAGAAAGGTGATGTTATTATGTGAGATTAATAGGAATAAAGTTCGAAGAATCATGCATGGATGGTTTAAAG
The DNA here is from genome assembly GCA_037954105.1 of Canavalia gladiata. Lineage (NCBI taxonomy): Eukaryota > Viridiplantae > Streptophyta > Magnoliopsida > Fabales > Fabaceae > Canavalia > Canavalia gladiata. Next base: position 53,433,220 of record CM075659.1, on the reverse strand, counting down.
GTTTTCTAAAATCAGATAATCATTTATAAAATTTATGTAATTTTTAAAAAAACTTTACATAAATTTTATGTTCAAATATATTTGTCTCGTTTGTATAATTTTTTTTTTATGATATCTTTTATATATATAATTTATTTTATTTTTTAAAAAAATATTAAGCATTAAATCTTACTACATTCAGTAAGATTAAAACATGGAAGTAATTTTTATTTTTTTAAAATTATATATTTTTTAATGATAATACGACTAAAATATTTTGAAATTTTACTATATATATTTTGTGCAATCTATTTTTATTATTGTTACTTTTATATATAAAAAAATTATATATTAAAGAATATATAATGTATACATACATTCTAAAAATTTACAAACGATAACTTTTATTAAAAAATAAAAAATATATAAATTTTTTAATAAAAATAGTATTATATATTAAAAATATCTTTCATTAACAAATAAAGTAATTTAAACAAGCATTAAATAAACCAATTTATTATTTTTTTGAACCTTCCGGATTCTGCAATCACTGCGTTTGAATATAAAGACCCTGCAAGGCTGTGGTGACTGACGAGATGAGTGACACTGTGAGGACCTCACCTTCTATTAATTAATAATTAATAATTAATAAAAAATAAAAAATAAAAAATATTAATATATGTGGTAGCTGTGTGTTGTTGGTATGGGCTGGAGTTGGAGTGGGAAGTAGTGGTCTTTGGAAGTACACAAATCAGCCTTTTTTACTTTACAGAGCTTTTGGCCAACTGAAACAACCTGACCCTTCCTGTACTTTCTCCTGCATCACTGTTTCATATTGTCAAGGATTACCATTTACTTATTACTTAAAAGACAAAACATTAATAAGTATTTTCAACGTATTACTTCAAAAATATCAAATTATTAAATGTTAATATATTTATGTCTTATTTTTTATTTTTTTAATTATTAATTAAGGCTTAAGAGTATTAACCCTTATTTAAATACCATTAATTTTGGCTTCTTTAACACCGCCATTGTTTCCCATTAATGATTTTACTGTATTGACGTCCTTTGTTGTCTGTTTCCTTAATCAGTCTTCTGCTTTGTAAAAAGGTAAAAACCTCAGTGAGATTTGCTCTGATTCTGTAACACCGTAACAGTAACAGTAACCGAATCACTCATAAATGCTATCTAAGCAACCCACCTTTTCTATGGAGTTCAGTTCATTGCCTTGGTCACTCCATGTACACGTTGTTTGCTTTTTAAAGGAATTCAATTCAGCTATATATATATATATATATATATATATATATAGTTGAATTGAGAGCTTTTTTTTTTATTATTTAGGCACAATGTTCATAAGGAAAAGTAATAATAATAAATTTGATACAATAATATAATTATAAAATAAAATATAAGAAAAGTTATGTGAGAAAAAAAATTTGACTGTATTCATAATCATAGGTACATGTAAATATCCGTAGATTCTATGCTGCCTTTAAAGCTTTTCCGTCATTGAACAGTTACTAATGTTACTGTTTAATTTTAGATCCATTCCCAAGATTGTTCATAATTGAACAATTATTTTTTTTGGTATACATTAGAGCATCTTTTTTGTTATATAATGACATTTAAATTTAAATTATCTAAATCTTTAACTATAAGATAATCCTAATAATTTATATTGTAGAGTCAAAAATTATTTTGAACAATTATGTCATTGTTTTTGTTCATAGGAGGAGTTTTTATTTTTTAGATTATAATTATTTTTTATAGAAAATAAATTTATTTAAATAAAAAATATTTACATTATACTGTGTGTAATTTTTAATAGTTTTTAATGTATAAAATTTAAATCCGAGATCTTATGTGAGAAAACTAAATATGCACAATTTGAACTAAACTTTCTTAATTGTGTAGTGTGTTTGAGTAAGTATTTATCATTTTTATTTTAAATAATCTTAATTGAGAACTTTGAAGTTAAATTTATTTAAAAACGTTTATTTTAAAATTATTTTTATCATAATTTAAAATAAATTTTCTTCCTAACTTAAAAATTATTTTTTATCCAATCAAATTCATTTTTTAAAAATGAAAACAATTTAGCTCAAATTAATTAAATATTATTTTAATTTGAAAAGGTTACATTATTTTCTCTCATAAATGGTTTAAAAGCCTTTGAACATTATTCCAATGAGTTATATTTTATATTTGTTACTTAATAATAAGTGGATTTCAATAAAAAAAAAAACAAAAACAAACCATAATCATAGGCTTAGCTGCTTAGGCTATGGTGGAAAGTTGATGGTTGGTTATATGGCTTTCACCGTACTGGGCCTTACGGACTTCGACAGTATTAAGTTGCCGTCCTACGCTACACCTATATTTGAACCAATTCTTTCCATGTATTTTTCTGCCAAGATGATTCGCATAATTGCATGAGAAATAATATTTTATACAATTAAAAAAATAAGTTTATTGAGAGAAACAAATCAACTTTAACTATTATTTTTATATTTTTAAAAGATTAATGTTAGTTGTTAACTAAAAAATGTATAATATAAAAACAATATGATATAAATAATGTTCAAACAATCTTCTCGTAAATGAATCATTTTCCATCACAATTCAATTAAATCTCTCTCCCCGAAGGATCAGGATCACCAGTGATTGAAAGAGAACTACAGGCTCAGGAAGTTGCATTAAACGATTGTATATATATTTTTATGTTATTGTTTCATGAAATAATATTTCTAGGTATGGATTTTGTGAAATAGTAAAGAATCCTAATTGTTTACGTGGAAAGCTTCTATAAGAAATTGATATTTATCTCACCCCTATGAAAATCGAAGTTCTAACCTAAGACCTATCATATATATACGGGATCAATGTTATCTTTCTTCACTCTACCAATCCCATGAGATTTGAAGAATCCTAATTGTTAAAACCTTTGCAAACATCAAACATCAATCTAGTCAGAAAGTTCACACATGGAATATTTGGTTGGATAGGATAATAATTTAAACAATGAGATATCTTTAAATAAAGAGTAAATATAAAGAAAATTTAGAATAAATTTTACTTTGGTTTTAGATGTACTAGGTTAAGATCAACTGGAAAATGTTTGCCAAATGTAATCAAGCGCTGCAGCCAAATCACTTAAGCCACTTTCGTTAAAAGTCCAAACTAATCATGTAGTGGTAAAAAGCACACTTCACATGTTTCCATGCACAGAGTTAATGTCTCAAATTTGTATAATTGAGATTACAAGATCTGAAGTATTTAAGATTTAATAATCTCATTATCATGTAATATGAATATATATATTTTTTATTCTGACTATGATTTACTCACAAGCTAGTCTTTATCTAAAACACATTAATGTATTCTTTAGGTAAATTTTCATATGTTATTAATTAATTCTATTAAAATTAATACTGATCTAAATATTGAAATGTTATTATACATATTTCATTTTTCGTCTGAGGATTCCAACATAATAACAACTCTCATAAATATATTAAACAGTTTTAGACATGACTCAATAACGTTCAAAAGGATTACATTAGATCAAATTTTAAATAAATATTTTAATGAAATTTATAAACTGTTTATTTGAATTCGTTGTTCAATATACTTTTTTACATATTTTATTGTAAAATTATCTTTTCAAAATTATTAAATTTTAAAAAATTATCCTAATAATCATTGCAGCATCTCAATTAAAATAATCATATTATCCTAAGTTTATATTTTGATTTTTAAAAAAAAAATTGGTTCACTTATTAGAAGCTGGTTATTAATGTGAAAGTGAGGAGAAAATAATAATAATAATTTATATTATAATAATATTAATATTTATTTAATATTTTTATTTTTTATTTTTTATTTTTTATTATATCAGATCATATATTATATTATTATTATTATTATATTTCTCCCTAAAAATATCTATTAAACATTTATCATAAAGAAATGATTTTTATGGATTGGGTAGGAGTTAAAAGTCATCTTTTGGGTTGTGTTGAGGATGAAAGTGACCTGAAAAGAAATAAGTTTGGTCTGGAAAGTCTTCAGAACCATTTCACGGGAATGTGTAGCAGGTAAATTTGATTACGGACAACGTGAAAGAATTAGAGTCGCTAGGATCAATAAATTCCTCTGGGATTGGGACATGGACAAAGTAAACGCCTTCCCAAGACAAATCTGGGAATATTTTTACGCATTCAACTTTCATGCATTCTGCTGCCCCGCGAGTATTTGAAGATATTAACAAAACTTTTTATTAAAATTTTTTAAAATTATAATTTTATTATTAAATTAAAAAAATTATAAAAACTTACTTTTAAACAATTTAAATATAAATTTAATTTTAAGTTTATAAAATCAAATTGATGTGAACTTAATTTTGTAAAAATTTACCCATATGTACACTGAAGTTTTTTTATTATTAAAAAAGTTAAAAATATACTATTTATTTCTTTTGGTATTTTTGAAGAAATAAATTTATGATTTATAATTATATTTTATACAAAAAGTAATTTAATTAAAATAAACACAATTTGTAAATTTATAATTAAAAATTATTAAAATAATTTTAATCATATTCTTAATATTTAATTATATATTTGATATATAAAACCATCTACAACAAATACCTACATATCCATTTTTTATAAAGAATGATTATTGTGTACAATTTAAATAAAATAAATGATTTTAAACTAACCTTTACTTAGTTGATTTAAATATGAAACTTCTTTATCATAATTAGTTATAATAATAGTCAATTATTAAAATAATTTATGTTTTCCCACTAATTGTATTTACTTGAAACGAATGAGGTAGTGAGTGAAAAAGTTAACGAAGGCAACTATGAGTTTAGCACTTAGTAAGAGGGCGGGGGTTGGTTGTCCTTGATTTGGATGCATGAGTTTGTGTTTGCGGCTTTGTTCCACAGTGAAAAATGAGGCTTAATCAAATCAATATACTCAAATCGGGACATCATAATGAAGGAGATAACCCAAAAGAGTTTCTCTTTGGATTGTTTAAGTAAACGGTAAGTGTGTGAGGAGCACCCTAAGAAGCATAGATGAAGACAAATTTGAGCAAACAAATAACAAACAGAAAAAAACAAGAGTCAAATCAAAGGTCAAACAAAGCACTAGTGTGATATACGGGTAACCACAGAAGATCCAGTTAGATGGGTTTGTTGTGGTGCAGTCCAGTTTCGCATTAACCCAACGGAACCAACCCCTCAAGAGTTTCAAGGAAGATCTCATCTCACACAGACACAAGGAACCAAACCAAAAACCCAACCAGTCTCGGGAAAAACAATTCAGAATCACACGAAAGGGTAGTTTCGGAATTCCAAACTCTCTCTCTCCCTCTCTCTCCCCCTCTCTCCCTCTCTCCTTCACCACCTTTATGCTTTCTTTCTTCTCCTTTATCTCCACCCAAACAGTACCACACACCTTGCACTACCTCACTTCCCAAACCATGGACCCGGACGCATTCACCGCCAGCCTATTCAAGTGGGACCCACGCACCGTCCTTCCCGCCACCCCCGCCTCCCGTCCCCCACTCCTCGACTACACCGTGCCCCCCCCGGTACAACCGGCGGCGGTGGCGGCATACCACCCGGTTCGGCTCCCGCGGGAGCTGGGAGGACTGGAGGAGCTCTTCCAAGCCTACGGCATCAGATACTACACGGCGGCGAAGATCGCCGAACTCGGTTTCACGGTGAGCACGCTGGTGGATATGAAGGACGAGGAACTCGACGACATGATGAACAGCCTCTCTCAGATTTTCCGATGGGACCTCCTCGTGGGCGAGCGTTATGGTATCAAAGCCGCTGTGAGAGCGGAACGACGTCGTGTTGATGATGAAGACATGAAGCGCCGCAACAACCTTCTCTCCACCGACACCACCACGAACGCCCTTGATGCTCTCTCTCAAGAAGGTACGCACACATATATATGATAATTAAGATAAAGTACCATGCTGGCATCACAATTGCTTTGCTAATTTAAAACAAGTTTGACTACAAATTTATACTACTGTTATATTAAACTACTGTTCTAACTCATAACATAAAGTCAGCATGTACTAGCTAATAGATACACTAAGCAATTTGTTATTCTATGAAGTTTGTACATGTTTTACATATCATACAATGATTGGATTTTCAATGTGTAGGTTTGTCGGAGGAGCGAGTGGTGCAACGAGAGAAGGAGGCGGTGGGGAGCGGGGGAGGGAGCACGTGGGAAGTGGTGGCGGCGGCAGCGGAGGAGAGGAGGAAGCAGCAGCAGAGGAGACGGAGGATGAGGATGAAGGCGAATCTTCATCAGGAGGAGAATGAGGAAGTTGAAGAGGAGGAAGGAGAAGAGAACGATGAAGGAAACAACAACAATGGTGGTGGTGGTGGTGGTGGTGGTGGTGGTTGTGAGAGGCAAAGGGAGCACCCGTTCATCGTAACGGAGCCTGGGGAAGTTGCACGTGGGAAGAAGAACGGTCTAGACTATCTGTTTCATCTTTACGAACAATGCCGTGAGTTCTTGATCCAAGTTCAGGCGATCGCCAAGGAGCGTGGCGAGAAATGCCCCACCAAGGTATACTATACCATACACTTGTTAATTTAATTTAATTTTTTGTTTTTTCTTCTGATCCCTCTGACTCTGCCACTGAGTTGTGTTGTGTAGTGTAGTTCCTTCATGAAGGGTTTGAATAAAATTGTTGTTGCCAGTTGCCACACGTTCCGCGTAACACGTGACAAGTCAGGGACACTATCGTGAGAGGGTCCACTTTCCTTCCTTTAGAACTGGAATTTTGTGTTGGGTCCGTACGGTGAGGTGACCTCAATTACCCAGTTAATACTCCCACCTCCTAAACTACCACTACCACCCACAAGTCAATCTCGTGCCTGTCCCCCCATCACTCTTTACACCCGCTGGATCCTCCAACGTCCTCATAACAAACCTTATCGACGCGTATCTATGAATTCTGATTCTGTTAATTTCACCTACGTCCCCTGTTTGTTCGGTACGGTTATGCTTGTCGTTTCATCATCACATCTCTCTTATTTCAATTCTCACCAAACTTGGTTAAAATATTTCAAATTTAATTTTTAACTATTTTTAAAATACCATTTGCTGGACTTCTTAAAATTGGAATAAAACTTAGATGCACATACATGCACTCATGGTAGTTAGTATTTTTGAATGAAAATTAGTTGAAACTCAATTACGGAGATGAAATATAATGCGCAGTGGTTAACAGTATCTAAGTTTTGTGGCTACTGTTATTTTTTGTACGAATATATATATACGAAACAGAATGTGGGAATGCAGGTGACAAATCAGGTGTTTAGGTACGCGAAGAAGGCTGGAGCTAGCTACATCAACAAGCCAAAGATGCGACACTACGTCCACTGCTACGCATTGCATTGTCTTGACGAGGATGTGTCGAATGAGCTGAGAAGAGCGTTCAAGGAGAGAGGAGAGAACGTAGGGGCGTGGAGGCAAGCTTGTTACAAACCCCTGGTGGCCATTGCAGCACGTCAAGGTTGGGACATTGATGCAATATTCAATGCGCATCCTCGTCTTTCCATATGGTACGTCCCAACCAAACTCCGTCAGCTTTGCCACGCTGAGAGGAACGGCGCCGCCGCTTCAAGCTCCGTCTCCGCCGGCAGCGCTCATCTTCCCTTCTGAATCCATGTAGTAGTACTCTCTAGTTAGTAAAAATAGTAATAGTAATAGTAATAGATGTAGTTATATATGTAGACCAATTACCTCCCTCCCGCGAGGTCATGGAATGAAGAACAATCCAGGGAACTTTTTTTTTTTAATTAGTTATCAAAAATACCTATCTCCATCACCTATCTTTATGCGCCTCTTAAATTACTTGCTTTCTGCTTTCTCTACTCTTATCTTTTTATCGGTTTATCGACTTGTCATCCGTTATTAATCCCCTTTTGATTTTGAATTTTTTTTTTTATAAATATACTTTCTTTTGTCATAAACATATGTTTAAGTACTATCGGATAGTTGGTTTTAAGTGGTATGTATTTTAATTTTTTTAATCATGATATTAAATTTAAATCTTTAGTGTATAAAAAGAACTTGAATTGTACAAAGAATGGGTCTTACAATATTTTTTTATCTGAATAGAATTATTATTTTTTTGTGTAATATATTTATAATTTGAAATAATATTTTTTTATTCATTTTGGTGAAGAGTTATGTTACTTAAAAGAGAAATACTTATAATAACACTAAGTTTGAATCCATGTTAAATTCAAACAATATAAGTGAAGAATTTAAGGTAATGTATCTTGTACTATTACAAAATAATGAAGGCAACATATATTGTTAATAAAAGTAGTTTATTAGGGCAACTTCGATAGCTATGACACGTTAAATATCACAATAACATCGGTTGTAGGTAAAAATTATTTATAATAGCGATTATTGTTGCTACGAGACCATACATTGACAATCACGACTATAGTTATTTAAATAATATACATGATGACAATAATTAATAATAATTATTGTTGTATTTTAAGTTAAATGAAATTTTATTAGAATAGATTTTATTTAACAAAAATTTAATTATTGAAATAAATATCATGTTTATATTATTAATTTGATTATTATATTAATAAATTTAATATTATTAGTAATATATATAAAGACAAATTAATTTACTTTAAAAATAAATTTATTATAATTTACTCCATTCAATATTTTTTAAAATTATTTTATTTTATTATATAAATATATTTATATAATTTTATAAAATATTAACAAAATAATATTTAATTAAATAAATTTAAATTAATATATTAGAATAATTATATTACTTATTAAAATAAAGTATTAAATTTATTTTAAATTTTATAAAATAATTTATAAAATTAAATATATTAGTTTAACAATTAGATTGATGAAATTTAATCGTTTAAAAATGATATTAAACAAAGTAAATTATATATATTTACTAATGTAAGCGATTTTTTTTATATATATATATATGTATATAAAAAAATTTAAAAATATTAATAATAAATTGCAAAACATACTAAATCACAAGTTAAAAGAAAAAATTTAAATGATAAAATTAAGATTTATTAAATAATTATAATTTACAATTACATGCTAAGGATAAATCTTGTATGGAAAAATTCTATCCACCTTCGAAACACATGAAAACAAATCATAGAGAAAATCTTTGACTAACTCATTTAATTAAGAGAGAAGATTGTATTAGAATATATTTATGGTTACATACTTACTTAATGAACTTATCATTTTTGTGAAATTTTATTGCATCACAGTTCTCAAATCTAATAACATGCTCAAAATCTTTGCTTTATGATCATAACCGACATATTCGTCAGCCAATGAGTAATCATCCAAGCTATTGAAATTATCCGCAGAATATGGTAGAGTCGTCGAATAAGACAATCCTGACCTATCTAATCCTAATCCTATAAGTTAAGGTTAAAAAAGTTCATAGGATCAAAACAGCCCATAGGCTCAATGGGGTTAGGATGAGCCCATAAGCTATCTCTTCAAAAATCCTATGTATTAGGACTCATCCATGAGCTTCATTTTTTTTTCAATTTTTTTTATTTTTTCCTATAATTTTTTTTCTTTTTAGTTTATTTTTTTTTTCTTGAAATAAAATAGTAATGAATAAGAAAATTTAGAGAGAGGAGGAAGGAAAAATGTGAAGAAAAGATAACTTTAGAGAAAGAGAGATAAATATATTAGAAAACATAAATAAAACAAAGACAAAAGTATAAAAAAGTTGAGAAAATTTTGAGAAAGAAAAAAAAATTATATAGACAAAAGAACAAAATTAGAAAAAAATATAAAATTTAAAAAGAAAGATAAATAAATTAAAAAATATTTTAGTATAATAAAAAATATTGAATAGAATATTTAAGACAAAAATAAAGAAATGAGAGAAAAAATTTAAGAGAAAAGATGATTTTTTCTTTTAAAAAAGTTAAATATAAATTAGGATTACATGAGTTAGTCTACATCTATCTCACTTGTTTTGAGAATTGTCTTGATTAAAGTTCAAAAAATCATACTTTTAATAAGTTACAAAATAAATAGTTATAATATAAGGATGAATGAGTTCATCTACATTCATTCAACTTAATTTGAGAGTTAGAACTTAAAAAGTTCTACTCGTAAATTAATTATAAAACAAAAAAATTATAAAATAGAGTTCTGTAAGTTAATTTATATTCATCTTAATTAAATTGAAGGTTACATAAACTAAGTTATAAAATATCTTATTTTTAAACGAGTTATAAAATAAAATATTATAAGATATGGTTAGATAGACTAGCTCACACTAGACATGGCAACAGAGCAAGTTCGGGGTGGATTTCACGTTCCTTATCCCTGTGCCCATTTCCATCCCGGCCTCTGTCCCTGTTTTAAAATATTAAATTCGATTCTCATCCATGCTCGGGATTGGAAAAATCCATCTCGCACTTCTCCAGTATTTTTTGTATTTTTATTTTAATTATTTTATAGTGTATTAAATTATTATATATATTTTAAAATTTATATAATGTATTATTTTTATAATCTTATTAATTTTATATAATATTTTAAAATAACAAGAATATTTTAATAATTTTAAAAGCAAGATGGGTTGGACAACAAAAATTAGACAGGTATCAATGTCTCCATGTCTGCTTTAAAAAATCAGATTTTATCCATCCTCGTCCTCAACACCGGTCAAATTAGATTTTTTCGATTAAACTCAGGGGTAGGGACATGAGGGATGGATCAATAGCGGATCAGTTTATCTTTCTTAATTTGTAAGTTGTATAAATTTAGATTTAAAAATTAGATTTTAAAATAAATTATAAACTAACAAAAAGTAAAATAAAGATAAAGATAAATCTAAAATCAATACACATTAAATTCACTTAAATTAAGAAAAAAGAATTAAAATTTAAAAATATTTTATTTTTAAATATATGACATGAAGTAAGATCAAAATAACTAATCCTAAAATTATGCGTAAATTTCACAGCAATAGAATATAGATATTCATCAAGTACTTTTCAATATTTCCCTACGTATACCTTTTCTCAAATTTCATTCACACATATATGTACTCTATTAATGAACACATTTATTAGAAAAGGTTTGTGATTAGTTAAAACCATTCCTTGTATGCCATGTCTTTAACAGCAAAGCCAAACAGAAGATCCAACTTTGTTGAATCCTTCTTGCGCTTTAATTGAATATATTATCTTGAATTACGAAGAATATTTTTAAATTCAAGTAGTCTATTTCTATATTATAAAAATATATATATTTAGCAAAATTATGCATTGTTGTTATGCCAAAACAACACTAACAGTAAACTAGTTAAGTTGGAGCGGGAGCTCTCAGATAACGCAGTCATGTCCAAAAACAGATTTAGATTGGCTAAACATTTAAAGGTGGTAAGAAAAGAAGCATACAATAATGACGGGGTGAAAGAAAAATGCGTATCATATACCCCGTTAACAAGATGCTTAAAAGTTAAAACAATATACATTTTTCATAAATGAAGGACATCAGTGAAGTGAGATTGATATTGATGGGCAAGTGGAAAAAAAATTCAAATGGACAATCTTATAACAACAAATTGAAAATTGAACAGATAAAAACAATGAAAAAAAAGATGATTTTTTATTAGATTAAATTAAATTAAATTCTGGATCTAATTGTGACATTGTTTGAATCCAAACTATATTAAAGTTATGCACGCATACAATTTTATTTTTGTCTACAAAAAATTGCCATATCTCTCATATTTATATAAGAAAATATTTGTGAAATTACTGTAGTAATTTATTTTGTGTGATATTTTTATCTACATTACCGAATATATATTATTCAATTTTTTAGGAATTAGATTAATCATTGAACTGGAAATTTTTTTTGTCACAGTTAATAATTTAACTGTATTTAAGCTTTTATATATATATATATATATATATATAAGTGCATTTAAAAGTAACAATAGCTTCTTTCTTGTGTAGCTGATATGAAGGCTTTTATCTCTTAATTGCGGAAAATGTTTAAATCTCTCACGGGATACATTTTTGTGGTATTTAAAATTTTTTTTATTCATCATCTTCAGAAGTGTGTCTATATGTATAAATAATGCAATTTAATAAGAATAATCAATTAATTTAGTGGTTTAGACATTTTATAACTTCAAATGGTGAAGGGCTCAATGACAAGTTTTAGCATTTTACAAAAATTTATAAGAAACCAATTGATTAATGCGGCCAGGTGTATAAACGATTCATCCATTAAATTCAAGGTCTGAGTTTTAGAAGTACCAATTCTTTGACTTGGCTGAATCAGTTGGCGGGTCAATTTATCGTTGAATTGATCTGATTGGCTGATTTGATTCAGTTTTAATAACATTGATTTTGAACTATTTTAATTTTTTAATCTCTTGCTTTTTATTGTAAACTACTCTTGAGTTTTATATTGAAGAATGAATTATAATTAAGATTTAATAAAAGTGAAAAGATAAAATTGTTTTAATAAAGTCAAAAGATAAATAATAACAAAATTGATGAGTTAATTTATAACTTCAAAATTTAGTTATGATTTGTATAATTCTTTTGTGATTTTTGAATCTAAGATTAGATACAGTAATTCTACGTTTGCAATAATTCACTTATGAAATTAAATTTTTTATATTTAAAATTAATTATATTTATTGTGAATTTAAAATTTTGTTTCTTATTTTTATAATGATAAAAACAGAAATTAAAATTTATTTTAATTCAAAATAATTTTCATTCAGTTAAATTGAATTAGATATAAATTTGGAATTAAACCAAATAAATGATGAAATCAGAAAAATGACTGGATTGAATGATTTCTTTTCTTGAAAATTGATTCTGTCCAATAACAAAACTCCTATCCAAGGTAGCTTCACAATAATGACTGAAAAGTCTTGGTCTTGTTATACCTCAAATTCAGGATTGGATTTCTTTGAGTTCAGAGGATGTATTTTAAAAAATAAGTATAAATAACTGTTGGTTAAAATGTTAACTGATTAAATTAATTATATGTATAGTTAATATTTATCATAAATTCAATTGTTAATTTTTTATTAACAATTGTTAATTTTTTATTAACAATTGTTAATACAGTTTATCCTTTAAAATATATCTTTGAAGAAATCAAATCCCGAATTCAAAGCGTAATCAGTATATTTTGGGGTCAAAAACGTAATCAGCTTTATGATTGCCTAGTGGTCTTTGGGTTTCTTTTTTTTTTTTGTTATTGGTGAACTGTAGGGCCGAAGCCCAACGATTTATTGGTCTCTACGCTCTCGTGAATGGAATATTCATTGAAACTCAGCAGACCGCAGTTCGGTAAATACATTATAATGAATTGACAAAATAAAAAATTAAACAGAATTAGAATAATAATGGTAGAATTAGAATAAAATAGGAGCATATTGTTTGTATATTGTATGCATGTTTTCAAATTTATAAATTAAAAATAATATTTTTATTATTAAATAACAAATATTATATTAATAAAAATTTAAGAACTAAATTTTTTTAAAATAAAGATAAAAATAAAAAATAAATTATTAGAATTATAACATAGAACCTTTATAATATGAGATATAAAATTAAAAATTAGGTACAAATTAATATGATTAAAATAATAATTATTTTAGTATTTTTTTTTTGAAAAATAAAATATATTAAAATATACTGATATTATTAAATAAAATATTTTGAAATAAATAAAATTATAAATAAAAAATTTAATTATTTAATATAATAAAAATCACATTTCTCAATGAAAATAAGCATAGCACCTAAAACACTCACGTTGGATTAAATACACTAGAATGAATTGGAAATAAGAAACAGCTTTAGATAATAATCGGTAGAATTTGAATAAAATATTATCATATTTTTTATAGTTCCATTTAAGAAAGTACCTGTTTCTAAATTTATATATATATTTTAAATAAATTTAGTGTTTGTATATATTCACATGTAAATTTGACTATAATAAAAAATCATTGTTCTGTACCATTAATGTTTTATGAAAAATAATTTTATTCCAGTCAAATATAATTATTCTAGACAGTAAAATTTTCTTTTTAAGTATTTAACCTAATTTTTATATGTTAAAATTAGTGTTGAAACCTAATATTCACAAAAGTGTATACTCTCTTTTTCCATGACTGTAACCACTATCGTCAGCTTTACTCAATAATTGTTCAGACTTGTTTTTCTTGACTTTGTATCCAAAAAATTTAAAATTAACGAAACTAGCTATGAGTAGGATAAATAAAAACTTATATTGTTTTCAGATATATTTGATAAAAAATAAAATAAATAATTTCAATAAAATATGTGAATCTTATTGATTGATAACTTGTTAGTTTGTCCCATTATGAGTAATAATTAGGAACCAACGAAATTTTTTTGAGTATCTATTAGTCCTACGCATATATAATGTAGTAAATAGCTAAGAAAAATGACTTTGCATTTTTTTATTAACTAAAAATATATTATTAAATATCATAAATATTATATAAAAGAACAAAAACATTCAGTCACAAAGAGAAAAAAGATAGAATAATCATGTTTACTACAAAAGAAAATTATAAAAATATACTAAATTTAATATCAAATAAAACCATCAACAATATAAAATATAATTTATAAAACTATTTAACCAATACTAAAAAGATAAGAAAAGCTATCATTTTTTTTAGTCCATAACCTTATTCTAAGTTTTATCAAATCTAGGATTTTATTTAACTTGTTGCGTAAAAATTGAAGATTGGATAGTTTCTTTTAAATTATAAAAACAAAAATAATCATCCATCTATTTTTTTTCTTTTAAATCCAGATATTAATCTATAAAATTAAATAAAATACTACTTGATGTTATTTTGAAAAATTAGACAACAATCAACTTAATTTAGACATAATCTTCATACTACATTTGCTTTATAACAATAAAAAAAAATATAGTACTAAAAAAATGAATTTGCATCTAATAAATTAGATGAATAAAAAAAATTAAAATTATCCATACTGTAGAAATTATAATTTGTTATTATTGTAACATTTTCGATACAATTTACATGCTGCATAATTTATTTATTTATATAATTTAATGAAATTAAAATCTAAAATTTTATACAAACTATTTTAATCCCATAGCTATATTGATCACAGTAAAGGTAATTATTTAAAAATTGTGATACATATACGTTATATATATATATATATATATATATATATATATATATATGTATATATATTTGAGTTATATGAAAGATATTTTCAGATAAAATAAGAATTGTAAATAAAAATTAATATGTTGATGAATTATAAATAATAACAGTTGAAATTTATCAACAATATAAAACCTTATTTTGTCAAAAAAAAGAAAAGAAAAGAAAAGACTGCTCTTAGTATAAAGTTTGAGGATTAAAATTGTTACTTTATCCAAAATATCAAAAGCAATTTAAATTAATGCATTTCTTACTTTTATTCCATTTACTTGTCATATTTTCAATTAATAGATATGAGTCTTCCCTATTTTTCTATACCCCTGTTAAATCTAACTGAACTAAATTAGTTCAATTGTAATTTAATTCAATTTTTTTTTCTACCTTATTTTGTTGCCAAGGCTTGCGATCCTTCTTAAGTTTTAGAAGCCTAAATATTTGCAATATTTTTTGTTTGTAACATTCTTCCTTTTATATATATATAATATTAAATATTTTTTAAATTTTGTAAGTTGTATAAAAAAGTTATTAAGCAGAATAATTGTAAGTAAAATTTCTCTTAAATTAGCTTATCCCTCCTTTATATATATATATATATATATATATATATATATATATATATTAATTTTTTTTATTAAAATTTGGATGAATGGTCATCCGATCCGTTTTAAAGATAATTCAACTTAATGTTATTATTTTTTTATAAAATATATTTTTATTTATTTAAAATTTTAAAATTTTAGTTTTAGTTTTTTATTTTTACAATAATAAATTTTGGTTTCTTATTTTTAAAATAAACTATTTTAATTATAAAATAATCAATATTTTATACATAATATATATCAGTATTTAATAAATTAATAATAAAAGATTAAAAATAATATATTTTAAAAAATAATTAAAATTAATTTTTTAAAATAAAAATAAAATTTTAAAATTTTAAATATTTAAAAACATATTTAATATTTTTTTTATTTAGATTTAGATCTTGATTCACAAATCATCCCTGCATCTTTAGTAAAGTTGGAAAATAATTTTTTATACTCTAAATGTTTCTTTTCTTCTTTCTATTGATAAGATTATAAAAAATAAATTTTAAGGTAATTAAATTTAATATTTTTATTTTTAAAATAAATACAAAATCTTTAATTATTTAAAATTTATTATATTATCTAGGTTTAACGGTATTAATAAAAAAAATAATTAATTATCATATGTAAGATATATATTTATTACTAAAATATTTTTTTAAAATATTCTCATCTTTAATTTTAAAATAATATTTTTTATTAATAATACTTTTTTTTATTATCAACATATCCTTCTATTTGTTTTTTTTATTATCATCTTCTTTTATCACAATAATACTACTCATATATACAAAAATTTAAAATTAAACATATAAATTAAAATTAACTTAAAAATAATTTTTATGCCTCACTCATCACTCTCTTGAAAAAAAAATTTATTTATTTTTTCTTTCAATTTCATAATCATATTCTATTAATATTTCAACATCTAAATTAGAGTTATTAAAAATATAAAATTAAGTATAGTTCATATCTTAAAAAACCTATTTTTTAATGTAAAAATCATTTTTATTTTTTTGGTATTTTATTAAAGATGTCAAAAGTTAAATTTATTAAGTTGTTTTTAGCATTTCACTTACCATCTTTTATTTAAAAAAATTGATTTAAAATGAAAATGAATAAAACAAATTAAATGTATTTTATTTAATAGGATGTATGGTTTTTATAATGTTATGAAAAACACGGCTTGTTTTTATAATATTATAAAAGATAATTTAAACTTTATAATAAAATTTAATATCATAACTAAAAAAATTTATTTACAAAATTATTTCTGTAAAAAATAAAATATTAAATAAAATTATATTAAAATTTAAGAAGTATGTATGTAATTTATAATTCAATAATTATAAAGATGAGATAGGTAATGCCGCCCTTCACCGGAAGACGAGTCCAAATCTCAGGAAAACAGGAGACCAAATATGTAACCTTTTAACTCCGCCGTTAAACAGTAATTAATTTGCTTGGCGGTTCAATATAAGGAAACCTATAAAAAGTACTTTGTGATTTTATAAAAGATTTATAAAATTGAAACTCAAATAGATGAAACTATGAAGTATAATTGTCGTATAAAGAAAGTATAATCGTTATGATATGCAGCCAAAACAAAGTCCACAATATTTTAAGGCATTAAAAAATAATAGACTCAAAAATATATAGCGGATGTTCTCTGACGCTATTTTTGTTAAAAATATTTTAAATTTTGAATAAGTTAACTTAATTGGTATTATTTTAAGATGACCGAAAATAAAAAGAGAAACTGAATTTGCTTTGCTTTTAAGATAAGAGTTAAGTAATGATAACTATGTTGAAAATGACACCCAGGAAACTGCATTGAATACCGCAAAATTTGAAATTTGAGAGAACACTAGACAGTGTCCCACGAATGAAGCCGCAAAGAAGTCCACCACATGGGCCGAAAACGAACAAATACCATACCATAGTCAATGAGGCGCTAAGCGCGTGTTGACTAGAGAAATTTTAGAACTTCTCTAAATTGCAAGTTTTCTTTTTTATCCTAATACATCACCTTTTTATTTTAATACAATTTAATTAAATTTTATTTTTAGTAATATAATTTAATAAAATCCGTTAAATAGGATTTACAATATATGTTATATCCGTAATACTTAATTTTATATCAATTTAAAATTTATTTATTTCTATTTTAAATTTGAAATAATAAATATATAGAATCTATAATAATTTTGAATAAAAAATTATATCAAATTTTTATACAAGTTATCTCATTTTTTAATTTTATTTAACTTAAAATTTATTTTATTTATATTTTAATTTCAAATTAATAAATATAATATTTTAAAATATATTATTTTGAGAGAAAATTTAAATATAATTTACATTAATTTTTCAATAAAATAATTTATATAATACATTATAAGGTTCAGTTTTTTAGATAAAATATTTTAACATTCAATTATTGTTTAACGATCATATTTCATATATCTTTGTGTTTTATACATTTTTCTTTTTGATTTTAAAATTTTCTATTGGATCTCCTTTTATTTGGTTTTTTCTCTTCCCCTTCATACTGACTGAGTCTAACTCCTATGCTTCCCACTAAAGGCGGATTTGGAAACACTCCTTTTCAGTGTGTGAAACACTGCTTTCGAGCGTACAAGTTTGATGATTCGTTTTTGTCTCTCGTATGAAACCATCACTTATGTAAGATTCGGTTGCATTGTTAAATTGTTGTAAAAAAAAATATTTTAAAAAACTTTAAACTTAAAATAAAATATTATTTAAAATATAATAATTTATTAATTATTTATTTAAATTTTGATAATTAAATCTTTAATTATAGATTTTGTAATAATTATTTATTATCAAATTTAATTTTTTTAAATGTAATTAAATACATTAAATCAAAATAATTATTAATTTTAAATATTTATTTTAAATTTTATTTAAATTTAAATTGATTTGATTAAAATTTTTAAATGA
Organism: Canavalia gladiata; assembly: GCA_037954105.1. Taxonomy (NCBI): domain Eukaryota; kingdom Viridiplantae; phylum Streptophyta; class Magnoliopsida; order Fabales; family Fabaceae; genus Canavalia; species Canavalia gladiata. The sequence continues at coordinate 53,414,366 of CM075659.1, read as the reverse complement.
TATTTAATTATATTTATTATCTATATCGTAAATTACTTGTAGGGCTTTGAAGATGACAAATCTTTGAGAGTATTGTCATCACATATTTCAAGTTACTAATAATCAACTATTTCAACAATATTAATGATTTGATTTGATATTATTTCTATAAAATTCTAATTATTAAAATATTTATTTATTTATTATTATTTTACTAATATAAATATTATTCAATTGATATAAATTTATTGTCAATTTTATTAAGCAAGAGGTTATTATTTAAAAAAATTATTTCTATATAGATGAATCTAAATTTTCTATATATCATACATATTATATTTCATATATTTAATTTATTATATGAAAAATTTTGAAAAATCTTCTTAATATAAATATATGCAAGTATATTAGTTTTTGTGTTTTTTTTTGAAAGCATAATAATGAGTTTTGAAATTAAATATTGGATTATGCAGAAAAATAAAATAAAATAAAAATGATCTTATTAAATTATATGAGAAAAAGAAAAGATCTTTTCATATATGATGACATGTTAAAAAAGAAAAGATCTTTTCACATATGATAAGATGGTTGAATTTTTTTTTTGCATACTTTATTCATCATGTAAAAAAAATTATATAATTACAACATTTAAGGCCTACCATATTATTTGCCGATAAAATGATAGATTTACCCTAAGAAAGTGGCTTAATTCAATTAATATAATCATATGTTATTCTTAAATTTACTGAGCTTGTAACATCAAAGATGAAAAATTTATTATGGTTTGATATATTATTTGTTTACCCATCCGAAAAAGTATAAGAATTGAAAGTTCTTAATTTACAAGTTTTAATAAATAATTTTAACCCTATTTACTACTAATATTAGTTCTACAATTGTCGAGCACACCTTGTTATTTTGTATATTATTGTTTATCTTTAAGCTTCCTTAATTTATCTTGTATAATATTTTTGAAATTGTCAATTTGGTTGTTTGGTGAAAAACCCTAATATGATATAGATTTGTGGACTAACCAAGATTGACATGATAACAGAGGAGGTATACTTTGTTAATGTATTTCATATTAAAAAAATATTTTTTGATGTTCTACTTTTATGGATTTATTTTAATCTCAAAAGAGATTCATGATTTCAATTATTTAAATATACACTAAAGTATATTACATTTATTTTAATCTCAAAAGAGATTCATGATTTCAACTATTTAAATAGACACTAAAGTATATTACAGAGACCAAATCATCATTTTTGATTCGGAAGAATTAAAGAATGTGTACTAAGAAAATTTCTTAGTAAATGCAAAAAAAATATTATGTTTCTTGTAAGCATACTCATGATTGCCAAGGAGCATTAATGAAAATTAATTGATAAATATAAATTGAGATAGGATCATATACATCACAAAGTCTTGTCAATGATTACAAAATAATTAGGAATCCTAGTTAATGCAAAGTTAAAAATTAATTTGACCTTATTTCTTACAAAGCAAAAACTTAGTGAATAATGTTGAGAGAAATAAAGTCTTAATCAAAATAAAATCAGCAATATAGAAACCCAACATTTGTGATCGGAGATTCCATGAAAAAAGTTCATATGGGTAATAACAAGTTATTGTTGATTTTTATTATACGAGACATGCTAGACTGCATTGAACGAGATGTTAAACTTAATGTTTTTAATGACTATCATATCCTGTATGGGGTGATGTATAAAATGTAGGAAGTCAACTATACGAATGTCAAATGGGGCCGTTTGTATGAGATTGAGACATAACCTCTAGAGCATTCATAAATTACCGGGCATGCATGACCTATTTTGCACAAAGAAGCTTTGTTTCACAAAAATATTGTAAGTTAAGTTTGTTTGTATAGTGTTTAATGCATTATATTCATTATGTGAATCTAGCAACATTTATTTTATGTATTCTATTTTATAAAAATTTTCTTAAAGGCTTTTAAAATATGTAGGGGATTATTATAGAAAAAATAAATATTTCAAAATATTTTAAATTTAAAATAAAATATTATTTAAAATATAATAATTTATTAATTATCCGTCTAAATTATAACAATTAAATCTTTAGTTATAGGTTTTGTAACCATTTTTTTATTACCAATTTTAATTCCTTTTAAACATGACTAATTAAATACATTGAGTCAAAATAATTATTGATTTTAAATATCTATTTAAAAATTTATTTATATTTCATTTTTAAATTTAAATTAATTTAATTAATTTTTTAAAATAATATTTAATTATATTTATCAGTAAATTGATTTTTGAAAAGTTTCGTCTATTCTTTCCATTTTATATACTTAAAATATATGTATCATAAATCATTTGAATTGTTAATTTTTTCTTAACTTGAAAATTTTTAATATTATTGTTTCTTGAATCATTTAGAAGAGAATATTATATTTTGGAAGATCACACCATAAACAAATAAATCATTGAAAACAGGACTATCATACGCTTACAAATAATCAACTATTCAAACGTAAATTACCAAATCAAATTATTCTAATCATCTTATAACTTAAAAAACTTTGATTATAATTAGAAATACAACTTAGCTCATTGAAATTTTTTAAGTTGATATTTGGATTAATTGTAAAGAATTAATTATTGTCGCAACTGTAATTCCGACGAGACGTCGGACTCGCTAAATTTTGAAAAGAATTTTAATTTTGATTGTGGAGCTGCCACCAAATTTTATTTTTAAGGGAAAAACATTTGGAAAAAACCCTAACTTGAGGAAGAAAATCTAGGTTCGGGAGTCGGTTACGAGTAAGGAAGGTATTAGGCACCCTACTCGCCCGTTCCAAGGAACGGTACCCTTAAACTGAGTGTGTGAGATTTTAAAAACTATTTGATCCCCTTTAAAAAATAGAATAGAAAATAAATAGGTTCATGAAAAATGGCCTGACAGGACTTGATCCTGCTCCTACGTATTCCCGGGTGCAATGGGAAACTCAAGGCTACGTAGTTCTGGTTAAGAGACTTGATCTCTTGGAGAGGAAAGGAGTAATCTTAGGTAAGAGCTTTAAAGCAATTTTTCTTAAGAAAATACAGAATTCAGGGAAACAGACGTGCTTGCGTAATTCAAATCGTCGTAAGCCGTATTTGAATTAGCACGAATTAAAATACGCAACAGTAGAGAATGCTACTTGCCCGTATTAGAACCCGTTTGCACAATCTGAGAAAATAAAATAAAAACAGACGTTTTGGAAAACAGAAGAATTTTAGAAAAAAAAACAGACGTGCTTGCCTAATCCAAATCGTCGTAAGCCGTATTTGAATTAGCACGAATTGAAATACGCAACAGTAGAGAATGCTACTTGCCCGTATTAGAACCCGTTTGCACAATCTGAGAAAAAAATAAAATAAAACAGACGTTTTGGAAAACAGAAGAATTTTAGAAAAACAGACGTGCTTGCATAATCCAAATCGTCGTAAGCCGTATTTGAATTAGCACGAATTAAAATACGCAACAGTAGAGAATGCTACTTGCCCGTATTAGAACCCGTTTGCACAATCTGAGAAAAAATAAAATAAAACAGACGTTTTGGAAAACAGAAGAATTTTAGAAAAACAGACATGCTTGCATAATCCAAATCGTCGTAAGCCGTATTTGAATTAGCACGAATTAAAATACGCAACAGTAGAGAATGCTACTTGCCCGTATTAGAACCCGTTTGCACAATCTGAGAAAAATAAAATAAAAACAGACGTTTTTTATAAGATTTTATTGAAAGTGATGGTTTTCAGAAATTCATGCCTGCGAGATCCTAAATCGTCGTAAGCCGTATTTGGATCCCACACGAATTAAAACACGACACGGTAGAGAACGCTACTCGTTCGCGTTAGAACCCGTTTACATGAATTTCGAAAAATTAAAAAAAAACAAACGTTTTTTATAAAATTTTATTAAAAATGGTGTTTTTTCTAGTCTACTGGACAGCTCCCAACCCAAGCCATGGTTATGTATTTGGTTCTCTGCCCATCAATTCATGTTATATAATAGAATTGGAAATACAACTCCATCACGATATGGTCTATCTTCACAGCAGGTCTGACAAGAAATGAATGCTTAGGTATTTCTCCTCCAACTACTGCACATTTTAGTCCTGCCTTATATATATATGATTAATTTGAGTCATGATGTATACCCAGAACTCAAGGTCAACTCAAACTCCATTGCATTACTGTTCATTTAACCAAAACAAAGCTGTTACTTGGCCCGATATGGCCTGAGAGTTGATGATATCTTTCTATGGTCTAAGTCAGTTTAAATCTTCTGATATTTGCATTAGTTCCAGATCTATTTAGTCTCTAACTTTGGTTCAGGAGCAGCGGTCACATTGATTCTATTTAATCTTATTGCCTCTAAGATATTGTGCTTAAGCATCGGGTCATGACAATGACTATCTTGAAACCATGGCCAACAGTCATTCTAAACCATGACCATGACCTCCAGTCTTAGCCACCATGAGTCATGATCTGTCTGGGTACAAATCTTGGACTTATGCGTCAAGCCTTGAGTACAAATTTTGGCTTGATTCCCTTAAGCACAGATGTTAGTTATCGAAGGTTCCACTACAGAATTCAATTTTAGTCAAGGACTAACTGATTTGGGAGATATCTACCAATTATGTGAATTAATGTTTAGTTAGCTTTCACTTAATAACTCTCATTGTCAACATGTTTTATCAGGTATTGATGCTGTAACAAGACCTGGACCTGACCTTATTTTGCTGTCATAATGAGGATCAGGTGCCTATTAGGACTAGTCTTATGCCATCTGGTTGGCCTCTTTAAAGGAGATAGTTCTCCCCTGAAATCCGATCCTAGCTCTAGGTTTTCTCTAATCCCTAACCTGGTGCCAGTCATTCATGCACAACACCCTATCATGCACCTGCCTCACTGTGTGAGTGGTCCCTGGATGCATAGAAAGCAAGGTCTCTAGGTGTCTGTCACATACTAGGATTTGACATGCTAATGGCTCTGCTGCCCTGCTATCAACTTACTGTAGCAGGCCTTTGCATAACCTGAACCTGGTCCCTCTGGTTGGTTTTAATGTGAGTCTTGGACCTGAATTATGTTTTGCTCAGCCAGGGATTGACAAAATACATTTTCGCACATAGCCTCTAGCATTAATGTTGGACATACTGATATCTAGTTTAGCCAATCACTTGCCACTATCTTTGACTGTTACACCTACTAACTAAGTGGCTGGAGGTATTGAGCAAATGCCTATTCAAGGCACAGACTATCAGGCACAGTGCTATGACTTAAAATCAGAGCTAAGCTTTAAGGTTTCTTTTTCTCAGGCTTATGACAAAAGGATGAGCTTTCATGTATCTATTACAGCTCAAGGGGCAGATTTCAGGTTCAGGAGGCCAAGTAAAAAAATAGAAAGTTCTATGAACATTTTGAAGACCAGAATTAAACTTCAAAATCAAAGAAAATGAAAGGTTTTTCACAGGTCCAATTCAAATTGGAATGAAGTCTTAAGCCTACAACTTTAGTTTAGAGAGGCAAGAGATCTTCCTAATTGCTACAAACCAGAATCCAGTTCAGGATATTGCAACTGAAGCCATCTTAGACCCAGTTTAAAGTCCTTATTTCCTCGTCTAGTGCAAGCTTCCAGCCTGATACTGTATTTCCTTATCAATTTCTAAATTTGTTTTTTAGACCTGCTCTGAGCTGGTTGTTATGATGGTCCTAAGATCTGTGCCAATTTAACAAAAAAAGGTGGAAAGAAGTAATCCTGGATGCCTTTCCAATCCAACACTAGTTATTAAAGTTTGCCTCAGCTCACGCAAGTTTATGTAGAGAACCAAAGAATTTTTAGACTTATGCCACAGATCAGTTTATCAGAAGTTGGCTCAAATCAGTTGGAAAATTTTCAGATCAGAATCGGGGCTCAAATTCCAGTATCTAGTTCAGTTTACCAAGAGGGAATTCAGGCAGAAAAAGGGAAGGCTCCTACATGACTGCTACAAGTTCTAACACAGTAGCCTGAAATTTTTGGCTATGCACAGCATTTGTGTAATTAGTGTACTGATTAGGAGCTAATGCTGGTAGGTTTCAGTGCAGGGAACCATAATCCATCCCAACACAGTATCCATGGGCAGCTGAAATAAGGCATTACTTAAACCTCTGAACACATGCCTAATTGACTTCTAATTTCAGTGATCTACACAAGATCTGAGGTAGATGTGATCTAGCCCTACCCATCAAGCATACTAAACCTTTCCCTATAGACCATACTTTATTTAGAGCCCTATGATTTGCACCCAATATCAGACAAGCCCTCTCTTAAATGAATATAAAGATTCAGTGTCCCATGAAAAGTTGCAGCTAGCCTAAACCAGCAGACCCGTTACTATGACCTCCTTTAGAAGTTGCAAACAGGAAATTACCATATAGAATTTGCAATTAAAAATGAGGGGACTAACGTTAGTGTGTCACAATGGCCAAAAGGATTAACAAGCAAGCAAAGGCTAAAGATCCCCGAAGTACTTGTCAGCCACATCAGTTATTTGCTCAGATCAATTAACTCAATTTGGCAGAAACTTCTACACAGTACATAGTTCCTAAACTCATTTCTACCTACAGATTGCATCCTAATCTGCCTAAGGCTTATGGAGAAAACCTGGTTTCCAAACTCATGCTATAGGCTGAGCTTGGAAGTATCCTCTCCTATCAAGACCAGATTCAGTTTCGGGAACTAGGACCCAGCATAGGTTGCTGCCAACTGTTCTTCTATTCTCAGGTTTATTCACTTTGGTGATGACAAATCAATTTTTTAATTCTAAGTTTCAACCTGAGTTAGATGACTATCTGTCTTTGACACTAACTGCATTAGCCATGACTTCAGCAGGTTGTTGTGTCAAGTGCATCAGGTTTGTGAGGCTAGCATACTACTTGGTTACTTTCTGCATTGGTAAACACTGAATCCAGCATAGGGGATACTATGATGCAAAAGGATATTAGAGATCTAATCTTGGAACACAATTCTCTTGCTCCTGCTAGAGACCCAAACATCATCAACACTTCCTTACTTATCCTTGACCAAAGCCTAACTACAAAATAACAATCCGCAGCTTTTATGAAAAGTTACAGTTTGTCAAACTGTAGGTTGGTAAGTTAAATTGACTACTTTTGGTTTAAAACTGTAGCATGTATCAAGTACTGTTATAACAGCAATTCTGCATTCCCACTGTTCTTAGTCTCATTTGGCTTGGTGCCAACAGTTTTAGGCCTCCAGAACTTTCCTATTCTGATGGATAGACTCCAATTAAAACCAGATATTTGGGTGCAGCAGGCCTGGTCTCAAGTTCTGTTAAAGTGATCAGGAATCATCTGTCCGTGATTAAGTGCCATAATGAAATCAAGCCTCTAAAGTATATCCTAACAGTAAAAGCCTTTGGTATTCCTTATAGACTCTATTGTATGGCTCCTGCCCCTGCCATTGCTAGGACACAGGCTGACTATCAGGTGAAAAGTGCATGGTCCAGAAGGCTAGCAGGACTATCAAGTCACTATACCCTTGCATAACCCAGTATCAGGCCCGAGAAACCTTCACTGAATCAGGAATCCTTAATCTTTGTTCTTTGCGCTTTTCTGAACCAAGTCAGGACATATGTTAGCATCCTAAGATGCCAACGATGTGAAAAAGTCCTACTGTCACTTGTAGACTAAGTCCTAAACTAGGCAGAATGTTATGGGTTAGAGTAAAAAAAGGCTAAATGCTAATCTAGGCATGACATTTTACTCTTCCCAGAACCCCTAGCCAAAACTTTGGATTTCTGCAGTATCTTCATGATCAGTATATTAACCTTAACTTGTAAGATATCTACCCTAACTATCTGAATGTTTAGACTAATCCCTACCTTCATGGCCCTTGCTGCTGGACTATTCTTTCAGGTTTCAGGTCTTATATATAAAAAACTAACGCTTGATGACAGAAGACAACCAAGCAGCCTCTTAGCTTTGGAACTAGTTTTGCATCAGCAAATGTACATTCTAGTTACAGGCTGGGGTTACTGATATACTGAACATGGCGATATGAGTGCTTACAAGCAGAGGGAATTGTTGTAATTTCCCAAGAATATTTTCAGGCTATACCTCAAATTTGGAATCGATTGTGTAGGTACCTCATGCTTGAACAAAAACAAAGGTTTCGAATCCTATATCAGACGCCTGACCTGGTTTTGGTTAATAACAACCCAAGGTTGGAACCTTAAGGCTTGCTATCCTAGGCCTGGACAAGGATCCTAAATTTAGACAGGTGCCTAGCTGAATAAGGACAGGATCAGAACATTCCTAATTTTAAAAGATTTCTTTTATTGCCTTGACCAGAGCCTCTTTTCCTACCAGTTTCCAATTTATCTGAGTTCTGCACCAGTTTATGAAACTGATTTGTTTAAACACTAGACTCCAACAGGTTAACTGCTACTATAACAGAATCTCATGGATGAGTTGATACTCGGTCTGAGATCGGTTAGAGTACAATGAAATAAGGTTCTCATTTCCTAAAGTCGGACTACATCATACTATTGAACAACTATTGGCTAATGCAAACAGATTAATTCCAAGATCCTTGCAGAGATAAGAAGCTTCCTGATGTATTCCAGGAGCTGAATCTTTCAAGTCAAACAAAGAAACCATAGCAATTAAATGCACAAAGCGATTTTCATTGATTTTTCAAGAAATTTGACCTTATTCCAACATAGAGGCCTTAACCAACACATGCAATTTAACTACAATTCTGAATCGAAGATTAAAATAGATATTGCAATCTTTTAGGCATTCTATTCCTTACAGATTCCACGCACTCAAGGCTTAAGCATAATGTAGAGAGGACAGAACTGTAGAGATATAAGAGAGACAAAGAATGTGAGCCTACCTGGAAGCAGAACAAAAACAAATGGAGGAAGCTTTTACAATTCCACCACAAGACTCAGGGAGGAATTGAAGAAGGCGAAGAATGGAAGCCAAACTTCCTTCACAAGTGGAGATAATCCGGATGAGAACTCACAAAAGAAGGATTCTCCCAGGGAAACCCAGAGAGCTAGGAGAGATTCTCGAGCCAAAGAACTTCCAGTATCAGAGCAAAAACCGGTAAACTGCCAGAGAGCCCAAATTTCTCAAAATGCAACCTCCCTTTCTTTTTTCTTTCCAAATTCCCTTTATACCCCTTACTTAACCATGGTCTCTTAACTCTATGGAAGTTAGTTTCTAACCCTAGCCTAACTAACTCTACAACTAACTCCTAACTAACCTAACTGAATTTTGTTTATTTTCTTCAACTCCCTTTATCTATTATCTACTTGCTTACTTATTTAATTTTGCAACTTCTTCTCCTTTCTTTTTAACCATTTGAGCTCTCATTTTTTAAGTTATTTTGATTAATTAAGGGAGATTTATATCCGGACAAAAATTGGTGCTCACAATTATATTTATAATTAATTATTATTAGAATTAATTATAGAAAAATCAGTTTTGTATTTAAATATTTAGATAAAAATTTTAAAATAATTCTTTTAAGTGTATATAAATTTTTTTTTTATTGTAAAATTAAGCATATTTTCATTTCAATTTGAACGGATGCTAGATCTAACTATTGTTTATAGATCCATTTTAACAAGAGCAAATTATGAATTGACATTTGTTATATTTTGATAAAATTATATATGATATTTTTTTTCTTTCTTTTTTTACATTTATACAAATTTTCTTTAATGTGATTGTTTGTTTACAATGTTAACCCTTTTTAAAAAATAAAAATATTTGGAACAGTCTTGAGTTGCTCTCTAAATCCCACCAGATTTTCCTAACTTACAAACTCTCTTTCTACCATTCTCACTCTCTTGAGGAAGTAACACAGAAGGCTTAACGTTATTTCCTCTCTCCGTATCATAGACTCACATTCTTCTCCCTTTCTCCCTCTCTACCATTTTCGAGCACTCATTCTCACAACATCACACCATTTCTTTATTTTTCTCGCATAACAATTGTGTTCAATTCACCTCAGTCCTCTCCCCCACAATCTCCCTCAAATTATATGTATAGGAAGAACATCAACTTATTACCTTTTTCAAGACGGAAAAGTCATATTCTTATTGCATCACACAAGTATTTATTGGCAAAGATTGATAAAGAATACACGCAATTTATTTTTTTCTTTTAAAAAATAATCAAGTAAAAGAGAGGAGAAATAGACAACATTGCACGATAGATGAGAGAGGAAAAAGACGGAGGAGAAGAGAGAGCATCGATAGAGCTATGTCAAGAGAAGGGTTAGGAAATGTTAAAGATGAGAATATTATTATAAAAAAAAAATTTAAATGACATATGCATATCAGATATTCGAATTCAGTCTGAGTTATATGGTACAATAAATTTTACATAATTAAATTTTTTTTATGTAAATATTAAAAGATAGAAATGTCCAGCACAATTTTATTAAAATAAAAAAGTATTAATGTGATTTTTCTTTTTAATTCCTAATTTCAGTCCTTCCTCACGCCGGAAGCAATTGGAATTTGGATACTCCCTTGGTTACCTGTCTTTTTGGAAGCCTTCGTAATAGTAGTTTCATTCTCCCATGAGTCTTTTAAAGTGAATATATTTCCATTTAACTTAAATAATTCAATCATAAAACATCGTGATTCAGTTTAAATAAAATTTTTAATTTAATTTAATCTAATTAAAAGTATTTTCAATTAAATTTGATAATTTATTTTTTATATTTAATTTCAGTAGAAAATGATAAATAATATTATTTTAACTCAAACTTATTTTATATGTAACAAAAATTTATATATTAAAAAATATCCGAGAGTAAATTTAAACTTATTTAAAATTGACAAATATATAAATATATTAAAATAATAACTATATCTTTAAAAATTAATGATAAAACATAATTTCAAAAGTAAAATTATGAAAAGACATTAAGTTTAGTAATTTATAAATATGTAGTTATATAAGTATGAGCAGGAAGTTAACTTTATAAATAAAATTATATACATATTCATAAATTTAGTTTGGGTTGGATTCAAAATTTGATCCAATCGAACGAAAAGGAAAATCAATTTTTGCAATTTTTGGCTAATTTATTTATGCACCTTTTTTCCTTTTTCATACATAGCCAATGGTTTATAAATTTATAAAGGATCTGGCCTACAACAAGGATGTATATATTTATACATTTTTTCCCTTCTTTTAGTTTGGTTTTGATTAATTTTTTATTTAATAATTTTTTAATTATATCTTTTTATTCTTTTAATTGAGTAAATTGTTTTATAGTTAACATTCTTCTACTCTCACCTGTTATTCAAAATTTTCTAAAATTCAAATAATTAAATTGTTTTAAATATTTTTTCTCAAAATTAATAAAAAACTAAATTTGATCCAACATAAATAAGTTATGAATCTTTTTATTTTTAAACCTTAATCCTATGGTTGTATAAATCATTAGTTTGATTATTAAAAATTTAAATTTAATCATATTAATTTTTAAAAATTTAAAATTATCATTTAATTTTTAAAAGATATACAAATTATTTATTTTATTTTATTTAGATTTAAGTTTTTATCTTAAAAAATTAAATTCAGCAATATTTTCATTTTTTATAAATAAAAATAATGCTTTTTTCTTTCAAAAATGAATATAATCGATCCCAATATTTTTAGGATCAAAATTAGATTTTATTACTCACACCCTTTAAAATTATTCAAATTATTTTAAATATTTCCAATATTTAAATGTCAATGATATCGAAATACAATGAATATTCTATAATCATATTGGATAAATAAAAAATTTAAAATATAATAATATTAGCCCTTAAAACTTATTTGAAGGTCTATATGATATTAATTTTAAATAAATAGACTCTATAAAATTTCAAATGTATCACATTTATGTTAGTATAAATTTATTCTATCCCATTTTATTTTATAAATTTTGGGAATCAATAAGGTATAATAGTTCAAATTCTAATCATGAGATTGATGTTAGGTTAGAAATATTTTTCTTATCCTTTATAACGTACAATTTTTAATGATTTATTTATTTTTATAAAATTTTATATGAATTTTTAATAAAAATTATAAAAATATTATAGTAAATTTTTTACAAGTTATTACAAAAATATTTTAAATTTTAAGGATAAGATACAATTTTTAAAAAAATATAATTTTAATATCAAAATTTTAATATTATTTGTAGACCATAGTTATTTTTTGATAACTTCTAACATTTAAGTGAAAAATAAAAAAATAAACTAAAAGTAATTTTAAAAAATTATATTAATTTTGATAGAGAAGATAATTTTTATTATGATATGATAAAATAAAATAAGATAGTATAACAATTTATCCTATTATATTTCTATTCAACTCATATCATATATTATCTTAAGACATTCTATCCAAAAAATAGAACCATAATATAGAAGATCTTGAATATAAAAATAATCATCAATGCCAAGACAAAGTTTAATCACTCAAGTGAAAACTATTACTGTGTATTTGTACTATGTATCGTGAATATACTAATATTATATCATAATATTTATAATAATAATTTTTTATTTATTTTGGATAAACACTATATGAATAAAGATAAAATGTCATATATAATATTTTTTTTTTAAATATATGATTAATTTTGTAGTGAATTTTTTCTATTTATATAACTTATTTTTTAAAAAAATTAATTTTAATTTTTTTTATTTGATCCAAAATTTAGAAGATCATATTAAAAAAATAAAGTAAAGAACTAACAAATAGAGGACTAAACTAAAATAAAAATCAATTTTGAAGACCAAAATAAAATACTATAAAGTTAGAAGAACAAACTAAAATGAAGAATAAAATTATAAGATAAAAATAAAATAAATAAAAAAAAGGCTAATCTAAAATAATAAATTAATTAAAAGATCAAAATAATAATTTCATCTCATAAAAGAAAATTACCCTGAAATATTTCAATTAAATTATTCTAAATTCTTATTTAATATAGAAGTTTCCCCCTTATACTTTAATTCCCAGCTGAAATAACTTCACAAGTGAATCGAGCACGTTTTATTATGTAACAAGACTTTATGTTCCATCAATTCGACGTGCACTTGAAGAAACAAATTTGAAGTACAAACAAAATCGTTATCAAATCCTATCTCGCTTCAACTGAACCTTTCAGATTTCGATAGCCGAAAAGTTAATCACAAAAATGCGAGGAGATTGGCAGAGATTAGGATGCATGAACTTGTTATTACAGTAATTATTATTTTTAGATAAAATAATGACAGATTGAATAAAAGCCGTAAAGTTGAGATGTTGAAAGTATTGAAATGACCATAATTTCAGTCTCTATAATTGTTAGGTTCACGAAATTAGTTAATCACCCACTACTGTATAAAAATTGCCGGAGAAATTCTATTCTATATCATGTTTATACGAGTTGTGTATATCAAGGTCTATTTTCATTTAGCATATAAATAAAGTAGAGTGAAAAGGTCCATTTTTTGTTCCTCTTCGTTGATTTCATCCTTTTAATAAAATTATACTATTATTTTTTAGTCATATTTTGTAGTAATAGTCACACGCATACACACACACATATATATATATATATATATATATATATATATATATATATATATATATATATATATATATATAATGGTTCATCCCTTTAATCTGTTTATCAAATATTACTTAAGTCAATTAAAACTAGGTTTTTCCCATTGGGTTTCACTGCGGGACATTTTAACGAGGACTAACAAACAATACTTAATGAATTAATCACATATAGGTCGTATGTGCACCCCCAACAACTAAACAAGTCTAAGGGATAATGAACTTCCCAATAACGCACCCATTCACATCTAAGTAAGCTAAGCAATTATGTTATCTAACACAATTACAATGTTATAAGATTGCTAGATTGTTAAAAATTGTTAAGATTTTATCCGATCAAAATAGTTTAAAATAAGTTACAATATCCAAATAGATAATGTCTTTGATATTGTGAAAAGTTCGATATTGCACATATATATATATATATATATATATATTTACGGAAATCAAATTTTTGGGATCAATATTTTGATCAAATAAATCTTTCATTTTAAAAAAAATTAAAACTCGTAAAAAAAATATTTTTCATATCAGAATTATCTTGCTCATTATTTATTTATTACTTTTTATAAATATAATAAAAATTTGATTTTTAGCAATCTATATTTGTCTTAACTCTTCGCTATTATTTATGAAAATAACCACATAATCTCTATTATGAAAAAATATTCAACAACTTTATTTTTTCTATTAATATTATCATAATAACATAATTAAATTTTTATATATTATTATTTATAACTTTCAATTTTATTTAAAATAGTATTAAATCTTTTTAGTATCGTTACACTATTTATTCTTAGTGCTAGAAAAGTAAAATGATATTCTAGTTGAGTTAAAAAATATTTGCTTGATTAAATTAAATTTATTAATTTAATTATTATATAATCTTATAATTAAAATATTTATTAATGTGTCATATTATATGTTTAATATTAAATTAATTATAATAATTTATTAATTAAGGTTGATATTTAACAAAATTCTTTGATATTAAGATAGTATGAAATAATATTTTTTTTAAAAATGATAGAAAAATAAATTATAGAATACGATATAGTTATGAAACTCTAACTAGTTAATTATGTTATTTTTTATTAAAAAAATTATTTCTTTATTTATTCAATTTTTAGTCAATGTCTTAATTTAGTTATAATAATTATAGAATTTAAATTTATTATTGGTAATTGATAAATTTATTTTTACTAATTATTAATCTTATTATCTTTTAATTATACCAAATATTCATTCAATTATGTTATTATTATATAAAATATTCATTTAACTATGTTATAATTATACCAAATATTAATTGAATTATATCAAAATATAATAAATAATTTTTTCAATTACTATACTAGTCTCAGATTAATTTGTTTAATATTGTGTTATTCATTAAAATATTTTATTAACAAATTAGCATCAATTATAATTATTAAAAATTATCAATTAAATAAGTTCAATAATTATATTTTAAAATATTGATTAGATTTTTTTTATTATTAATTATTTAATCTTATATATAATATTATTATTTTGTATAATTTATAAATTTTTATAATTCATTTTCTCATAATTTTATGTTAATTTATTATTTAATATATTATATAACATTAAATTCAACTATATTTACTTATAATAATTTTTTTTGTTAACATAAATTCTTCAGATGGCTTGTCAAGGCATTAATTCAAAGGAGAAAGTTTATATTAAAAATATATATTTTATATAAAAATTATAAAATTATGGTAAATAAAATGTTCAAGTAAAACTTTTTTAGTTACTTAAAATAAAATTTTAGGTGCTGATAATTAACAAAATCATATAATGATTGATCAATAATATTTTTGTTTAATGGCGTAAACATATCAAAACAAATATTTAATGTTTAGATTTGATCAGAAAAATTATTTAAACAAAAAAATTAAAAGTTTAAACTTGGTTTTTATCAGCAATAAAATTAATTTTGTATATTAATAAAAGTTTGAGCTTTACTTAATTAAAAATCTCAAAGCCTGTAACTCATAGCTCATTTTATAGCTTAATTATTTAGTCTATTATTTTTTAATAAATTTTTACTTATTAACTTAAATAATCTCAAAATAACAACAACAATAATAATAAAGTTTTATAACAACAATATTATTATATTATTTATATTTATTTAAATAATTTAATCTACTAAATTTAAAAATCTTTTTAAATAGCTGAATCTTGATAGTTTTTACCTAAATAAACTTAATTTTTAAAAATTCTTAACATGATTAAGAATTGGGTCCAACCTGTTTTAGGCCTAATATAAGCTAGGCTATAAAATTTTACACACGAACAATTTAATCTATCTTCATCCTTACTTATACTGATGGTATAGATTTACGGTTTTTATATCAATAATTTAATTTTTACTAAATAATAATAACAATAAATCAATTTTATAATTATAATACTGGTAATTGAGAATGAGATAAAGAAAGGAGACAACTTGTTCAATTCTATGGCTGATATATCCACAGTGTAAGTGAAGTTCAAGAGGACTTATTCAAAGTCAAAAGTAAGAGTAGAGTGAGATTTCACATAATTAAAAATCAAATAATCGCCATCGAAGTCTTCTTGGCAGGGTGCAATATACTTGTTGAAGCTGGACTTTTTGGTCGTTGATGCCGAATTTAAAGACCCCAACGTTATATTCATAAGTTAAATTTGACTATTTTCATATTTCAACTGGATTGTGTTTATTTCAATATTCTTTCTCTTTCGAGTTGCGTACAAAGTGTGCTAACCCTCTTTTTTTTTAAAAAAAAAAGTGCGAACTTATTTTGAGTAGATTAATTTGGGAAGAAGGTTGCTGTGCATGAAAATGATCAAGTTTATAATCTTTTGGTTGAAGACAACGTGCTGAGAGCACTGTGTAAACAATTATAGTTCCAACTTCGAAAGTTGTACGGACGGTTTTGTTTGTGTCTTTGTGACACACGTGCCAAGTTTCTCTGTCTTTCCGCATTGCAACTACCGCCAATATATAAAAGCATTTCACACACACGTGGCAATTGTGAGAAAGAAATATCTGAATGCTCATGTTTCTAGAATAAGGTTATGTAGGCAATTTTGAATTTGAATCCTCGTGAGTTAATTTTAATCAAGAGAAAAATAAAATAAAAAATTATAATAAAACCTATCATTATTTGTGTAATGCTCTACTTTTATGTGAAATCCGGCGATTTTCTTCAAATTGGATTGTTTTTATCACGTTGTAAGAAAGAAAAACAAAACAATTATGATAAACTCCGGTTTTGTGAACTTCATTAATTTTGCTTTCAAAATTTTCTCTCCTTTAACAAAAAATTTGATAAGTTTATTTATTGCCGATATTTGTAGAGTGTAGTAACAATCAATATTGAAGCTGACAGACATTACTACGCGTTTTGGTCTTCCTTTAGACCCTTCCAGGTTTAGAATTTTAGTTTCGTGTTCAAACCTGTTAGCTTCTCTTTACGTGAGTCTCAGATATATATATATATATATATATATATATATATATATATATATATATATATATTTATGTTGTTTGATGCTTTTAGACACACTTAAAGCTCAAACACAACTCCAACATTGCTATAATTTTCAATCCCTTTCTTACATGGCAATTAATTATTCCTTCCATTATGCTCTTTATCAGGTTCTTTACTTTTATCTTATTAAAAAAATGTTATTTTCACACACTATTTTTTATTATTTTACACTACTCTTCAGTGTTCTATTTTATTCTCCCGCTGCCTCCCTAGAATCACCGATGCATTAGAAATTTAACATATATAAAATCATCATTTCATGCATTTATTCATTTGGTTATTTAAACTTGTAAAATATTTCCAAATGTTTAATTATTAATGAAAACACATGAATAATATAAGATACTGTCTTCAGATTTGTTGCTTTTTCCTTTTTAACCGAGGCAAAAGGTACCAATACCATGCTTTTTGAAATTAAACAAACATTTCATTGACAACACATAGAGTAGATTCAAATAAATTAAAGGACGATATAATCACAAAAGTATCATAACAACATGCAATGCTGCCGTGACTGACGAAAAACAAAGAAACCTTGAATGGTGGAACATATATATCATATCTCTTCAATTCACACATATCAGGTAATCCATCTCAAATCAGGTAGAATCTCTAAAGTTGACGAAGTTCTCTTTCTCCAAATCTTTAAGATTGCTGCATATCTAAAACTCATAATTTATATCACTCATTAAACACTGGATCAACTTTATATATATATATCGATCGCTTATTAAGCTGGATCAATTAATTCACCATTTGTTGATCCATGCATTCGATGATTCATATCCTCTTCAATTACCATCCCTCCAATTCGAAGGAGGCTGATCAGAAGAAGAAGAAGAAGAACCTCCAAAATATCTCAAAAATTCTTGTTGGTGTGGTAAACCAGAAGAAGATGAGGAGGAAGAGGAAGAGGCAGTTCTACCATAAAAACTAAGCATGTCTTGATTAAAGTTGCCACTTTCACTAGCCATAAGCTGCGGATATTGAAAAGGATTTGGATAGTTTTGTTGAGAAAAATGTGAAGCAACTTGATTAGATGGTTGCTCAATATTATTATGACCAGTGGTTGACACAAGATGTTGATTAGTAAGGTAACCAAATTCTCCAGTGCCTTGAACCCTTTCTGGAAAATTAAGTTTTGCTTTGCTTCCTTTGAATCTGAGAGCAGCTTCATCATATGCAAGAGCTGCAGCTTCAGCAGTTTCGAAAGTTCCAAGCCATACTCTCGCTGCCTTCTTTGGATCGCGAATTTCTGCAGCCCATTTCCCCCATGGTCGTTGCCTCACTCCTCTGTAGTGTCTTCTTCTTACACTCCCTTCATATATACATATATATACATATAATTAAACGCTTAAATCAATACACACATTACCATCATCATCCTCCTTAGGACCATCTCTTCTTTCTTTAGGACTCAAAATCACTAGGATTGTGGATAATGTGAAACAAGATTAATTTTAGAGTAACATAAATGGGAAACGCAATACACCTGGCTCTGGAGGCTGCTTTCAAGATTGAAAGTTGAGATCTCAAGGTCTACAAGGTACACTCTTAAAGAAAAGTTTGTTTTAATTTATCTAATTATTTAGGAGTGTATGTTAATATTTATTATTATTATTATTATTATTATTATTTCAATTGTACTCTTATATCTAAATTTTAAATATTTTAACATTTCTCATAATATCATATTATGAAGTTAATATAATTTTAGTCTAAATAAAAATATATTAATTATATTTTAAAATTTTTTAATCTTCAAAACTGAAAAAATAAAATGAAATGATATCAACTTTTGTATGATGTAAAGAGTCGTCCTAAGATTTAGAATGTAATAATATAATCATTGAATTAGTATAGCTTATTATAATTGATTATAAGATTTATTAATAAAAATTATAACTTTATTTTTAATATAATCATATCAAATTATTTAACTACAGAAAAAATTCAAATAATAATTTAATTATAAAAGCAATAATTGAAGGACCGCACATGAAACTGCACCATGTGTCATCAGTTAGCTTTTCATGGGAAGAAAAGATAATGGTTTTGAAAGAAAAATTAACACCCTTACGGTTGCACTAACCATTGGAGGGTACATGAACATGAAATATCAAACTTTAATTAGGTGTAGAGTTTGTGAAGACTTTGACCAAAGGAAAGAGTTTTCAAGGTACAAAAAAGGAATACTAACGGAGAAACGTAGAGAGAAATTATAAATTATAAATATGAAAACTGAATTAATTATTAATTATATGATGAAAAAGGATAATAGTATAAGAGTGCAG
The DNA here is from genome assembly GCA_037954105.1 of Canavalia gladiata. NCBI lineage: Eukaryota > Viridiplantae > Streptophyta > Magnoliopsida > Fabales > Fabaceae > Canavalia > Canavalia gladiata. The sequence goes on along the minus strand of CM075659.1, from coordinate 53,394,848 downwards.
GCTAAGAACATACCTTGATCTTGCTGTGGTGGTTGCGATTGTTCATTATTCTGGGAGTGGAAGGAAGTTAAAGAGTGTTCATGCTGCTGAATTGGATCATTGTTGGTTCCGCCAATGACTTGCGTGAGAGCTGAAACCATGGCTGACATGTCTTGTTGGGACCTTTCGGAATAGATTGGGAACAAGTTATAGTCCTCTTCATTTTCTGAAGAATGTGACTTTCTCTCCATGTGAGAGATATAATAAATAATAATAATATTTATATATGCATATAGTAAGAGAGTTAATTTGCAAGGTATCAATTAATGTTTCAGAGTGTTATTGGGTATGTGTATGTAGAGAGTGGATGGAGCAAATTAATGTAAAGTGGATAAAAAAAGAAAGAGAAAGAATAGATCTATGAAGAGTAGGAAGAGGATGAGAAGAGGGAAGGGGAGAGGTTAGGGTTTTGCTTCGATGATTTTTATATGTCTCGATGCCGTGAGTGGAAGTGTGAAACCAATGACTCAAAGCAGACTCTTACACAACACCCCAAAGTCCAAAGTCCAGCGTTTTTTCCTTTTCAAGGAAGATATATGCTATTATCACACCTTTTTTATTTATTGAAATTTATATGTTTTCTATGAAAAAGTGAATATGCATTCTATCATTTCGAATGTATTAGAATAAACATAAATAAAATAGAAAAAAATAAAAATATAATGATAATTGAATCTCTTTCTTACCATGTAAAAAGAGAGAGATTTAAGTGAAACTTAATTGATTTTTTCAATGTTAAGATACTATTAAAATAATAAATGATTTATTCAATGTTAAGATTGTATTAAAATAGAGTGTTATTAATGATAAAAAATAGTGTGCTACTATCATTATCTTAAGAAGAATAGTTCTTAATGTTACTTTTCTATTTCTTTTTATCTGTTATTGTTTTAATTTCTTTTAACTTTTCAAATTATCGTTATTTATTTTATCTCTTGCATAAAGTAAGGATATTTATTATATTCTTTGTAATGTTAAATATATTTTTCAAATAAAAAAAATTTTAAAAATTTATTATTATTAAATTTTTTTATACTCTTATTTTATTGTGAGATTCATATTAATAAGATACTTATACGTTTCTTATGCTATAAATTTAAATATTTAATATTATGAATATTTTAAAATAATTTGAATTTATAATATATTAATTGTTTTTACTATTTTTTATTGATATTAATAAATTTTTTATTTCTTATAAAAGGATCGGAGGAAATACATGACAATTCCAATACAAACAAAGACATTAATTAACTTTTTTAATATGTATATAAAACAACTTTAAGTGGAAAAAAAATGAAAAAAATGTATATGAAAGAATAGTCTTAAATTATGGAAAATTATTATTATCTCTCATTCAACAAAATTTTTAATATATTATAATTTCTTCCTTTCAATATATATACATATATATATATATATATTCAAAAATGTGATTTCCCCTTGTTTAATAGTATACGAGACTTTAAATGAGATATCATATGCTCACAATAAAATTAAAATTTTGTTAGTATCAACTTTTAAAAATAATTTTAAATTATTATAAAGAAATTGTTTATTTTTTTAGAAAGAAAGTAGTCATTATTTATCTTTTTTGAAAAAAAAAATTCTTTCTCTTATTTATATGAGCTAGTTGTGTATATGTTCATTGTATAAAACTAATTTCTCAAAAAAAAAATAAAATATTATCCTGTATAAGAGATACTAAAAAATAAAATAAAAAGTTACGGTTGGGGGAATATATTTTTTATCATGAGATTGAGAAAAAAATTTACTAGTCAAATTATTAAATTATTCCTCTAGTCTAATTATTTTTCTCTATCAAGGACTCGTTTTGCTTCGCAATATTCCTTTGGATTTTGTCATGCAACTCCCTCAATTCTTTCTCGACACTTGTTTTCCCTTTACCAGCGATTCCCATCGAACTCCTGAACATTGAAATTTAGGTGAAGCACAGCATTAGAGACCTTGTTCATTGTTCAAGCATGAAAAAAGAAAAAAAGAGTTGAGAAAAGAATGGCATGCAGAGGAGGATAGAAGGATTTGAGGAATAGAAAGAGGATGATCGAGGGTGAAATGGTATGAAAAGGGTAATAAGAGCTGTATCTATGATTATCAAGCTCAAGTGCATTCAATTCTCTTTTTTTTTTATCCTATTGATCTTAAGTTGAAAGCGTGTTATGTGGGAGAAGTTTTTTAGCAACACCTACCTTATTCATGTCGTTTATTGGAACCTAAGTTGCAACTTAATTTTTACTTGATTTTTGAAAGATAAACTAGTTTGCGAAAATATTTTTATTTTTATTTTTATTTATTATTTATAAAAATATTATTTTATTTTTAAAAAAATTGTAGAGAAAATCTTGAAAATAAAAAGGGTATTTTTTATATTTACTTTTTTTTATATAAAATTTTTAAAATAAAAATAAGATAATATTTTTATAAATAAAAATAAAATTAAAAAATATTTTCATAAATTAAACACCACCTATATTATTTTAAAATTAAATATATTCTCCTCCAAGCTTAAATGATATCACTTTCTCAGTTTTCCCTCTAATTTTAAAAATTATACTTCTTAATTTTTTTAGGATAAAATATAGCATAATTTAATTCATTTTAATATAAATAATCAATTTCTTAACTGTGGTCATTAACTATAAATGAGCGTTATGGGACATTCTTTCCTCTTTACAACTCTCAGTAATATCACAACTAATTTTAGACATCCTAAGTATTAATTTCAAAACGTCATAAAAAATTTATTTCGTTTTTTTTTCAAATTCAATGTTATTGATCAATTATATAAAATGTTATAAAAAAATAATATCTTTAAAATGTTTACTTATATCAAAATAGGCTAAAACATAATACATATTAATCCTCAGATGAGAAGGGTATAATTCTATAAAAGAAAAAAAAAATTTGCATAATTTAAACATCCATAAAAATAGAAGAAAGTAACCTTTTTTAATGCTTCTGTCTATAACTTCTCGAGTTGGGCAATGATGATTAACGTTTTATTATCTCATCATGATTACTATCACAGGTCAATTTATTGGGTATGGCAATTACGCTGCTTAGGTATAAATTTAATATTAAGGTTCAAAAACGTTCATGTTTTTAAAGGCTTATCTTATCTTGTTAACTAACGCGTATATGTGTGTAAAAGGAGAAGCTATATTTGTAGTCTTCCTTATAATTTAATTATGCCATATATAACTTTAAAAAATTATCATTTATTAACGATTTAATGTTGAATTAACTTTTGTTAGAAATTTTCCATAAAAATTAACATATTAATATAAATATTATAAGTTTATATTAATAATAAAATATAGTATACTAAATTTTTTGTTAATATAAAATATTAATATAGATTATTAACATATTAAATATTATATTAATATCTTATCTGTTAATACAAATTTTAAAATCTATAATTATAGTTTAATTTTTATTAGATCATGATCAATATTTTATTAATAAATGTTATAGTAACATTTGATGATTTTTTATTACATATTTGTTTTAGCGCGTTGTTGTCCTTAATATCTACTTTCTTTAGTTTATATTAGTAATGCGTAAAGTTTACAAGGTTCAAATATTATATTTTTATATTAATTTATTAATTTTAAATATATTTATTTTAATTCTATGTCTCAAGATTTTAACAAATTTTTTGTATTTCAATTATTTTTTATTTATTTACGAAGTTAATTTTGAATTTATATATTCATAATAAATTTTTCTTTAATCAAATATAATAATGAAATTCCTGTTAACAATATAATATTTATTCTTAAAAAAATTAGTAATTAATATATAATTTGATTGAAACATGCATTATTCTTAAAAAAAATCAGGAGTAATTAAATATAGAAATTATTTGAAATATGTATTGACGGTGTAAATTTTTTTACCTTATAATTTAATTATAAATTATTATAATTTTTTTACCTTATAATTTAATTATAAATTAATATATTATAAAAATTTATTTTAAAATTTATATTTATCATAACTTTTAAGTGGTTGAAAGTACAAATTTTTTTATAATTATTAAAAGTATACTCTTAAATACATTTTATCAACTTTTTCTGAAATCAAATGCAGTTTAATTACGAATAAAACATTCCTAATCAAATACACTTTGAGAATCGTCCTTTTCTTTTACACGATTAGGAATTTAGATTTTAACGTGAGACACATCCAATTTGTAGCATATAAGTTTTCAACCTTGCATTACACGCAAAGCCCACAAGTTAAAGTGCATCAGATATTGTGATTAAAGTCTTTTTTTATTCTTTCCTTTTTAGGTGATTCTTACACGCTTTTACTTTAATGTATTCTTTTATTATACTATTTACACTTGGGATAAATCTTTCACATACGATAGATTCTTTTAAGGCAAGAATTACACGATGAGTATATTTGGATAAGATTATTTTTTTATTATGTAAAAACATGTAAAAATATTATATTATTTTATTTTATATATTTTTTTGAAAAATTATTTTATAATATTTGATTTTTTATAAAAATTTATTTAAAATAAAAGATCAAATTTATAATTAAAATTGTTAACTTATTTTTTAATTAAATATTTTATAATAATTAATTATTTTAATTTAAAATTAATTATTACGAATAATTAACTTCATTTCTATTTGTAATTTAGTTTATCAAAAAATAAATTTTTATACAATTTAAATAAATAAGTTATTTTAAAATTATTTTTTGGATGTCATTGAGCAGTTAAACCATTGGAATGGCCATAAAAAAAACGATACACACATACACATTTTCTTATTAAAAAATATCTGTCTTTACAATTTTTTAAAATTTCATTTCTCTTATTCTAAAATCACGCTTTTCAAAAATTTTGCAGATATTTAGATGATTTTTCATATTTTTTATTCTCTTAACTTTTATTTATATAATATTTTTATTATTTATAAGTAAATATTAATTTTATATGTAGCTTGTGACATTTCCCTCTTCAGTTGGTGATTATATTTCAGTAACTTTTATTTATATTTTTAACATTTTTATAAGTTTATGATTTAAAATATAGTTTAAATAATATAACTAATGATTAGTTTAGAATTTAGAGTATAGTTTATGAATTTTATAAGTTAATTTTAACGTATTTTGATTAATTTTATGTTGAAATTTCATAAACATTATATAATTTAAATTATATTACTCTAGTAAAATATCAAATGGTTAGCATGATTTCCTTTGCGATGACAAGGGCAATGGAAAGACTGCACCAGCCTAGTTTAGAAAGATGGCCCAATATTCAAAGACCTCTAACCTATTTATTATTCTCCCATTTGCACTTCTCAAAAGGCTCTATTCACATATGAGGTTGATTTATAAGCATAGCAATATCAAGTTGGCATGGACATTGAAATATATGATAGATGGTCGATACTTATGATCTGTCTTAAAAAAAAGGAACAAGTATTGATTCTTTAATTTATCTTTTATTTTACTTAATTAAAATATTTCAAAATAATTTATTTCATTAATTATTCAAGGTTACACCTTATCATAAGGTGCCCTGAACCATTACTACCATGATTTAGTTCCAATGTCTAGGTAAAGATCTCTCAAAAAACTTTCGATACCTGGTTAAATATTTTTTGGGTAAGTTTAACAAATTTAAATTTAAATATAATATTTTATTTTTTACCTTTTTATATATGTGTTACTTTTTTATTTATTTATATCTATGTTGCTTGCTTCTAGGAGGATGAGTTTACAATATAGAGGAGTTTTAATTATTGGGCTTGTGTCACCTATTTCACATGTTGAGCATGGCCAGTAAAAGTAGTCAACCCCTAAAATGGATATGTGGGTTTACATGGAAAGGGCTCCAACACTATATTAGAACACCTACTTTTTAAAAGGCATCACAACAAAAAAAATAAAAAGATGTTGGAGAAGGATGGATCCCTTCATTGTGGGAGGTCCATTACAACAATTGACAATGTACCTTATATATGTATTGAATTCTTTTAAATATTATTTCATGTGTATATTACATTCTTCTTTCCTAAGATTTTTATATTATATTTTTCTTAATATATTGTAAAATATATACTTTCTTCTCTTGAAAGATGAATATAAATTATATTTAAATCTATTTCAATGTTAATTCTGATTTTGTATAACAAATAAATAATTAATCCTTTTTATAAGAAACCGATTACTAATTTATCAAGACCAATAAAAGGTTGTTAAAACCATTAATATATTATAAATTTAAATTTTATTTCAAAACATAATGGGAAAATAGTTTTAAACATCTACCGTCAATTTTGTAAATTTAGAAGATAATATAAAGAGTTTAAACAAAAACTAAAGATGATAATAAAAACACTTAAAACATCACTATAACTTCTAAAATACTAAAATTAACAATAGAATGTTCAAAGTTAGTTATTCACAACACTAATAATTGTAAAAAAAAATCATGAGAAAATAAAATTGTAATTCATTACTGTTAAGAGATTCCATTTATATTAAAAATGATTAAAATGTAATACATATTTATATTTTAGGAAAGAGAGGTGCATATTTTAAAATAAGGGAAGATAAGAGTGTAATTTAACCAATTTTCAAATGAGGGCTGAGTAATTTTTTCTTATTTAATTTTAAAATTACAAAATATTATTTGTCAAACTAATTTTATCTACAGACAATACAATTCAAACAAGTAATCGTCAACGACGGGGGGTTCCAGACTATTCATACCAAAAAAGGCATCGAGAATTTGTTATGGTAAATGAATTTCAACCTAATATTTTAATTATCTTTTTTTATGTTATGCAATTAATATTATTTAATAACAATTGTAGAAAAACTTTGAAATAAGGCTATTCCATTTTCAACAAGAGTGAGAATGCCTGAAACTATAGATGGAAAGCATAGATGACACATTTATGGAACTCACGATCTTAGTTACAGTTACCATACCATGAAGTGTCTTACTTGCTGCAAAGTTGCTCGACTACTACAAATGTACAATAAGTCTTCAAAGAGTGTGAACTACCAGAACCTAGAGATGATCAAGATGATGCTACAACATATGCATTTTTTTAAGTGTTAAATATATTTTTAATTATTTTAATTTTTTATTTTAAAATAATTGATTTTGTTTTTTATTTTTTAAATATACTAATTTTAATCCCTTGACCTATCAAATATGAATGTATGATACAAGTTAAATAATAATTATTTTAAAAATTAAAAAATAGTTTATTTTAAAAAATAAAAAATAAAATTAATAGTTTAAAAAATAAATAAAAAATCTAAAATTTTAAAAAAATTAAAAACATATTTAACTATTTTTTAATAAAATTTCAACAAGAATAATCACAATTGGTGCTACCTCTTCTCCCACATAATCATGATTAAAAGAATATCATGATTATGATATATAAACTTGAATTCTTTTGTTCTTATTATTCGATATTTATGTTATAATATAATTAATTTTAAGATAGTACATTATATTTTTTATTTATATCATTTTTTATTTTTGATTGGAAATAATTTATTTATTTATTTTATTTATAATTAAAACAAATAATGTTTATAAAATTATAAAGATTATAAAATTAATATTTATTATAATAATTTGAATTAATAATTAACATAATAATTATAATATTTTGAATACTATAATTCTCATTGTGTACTATAACCTTCCCCTTTTCTCTTTTCACACTCACATTTATTTTACTTTATATTTAGGTATAGTAGATCTGTGAATATATTACTATTTTTTGAATGATTTTTTACATGGTTAAGTTTAATATTAAATTAGCATTCTTCTTGTTGTTGGATTGCACAAATGCACTTAAGGGTAAATTATCAGTTTACAAGTAGTATACCACAACAATTTCTTATAAAACTTCAAATAATTAAATAAGTTGAACTAACTATCTCAAATCAAATTCGTCCGATAAAATATAAAATTTGGACTTTGAATTTTAATCCTAACTAAACATGGGCCTTTCGCTATTTAAGGCTTAACTGATAAAAAAAATCTTTCAAAATACTATGCTTTTACTAAGTTTGAATATCATTTTATGAATTTGAATTGAATCTAAAATATTTTTTTATCTAATACTTATCATAAACTCTAAAGCCGTGTTAATTTAAATATATATTTTGTTTTTTTATTCCTGATAAGATCAAATAACGAGCACCAAATTCAAAAAATTATTGAAAAAATATATATTAATGAGTAACAAATTTACAATTGGAATAAAAGTTGTAAGTATATATAAAGATTGAAACAAAAACATGAAAAATACAAAGGATTTATTAACGAGTAACAAATTAAAAAATTTAAAATTCCATAAATTTAACAACCACCATTCGAATAAAAAAAATTTAAATTTTAATTAAATAAAATATTTTTATAATAAAAATATTTACATTTTTTATTTATTTAAATATTACATTCAAACATAAAGTTAGATAAATAAAAACATATAATTTATTAGTTATTATACTAGTTTGTAAAACTATTAAAATAATATATTCTATTTTACTAAAATATGAAAATAGGTAAGAGGGTATAAATGTGATCAACATCCAAATTATATTCACCAGTTTTGGTATTGAAAAATATTTTTCTAAATATGCATAATAAATTTAGTTTCCTACATTAAATAAAATATTATTTAATAATCAATTAATATTTTATAATTAATTATCATAAAAATTATATTAATTTACGATATTAAAAATGATTAATTGCTTTACATAAATAATAAAAATAAAATATAATTGTTAATGAATTAACGAATTGTAGTAAGATTACGTGTACATGATAATCAATTATATAATTAATTAATTGATTATATGATTAACTATTCAAAAATAATAGTTAATAGATTATCGATATAATTAATCAATTAAAAAATTAATTAAATAATAAAATATAATTGAATGTAATTAGTTACTATTGTTTTAATATTAATTTTATTTTTCATGTAAGTGTAAGCACAAATATTTTTTTATAATTTTTAAATGTATAATTAAATGATAGAATAAAAATTATCCTTACAAAATATAAAATTAAAGCCATTAAATATGTAAATCAAATGATAAAATTAAGAGTTAACTCAATTATGTTTGCAAAATTGAAAGAATAATTTTTTTAATAATAACTTTATCTAACGTTGGAAGATCTATTTTTGATAAAAAAAAACATTATTTATATATATATATATATATATATATATATATTAAAAAGATAAATATTATCTATAAGAAAGTTGAGCTGAATTAGTTTAAATTTTGTTTATATTTTAATAAAAGTTAATAAATAAATTTAAAGTTTTTTAAATAATTGATTAAAAATTTTTACAAATTTAAAATCTATAAAATAAAATAATTATTAAATAGATCTAAAATATATATCTATATATGTATATATTATGTAAATAAAATATATTAAAATAAATATAAATATATAATATATAAATATAAATAAATTAAATAAATTTTTTTATAAATTTAAATTTGATTTATTTATCTAATTTTTTTTTTAAAAAATCTATTTATTAAATAAATTGAGTTAAGTTAAGCTTTAAATAAACCGAATTATAGGCTCACAATTTTATTTACTTATATCTTTAACAAAAATTTAAAATAATATAAATTTTTTAATTATAATCAAACCAAAATTAATATTAACATATATAAAAAATAAATTTAATTAAATTTATTCCGATTCTAAATCTTAAATTTTAAACTTTAAAATTAATCCTAAAATAACTTAATTATTCTTTCGTTGCATGTAAATACTTTTCCAAATACAAACAAAGGGTGGATGGTAGAAGCCTAAAACTGGACTCTATTACATCAATAAGACACATTGTCAATCAAAGACATTCTGTAGTGTTGCATTTTGTTGTATTACTATGTAATGTATTTTTTATTCTACGTTTGATGTTAAACTGGGTATTCATTATAGGTATTACATGCAGCAAGAATTTATTCTATTTTTATTTCTATGTGTGTTATTTAATATGTAGTAACTTATATCAAGCTATAATTTTTTTTCTAATTTAACTACAACCTGTTTGTTTAAGTTTTTACAGATGAAAAATATAATTTTTGAATAAAAATAAGTATAAAGATTTATGATAATTACATAAATTTAAAAACAATAAAAAAATTAGAGTAAAAAAATATTTTTATTACAGAAAATATAATTAACATACATTTATATATATATATATATATATATATATATATATAAATTTAATCCAATGGTTCAGTTTTTTTTTTTAAAATTCACTGACCTAGATGTATCAGATATAGAAAAGTAAATATTTTTTTAAAAGTTAATAATATTAATTGTATTTTTAATATTTATATTTTTTAAAAATAAAAAAATAGAAAGAGTATTATTTAAATAATTTGAATAATATATAAAATTAATATTCAACAAAACAATTTTATAAAATAAAATAAATTAAGAAGCAATCAGTTCAATATGTATTTTCTTTATTAAGAATTTGAAATACAAGTAATGAAAAATTATTTAAACTAAAAAATGTAATTATTCAAATTAAACATATAAACAATTTAAATCTACGTTTACTAATATTAAAAATCCACATATGACATAAGTATCTTAACTAATAAAAAAATCATATAAAATATTGTAAAAATTATATTACATGAATAATAAATTCTTATTTATTTTTCGATTCTTTATTTTTATTTTTTATCCAAACCCTATGCCTATGGTTCAAGAGTTGATCCAAACCTAATTCAAAGCGTCTCAGAATCCTTGTATTTCATGTCTGCATTGTGCACAAATCCTTCTAGCAAACCCTACTCCTGTCGCCGGCGACGACGATTCCCCTCTGCCCCGTTCTTGTCTTCCTTCCGTCGCATTCCCCACCCCCCAACCTTCTCTCAGATTCCGGCGATTAATGAACTTAAAGTTTCGATTGAAGTCCACCCTGTCAGTTTGTTCGCATAATTTAATTTCTCCAGAGTTTTGATTTTATTTTTAACATTGATGTATAAGCCTGCGGTATACTACAACCTTATGACTATGTGTATTGCATAGCAGGTGTACGACGAAATTCCCCATAAACGAAGGTCATGGGCAAGAAAGGAGGGGCCAAGAGTGTGGGCTCAAGGTCTCATACTCCAATATCATTGAGGGAAGAAGCCACCGGAAAAATACAAATCAATGCAGCCTCTAACGCCAAGTCAAAATTGAGACTTGAGCATTTGAAAAAGCTAGCAGGGTGGGCCACCACCAGTGACCCTCCCATACCCTCTTTGGGTGCCTTCTATGGCCACCAATTGGCCTCCTTTGGAGAGGCCACCGGAGTACCCCCTGATCCTTCTTTAATAACTTGCCAGAGGTTCGCTTACATACCTTTCTTTTCCTATTTCATTTTTGTTTCCCTTATGCTTAATTATCCTTATGCTTCAATGGCTTTATTCATTTTAACTGGAGAACAGTACTGTTTGTTCTTATGGTCTGATATATTGTTTGCCGTATGCTTCAAGTTTCAGTTAACATTTCAATGTGTGAAACTATGTGATGGTAGCTGCAGTTCTTGTTGCTTCTTGTGCTTATCTATGCTGTTATGTTCTTCAGAAGTTGGTTTAGTTTATAAGTTGTTCCGTGGTTATTATCATTTGACTGCTCCACAGGTGTGAAACTGTTCTTCAACCTGGCTTTAATTCAACTGTCAGAATTGAAAAGAATAAATCAAAGGCCTTGCATAGACGCAAGAAATCTGGTAGCATCTCCCAAAACAGCGTGGTGTACAAGTGTCATTTCTGTTTGCATCAGAATCGGAAGAGAGGGACCCCTAAGGGATATTTAAAAGGAATCTGTCCATCAAAAGATAAGCCATCGTTAGAATCAACACCTCCATCAAAGCCCATCTCACGCAAGTCTTATAAATTAGAGAAAGGCATTGTAAACAAAGATGAAGCCAATGGAATAGATGTGTTTAATTCACAAACTAATAAGGATGCCCTTGTGGACGGTCTGGCAACTCCGTCAAGCACAAATACCACAAACTTGTTAGAAGGAAGGAAAAGAAGGAGAAATAGTTCCTCGTCCAAGAAAGCATTTGAAACTACAAACACGTCTGGAAAAGAAGTAGTGAAAACTGTGAGTACATCAAGCAAAAGACGAAAAAAATCTTGGACTAGTTTAAAAGAAATTGCTCAGGGCAACAACCATCAGGATAGTCAAATTACTAATTTATCAATCCCATTCTTTTTATAAGTAGGGAGGTTTCCTATATAGGTTAAATTAAATTGTATTTATTTGGACATGTTGCCTGCAGGCTTTTTGTTCTCTCTGCTGATTACACATGCAAGCAATTTGTGGTTTTAACTGTGTTTGATGCTCTGTTGAAGGAATTTTGTTCACCTATGTGGATATCAATAGATTTTTAGTTTGTCTTTGTGAGCAGCAACAATTTGGTTGTTTCATTGATTTTTCATTTTCCCTTTTTGTTTCAATCTTTTAGGTGATTAATCGCAATTGAGCTTTTGATTGAATTGATAATATGGAATTTACATTGATATAATGGAATGGAAAGATATCATATGAGACTCAGAGATGCAAACAGTATCAGTACCATTTGACTGAAACAAATTGTCATGTGTAGAAATTTTGTTGTTGAAATAGCTGACAATTTAGCGTATTCAAAAACACTTTAACGTATTTAAATGAAATTTGATTGCGACTTCATATATTTGTATCTAACTGCAAATAAAGATCCGAACCATTTCAAGTTCAGCGAACCTACCGTTGTAGTAGACAATTGCACGGGAGTTTACCCAGTTTTTGGCGGATGCCAGTAAAAGAATGTTCTGAAACCAAAAGCATGCAACAAAAGTCCAAATTATTTATTGACCATTGTCCTTTATAAGTTTACAACCTATAACTCAACCATGTAGCAGATTTCAAGCAAAAATGGGACAAACTGAATCACTTATGGTTCCTAAAGTGAGCAGGGTTTGAATAATTTGAGCTGTATTATGGGATGGTCTTTTGAATTTAAGGGTCTGTTTGATGTTCAGGATAAAAGGATAAAATAAGATAACTTATTATATTTTATGGTACTTTGGATCTTGGCAAATAAAACATATAATAACTTATCCAAGAATTATTCTGAAGAGATGTTGTGTTAAAAATCTTTATGTGATAACTTTTTTTTTCTTTATTGTACTATCTTTATATTTTTTATATTTTTCTTTGATTTAGAGTGATCCGATGATGATTCTTTATGCAATAGGAAGAAATAGAGCCCTGCGGATCACTAAACAGACCCTCATTTATCATTTTTGAGGTTGTTAAGGTTTTACGGTAAGTTTGAATCTGATATTTATACTTCTAACAAGGCAGATGGCCATTTTTCGTTTCACCAAGAATTTTTCTGTAATTCATCAAACGTTTCGTGTGTATGATGTTGATACTCAGTTTCACTATGTAGATGTAAAGGTATAGTGTTTATGATGGCTTGTATACTTGGTTCAATTTTGAGTAAAGATGGTTCCAATATATAATTTCCTCATCAAATTAGATTCTACTCTACCACTTCCCATTTTTGAGAATTTTATAAATACATTAACAAATCTATGGATACTGTGTTTAAATTTTGTACCTGAATGACAATCTTTTCTGTCAATGCTTTTATATTGGTAATCCTATCCATGTTGTATTATTGATTATTCATACTTTCTATACAACTTTTTTCTTTTCCTTCCAAATACATATTTATTGCAATTCAGAAAAACTTCATTATTTTTTCCCAATTTTTCCAAAATTTACTAAGAATTGTGTGTCAATATTCTGAGAATCTTGTAATCTAATTTGTATTAAGATATGTGAGGAGGGTAAATGTGTAGATTCATCTAGTTTTAGATAGGGTGTGAATGTGATAAATTAATCTTCAATTTTCTTAACAGTATAGCGTTTTAAGAATAACTATCCATCTTTTTGAGGATTGTCATTTGGATATGATAATCTGAGGTTTAGGAGTTCATATAAACAATATGAGGGTTAGAAAATGTTTGTATTGCAAATTTGTGTTAACTAGTTTACTGTTTTCTGCAATTCTTCAAAGTAATAATCGTGTTACCAATATATTTTGACAATATGAACTAGTCTAATAATGTTCTTGAAAAATCGCTAAGTTAGGGTTTTTAAAGTGCATTTTTCTATTTAATTATATTGCATAAAAAGTAATTTTAATTTCAATCTCATGTGTATGCTTTTACCAACATCCTATTTTATATTATGCATCTTATTAATTACAAAAATTTCAAGCCTTTTTATACTCACGTATGTTGGAGTTACTTTTCTATGTGATTAAGTAATTATAACATGTTACGTGAAAAGTAAAAACGTGTACTTGATAAACATGGACCTTTGGTGCAGACAATTTGGTACTATTATTTGGGTGAAAGGTTTCCTTACAACTAGATAACAACCTAAACCTGAGTAACTTTTTTCTAAATGGCTTAGATTCTGCACAACTTGTAAGTTTGTGCAACAATCATCTCCCATCCCATTCCATGACAAAATATTTGTTTGTCATATGGGCCTTTTGATTTTCTTGTTCATTAGATGTGATAACATGTTGATAGAGAATATCAATGTAAAAAGGTCCAGATTGTAACTATTTGGTTGACTTGTGCAGACGCTTAAACTAGAAGAGCAGCAATTTCTTGACGAGACGACTTGTGCCCTGTCTGTAACATAGAGAATGTTAAACTTTTTATTAACAGAAATCTGACAACTAGAAGGAAATTCTTTGCACTTCAAATTAAGCTGCATATTATTGTTTTTCCTAATATATGATGCTTGGAGATGTGTAATGTGGCATTTCTGTTTTAAAGTTATAGTTCATTTGGTAACAACCAAGCATATTAAAAGTTTTTTAACCTAGAAAGAAATGCTTTCTCAAATTAAGCTTCCCTTTACATTACTGCAATTAAAACCCGTCAACATTAACAAATTAGTTCTGCGGATAATCACAAAACCTAATTAGACATTGACTATAGATCTACATTCAGAAGATTCTATCAGATATCGAAAGTTGTGGAAGGTGGCACTCAAATTCCAATTTGCAGAACAGAAGTTATAAAGAATGATCTCAACCCAACTTGGAAGTCCGTGTTTTTGAATATTCAACAAGTAGGAAGCAGGGTATATATAATTTAATTACAGTTGTGTCATTTGGTGTGGCCATTTAACTGATAATGTTGAACTTGCCTGTCATACTTCTATGTAGACATTTCTCTCTGTTCAAATGTGCATTCTGTTCATGAAAACAAAAGTATATAATTTAGAAATATTCTTTTTTCATAATTTCTTCATTTCATATTGGTGCATGTTATCACTGTTATAGAGTACTGGTTAACGTTGACTTTATACATTTTGGCTTGATTTTCTACATTTAGTTGAACTAAAACTCTTATTTTTCATTTTTATCTTATACAGGACCATCCTTTGATAATAGAGTGCTATAACTTCAATAGCAATGACAAACATGATTTGATGGGGTAACTGGAAGTTCCTTTTTCATGTATCTCTCTATGGTTCTGTTATATCTATTTCTCGTCTGAAATACATATTAGGGTCGTTTATTCTTGATATATCAGAAAAGTGCAGAGATCTTTGTGCATGACATATATTACAACAAACGATCCAAATTGCATCTAAGGACAAAGAAAAAAAGTAATATAACCTGTCTTATTTAAGCTACTATCACCAAAATGTCTCATCGTGTAGTGCTGATGTATAGTCATACTTCACTTTTGGAAAACAAAATATTTTTTCTTGGTTGCTTTTCTTTAAAATTAATGTATTGGATTTTGTTTTATTTAATACAACAATCCCAATGAAATGTAAACTAATGATTTCATATAAATTACTCAAACATCTGTTCTTGGATCCCCTTCCATAAGTGTGACACGCTCGTCGTAAACGCGCAAAAATAATTTCCAGATTTCCCCCAAACTATTGGTATAGTATAAGGTGCAACCTAGGTCATCTTCCAAAGACCATTTCAGATTCTTAAGCAAATTAGGAGAAAGTTAGAACAAGGGGGTTTTTGTAAAGATGTGATATCAAATGCTAAATACAAAATACAGAATGAAATTAATTTGACTTAACAATTATCAACTCAAGGAATTCAGAGGCTATTTTCATAACTAATCATTGATCACTAAAATCATGCATTATGTTTATCAACCTAGGATCATCTGGAACTCCTACAATGATCCTTGAATTCTCTACTGAGAAACCTCTCAGAATTCAATTGATTATGATCAACAAGATTTAGTAACCACTTAATCTTTCATCTAAACCAATTTTATAATCAGAATTTAGTTGAAGTAAGTAATAAAATGAAAACCTTCAATTAAATTACTTAATTTCTACTCTTCAAACTTTTGGAAAATGATTTACCAATCAAAAACCAATTATAAATCAATTATGCATTAATCAAAATACGTCAACCGATCAAACTTTGATTAAAGAATAAAATTGAAGAATATGGTGAAGTAGAGTAGAAACCACTTAATAAGCATGTAAATAAAGATCAAGACCTCAAAGTTAAAATGAAAATAGCTTGAATCCTTGAATTGAAACTACAAACCTAGCCTTCCATGAAGGAGGCAAACTAACAACAAATAAAGAGGCAAACTAACAACAAATAAATCCTAAGCCTTCCATGTAGGAGGCAACTAACAACAAATAAATCCTAAGCCTTCCATGTAGGAGGCAACTAACAATAAAGAAAACATAAGCCTTCCATGTAGGAGGCAAACTAACAAGAAAGAAAACATAAGCCTTCCATGAAGGAGGCAAAACTAACAAGAAAGAAAGAAAGAGAGAAGGAAAGAAAGAAAATGGTATTGGAGTTAATCTCCAAAATTGGTGTGTGTTTCCTCTTGCAAACCCTTCTATTTATAGAGGATTTTTGAGGCATCATCTTCAGAAAATCACCAACTAAGATATTACTTTTCTACCCTTTTATTGCTTTCACATGGGCTTTGTTGAAATTGCAAAACACTTTTGAATTTTTGCCACCAATGAGCACAACAATTTTGACTTTCTTGCACCGCAATTTCGGATGTTCACATGTCCGAATTAGAGCTTGACTTCTGAACAAAAGTTGTAGCCCTGGATCTTAGCTGTCCAACAAAGTTGATTTCATCTCAATATGACTTCTATATCTCAAGATATGGCCGGATCTTTGCACACTGTTCAAATTCCACGTCAGCAACATTATCTCATCTTTTGAGATAATTTCGGAGTTCTACACATCCCATTTAGAGTCTTCTCTTGCTTTGTAACTATGGACACTTCTTTAAGCTTTCATTCAAGACAGATTTCATGATTTTTGGATGTCTACAACTCCTATTATGCTCAAAATACTATAATAGTGTCATTTTAATCGGGTAAGCAAAGAAATTCAATTAAACTTCATATGAACCCAAACTCATAAAATATGACAAAGATCACTTAATTGAACATATAAGAAGTCTTAATGAGATAAAAGTGAGAGATAATTATTTATGAAATCTATGCTTATCAAATTCCCCCACACTTATCTTTTGCACGTCTCGGGCAAACATAAGTTAAGGATTGGTGACTATTTTTTTTTTTTGAAAGAACATCAAAGTTTTGAGTTGATTTCTCAAGAATTCACAAAATTTCATGAAGCATCCTTTCATCACATTTTTGAAATTACTTAGAAAGCCAACTTTAATTTGAAAAACATAGATTGAGAAAGATAAAACCTCACATGATATACTCTGAATCTCTCAAGTGTTTGATTTGATAAGTGTTTCTCTCAAATTCAATCCATGAAAGATGAACTATCATAGGCTTGCATATCTTCTACTTCTCTACTACTATGTACACATGCAATGCACAAATCAAGAGGTCTTTATTTTGGTTCTAACGGGATTAGAAAGATGAAATGATATATTGAAGAGATACAATGTTAGACCAAGGAAAATGGTGAGGATTGAGAATTGATTGTAAGTGCAAGTGTGAGAAACAGATATCACTTCTTCATTTTTTTTTCAATATAATAGTTTATTTATTAATTTATTGCTTCAGCTTTTTTTTTTCAACCATGATATTGATGAACACAACAATAATCTCCCCCACACTTATTGAAACACTTATGGTATGATAAATCCAGTATTCCTCACCTTCTATGGTCAGACAAAGTTATTTTTTTTTTTTTGATTTGTGGTGAGCTAAAAAGAAGAAAAGGCTAATCGGCTCAAAGGGCTGATCAAAGGATAAAATTATATGGTTTGGTTATTTGGCCAAGTGGTTTGTTCAAGAAAAACAGTGCCTCAATCATTTTTGTACAATTCATGTGAAAATGTAGCTTCAAAAAGAATCAATGCAAGTTCTGAAGTAACATATTCCATGGATGAAAATCACACAAGAAAGAAAATAATAATAAGGCTCAAAATCTCACAGGTAATATATTTATCAAATCTAATCTATCCAGTTCAAATATGTGTTGCCAAACTAATTAATCTCGAAATGTAAATCATTTTGCTTCAATTATTTTATGAAATCTAAAGAACAATAAACTTCCACATTCAAATTTTTTTTTTATAAGATGCGTATCAAGAGTCAAGTGTAACTCCTTACTCAGCCATCTTACTCAAAGCAAGTTTATGAATCTAACCTAATTTTTTTTTTTGGGTTTTTCTTTTGGGGTTTTTTTTTTAATTTTTTTTTTAGATATCGGACCATCCTCCCCCCAACCTATCCAAGACATTGTTCCCAATGTCTTAGATGGAATTTCATATAACAGGAAAAGAAATGTAAGAAAACCATCAAAGTAAGGAAAAGTTATAACCGAAGAGTGGTATCTGGTTCTCTTTTATCTCTGCCATCCTGATTTGATTGGTTCACCAGCTGCATTGCTTGACTGAGCTCAGATGTAGGATTTTGCAAAATCTCAAGTAGCTGTTCGACAGTTGAAGCAGATACTATGATGTTGCGCATGGATTGTGGCATGAACTCCTGCTCTACTGCATGATCTAAAAAGGATATCAAACCATTATAAAAGCCATTAATATTCAATAAGCCCAAAGGTTTTTTATGAAAATTCCGATAGGCCCAAAATATAATGGTAAAAATTTCTTCCATTGTTCCAAGACCACCAGGTAATGCAATAAATGCATTAGAATTAACCAACATGTGTCTCATTCGGTCATGCATGGTTGCAACCTTCAATTCAGTACCCAGGGTGAAGTAGGAGGTGCTCCCATTTTTTAAGCCAACACCTAAGATGTTACACCCCTTTGTGAGTGCAGATCCTGCAACACATCCTTTTAAACCCTGAATCCCTCCCCCATAAACAAGATTGATTTTTCTTGCAGCTAATGCCTTACCAAGGGTATAAGCTGCATGTTGAAATTCTCCATCCTTTCCAAGGTTAGACCCACCAAAAACACATATAGTATTGATCCTATCCATATACGGTGTTTCTGTCTTTTTTTTTTTGAAAAAATATGTCATAGAGATGGATAATTTATAGGGACTCAATATCAGACAAGGAGATCGCTTGAATAGTGCGGGATCAGGATTTGGTAGCAAAAGTTTGAATTTTTGTTGCAAAAGTTTGAATTTTTTGTTCAAGGAAAAGGTGAATGTCAGAGGGGAAAGACTTTAAGCAGGGGTGAAAATTTCAAAAAAAATGGTGGCCCAATAAATTGAAAAGACAATGTAAATGACAAACATACACGCATGAGAATGAACAGTAGTTGTGATTGTGGCTCACATCTTCCTCTGGTTTTACGTCCAGTAACGGCTGAAACGCCTTCTAAGAGTCGAGGATGTGCTTCCCATTTAGTTTTCTTGTAAACTGACAACAGGGTCTTTTAAAGTCAGATTCCCAAGACTATAACGTGCTTTTTCCTTACGGAACAGTTCAAACAAATCAAGAAGGACTCCTTGTACATGCCCACTAGGATGCGTCTCAAGAGTCTGAATGATATCATCCAATGACTCCTTACTCAGTCCATCCTTTATGAATTGAATTTTGTCCTCTCGATTTCTTGAAACCATTCCAGGGTTCTTGCATCTTGTGTTACAGGTCCATCTTGCACACCTGTAGCAAACTCCAATTCTTTTTGCCCTTCTCTTCTTTGCATAGGAACTTCTTCCCATACCTGGCATGTTTTTAACAAATGATTCTTGAAATTCACCTGCTAAACGTACCTTAGCTTCAATGATCCAACGGACATCTTCTGGAAGGCCTAAGAGTGTTAATGCTCTCAATCGTTCAAGTCTGCAATCGTAAATGTCTTTAAGAAAATTTCTGGGGAGAGTAGGGAACAAAATTTTGATCCTGGTGAGAGCTTTCTCCATTTTTTTCTTAAAACACTCAAGTTATTATTCCTGCAAGCTCAATGTGGTGTAATAGTTGGGATGATTTAAGAGGTGAAGAAGGAAGTTGAGAGATTAGTTAAAACTTATAAGCGAGGAATGTGAGAGAGGGAGAGGGAGAAAGAGAGAGAAAGAGAGAAAGAGAGAGAGAGGGAGAGAGAGAGACTTCTCTTGAATTTATTGCAGGTATGTGGCATTGTGCAAATGCACTTCTTCTACCGTGTGCTTTTGAAAACCTTCGAAAAATGGTTTAAGACGATGTCCATTCACCTTGAAGATTTTTTCAGTTACCCCATTTTTTATTTCCACTGCACCATAAGGAAAAACATTAGTAACTACAAATGGTCCTAACCATCTAGAGCGTAGCTTACCAGGCATAAGCTTTAGCCGAGAATTGAAAAGGAGAACTTTTTGTCCAACGGAAAACTCCTTTCTTGCCAACTTTTTGTCATGAAGAGCTTTGACCTTTTCTTTGTAAATTTTGGAGTTTTCGTATGCTTCTAATCGAATTTCTTCAAGTTCCTGCAATTGAAGCTTCCTATGGATTCCTGCTTGGTCTAGATCCATGTTGCATTTCTTTACTGCCCAAAATGCTCTATGCTCTAATTCAACTGGAAGATGACATGCTTTACCAAAGACAATCCTGTAGGGAGACATGTCAATGGGTGACTTATAAGCTGTCCTATATGCCCATAATGCATCAACAAGGCGCAAGCTCCAATCCTTCCTGTTAGGCTGAACTGTTTTCTCTAAGATTTTCTTGATCTCTCGATTAGAAACTTCAGCTTGACCATTTGTTTGAGGATGATATGGGGTGGAGACTTTATGCATGACTCCATATTTGCGGAGTAGGGCTTCCATTGTGCGGTTGCAAAAATGAGTACCTTGGTCACTAATTAGAGCTCTAGGAATGCCAAACCTGCTAAAAATGTTAGACCTGATAAAATCTGCAACAACTCGAGCATCATCAGTACGGGTGGCTTTTGCCTCCACCCATTTTGAAACATAATCAACAGCTAGCAGAATGTAAACAAAGCCAAAAGAGACAGGGAATGGACCCATAAAGTCTATACCCCAAACATCAAATACCTCACAAAAGAGAAGTGGTTGTTGGGGCATCTCATTTCTGCGCGAAATACTCCCTATTCTTTGGCACTGCTCACAAGTTATGCATAATCTATGTGCATCACGAAATATTGTAGGCCAATAAAAGCCTGAGTCTAGTACTTTTCTAGCTGTCCGTTGTGGCCCAAAGTGTCCACCACAAGCTAGGGAATGACAAAAGGTAAGTACAGACTGAACTTCATGATCTGGAACACATCTTCTAATGATTTGATCACTACATGTCTTCCAAAGGTATGGTTCATCCCATATGTAGTGTTTGACATCACTTTTCAACTTGGCAATTTGCGATTTGGTGAAGTGTTTGGGTATTTCTTTAGCAACCAGATAGTTTACCAAATCTGCATACCAAAGATCTTTCCCGTGCAATTGATAGAGATGCTCTTCTGGGAATGAATCTGCAATTGAAGTTTCTTCACAAGGTTGCTGGATCCGACTTAAATGATCTGCTACAAGGTTCTCTGCACCACTCTTGTCTTTAATCTCTAAATCAAATTCTTGCAACAGAAGCATCCAACGAATCAGTCTTGGCTTAGCATCTGTCTTCTTCAGCAAGTATTTCAAAGCTGCATGGTCAGAGAAGACAATAACTTTAGATCCAAGCAAATAGGAGCGAAATTTATCTAATGCAAACACAATTGCCAAAAGCTCCTTCTCAGTAGTTGTGTAATTTGATTGGGTTGCATCAAGTGTGCGAGAGGCATATGCAATGACATGAGATCTCTTGCTAACTCTTTGAGACAGTACAACACCAAGGGCATAATTAGATGCATCACACATTAATTCAAATGGAAGCGTCCAATTAGGTGGTTGAATGATGGGAGTGGTTGTCAACCGCTTCTTTAGTTCATCAAATGAATCCTTGCATGCTTGATCAAACACAAATTTGGTATCTTTTTGTAGTAGTTTAGAAAGAGGTTGTGCAATTTTGCTAAAATCCTTGATGAATCTTCTGTAAAAACCTGCATGACCAAGTAAAGAACGTACTTCTCGCACAGAAGTGGGGTAAGGTAGAGAAGTAATAATGTCTATCTTGGCCTTATCAACCTCTAAACCTTTGCTAGATACCAAGTGTCCTAAGACTATACCTTCTGTTACCATGAAATGACATTTTTCAAAATTCAAAACCAGGTTAGTCTCAATGCATCTGTCCAAAACTTTAGAGAGGCTTTCTAAACATGCATCAAAAGAAGAACCATATACAGTGAAGTCATCCATAAACACTTCCATGCAACTTTCTAAGAGATCAGAGAAAATGCTTACCATGCATCTTTGAAAGGTTCTAGGGGCATTGCATAGACCAAATGGCATCCTTCGATAGGCAAAAGTACCAAAAGGACAAGTGAAGGTGGTCTTATGCTGGTCTTCTGGGGCTATATGTATTTGAAAATAACCTGAAAAACCATCTAGAAAGCAATAGTGAGATTTTCCTGCTAATCTTTCCAAAATTTGGTCTATGAAGGGCAAAGGGAAGTGATCCTTGCAAGTAGCTTGGTTAAGCTTCCTATAATCTATGCACACTCTCCAACTGTTTTGTATTCTGGTAGGGATTAGTTCATCATTGTGATTTTTGACTACAGTCATGCCAGTCTTCTTAGGAACTACTTGCACCGGGCTTACCCAATCACTGTCTGAGATGGGATAGATGATACCAGCTGCCAAAAGCTTACCTACTTCCTTCTTTACCACATCTAGGATGGTTGGATTCAAACGCCTTTGTGGTTGTCTAACAGGTCTGGTGTTTTCCTCCAGCAGTATCCTATGCATACAAGTAGATGGGCTAATACCTGGAATATCAGCCAAAGTCCATCCAATTGCTTGTTTATGGCTTTTTAAGGTTTGCAGTAACCTTTCTTCCTGTTGTGGTAGAAGGTTCTTTACTACAATGACAGGAAGCTTCTCATTTTCCCCCAAATAAGCATACTTTAGATGTTCAGGCAAAGACTTCAATTCTAAAGGAGGTGGTTGTATTATGGAAGGAAGAGATCTATCTGAGATTGAAATGTCTGCAACACTTGCATCTAACATGTCATCTTTCAACGAAGGTTGGTCTGCAGCATTAATCCTAGAACACACAATACATGAATCAAATTCATCACATGTGCAAGTAAAATTATCTAAGTAATCTAAATCAAAATCAAAAAATTTAAAAAGTAGATTGTCAATAGAATAATCATCCGCAAGAAGGTCTATGGCATCAAGTTGAAAGAGTGAATGATTCTCTATGGGATGCTTCATGGCTTCAAATATGTTGAATTAGATGATATCATCTCCAAATTCCATAGAGAGAGTCCTCGTATGCACATCTATCTTTGTTTTTGCAGTTTTGAGGAAAGGTCTCCCTAGGATCAAGGTTGCTCTATTGATGGATGACTCATCTTCCATATCCAAAATGTAGAAGTCAGCTGGAAAGATTAGCTTATTCACTTGAACTAGCACATCTTCAAGTACTCCAGCTGGATGTGCTGTACTTCTGTTGGCTAATTGAATCACCACACCAGTTGGCTTCAGTTATCCCAGATTCAAAGATTTATAAACTGATGAGGGCATAACATTAATGGAAGCACCTAGATCCAGCAATGCATCACCAAATGTAGAGTTTCCTATTGTGCAAGGAATGGTGAAAGTTCCTGGATCTTTACATTTCTGAGGGAGGCTGGGTTGAATTAAGGCAGAAACATTGCGTCCCACACTAATCTTCTCATCCCCTTTGAGTCTTCTCTTATGCGTGCACAGGTCCTTTAGAAATTTGGCATATTTGGGAATTTGCTTGATAGCATCTAGAAGTGGTATGTTGACTTCCACTTTCCTGAAAGTATCTAGAAGCTCCTTATCCAATTCTGCATGAACATTGGACTTGGATTGGACCATTCTATTTGGAAAAGGTAAAGATACCTTCTGATCAGCACAATTTGGGGTTTTCTTCTCATCAGATGCTTCAAGTGCAGATCGTTTATGGCAAGCTTCTTTTTGTTGATCATTCGATGTCTTATCGAAGGCTGGTGTATTTTTTTCATCAGACTTTCCCTCTGATTCAGATGGCTTATCAGAGATGTCTCCAGGTGTGGAGATAAATGCTTCTTTTTGGTGTGGATTAGTCTGATTGAAGCTTTGTTGCTTTAAAATTGTAGGGTCTGTCTGCACTTTCTTCCCACTTCTCAAGGTCATGGCATTCACACTTTTGAGATTTATGACAGGTTGAGAAGGTAGTTGACCAGAACCTTGAGATTTCAATTGGTTGACAGTGGTAGCCAACTGCCCAATTTGAGTTTGTAAATCCTGAATGGTAGAACTTACATTTTGTTGAAATTGAAGATTGTTGGTTGCTAATTGCTTCATCAAATCATCAAGAGAGGGTTCAGAAGCATTAGAGGGTACAGATTGCTGCATATGCTGTTGTTGTTGTCTGAATGGCGGTGGTTGGTATTTATTTTGGGAGTCAGATGTTTGAATCCTTTGTTGTTGTGGAGGACCATATCTCAAGTTAGGATGGTTTCTCCAACTAGGATTGTATGATCCAGAAGGTGGTTCAAACTTCTGTTGCTGATAATGTTGAGGAGGCCTGTATTGTTGTCCTGTGCCAAAAATACCATTTACTGTAGCCTCAGGTGTCTCACTTTCTTGCAATGTTGGGCATGCATCAGTAGGATGATCTGCAGAAGTGCAGATGCCACATGTTTTGGTTTTGTCAACAACATTAAGTTGCTGTTGTTGTCCGATGGCCAACTGTCTTACGATGGAGGTTAGTTCTTCAATTCTGTTCTCCAATCGTGTATGGTCTGTCTTGGTGGTCATTTCATGGACTCCTTTAGACAAGGAATTAGTTCGAGAATTGAATTGCTGAGAATTTTCTGCCATGTTGGCAATCAAATCTCGAGCTGCTGTAGGAGTTTTGTCCATAAGTGCTCCACCACTAGCTGCATCAACCATGCTTCTGTCCATTGGCATGAGTCATTCATAGAAATACTGAATCAGTAATTGATCACTGATTTGATGGTGTGGACAAGTGGCGCATAGTTTCTTGAATCTCTCCCAATACTCATAGAGAGTTTCTTGGGAGTTCTGTTTGATGCCGCAAATCTCTTTTCTGATAGCTGCTGTTCTGGATGCAGGGAAGAATTTCTCCAGAAATAATCTCTTCATATCATTCCAGCTTGTAACAGATGTTGGATGTAGATAGTACAACCAGTCCTTAGCTCCATCATTTAAGGAGAAAGGGAATGCCTTCAACTTGATATGATCTTCTATAATTCCTTGTGGCCGCATTGTGGAACACACAATGTGAAATTCCTTCAAATGTTTATGAGGGTCCTCACCTGCAAGGCCATGAAACTTAGGTAGCAAATGTATTAGTCCAGACTTCAGTTCAAATGGTGCATCAACATGAGGGTATTGAATACACAATGGTTGATAAGCAACATTAGGTGCAGCTAATTCTTTTAAGGTTCTATCAGCCATGTTCTTAGCAAAATATTTAAAACTATCAAAATTTAAAGATGAAAAATCACTACTGTTACTTTCTTGGTTATTACTGGATGAATGTCTTCTATGTGCTCTTTTCAAATGGTGGAATGTTCTATCAATCTCAGGATCATATGCATATAAATTTTCAGGATTGGATCGGGTCATACACAAAAAGGTGAATTCATACAGAAAATCCAAGAATGATATACCTAAAGTAAAAACAATTGTTAGAAAGATTAAAATTTTTATACAAACTCCTAAATGAGCCTAGGAAATTAAAATGATCCCCGGCAACGGCGCCAAATTTTGACACGCTCGTCGTAAACGCGCAAAAATAATTTCCAGATTTCCCCCAAACTATTGGTATAGTATAAGGTGCAACCTAGGTCATCTCCCAAAGACCATTTCAGATTCTTAAGCAAATTAGGAGAAAGTTAGAACAAGGGGGTTTTTGTAAAGATGTGATATCAAATGCTAAATACAAAATACAGAATGAAATTAATTTGACTTAACAATTATCAACTCAAGGAATTCAGAGGCTATTTTCATAACTAATCATTGAGAACTAAAATTATGCATTATGTTTATCAACCTAGGATCATCTGGAACCCCTACAATGATCCTTGAATTCTCTACTGAGAAACCTCTCAGAATTCAATTGATTATGATCAACAAGATTTAGTAACCACTTAATCTTTTATCTAAACCAATTTTATAATCAGAATTTAGTTGAAGTAAGTAATAAAATGAAAACCTTCAATTAAATTACTTAATTTCTACTCTTCAAACTTTTGGAAAATGATTTACCAATCAAAAACCAATTATAAATCAATTATGCATTAATCAAAATACGTCAACCGATCAAACTTTGATTAAAGAATAAAATTGAAGAATATGGTGAAGTAGAGTAGAAACCACTTAATAAGCATGTAAATAAAGATCAAGACCTCAAAGTTAAAATGAAAATAGCTTGAATCCTTGAATTGAAACTACAAACCTAGCCTTCCATGAAGGAGGCAAACTAACAACAAATAAAGAGGCAAACTAACAACAAATAAATCCTAAGCCTTCCATGTAGGAGGCAACTAACAATAAAGAAAACATAAGCCTTCCATGTAGGAGGCAAACTAACAAGAAAGAAAACATAAGCCTTCCATGAAGGAGGCAAAACTAACAAGAAAGAAAGAAAGAGAGAAGGAAAGAAAGAAAATGGTATTGGAGTTAATCTTCAAAATTGGTGTGTGTCTCCTCTTGCAAACCCTTCTATTTATAGAGGATTTTTGAGGCATCATCTTCAGAAAGTCACCAACTAGGATATTACTTTTCTACCCTTTTATTGCTTTCACATGGGCTTTGTTGAAATTGCAAAACACTTTTGAATTTTTGCCACCAATGAGCACAACAATTTTGACTTTCTTGCACCGCAATTTCGGATGTTCACATGTCCGAATTAGAGCTTGACTTCTGAACAAAAGTTGTAGCCCTGGATCTTAGCTGTCCAACAAAGTTGATTTCATCTCAATATGACTTCTATATCTCAAGATATGGCCGGATCTTTGCACACTGTTCAAATTCCACGTCAGCAACACTATCTCATCTTTTGAGATAATTTCGGAGTTCTACACATCCCATTTAGAGTCTGCTCTTGCTTTGTAACTATGGACACTTCTTTAAGCTTTCATTCAAGACAGATTTCATGATTTTTGGATGTCTACAACTCTTATTATGCTCAAAATACTATAATAGTGTCATTTTAATCGGGTAAGCAAAGAAATTCAATTAAACTTCATATGAACCCAAACTCATAAAATATGACAAAGATCACTTAATTGAACATATAAGAAGTCTTAATGAGATAAAAGTGAGAGATAATTATTTATGAAATCTATGCTTATCAAAGTGAAAAGATCAAATAGACAAGAAAGATAAAAGGTATGTCCGTGAAACATAATATATATGTAAAGGAAAAAAATATAGAAAATAAAGAAGAAGTAATAGAAAGTTGTTTCCCAAACATCTCACCTTTAGTCCAATCCTACTCATTTGCATGGTTGGTTTCGATATACTTTTTCAATTTGATGTTTTATGCACGTACATAACAACTCTATAAAAGTGATTCATGAATCATCAGAAAAAGGGGAATTCCCAACGTAGATCTGCTCTTTGATTTTTAACATAGCAAATTAATCTTCAAAACTAGAAGAGTTTTGCTATCTTTCATTCAGATTAATTTTATTCGATTTAAACAAAATTATTTTAAATGAAAACTATTTATAATTTTAAAACATAATCTTTAAAAATAATAACTAAGTTGCAATCCTTAAAAAGTATGTCCTTCGCGTCCCAAAATTTCAAATTCCATATTATGTTACTTTTCCCTTTTAATTGAGCATGTACAGCCAACCAAAAATCAGTATAATGAATTAATAAAATTATAGACATCAGAAGGGCTAAATTTCTCTGAATACATACAAATTCTGCTAGTATTTATTAAAAGCCATCGAAAGACATCCACGAACTATTGGATTTCCATTATAAATCATAAAGTGTCCTCAGTTGGAAGAAAACATTGATTTCAACTTGTATTACTATTTTCAGGCAAACCAATCACCTAGGAAAACCCAAAAGGACAAGAGCACAAAACAGAAAAGGAAATGGCAACCAAAACCATAAGGCTCGATCAGACATATCTTTGAGATAAGACAGCTAGCCGGAGAACCTTTCTTGAGCCGTTAATAAGAAAGACAAAGCAACAGCTCTCAGCCCTTTGGCCGAAATTATTGATTGAAAAACTGAAAAGGACCTCATTAATGCATAATGATCAATGAATAGAAAACCTTTTTTTTTCTGTACAGTTTTTACATGACTAGAGGCTCGGTTGGATATTTCTGCTCCGCACGTAAGTTAAAAATTGAGTTGGTAATTCTGCTAGAAGCGCTTGAACAACTGAAAACTCTCCACCTGCAACTGCAAGAGAAAGAAGTTTAAACTAGGGTAATTGGCCAAAACTTTACTTTTTGGAAATCGATACTTATCTTATCTTTATTAGTATAATGATATAAATAAAATTTAAATTTATGACTTCATACAAATTGCTGAAACTCCTCACCACTAACTCTCCTAATAGCTTAAACTGATAATACTTACTTTGAACTTCCCGAAATGGGACAAATTGGACTATATCACGTGAAGCGACGCGTCCATAAGAACTTTCAAGCCTCTCTCCCTTGTCTGCATCCAAAACCTAAGCGACAAGAAATTGGACAACAAAACTACATAAAAAACCCTATGGCGGTATACCAGTCACGCACAGCTCAGCCCCTCAGACGCCAAACAATTAACTGTGTAAAGAGCAGACAAGTTAGATTTAATACCTCCATTTCTTTGAAATCAGCTCCTCCTACTCCAACAATAAGGATTGACAATGGAAGGTCAGATGCTTTAACTATAGCATCTTTTGTTTCTTGTAGATCTGTCACTACTCCATCCTTGGAGCATACCAATTAAAACTCAGCACCAGTGGAAAAAATTTCTTAGGAGTCAGGCAATATGGGTGATTTTTTTGTCACATGTAAGACAAAAATAAAGTGCCATGCTTACTATGGATAATATGGATGCATTGAGGCATGCTACAGAAAAACATACTTTCATACTGATTAACAATCAAAGAATTATTAAGCTACAATGAACTTACAAATTACGTTTCAGTGAGGTACATTACAATATACTTCTGGAGATAAATATGATATCTAACACTGCTAAGTATATTAACTTACTGTGATTATTAACAAAATAAAGTACTTTCTTCCACCATTTGCTACAGATTGGCTGGCAATCAGCGCTGCAGTGCTTATGATGGGCCCAAAAAGAGTAGGTCCTGCAAGAGATACGTTATGCAGGGCACTTGTGTATGCCATCATAATTCCTTGAATCCCTTCCACCTACAGCAGACAGAAACTTCTAACTACTAAAGAACTGTTTCAATATGACAATTCAAGCAAGATCAAACATCGCAGTACTACCTCACAGTAATGACTACTTCCGTTCAAGTTGAAACAATGGGAAACAGGACCATCAATTGGTCGTGCCCCAAATCCCCAAGTAGGAAATCGTTTGTCTGAATCATAAAACTGTAACACTTCCCCAACCTCAACAATTGCCTAGAAAAAGCATTTACAGCACATCAACGATGGATCAATAACAAATGAAGTTGTGAATTTAAGCCAAGCATCATTGCTCACCCTCTGGTATGCATTTTGCCGTCCGGAAGGATCAATATAATGCAAAGAATCTGGAAGGCGTGGATTTCCATTTGAAGCTGGCAAACAAGAGAAGGGTAACCATAGGAGGATAAAAGAAGATAAACTTGATATAAACTCAAAAATTCATGTTTAACTATTAAGCTGCTAGACCAGTGATAGTTTGTACTATGGAACCAAAGGGTACATTAGCTCAGCAATAGTGAATTTATATTGAATGTCTACCGTTATTGTAAACCTCATTGTGTCAACAGATTTTTTTGCAGGGCTAATCCCACACTGCAAGTACCAATGTCGTAGGAAGAACTAAGAAAATGTCTTGATTTCTACAGTAAATACATAAAAGGTCTAAAAATCAATGTGCCAGCAAAATATTTCAGTAAGAAAATTAAATTTCATGTCAAGTTTTCTCAGAAATAGCCAACATAACAAATTAGCCAAGATATAAGTTTGGGAATCTTCATGATTTACAACAGGAAAAGGAAACCATTAACAAAATGCTTCAACTATGGATAAAATGATAAAATTCTAGGGGACTCAAATAAACTTTAGTTCTACTATGAGAAGCAACCTAAACTTAACCTCAAGCAACCCCAATCTGAAATAAGATACACAATTTTCAACAATTAATAACACAAGACTCAAACAAGTAGCCACAAATTCCTAAATTACAAATACAATAATCATAATATTATTTTCTAATTCTCCATCACTTGATCATTATATTTATACACAGAGACCAGCATAAGAGGTTTCAGGATATTGTTCTGTACCTGTAAAGTCAACAGCCACCATGAAGTTCAATTCAAATCCCCCAGCCAAGTAATCCAAGAAAGTATATTGGACACTTTCAGTAAATTTTTCCACAAATAGTTGACTCTTTAACACCTATATAATCGTCACATATGCTTTTAGGGAAAGATAGAGGAATTCATGATGAAAATCAATTTAACAAAACATCGTAAGACCTTGTTATTGTGGTTATGTCCACCAGCAGAAGGCAAAACAAAATTTTCTCCTTGGCCACTATTATGAATTTTCTCCAACTCTGCCAAAGATCTCTGCACTTTTCTGATAAATCAAGAATAAACAACCTACATGTATTTCAGCCTAGAAATAGACATAGCGGAAACATGGAGAGATAAATGAAAAAGGAACTTCCAGTTACCCCATTAAATCATGTTTGCCATTGCTATTAAAGTTATAACACTCTATTATCAAAGGACTGTCCTGTACAGGATAAAAATGAAAAATAAGGATAGCTTCAGTTCAACTATATGTAGAACATCAAGCCAACATGTATAAAGTCAATATTAACTGGTACTTTATAATAATGATAACATGCACCAATATGAAATGAAGAAATTATGAAAAAAGAATATTTCTAAATTATATACTTTTGTTTTCATGACCAGAATGTACATTTGAAACAGAAATGTCTACATAGAAGCATGATGGGCAAGTTCAACATTATTAGTTAAATGACCATGCCAAATGACACAACTGTATTTAAGTTATATACCTTGCTTCCTACTTGTTGAATATTCAAGAACACTGACTTCCATATTGGGTTGAGATCATTCTTTATAACTTCTGTTTTGCAAATTGGAATTTGAGTACCACCTTCCACAACTTTTGATATCAATAAAAAGGGGTCCTGCAAGACAAACAAAATCGTTTTATAGCAGAGCTGACACTCCTCATAATACCAAAAGGATAAAGAAAACAGCACATACACTTCTTGAGAAGAGGTCCTTGTATTCCAAATCTGAACATCTTAATGCCAACTCTATAGCTGTCTTTGAGCTAACACATTCCTCAGCATGCACCCAGAGTTTCCCACAGTTTTGGGAGAGGGTAGATCTGATAGAATCTTCTGAATGTAGATCTATACTCAATGACTGATTAGGTTTTGTGATTATCTGCAGAACCAATTAGTTAATATTGATGGGTTTTAATTGCTGTAATGTAAAGGGTAACTTAATTTGAGAAAGCATTTCTTTCTAGGTTTTAAAAACTTTTAATATGCTTGGTTGTTACCAAATGAACTGTAACTTTAAAGCAGAAATGTTACATTACACATCTCCTAGCATCATATATTAGGAAAAACAATTATATTGTGATATAGTTAGGAGTCCTGGATGATAAAGATCCAGCTTCATTTGAAGTGCAATGAATTCCCTTTTAGTTGTCAGATTTCTGTCAACAAAAAGTTTAACATTCTCTGTGTTACCTCAGATAGTGCACAGGTTCCCTCGCCAAGAAATTGCTGCTCTTCAAGTTTAAGCATCTGCACAAGTCAACCAAAAAGTTACTATCTGGACCTTTATACATTGACATTCTCTACCAACATGTTATCACATCTAATGAACAAGAAAATCAAAAGGCCCACATGGCAAATAAATATTGGGTGGAAAGAGCTGGGAGATGAATGTTGCACAAACTTACAAGGAGCTGTGCAGAATCTATGCCATTTAGAAAAGAGTTACTCAGGGTTAGGTTGTTATGTAGTAATACGTACCCAAATTGTCTGCGCCAAAGGTCCATGTTTATCAAGTACAAGTTTTTACTTTTCACCTAACATCTTATGATTACTTTTCAAATTTAAATATCCACACATAAAGAATAGCAGCATATAACATGTAAATTATCTTTAGTCAAAATCTTGAACTAAAAAACTGAAAAAGAAATGTCAATGCAATGGTCTGGAAGGTAAATATAATCACATAGAAAAGTAACTCCAACATAGAACACAAGTATAAAAAGGCTTGGAATTTTTTTAATTACTAAGATGCACAATATAAAATAGGATGTTGGTAAAAACATACACATGAGATTCAAATTAAAGCTACTTTTCATGCAATATAATTAAATAGAAAAATGTACTTTAAAAAACCCCAACTTAACGATTTTTCAAGAACATTATTGGATTAGTTCATATTATAAAAATATATTGATAACATAATTATTACTTTGAAGAATTGCAGCAAACAGTAAACTATTTAACAAAAATTTGCAATACAATGATTTCTAAATCTCATATTTATATGAACTCCTAAACCTCAGATTATCATATCCACATGACAATCCTCAAAAAGATGGATAGTTATTCTGATAATGGATACATCTACGCTGTTAAGAAAATGGAAGATTAATGTCACACCCTATCTAAAGCTAGATGAATCTACATATTCACCCTCCTCACGTATCTTATACAAATTAGATCACAAGATTCTCAGAATCATTGACACACAATTCTTGGTAAAATCTAGAAAAATTGGGTAAAAAATTAATGATGTTTTCTGAATTGCTATAAATTTGTATTTTGGAAGGAAAAGAAAAAAAGTTGTACAGAAAGTATGAATAATCAATAATACAGCATAGATAGCATTGCCAATATAAAAGCATTGACAGAAAAATTGTCATTCAGGTACAAAATTTTACCCACTGTATCCATAGATTTGTTAGTGTATTTATAAAATTCTCAAAACTGGGAAGTGGTAGAGTAGAATCTAATTTGATGTGGAAATTATATATTGGAACCATCTTCCTCAAAACTGAACCAAGTATACAAGCCATCATAAACACTATACCTTTACATCTACATTGTGAAACTGAGTATCAACATCATACACACGAAACCTGTGACGAAAGCAATTTTACAGAAAAATTCCTGGTGAAACAAAAAATGGCCATCTGCCTTGTTAGAAGTATAAATATCAGATTCAAACTTACACTAGAACCTTAACAACCTCAAAATGATAAATGAGGGTGTGTTTAGTGATCCACGTGGGATTCAATGAATTCAGAACTACTTCCGTGCGGCAAAGTTCCTCAAGTGCTCCATTTCTTCCTCTTGCATATAGAACCATCATTGGATCACTCTAAATCAAAGAAAAGTTAAATGTAAAAATATCCTAAACTTACTGTGATAGAAGCAAGATTCAGTTAACTGAATGATGATAATATTAGCTATGAAAAGAATATTTTTTTATTAAAAAAAATTGGTAATTCTATAACCAAAGGAACACTTGACAGGGGCCTCATTGGTGTCCATGTGATTTATTTGCTCAACTATGTTAATGAAGCCTATTTTGATATGACTTGATCTCTTATGTCAATGTAAGAATCTGGGTTAAAACCCGATGGCAGCTAAGCTATTATTTTGAGGAACTCAACATTATCTTTTTCATTTATTTGCACTCAACATTATTTTACAGGTATAGATCGTTAGTTGGTTTATTAAACAATAATCAGAAAATGAATTGTCACTTTCTTCTTCTTCTACAGGGACTCTGCTTACATTAAGCCTGGATTAGTGGAGTTTTGTTTTTTCCTTTCTTTTCTTTATTTCTTGAACTTTCTGTGCTTTGGGAAATACTTCCTTATAGAGATCCCAGCTCATGAATTCAAGATTCCAATCCAAGAGCTTCATGTTCCTGATTTCTAGAAATAAAATATGGCTATTCTCGTTGAAGAGCTTAGGAATTTCCCTATTATTTATTTATTTTCCTAAGTGTGTACGATGATATGTTTATAAAAAAGAATAGATCATAACGTGCAATAATTGAGCTGGTATTAAACAGAGATTAACATCAGCGAAATTAGAAACAGAAGAAAAAAAGGAAAAGGATCGAGTGGTAGAATAGTTCAATTCGAACGAAACTTAACCGAAACAAGATAATCAACAAATAATTAAATTAAATATGTAGAATAGGATGCATGAGCCTCAGATTCATGAAACGCTTAACCGATCAGAAACGAACCTTGGAGAGCACATCACGATCACGCAAGTCAGAAGCGGAAAACGACAACTGCAGAACAAAAAGGAGGCCACTGTCACAGTAGGAAAAGGTGTTTCCACAAAAACCAGGTACTAACGAAGTAGAAGTTCCTTCACTGAAAGCCAGTGAAGTGGAAGAGAAGGAGCTAAAATAAACACAGTAAGAAACTCGTTAAGAAGCAAAGGCAAGAACCTCGATCTGAGAGAAGAGGCCATGGTGACCACGAGACCTGAGAAAGTTCTCAACGGCGTCGTTTGGAGCACCTGCCGAATTTCGGAAATCGCCGGCGGTGCCACCAATGGCGCTGCGGCCACCGGCGACGTCGGAGAAGCAGTTTCCCATCGAAAATTGCGCGCCCAGCGTGAGTGGCTTGACTTTAGTCTTTCCGTCAAACTCCGCAGTGACAGGGAACAAAATTTCCAAATAAAAAATTTATAAAAAAATCGGAAAATTGAAAAGAACAAAACCGAAAACACACCTAATATCCTTTATCTAATTTGCAATTTGCCAAATTTTCATGTTACTCTTCCTAGTTTATACAATCATACTTGTTGCTATTCTTCCTTCGAAAGAAACGCGTTTTGCTTTCCCTATACTTTTGTTTAATATATTTTTTCTTTTTAACCGCAATAAAATTTCAACTTACATGTTCATATAACTTATCAGAAAAATAAATAAATACAATAAATGCTTTGAGATATATCCTCCAATAAGCTGCAAGTGATACAATTGTCTTCTATCCCTAAATTGCAAAGCAACTATTCTGTATATCTGTGTTCTGTTTTTATATTTATAGAGTGAGTTTTTTTATTTTTCTTATTTTTCCATTTTTTATGTACTTTTCTGTTTTAGAGTATAGACTTTGAAGAAAAGAAAAAATTGTGTACGCGTGTACGGTGTACCAAACTAATTAGAAAAACAAAGGAGGAAGGTAGAAAGAAAAATACCATGATTAAGCGTCAATTATGCATGCATGTTATAATATACAGAAGATCGTTAGGTACAACCGTTTTTACAGCAATGTTTCCAAGATGATTTGTAAAAGTTTCTTGGACAATTTCTCTGACATGTGTAGCAAGTGGAAGGTCTTAATTAGAAAATTTTGGAAGGAAGCATCTTTAGGACACCAAAGGAATCAAGTCAAACCCACCACTATCATCGTGGGTGGAAGATTGATACAGTCCCTCTTATATTCATTTTCGAGATCATGAAGCACAGGTGATTATTGCAGTGAAAACAATTTGACCAAATATAGGTCTTGCTTGTTTTTGTTTTTTTTTTTTAATTATTTTAAAAATAAAATTTACAGTTTAGTAAGTGAGAAAAATGAAAAAAATTATTTATTATTAATTTTAAAAACAAATTTAAAAATTGATACCAATCAACTATCTATTGCAATTAAATTTCACTCTCTTCTTTTTAAATAGTAGTTACTATTTTGGTCCCACATTATTTATAAAAATATAAATTATATTAAAAATTTAAATGATATCACAAAATTGCGACCGAAAAACAAAAAAAAATTACTTCAAAACATATGTCTTCTAGTTTCCTTGATTTTAAAATAGAACTGTTTCTAAAATTCTAAATGAAGAAATATTATCAAACCAGTTTTTCTATTCTCTTGTTTTTTTAAAGAAAAAAATATTAAAAGTATTTGTTTAACAAAATCAAATATTTTTTACAAAGATTTTTTTTTAATTAAAGATGAAAATAGTTACAATCAAATTAGATTTTAAATTATTAAATCTGATATATTTCAAAATTTTGAAGTTTTGGAATGTCTTAATATCTACTAGACTTATAAATTTATTTAAAAATCTACATAAAAAATGTTAATAAATAAATTTAAAATATATATAAATAATTGATACTTTAAATCAATAAAATATAAAATTTATAAATTTAATTATATCATTTTAGAAAATATATATATATATATATTAACACTAACTATATACAAATATAATAATATATATATATATATAATAAAGTAAAATATAAAATATTTATTTTAAAATTAAAATAATATATATAACTTTTGTATTAAATATTAAGAGTTTCATAAATATAAAGTTTTTTATTTAAAAATTTAATTTTTAACAAATTATATAAATATATAAATATTATTTAAATATAAAATATATATATAAAGATAAATAAGTTACTAATTAGATTAAACATATTTTTTAATAAATCTAAGTATAATTTGTTTATATAAATTTTTTTAACAAATCTAAATCTATTTATTAAATAAATTAAATCAAGCTAAACTTTAAATAAATAGAAATAATCTTATTTATTTTTATTTCTGCTTTTAATATTAAATAATAAAGTATTTAAAATTCAAACACATTAATGTAGGAAATTAATATTATTTTTTGAGAAAAATTAATGTTTTTAAATTTTAAATTTAAAGTAAGTTCTAACTTTGTTTTTTAAATTTTTTAATCAAATTAGATCTTTAAAAAAATTGTCTCAAATTACATCTGTATTGTAATAATATTAAATTCCACTAGAAATGGTACAAAATTTTTAAATAAAAATCACATGGCTATCTTATGATATTTAATTCTTTTTTATGAATCATGAGATACTAATGATAAGAAGAAACTTAAAAAAATTTGATCAATTATTTTTAAAATATAAAAATTTTATATTTAAAATAAATAAAAAATTAATTCAAATATCTCTCACTTAAGCTTATGATATTATACTAAAGTTTAATACGTTGGTTGTTGGTTGTATCATATTGTTGAAAAAAAATTCACAATCAAATTTAATAATTATTAAAAAAATTAGAAAAAATTCAAAAACAAGATTTGATAAAAATGTTTCTTGATTTTTATACTTTGATTTCATTTTTTTAAATAAAATGATACAAATTTTAATAAGTTGATTGAAATTTAATATATAAAGGAACCACTTTATCAAATTTAACAATTATTGAACGGAAATTTAGATTTTAAATTTTTTTTAACTCAATTTAATGTTGTTGTAACGAAAAAATTAACTTACTATAATAAAAGAAACATGGAAAACTAATTTAAATAAAAAATTTGTAAGATAAGATTGAAATTTATCCTAAAAGAATAAAATCAAAACTTATCTTATATTTAAAGGATAAAAATACTAATTCTATATTTTTTTTTATTGATTCTTGCTGAAGATGTCATAATATTGTGTGGCCTCCCCTTGTACTTGTAGGCGAAACTCGATTGTTTATTCACTCTTGAGAGTTTACAGTAGAACTTTTCTGTACACATTTTTATAAGTAGAGATGTCAAAATAAATTGAAGTTTGACTTGTCTAAATAACCAAATAAATACTAATTCAATTAATATTCATTAAGTTAATTATTTAAAAAAAAGTACTTCTATAAAATTTTTATTAATTCAATTAATATTACCTCATCTGAAATATATGAATAATATTATATAAAAAAATCATTCCAAACCAACTAAATTAATTACTTTTGAGAACTATTATTAAACGAGATAGCTTAACCAGTCACATGACAGCCATATGATTGAATATTATCAGCCGTGCTTAGAGCAATGATAATGATAATTAATTAATATTACAAATACCTCAAAATACAACATTAAAAAGATTCCTGTTTACACGATATAGGAAAGTAAGGATCCCACTAATCTATATTGTACAGTATTAAACATGTCGACTAGACTCAATGCTACTTAGTGGTGAGACTATGGGAGGCTGGTAGAAAACAAATTAAAGTAATACCATAATGTGTATCAATGATTCTTGTTCTTAAGTCTAAGCTCTCACCAAAGCATAAAGTGATTATGTTGCAAAATTACATCCTCAACAATTTTAATAACACAATCTTAGCAGTAAAAATTAAAAATATATAAATAAAATTATCATAGTGTCAAATAAACTTTAATTTTGAATTATCATCCTACAAATTCTCATGAGTTCAAATTTAGAAGGTTGAATTAAATTTTGATTACCTAAATTGTATCAATCAATTGATGAGAATGTCCTTAATCACTGAAACAAAAATACCCATCTGTTATTATTATGATGGATGTGTTATTTTGGTACAAGTATACAATTTATTTGGTTCTAAAAGTGAATATGATTTGTTTTTTTGGAGCAATATGATTGTCCTACCTCTAGATATATATAGGTTTATAGTTGGGGACAGCATATTATGATATAGTAAAAGGCTAAAAAACACCCAATTCAATGGTAAAGTTTTTCCTTCATATAGGAACCCGACACCAGATTCATTTACTCTGGCTTTTCTCATCTTGGAAATTGAGATATTCATATAGGTACTACATTGAAAAGGGACATGCATGAACGCATTGAAGGAACATGCTTTAGGCTCAAATGCTTGATGTCCTTCTTTTAACAACTAAAAAGTTACAACAGCATGTCCATTATACTCCACCTTTTTCTTATGTCCATGATGTGTAACCCCCAGCTTACCTCACCCATTAACATTTGCCTCCATCCTGTAACTTGTTTTTCACTTTTGCTTACTACAAATGCTGGTGGAAATTTTCTGATTTGAGTAAAATTGATTTTGAATTGTTAAATATAATTGGTGTGTGTTAAAATTGATTCTAGTCATAGATTTCTATTAAAATATTTAATTTTTTATTTGAAAATGCAGAACTTGATGATTTAACAAGTAATTATGAAACAGGTACCTAACTACTGGTAGAATAAATTTTTGAAAGGCACAAAAAAAATTAGAAGAATCATTATGTAAAATATCTTAATGATGTTTTTTAAGAGTATGTCTTCAAGTTGTAACAACAATGATATTAATAAAATGATTTTATTTTATATCTTGTGCACTGAAGTTAAAATAAATAAATTTGTGAACCCAAAAAATATAGAAATTGAATGGAGTTGAATATAGAAAATATCTCTATTTATAAATATTTTATATCTATTCAAAATTCATGATCCACAGTTGAGATCAATCTTTATGCAGTTGTGACTACTATCACATGACTAGTAGTTGCAAAATAATAACAGAATCAATACGAAGTTCATTATCAATCTTGCAGACTAGGTAGTAGTCCTATTATCCAATATAATCATCGCATTACCCTTGACATAACTAGGATTATGGAAACAGTATAATCATTATCGGAACCAATGCTTATGTTACCCAATTAATCACACTGAACCAATGCTTATAAATAGAGAAATCATTCATTATACAAATATCATATCTTATCTTGCTAAAACTTTACCAATTTTGAACCTTGAAATATTTTTAAGGACATTATTGTCATACTGGAACAGATGAATTTGGCCATCACTCCCAAAGTTAACAGTGCCATCATCCAACCGAGATATTACCCAAATCACTTTACGCTTAAATGGTTGACGTGCTTCTTTAACTACTGAAAAATTACAATATCATATCATTATACATAATTTTCTTCCATGTTCATGATGTGTAGCTCCTTACCTCATCCATTAACATTTGCCTTCGTGTTTTAACTTGTTTTTCACTTTTGCTTACTATAAATGATAGTTTTAAATTGTTAGCATATTTATTCTAAAATTTAGTAAATTAATTTCAAATTATTAAATATAGTTGATATATATATATATATATATATATAAATTAATCTTTATCATATAGAGCTTATATAGAAAATACAAAATTAATGTTTTAACTAGTAATCAAACATGCCCATAATTATTGGCGAGAATGAACTATTGAAAGGTAAAAAATATATAGAAGAAACATTGTGGAAAATATTTTAAGGGCATTTATTAACAGTATGTCTTTAAGCCATAACAATAATAACATTTATAAAAGTGATAGTTTTATTTTATGATTTTTTCCACTAAAATAAAGATAAAAGAATTTTTTGAGTACATGAAAAATAAGTAGAAATTAAATGGAGTTGAATATAAGACTAATGTATAGAAATTATCTTTATTTATGGACATCCTGTGTTTATTTATATATGCTAAATTATTATAGTTTATAAAAATTTATTTCATTTTAAATTATGTTTATTCAATTAATCTCTTTACTAAATCACGTATATTAAGAAAAATATGCAATAATATTAATTAATATATTAATTTTTAAAAATTAGTATACAATTTTATATTTATCCCAATTTAAAATAAAACTCTTGTTACATATTAAATATATTATGGTAAACTTATTAAAATTACAAAAAGATAAAAAAAATTATAAAAAATTGTATGAAGAATCAAATAATATCTTAAAAATATTTTATAAAAAATCAATAAGAATATATTACAATCATTAATATCATATAAAATTTCCAGCAAATGTATCCTAATATGATGAAATTACACAAACTTCAAAAATTTCAATACTAATTGCCATAATTATAATCATAGTTAGCAATTTAAAACCATGCTAACCAATAATGTACCAACAGCAAAGAATACAAAGAATGGTGAAAAAAAGCAGCTATGTGAAAGAATATGTCGAAGGTTTTCCGTCGTCCCTCTTTTTGGCTGCGTATTCCCAACCAGCTACCCTACCTTCATTATCTATTATTTTCATTTTCTTCAAAATTTTACTTTTGCGTTTAACTTCTTTGCCATTACTTTCAGGATCATTTAATCCCGTTGACTGTGATTTTTAATTTTTAGTTTTAAAAATTAAATCAGATTTTGTTTTTAATTTTTAAAAATTATTATAAAAATAAATTAAATTATTTTATTATAAATTTATAATAAAATATATAAATAAAAATATTAATTTTAAAAAATAAATTATATAAAAATAATAAAAATTAAAAAATTATTATTATTATTATAATGATAATGATGATAATAAGAACATTAGTAATAATGTTGAGAATAAAAATAATGTGTATAAAATAATGATAGTGATGTAATAATTATAATATAAAAAATAGGATTAAATATGTTTTTAGTCCTTCTAAAATATTTAAATTTTAATTTTCGTCTCATAATTTTAAAACTTTTGGTTTAGGTCACTTGTTTTCTAAAATATCATAATTATAATCCTTGATATTAATTTAAGTTACATTAAGTCAAGTTAGATAAATTATTATTAGAGAAAATTTTGATCATTTATAAAATATTTTGATTATAATCATCAAAGTATGATTAATCTATTTTGATTTTTAACTTAATATAGGGACTATAACTAATATATTTTAAAAAATGAGTAACCTAAACCAAAAGTTTTAAATTTAAGAGACCAAAATCAAAATTTGAATATTTTAGAGGGATTAAAAATATATTTAACCCTAAAAAATATTATATAAATATAAAACAAAAATAATGTATATAAAATAATGATAATAGTGTAATAATTATAATATAAAAAATATTATATAAATATAAAAAATTATTTTATATATTAATTATCAATATAATAATATTTTTATATATTATTATTATACTATTTTCATATTATTAAGTATTTTTTATATAAAAAATATATTATAAATAACTATATAATATAAAATTAAATTATAATATTATAATTTAATATAATTTATATATTAAATAATATTATTTATTTTTAATATACAAAATTAGATAAAAATTAAATTTTAAAAAATAATAATAAATAAATTATTATTATTAGTATGTTGATGAGACTAGTTGTTACGTTGATAATGATTATAATATAAAAAGTATTATATAAATATATATTTTTATATTTTATATATAATTATTATAATATTTTTATATTATTTAATATTTATTTTATATAAAATAATATATATTGTATTATTTTATAAAAATTTATATAATATAAAATTATATTATAATATTATAAATTAAATATTATTATTTATTTATAAATTTATAAAAATAAATAAATAATTAAATTATTTTAAAATAATAAAAAATTATAAATATTATTATTATAGTAGAATAATAATGATGATAATAATAATAATTAAAATAGTACCGATAGAGATAATTATAGTATGAGATGACAAGATAATATAGTATAAGATGATAAGATAACGATGATTTAACGGTAATAAAATTAACTATAGTTGTTAAGTTTAATAAATTTAAAAATAAAAATATTTTAAAAATAAAAACAATAATAAAAAACTTTTTTATGAAATAAAACTAGCAATCAAAATTATTTTTATCAAATAAATTATATTGTTAAAATTAATTTAAAAATAAAAATTTATAATTTATAACCATTTCGAATAAAATTTTATTTTACATTTTTTTTATAATTGTTTTCATTAATAGTTAAAAAATCAAATTTAACTTTCAAATTTATTTTATCATGAAATGAGATAATATACAATATAAAATAGTATAATAAAAATATATAGCATTAAATCAAAAATAAATATTTACTTATTTTATGTTATTATTTCATCATCTATCATATATTTATCATTTATTTATTATTATAAATTTTTTATAATCTTTATATTTAGATCACTTCATATCATTTATTTTTCTTAAAATAAATATATCAGTTAAATTTAAAATTTTTAAAGTAAACAAATATGTATAAAAAATTAATATATTTTAATTTATATTGAAGTGTAGATTTAAATGTATTTTTAGAACATATAAATATAGTTAAATCTGATTTTAATTTTTAGAAAAGAAGTTATTGTTAATTTTAGTTCTTATCATATATGTATTTTTTCATATTATTATCTTTTAATGACCTGTAATGCATTAAAACATAGCATATTATGTGTCACCTCAAAATAATTGTTAGCTTATGATTAGGTGGATGTTAAGTGGTAACAACTGTTTTCAAAAATTTGAGGTGTCCTTTGTCTTAGAAAATTTTAAAAAATTTTTCTTTTAATTATAAAATTATTATCTCATTTTTATTTTTAAATTTTTTTATAAAAATTGTAAAAACAACTTGTTTTCATTATTTTCCATACAAAATTTAAAAAAAATTGTAATTAAAAGTAAAAATAAAAAATAATTTTACAAACAAACAAAAAATTAAAATTTTATGAGAATTAATCAAAAAAATTATATTTAATCATATTTATAAAGATTAAAAATATATTTAAACCTAAAGATATTATAAAAACTTAATTATTTTTTTGGGAATGTAAATTTAATTAATTTTGAATTAAAAATAAATAACTCTTTACTTCTTCACATACACTTTTATTCTTTTTAGAAAAGCTTAGATCAGCGTTAGGAAAGAGTTGACGTGTGATCCAAACTTCACCATATTTTCACCGGTGAAACTATCAGCGCATACTTGCGTGTTTTCAGTAAATGAAGGGCCAGGATTTAGAGAAAGAATTGAAATAACATGCCCCATTTATATGCTCTCTTTCACGTCCCTCTCATTAAAAAAGATACATCCGTAAAAAAATAAAATAAAATAAAGTCTCTTTTTTAAACGATTGCATTCTCTGATTTTCTCTTTTGGTCGTTAGTTTTACTCTACCGATATGCAGGGACAGAAAATGAAACATG
Organism: Canavalia gladiata; assembly: GCA_037954105.1. Taxonomy (NCBI): domain Eukaryota; kingdom Viridiplantae; phylum Streptophyta; class Magnoliopsida; order Fabales; family Fabaceae; genus Canavalia; species Canavalia gladiata. Next base: position 53,350,272 of record CM075659.1, on the reverse strand, counting down.
TAAAGGAGATAAAGGTGTTTCCTTATAAATTATTGGAGCACACTATTGATGGAGATAGAACATGCACATGCAACACAACGAGAACTCTCTTCTTTGTTTCTGTTATGTTAGTTATTATTTGTATTATAGTTAAAGGTAGGCGTGTTAGCCATTTTCATACGATCCTATAATCTAATCACTCTGATTTATTATTAGACATCCCTGAAAATTAGTAACTCAGCTCTAACCTATGATAATTTGATTTTTTGCTTAGTTTAATATGGTCCTAATGATCTATATAGTTAACATTTTATAGTGGAATAAGATTATTCTTGTTATTGTCATTTCTTTAGTATCTCCACATTGAAAGAAAGTTTGTTAATTGATAAGATAGTTTAAGATCTTTTACACAAAGTTGGTATACATGCGCCGTCCAAAATTCCAAGAAGCATTGTTAACATGTGGTGTACCAAAATACAATTGTTATGGTTTTTAATTGAATAGTAGGAGAATGTTCCTCATAAATTGTGATGATATTAAAAAAAACTGTAAATAATTGGCGTTGGGCAGCACTGGAATTGTGTTTTTCAGTTTCAGCTCCTATACAACGGTCTATGCGATCACAAGAAAACTGGAATATTCGAATCCTTAGAAGGATTCATGGTGGAAAAACACCGTGAACACATTCATTATTATTGAATATTGATATACTAAAACGCCATCTTGTCAACGCGCAAAAAGGTAATCCACTAGATGAAAGGGCTACATCACCATGACCAGCACATGTGGGATTAGTACTTACTCCTTGATGGTTATTCTTTTTTTTATTATTCAGTAATTTTTTCTTATTTTTTTAGTTTCGAAAAAGTTTTTAATTTGTAAAAATAATGTTATTTTAAAAGGGAAGAAAACACATACTCCAAGAGTACTGAAAAGATCTGCTCATATATTTCAAAACTAATAGGTTCTGTTAGAGCAATACCAGCCACCGGTAGCCGTAATTTTTGTAGATTAGATCAAGAACTGTAAATTTGTCCGAATACAAGTTTCTTGGTATAAAGGGAAGACCATGGTCCCCTCAACTGGTGCCAAATTTCTACTTAGCGGAAAAGGAAGACCCCTATCCCACATCAGCAATTAAACAGTAGGTATATTATATTGCGCCTGTATACGTACATAAAGCAGCAAAATGGAATATGCTAAATGGAACATGTGATTCAGTACTGAGAATATGAATTTGCTGATTGCAAATGGCTAACAACATTCTCTTGTGTAGAAGTTTTCTCTGTCTGCATAGATAACTGATGATACTGACCATTTCCAGTTTGTTGACCACTTGATATCACCCCTTGTATGGCTCCAGACCTGGGCGACACCAACAACATTAGAAATGCCTTAAGCTGGAATGCTAGTTCTGCAAGCAAGTATGAATTTTAAAATTTGTGATGTTTCTCCTCTGGAATCTTAACATCATAGCTTTAGCCAATGAATCATCTCCTTGTTGAAGTTAAGAAAATTAATAGAACTAACTGTGTCAAACAAAGGTAGCTGAATTAATTTAGATGTTTAGAATAAAGTTGAAAAATACCCTGAGATGAATATGCGGCAGAGATGACTTCTTGAGGAATGTACGGATGATGTAACGATGAGAAAGCATGTGATTGCATCATGATATTGGTATGGTCCATATTCGCCAAGGAATTGAAGTTAGGTTGTGGATTTTGGACATTCTCGATGTGCTGAGGATCTGGCAATAATCGTTTATAACTGTTGTCTGTCTTCACTGTGGTGGAATATGCATCAGGTTGTGAGTTTGGGATATTTTGGTGTGTATAATGAGGAGCCCATGACAAATGGGTATGAATGCTGCTTGCATTTGGCCCTGAGGAATGAAAATCAGGCAGCGGGTTTAGGGTACTCTGACATGGGTATTGAGGATCTTGCAGTGGTTGAGCATGATAACTGCCTAGAGTCATCAATGAAGAATGAAATTCGGGTTGAGGATTAAGGATAGTATGATGTGCATGTAGAGAATCTTGCAATGACTGAGTATGATCACCGCCCCTACTCGCCGGGAATGAATGAAATTCAGGTTTAGGGTTAAGGATAGCCTGATGTGAATTTTGAGAAACTTGAAGTGGTTGAGTATGGTTGCTGTCCATCCCAGCTGTGTAAGTACTCTCCAGCATAAGTGTACTTGTAGGTGCATAAAGCTGATTCCTTGAAATTTGGGATGGCACAGACTGTGCTGCAGCTGAATTAGGCATTGTATTATTAACAGAATAAGCACAACCAGTAGGCTCCTCCAGCTCACTAACATGTTTATAGTTCAACAACCTTGGAGCATGATTAGGTGGCATCCTAGACAAAAATGGATCCTCAGAAAGGGGTGGTCTTGATATTGGATGAAAAACATTATTCACTGGCATGTTCAAAACAGGATGTGAAGCCAGTGGAGGTGTAGTTGGCAATGCATGTAATGGACGAAATAATTCTAATAGACTTCTTACCTGCAAGATAACAACAATTTCCTACTAAAAAGACATTCAAGTCCTAAGAAAAGTAACTTTTACACAAAAAAAAAAAAGAAAAAGAAAAGAAGACTGAAATAATTGTAATTAAAATCAATTAGCCAGAGAACGAATGAAACTTACTTGTCTAATATTGAGCACAGGATTAAATTTGTTGGAGCCTTTCTGGTAATTATCTTGAATGGCATATTTAAAGCAATTCTCTGGCAAGGGTAAACAGTCTTTGTAAATTTTGAATTTCACCTGAGCAAAATTAAGAAATGAAAGAAGGCAAATGGGAAAAGAAAATTAAAGCATTAATAGATGAGGTGCATTTGATGTCACCCAGCAATTTTAAGTACAGAGTTAGCAGAAGCCTCAATTAGCTAAATGACTTGTGAAGTCAATAAACAAACACTGACCAAAACAAGGCAAAATTAGGAACTCAATATAACCTGAGCAGGGAATTTCTGACCAAAAGCCAACGGTTCAATCCTTAACTTCCCGGTTGAGGTTGCCATATATATACCATAGAGAAGCTTCACATCAGTGTCAAACAAAAACAGGTATGTACCAGGATCAATCTTCTCTACAACCTGCTTTCTCCCAGCAGGAAGCCCAAAAACTCGGTATCGATAGCACTCCGGTTTTGTAATCCTATTACACATGAAAATAAAGCCAGAAAGCTTTCCCTGGATGTTCATGCCCTCTTCTTCAGCTTCCATCGAATCACCGTGTAAAGTTAGCAACAGATTATTTCAAGCAATCTGATTAATCAAATCACAAAAACAAGCCCAGTAAAAATAAAGGAGAAACAAACATGGAGACATAGAAGGAGGAAAATGAACGTGCCGTGGCTGTATGTCAAGTCAACAAACAACAACGAATCTACTGCAGAAGCACACGCTGATTACACCAGAAACTTTTAAATATGATTAAAGAAAGTTTACCCTTTAAAGTAAATTTGTCACATTTATCTCTCTCAATTTCCAACAAATGCCTCATTTGCTTCCCTTATTTTTATTTTTCCTTTCCCCCTTCTTCTCACAGTTTAAAGGCAACAATATTTATCTGGAACAACTATGTCATGATCAGGTACATGCATATAATCTTGCATTCCCACACCTTAAGAAAATTCAAACTATTAAGCCAAGGAATGAAACCCAAACAGGTAATGTCATCACAACAAGAAAAGGTGCATTAGTTGGATCCTCTCATGATACTTACTCTCATGTGAAGAGAGACAAAGGCATAAAAAATAACTATAGTAGGATCAGTAAAATAAAAGGAGGTGATAACAAACCCTGATGTTAATTTCAAAATCAAGCATTTAATAAAACTTTGAATCTTTAAAATAAATAAAACGTAGAAGAGTAGGGCATGATGAAGAACGCAATTGCAGTTAAATAGAAACCCCCAAACAAAGAAAAAGAATTGTTACGAGGCGAAAATGATTAAAAAGAATGAAGCGTGAGGTTGATTACTTAAATAGAATGGGAATTTTGTGAGCGAAATAGAAAGCAAACAGAGTAGGACCATCTTACGCTTCCTCAAGCTCTTAATCTTCTTCAAAAGGAACCTTTTTTTATGTTGCAACTTGCCAGTGCCACCCGGTAACTTTTCAAGATGAATGGAACAAGAAAGAAAGAAATAAAAAAATTGAAATAGAAGAAAAATAAAATAAAAAATTTATTGTTTGAATCTATAAAAATAGAAAACTAAATAAATAAAATTATTTTTATGAATAAAAAACTTAAAAACAAGTAGATAATAGACAAATATTATACTAATAAAAAAATTAATGTAAATTTAAAAAGAAATACTTTTATATTTTATTATTTTTATTAATATAAAGTTATTTCTAATTTTCTAATATAAAAATTTAATAAATAAAAAAAAATTTCCCTCCCCCAATATCATGGTTAGGAGGATTTTTTTTATAAATCTTATATGAAAAATTATTTCATAAATTAGATTTTAATACAAGTATACAGTAAAAACATTTATTCTATCTTTCTTTTCTTTTTTTTTCTAATTTCTTCCTTCTAAATAAACAAAATGTAGCAGCACACGCCTGCCCAAATGGCTAATTGTTTTTTTAAAAAAAAACAGTATTGGTAATTTAAGACTTCATATGAGATGGTTAGAAGTTTTAAATTAAATTAAAAATAAAATTTATTCATTTAAAATAACTTTAAATTGATATATTTTAACTTAATTTTGAAAGTAAAAAAAATTACTTTTTATTATTTTTAATATAAGTTTATCTTTATTATTATTATTATTATCGCTATTATCATATTTATTATAATAATACTTTATTTTTAATTTTATTATTTTTTAAAAAAATAATTTTTATTTTGGAATAATTTATTTTTAAAATAATAATTAATAATTTTTTATTTATCTATTTTTTATGAATTTATAGTGAAGAGATAAGTAAAATTTCTAAAAATTGAAATCTAAATTCAAAACTTAAAATTATAAATTTAAAAAAAATCAAAAATTAAAATCTATCTCGAACAAAATAATATTTGACATGGAATTTAAATATTAAAAACTAGTATAATTTTATTTGCAATATAATTATTATATCACAAACATAAAAATGTAATAAATGTTTTGCTCCAATGAACTCTTGATAATTTTAGTTGTTTTAGATATTTGATGACATTATTTGTTTTAAAATTATAATAATCAACATATACGGGAGTTAAAAACATTTTTTTAAGAGCAATAATAAAATATTATAAGTAACTTGGTTGTATAGTTACTTTTGTAAGTATCGGTAGCAACAACTTGACCAATTTGTCACAGATTCTAAAGTAAAAATTTCTTTTAGGAACCACCATAAAATCAGCCTAAGCGCAAAGGAAATTAATGTCTTGGAGAAAAGGGATCAATTAAAAAATGTACAAAACAGGTATCACTCTTAATACTAGATTAGATGTATAATTTGTCTTTAAAAACGATAACTTCCATTGATAAAGTTCTTGAAAGTTTGTGTATATAATATAGAAAATATTAAAGTCGACCTTTAAATTTGATTTCAAATATTTAAAAGGGCATTTGGCATGCACAATATTTTGTATTCCGGTGATTGTTTTTTAAGAATTAATGCTATTAATGCTTTAATTTTTTTGAAAATGTTTTCATAAATATGATTAAAAACTTTCTACTTTCATAAAAGTTTTAAATTTTCACTTCCTAATTTGGAAATTATTATTTTCTATTCAAATTTTAGCAAGATTTATAATAAAATTGTAAGATAATCTAAATGGAAAAGAAGAAAAAATTCAATAAAATTCAAGTTTGAAGAAGCAAGTTTTGATCTTTTTTATTTTAGATTAAATTTAATACTTTTTCTGGTGAGCTTTGAATAAAAGACAATTTAAGCAATTCAATTCATAAAATATTTGAGGAATAAAATAGAATTTAATAATTTTAGATGAAAAAAATCAATTGAATGATCAAATTTACTAATTTTTTAAAAAAGATAAACTAAATTGGCTTAAAAAGCTTGAAGGATCAAAATTATACATAACCTGAACTAAAGATAAAAATACAATTAAATCAAAATAAAATCAGAAAATAATACATACTTTCTTTTACACTAGAATTAAAAGACAAAGGGAAAGTATATACCCACTCAAAAACAACAACAAAATACACCTTGCCAACATCAGAGCAGGCCTTTCCCAACCAAAATTTTCCTAAATTTTGGAACTATTTTCCAAGTAAATTCCTCCTTTTACTCGTTGCAATTTGCAACCCACAAAATTCCACATGTCATATAGTAAAATTAATATTCTTTCCTCAGAAATCCCAAGCGAAATAGAAACTAGGTACTCAGTACCACAAAAGTGTGGGAGAGCAGGGGGAATACAGTCATTGGCAAGAGGTTCTAGTAAACCTTGTGCAATCCAATGTTGAGATCAGATGATATGGAAATGAGAAGAGGAATAGACTGAAGCCACATGGCTCTGAAGACTCGTTTCTGATGCGCCCTTATGGATTGGGAAGGCTTGTGATTATTATACCTTATATCAAAGATGTGAATCACAGGATCCGCAGAACCAGATGTTATATAAAGTCCATCAGGAGACCAAGCCTGATTTATCAGAGCTGATTGAGAATCACTGCTTTCTTGCTTCCATCCAAAGGCATGAAGTTCGGTCTGCCTCAATCTAATATCAAATAACCGAAGCTGCTTCTCATGGGTCCTGATAGAATGAAAAGTAGTAAATAAATTATAAACTAACATGCAGCAAAAGAATTCCAAGGAACAGCAATAGAAGAAAAATCTTGATCTCAAGAGGAAACAAAGTCAACTTATTATGTTCCCATTTTAGAGGCAGACTCTTATACTGAGTTCAATGTACAAGATAGGAATCAAAATTATTGTCAAGCAGCTTATACCTTTAAAACATCAAAACATTCCTACCAGGAAGATGAATAACAAAAGGGAATTTCCAGTTCTTCACCAGAAAAGTCAAAGAACAGAGACACATACTCACATTCAACTCAACTTTGAGTGGATTTATCTTTCTCCGGATTAAAACTTCTAAGAGATACACTTGCCAGAATTATGGACCAATTGTTTTACTCTTTTTTTACAAAGTAGAAGGCAGGCCCAAATATAGCCGGTGCATAAAAGATTACTTCATCTTAATATTTCAAGAACATTTCATGTATAGAACCAAGTCCACAGGCCAAGGATCAGTACAACAAAACACAGTAACTCTCTTCACCATTATGCTGTTCTAAGCATTAAATTTCCATGACATTCATAAAGATTTCATTTTTTTCTGGTTAAAAAAGATACAAAAAGGCACAATATGTCATAGAATGGTGGTCATTCACCACATCCACCAGGGTAGGAGTTTCAGGTAGGGGGAACCAAACTGCTATCCTTTTTATTCTCATTTCCCTAAAGTCAACTGCCAACATAAGCAATGAAATAGTTTTATTGAACAACAGCAAACAGAGTAATAATGCAAGTAATTTCATCTGCGGTTCAAACTTTTGGACCAAATCTTATATTACTGTTTTCAAATGAACATACTTAATTTCTCAGAAACTAAACATTCAAGAGGAATGCTGGCAACACACTTTTCAACAAACTCTGTGATTGGTCAGTTTTTTAAAAAGTCAAAGTAATTTTCAAAAAGTGATTATAAATGCTTTGATATTTTAAAAAACTGACCAACCACAAGGAGTGTGTTGAAAAGTGTGTTCAGAAATAGTGTGCTGCTAGTATTTAAACATACAAAAACTTGAAACTTAAGGCATGTTATAAATTTTGCATAATACGGCCAAGCTTATGGAAACTAAAGAAACAGTTAACAAAGTGAACTCCAAAACAGCAGCAACAATTTACCCTGTTTGAACCATGAATAAATTGAAATCGCATGGATTGGGCAGGACACTCATGCATTTACTATCAATCTGATGCTTGAAATCTGCTCTTCCTACACGTACATCAAACCCAAATATTCTCCTGTCTGCACCGGCAGACAATACAATCTGCTTCTGCTGCATACCAGCAACACCCATGACAGCAGAAGAATGAAGATTCCTGTGCAATGCTTTTGGCTTCCACTTCTTCTCGCCGTCCTGCTCACTCCAAAGTATAACTGCATGGTCACTTCCGCCGGTTACGAAACATGTATTTTCCCAGGGCATAAAAACAATGCCATTGATAATTCCCTTAACATGAGGTTTGTCCTCTAAGAATTTTACACGTTCTCCCTGTCAATTACATACAAGTTTTGCATATAACAGTCGAATTAAAGATACAAGAAACCCAAACACAGATTCACTTTTAGGGTAGGAAATGTGTGTCAAAAGCCTTACTCCTTGTCCTTTATTCAGATTTGTAACTGATATTTGAGAGTCTCCGCCATCGGCACTGTATACTGAAAATAGGCTATTTCCTTCTGGGTGCCAAGCTATATCTTCTGGCCATCTCCTCTGCTTTGCAGATACACAATCAGTAGTGCTAAGCAGAGAGGCTCCTGATCTACAAAATTAAAAGATGGAGAGAAAGAAAATGTGAACTAGATACATGGGTGGGTCAAGTTTAAAATATTTTGAAGTTCAGTCATAAGTCATAATGTTTTGCACCCCCAAAAAATCATGTAAACTAAGCAGAAACTGCAACTAGTAGAAGAGCCATCATTATAGTCAAATTCAGTTAAACATGGAGAAAGAATGGCATGGGATAACAGAGGAGAAGGAAACTTAAGAAATATTTTGAAGTTAAAAATCACATAGTTTTCTACTCCAAAATTTCACATTCAGTGAGTGGAAGACTAATACAGATTATAGACTGTCAGTAGAAATGGAACAAGCCATCATAGGTTTATGCTTGTGCAAAAACCAGAAAAGTATAGACAGGCCCCCCTTTCCAAATATTATAATTGGTTTAAGTCTATTTTATAATCAATGTCATCACTAAATATAAGAATAAAAACTCTCCAGAGTGCTACCAGAAAGATAAATTAGGGCATACCCCTTAGAGTGAACTTGCCACAAGTTAACTACTCCATCCAAAGCACTGCACAAATTCCCAAAAGATGCCATGTGTTAGACTCAAAAGAATATACCAATCTTGTATGATCAGAAAAACATCTTACATAAGAGAGATTCAAACTGAGGATGACACAAAATGACACATAAGTTACATGTCATTATATTTACATAGTCAGATATTTGACAACTAAAAAAGAGTTCTAGAAAGTAGAAACACTAAAAACCATGTCAGAAAAAGAAAAGAACACCTTTTACAAAATAATTATTATTATAGTTTATAATTATTAGTAAACAAACCTTCCTTGGAATGATAAAATTTGGGTTGTACAAGAGTCCACACTTACATAAAAATTCTGATAGCTATGCTAAGTACATTTATAAAGTCAAATTTGATATATGCTTTCCTAGGTCCTAGCTATTACTTCCTTATCTCACTTTAGATGGATGAGTTTCTAGAAAAGGGTTACAATAAAAGAAGCAAAAAGAAACATTTCAAGAAAGAAAGTAAGACACAAGAGGCCTTGCTTTGGAAGTCATGCATATGTCCAATCCTATCTGAATAAAAGTTTAAAGACCAAAAGGGCACAAAGCTAATTCTCAGAATTTATAGATGGCCCTTAAATTTCTTATTCTCACTCGCAAAGTAGATTTTGGAATTTAACAATTTAGGGTACCAGTTGAGTACATTTGACCCCATACCTGCAGTAGCCAAAAGCTGGGGAAAGAAACAAGATAGGCAAAACAAAGAATAAAAAAAGGACAACTTTAAGCATTATCAATGAGTCAATTTTCAACAAACTGCTAAAAGGAAAGCTCTTTTAGAAATGAAATGATCCTGTTACCTGGTCACAAATAGCTGATCATTCTGAGGACACAAAGCAATACTCCGCAATTTCCTCTTGTGTTGACTTGAGATGTGGTTGCTTGTTTGACAGTGTACCAAGCTCAGTGAAGAACTCTTACGTATTAAAGGAATCAATTCCTTGTGCTCTTTTTGTTCTGAAAAGCATAGAAAAATCTTGTGAAGCATAACTACAAGAAAAGGCAAGCTTGAAATAAAAAGGACATCAATAAGCCAACAATAATTGACACAAAGCACATGACCTAAGATATAGTCCAGGGATTAGCCAAATCTACCTAAAAGCAATAATGAAGGCAATCCTAGAGATGAATATCTTACCGAATTTCCTTTTTGCCCCTTTGTCCTTGATTTCAATTTTTTGCTGCTCAGATGAAAGTCTATGACTATGAGACTTATCAGATTTTCCCCTAGAGCTACCAGTGATGGGAGAACTATGGACTGCTGGACTGGCTTCAGAACTGGAACTTGTTGAAGCTTTTGCAGAAGACCTTGCCAACAGTACAGGTTGAGAAATTTTTGGACTCACTGAAGGAATAAGAAGTTCTGGTTTAGATTGGTGTGGATTCTTGGAAGAACCTCCATTTCTATCAATGGGACTGTTTGATAGGCTCTCTGTCTTCACAGTTTTAAGTCCATCATCTAAGCTACTTCTAGATGACACTGCATTACTCTGACCTCGAAGGCGAGCCAATTTGGATTCAGAGTCCTGCAACCTTTTCTCTGCTTCGTCAAGCTGCACGTATTTCCCAAATTTATAATAAGCTTACAATTCTTCATTTAAAGATCCAAAACAAAAGTATTAACTGCAGGTCATATGTTTGACAAATACAACGAACTTAAAGATATAAACATTACCACTAGAACACCAACAACTTGGTACCATTCCATGCTTAAAGAAATTCATTAATATTCATCAATAGGTTGCAATACGGATTACAGTTAGAAAAATGGTGAAACACAATGGAAAACAAATATGCAATGCACTAATATTGAGAAACTGGGTAAGTGATAATATCTGCATCATCATGTGACTGCTGATAAAGTAGAAGCCAAGTTCTTTGGTGATTAATATCAAAGAAATTTAGAATGAAGTCATGACAAGATTATAACAACCATATACCAAAGTAGTTATTAGGGACAAAGTTATAAGCTTCACCTCTTAGGAGGTTAATGATACTAGGGATATATCCAGACTAAAAATGAATTTCACGTGAGTACATAACAGATAAAAGTAACCAAGTCTTTAGATGGCAGAGAAACAACACTTTTCCACTTATCTCCCCGTTAAAAATGCTAAAACTCAATTCAGTGCTCTCATATTTGAAAAAAGGAATATAATAATGTCCAAAAGCATGTCAAGTTATTTAATTTTACATCCAAATGGACTACATTAGACACAAACAACCACGTTTCTTGGTGGAACGAACAAAGAATAGAACCAACACGTTATTTTCTAGTTTAAACACTTGGTGGCTATAACGCACAACACAACAGAGCAGATAATAACAATATATCAATAAAACCTAAATCTGGAAGCATAATATTGGAAGGCAAGTAGTATTATTAGCGCGAACTAACAAAACGACAAAAGAAAAAAGGCAAAACGACAAGGAGCGTTGGGTAGTGAAAATCGATAGGTTAAAAGGGGAACCTGAGTTTTGTAATAGGCGATGCGTTGACGAAGGTTTTTGACTTCGCGGGTGCGGTGTTCGATCAAAGCCACCAATGCCTCTTCTTGTTCCTCTCTGCTCGTGCTGCCTCCGTTTTCGTTCTGCTCCATTCAAACATCACCTCCTCGTACTTCAAATTCTTTGAGAATCGGAAGCTACCAATTGTTGTTAACTTGTTATGTGGCGTTTCCGATTCACACCTGGTTTGGTTCGTTTTGTTGTTCTTGAAGCTTTAAGAATGAGAGACTTCTCTCTCTGTGTGTGTGAGGGGCGCAACTCGCAAGGAGGAGCCGAGGAGGGGGAGGGATGTGCCTATTTAATGCTATTTTTTTCTCATTTATGACATTCGATATTATTATTGACGCAAAAATTATTTATTAATGAGATCTAATTAATAACATTGAATGAATGGAGTAATAATTCTTATTATAATACATATGGTTTTTATTTTAATATATTTTATTTTTTATTTCTTTTTATTATATCATATATCTTTTCTATTTTTTTCCTTTTATCTAATATATTTTAAATAAAATATATCACCAATATTTTTTTTTCAAACCCTATTTTTTATAACAAATTGGATATCTAATCAGTAATATATTTTCATGATTTTTATTTTTATAAATAATTATAAAAATTACTAATTTATTGTTATCTAGTTTTTTTAAAATTTATATGAAAAACACTAAAAAAGGATTTGGTATTACTTATATTAATTAATAAATAAAAATTATATTTTATAATTATTTGTAAAATAAAAAATTAAATCACATAATTCCATGCAATGATTCTGGCCTATTCTAAAATATTCTTTTACAAAAAATATTTAGGGCTGTTAACTCTTTTTTCTATAAAATAATTTTGTAAACATTAATTCTTAAAATTAATTTTAAGTAATGAAAATAATTTTTTTATGAAGAAATAAAGTATATATTATACTATAACTATAAAAGTGTAGTAAAGATTTTTTTAAAAAATTATTTTAAATGTCTCAAATATAATCAGTGTTAACAAAATTGAATAATAATAATAATAATAATAATAATAATAATAATAATAAAAATAAAATAAGAGTAAACTGTCACTTTAATCTCTGAAATTGTTATTGAGTTTCATATTAGTTCCTGAGATAATTAAATTAACTCTTTCGTCCTTGACTTTTTAAACCGTGATTCACGTTAGTCCCTGGGGTCAACTGAAGCTGACGGTTTGCTGATGTGTAACGTTAAATGACAACGTGGCCAGCCAAGTGGACCTCAAATGCTGTCGTTTTGTGACACACATGAATTTAAACGTTGAACAAATCCTTGGAGAGAAAACACATTTTTAGATTGGTGGTTGCATTGTTATATCTGCTTTTGGAAAGGGGGAAAGAAAGCAGTTCCTCAGAAGTGGTTGGCTGTTACTGATATTGTTATCGAGATGGAACAGGTATCTGCGCTCATTTGAAGCATGAAATTTTGTGTGTTTTGTGGACATTATCATGGGGTTTGTGTAGGTTAGGGTTTTTTGGAATGTTGGAAAATTGGGGGTAATTTTTTATGCAAACATTGGAAATGAAATTTTCGACTTTGCTGAAGGATAATGTTTGTTTATTGGAAGAGTGCTTTTCGTGTGGTCCCAATTTCTGTCTTTAATATATGAAATAGTTGTGGTCCCTGTGTCTGATTGCTGATTAGTACAGTTACTAATAAAATGGTTGTGGTCTCCAAGTCTGTCATTTTTTGAGTGTTTGATTGCAAGAGGTTTAAATATGTATGTGTTTAAAGATGCCCCTGAGTCCCTTATCATTGGTTGGTACGTGTTTTAAAATGCATTTATTATAGTTGTGGTTAATTGTAGAGTTGATTTATTTATTTTTGGTGCAGTACTTAACTTTATTTATACATCATGGTGGGAACTTTGTTGAGGAAAATGGAAGAATGAAGTACAAATGGGGCAGTGTGGACGTTTGGGAGGACTGTGATGAGGATACTTTGGATGTTTTCAGTTTCAAAAAATTTGGTATTTCTCTTGGTTATCATAATGTGAAAAGTGTTTATTGGTTGGATCCCAGTTTGAGTTTTCGGGATGGCATTAAGATTTTAGAGCTTGATGTTGATTTATTATATATGATAGAAGTAGCAAAGATAAATGGATGCAAAATGGATATCTATTTTGAGCATTATGTGAATGAACCTGCAGACACAAAAGTTTTGATACAAAGTGGTGAGGAAGTGGGAACTGAAAATTTTGAAACCGGTGATAATGTTAAAGGTGGAGGGTCTTTTGCTGATATTGATGTTGCATATGGTGGACATGATGCATTTGTAGGTGGTGAAGAGGAGGGTGTTAGGCCTGTTGGTGAGGGTTTAGTCAATGAAACAATGCAGGGGGCTGATGTATTAGGAACAAGCGAGCATGCTGAAGATGTTGAAGGTGATGATGGGGTACTGCATGTTGACTCAGTTGAGGGTGGTAGGGCTGTTGGTGAGGGTTTAGTCAATGAAACAATGCAGGGGGCTGATGTATTAGGAACAAGCGAGCATGCTGAAGATGTTGAAGGTGATGATGGGGCACTGCATGTTGACTCGGTTGAGGGTGGTAGGGTTGTTGGTGAGGGTTTAGTCAAAGAAACAATGCAGGGGCCTGTGCAGTTAGAAACAAGCGAGCAAGCTGAAAATGTTGAAGGTCATGATGGGGATATGCATGTTGAAGCAGTTGAAAGTAGTGTTTTTGAAACTGTTGTGACAGGTCATCATGAGCAGAGAACTTACATGACTAGGGGGCAGATAAAGAAAGGCACAGTAGAAGCAACCTATGCAAGTGGTAGTGAAGAGGTAAGGAAAATAAGAAAAGGAGTGAGGACTGAACAAAAAAGTGGTGAAAAAGTAAAAAGTCCAACGAGAAAAACAAAAAGTCCTGCCAAGGTATTGAGGGAGAAAGAAAAAAGTTGTGCTGCTGAAAAAAGTCCTGGAAAAAGGACAAGAAGTCTAGGTATGAAAGCAACAGAGAAAGGGAAAAGTGCAAAAAAGCAAATAAATCCCTCAAAAACAGTGGAAAACATAAGAAGAAGTACTAGGATTTCAGAAAGATTTGCACACAAAGAAAGTGAGAACCTGTAGACTCCTCACAGCAAGTCTGATAACAATAGGGGAAAGGAAAAGCTTATTCAGGTTCAAGTTAGTGCTCCTAAAAAATCTCTCAAGAAGAAAGGACAAGAACCAATGGTGCAGGTTCAAGCTAGTCCTCATAAAAAATCAAATACTGAGAAAGAGAAAGGAAAACAAAGGGTTGTTGATGAAGGTAGTGGTCTTCAACAAGCTGATAAAGGGAGAGGAAAAGAGAGGTTGTTGATGAACGTGCTGGCCTTCACAAGATGGAATCAACACCACAACCAGATGACCCTCCACAATTTCGAAGAATATACATCTGTTTTGATGGCTGCAAAAAAGGGTTTAGAGAGGGTTGCAAACCACTTATAGGACTTGATGGAGCTTTTCTGAAAGGGTACTATGGTGGTATACTTTTGTCTGCTATTGGGCAAGACTCAAACAACCATATATGGGTCATTGCTTATGCTGTTGTGGATGTTGAGAACAAAGAAAACTGGACTTGGTTCTTGGATCTGTTACATAAAGACTTAAGAGACCAAGTGCAATATGGGTGGAATTTTATTTCAGACATGCAGAAGGTATTTTATTTTGCATGCACACTGTCTACATAAATTGGACAAAATGTAAATTGACATTTTAGGGACCAAAATGAAACTTTTTAAATTTCTTAGGGACTAACTAGAGTTTTTTCACAGGGTCTGAGACAAGCAATTCAAGATGTTATGTCAGGTGCTCCACACAGGTTCTGTGTTTGGCATTTGTGGCAAAATTTTTCAAAGCATTGGAAAAGTAGGGAGTTGAGGAATCTGTTATGGGTTTGTGCAAGATCAACAGAGGCAAACCAATTCAATATAAATATGAACACATTGAAGGTCACAAACTCACATGCTCATGACTATTTGGCTGAGAAACCTAAAGAAGCTTGGACAAAGGCATACTTTTAACCGTGGCCAACAGTTGACAATATTTGCAATAACAATTGTGAAGTCTTCAATACCAAGATCCTAACAGCTAGGGAGAAGCCAATAATCACAATGCTAGAGGAAATTAGGGTGATGATATCCAACACCATCACCACAAACAAGTTGAAATTGGCTAGACACTATGGACACTTACCACCAATACAGCAAAGCAGGTTGGAAAAATTGAAAAAAGAATCAAATAAGTGGACAGCAACGTGGTGAGGTAGTATTAGTCCATATTTTATAAGTTATGCTTATGTATATCATACTTACATTATTGGTTGACATTGTAGGGGATGATGATGGGCACAAGTTTGAAGTCCAATGTTGGCCACATAGGATTGATGTTAATGTAGGAATACAAAGTTGTACATGTCGTTTCTCGGAGCTCACAGGTTTATTGGTTAATTAGCTTTTATGTATAAATGCATTTTACAGCCATTGAATGATATTTGATGAAAATCTTAATCTCATTGTACACAGGAATGTCATGTGAACATGCAATAGCTGCCATTTCATATAAAAATGAGAGACCTGAGGACCATTGCCATGCATGGCTCACAATGGCCTCCTATCAAGCAACCTATTCAAATCATATTGAGGCATTGCCTGGACAAGAATATTGGGGCCATACAGATCAAACACCATTGGTTCCACCAAGCTTTAAGAAAAGACCAGGAAGGCCTAAAAAACAAAGAAGAAAGGAAGGCAGCGAAACAATTGTCATCCCACATAAACTTAAAAGAAAGTTAAAGGAATTTATATGCAGTGTTTGTGGTGAGCAGAATCACAATAAACAAACATGCCCTGTGGCCAAGAGGCAAAGGCAGGAACAAATGCAACATGCTGGGTCAAATGATCATCCACCTGGGGCAGGACAGGGCTCTGCAGTTGGGCCACCTCAGATGTCTGCAATTAGGCCATATGAAGAAACAGTTATTGAGCCAGCTGAAGTATCTGATACTGGCCTAGGTGAAGTTGGTGCTGATGTATCTGGAGACACAAAAAATTTATCTGCCACCAACCTCTTCAGGCCAAAATTGACAATTAAGAAGGTTGGTTCATCATGTGCAACAGGTCCAACACAGGTTCCAAAGGAAACAACTAAACCTCATAAAGGCAGTCCACATCCAAATTCTCCAGGACCACACACTGGTGCAACCAACACTGCTGCTAACTTTATGCCAACACCTACCATAAGGGATCCAAGATATTAGTGATCATAGATTTGTGCATAATTATTTTGTAGGCCACTGATAGGCCATTAATTGACAACTGCTGGAACATATTTTGCCTTCTATTGTGCTTCCACATGTATTCTGTTTTGATGTTCTTTTTCATTATTGATGAAGTTAGTAGGCATAAGGTAACTGTGTTACTTTCTCATCTGTTATGTTAAGTCATGATGCTAACATTATGTTGTATTAATGATAGGCCAACTAATTTTGTAGTGCAGCTTAATATTCAACTGCTCATGTATTAATCATTCTACTTTGAAAACTTTGAAAGACATTTAAAGGGGATAAAAAATGCAAGTTGTATCTTCAACTGCCCGTGTATTAATCATTCTTCAATGTTGTATCTACCCACCAAGAAGCATGTCTTGTAGCAGGTTTATGATGGGAAAATTAAATGTAGTTAGTCCAATGTGACCATGCCAGGCACCCACAAACTTTGCAGAATTATTATTGTCTTCAATGTTGCATACAGAGTTGGTATTATTGAGAAGATTGCCAGAGAATAATGGCACTTGGAATTCATTTTTATGCACTTTATTTGGTTACAATATGATAATTTGAATGTAAAATCATAATAAAAAATGAACATGGACAAATTACAGAGTTTTACAGCTTGGTAATGATGTAACAACAGAACTTGCCCAAATCGAAGGTGATAAATGAAGGTGGTTTGGATTACAGAGAATATAAAGGAGTGAAGGGCTTCATATGATTGCAGTTGTCATCCACATTGCCCAGATACAAATTGGAATTGTTTGCTTTTAGAAGCATGAATGTCATAAATGTTGTTTCTGTTGGTAACATTAGTCATTCACCTATAACCTGCTACCTTAGTCATTCAACTATAACCTGATAACATTCAAATTTGCTGATAAAATTTGCATAAACCATCAAACATAAACAACTATATTCAACAAAGCCAATAATCTCATTGTTCATTTATACTTCAAATATGTAAACAGAGTTATTATTATATTTAATCAACTCCCTCATTCATCCCAACCTAGTTCTTCAAAACGAAACCCATAAAAAATGCAACCAAAAAAACCAACAACCCCACCCCTACATTAACTATAACATTTAGTCTTTTAACTTCACAATCTAAGTCATTCAGCTTCCTTGACATGTTCTTCATCCATCTTTCGTCAATAACTTCACCTTCAGCTTCAGCATTCTTCATTGATACAGTTTCATTGTCAACACCAACAGTACCATTAAACCACATGAAAAATCCACAACGTTCATTCACCTACATATATCATTCAAGTGTTAAATAAACTCTTTTAAGCATATTAACACCAATGTGGGAAATGAAACCCACTTACCTTTATTTTTGGGCAATCATAGTACAATTTTCCAGGATTCTTTTCAGAACATGAAACTCTTATCACACATCGCAATCTGCAGTGACATTTCAGAACTTCATCTGTGTGTTCTGTTGTATGTGACATTCTTGACTCTATACTTCGTATGCACCTTCTATCATTCACCCTGACATTGACTAAGAATCAATTGAGTGGCTGAAGCTTCAATTTATAGATTACAAATCAATTGCAAAAATTAGGGTTCCAAATAGGGGTGCTCTCTAAAATCTCAAATCTCATACCATTTGATACGAAAATAGTGTCAACTTCTTAAACGACAACGTTTGAGGTGAATGACATGGGTTTAAATCCATGTGTGTCACAAAACGACAGCGTTTGAGGTCCACCTGGCTGGTCACGTTGTCATTTAACGTCATGTAATGTTACACATCAGCAAACTGTCAGCTTCAGTTGACCCCAGGAACTAACGTGAATCACGATTTAAAAAGTTAGGGACGAAAGAGTTAATTTAATTATCTCATGAACTAATATGAAACTCGATAACAATCTCATGAACTAAAGTGACAGTTTACTCATAAAATAATAATAATAATAATAATAATAATAATAAGAATAATAATAATACCTTTAAATTATTTATCGAACACCTTTAAATAATACCAACAGTTTTCTCTAGTAATCAGATTATAATCTCTAAAAATGTTGAATATTTTACGCATTATCTTTTTGTCTAATTATCATTAACTCGTTAGTCGGCTTATGTCGTGCTAATATACTCTTAATCTTTCATTTGTACACTACCTTATACCATACATAAATTATTTATTAAAATTATTATATATACTTTTAAAAATTATAAAATAATCCATAAATAAATATACATGTCAGATAATGAAAACATATATCAAAATTCAACTAAAAATATATAATAAGTTAAATCATACAAATATGAATTAAAATTTAATAACAATATTTTATGTTTAACTCAATATTAAGAACATTTTTAAAAATATAATGCTAAAATTAATGTATTTGATATTTCCTCGGTATTATTATTTTATTAATTTATAATTTTAAATAATCCATCATCTAATGTTAATTTCATTATTTATTAATTAACATGCTTATTTTAATTTTTTTCACAAATGAACATATAGAAAGTATCATACCTTAAAGTTGTAAATATAAAAATTATATATAAATAAAAAATTCAAATAAATATCAGTTAAATATTCATTTATTTCTTATTAATTAAAATAAATAAATAAAAATTAAATAAAGACTTCAATACGACTATATATATAACAGAAATCTATTTACTAATGTCAATAAATAAATAAATCATTGAAGTGAATTAAAAGTTATGAAAACAATATATTATTATATTTTAAATTTTTTTACAATACTCATTAACAGGGATTAATGTATCGCAATTCCAGGTAAGTTATTTATGGGATAGAATTAAGGTGTATTATCATAGATAATTTGTTATATTTAATAAAAATTAAAAAATTACAATAAATGATAGATGTTAAGATAGAGGATGGAATAAGATAATTTTTTTTATCATATCTTATTTTTAATATTTGTTCAATCATTAAAATAAATTTATCTTATCCTATCATTTAGGGTAACGTTTATCCTATAAAAAGATGGATTAAAAAATGGTAAGATAGGATAATATAATTATTTTTTTCTGTTTTCTTAATAATAATAATAATAATAATAATAAATAAAAATAATAACTTTAATAATATTAATTATAACAATAATATTAATAATTATAATATTTATTATAATAATTAATAATTAATAATTTTATTCTTAATTATTAATAAGAGTAATATGAATAATATTTTATAATAATATTGATAATTTTAATTATAATATTAATATTAATTATTATAATAATATTAATAGTATTATTATTAATAATAATAATATTAATAATAACAATAATAAAATTAATAATAATATTTATTATTATTATTGTTATCCAATTTATTTATTTATTTTATCTCTTTCATCTTTTTCGTCTAGTTAATCTCATTTTTTTTTTCATATAAATTTTCTTTAACAATTTTTTATTTCAAACCTTTTTTTATTTGATAAAATGAAGTAACGTATCATATTTTTTATCTTTTTATTTATTTATATTAAAAATCATAAATATTAAATTATAATTAATTTTGATAAAAAATAATTTTATCATTTAAATATAATTTATATTATATTATATTATTATTTAATTCATCATAAACATATAATAAAATAAAATAAGATTATTAAATTTATTATCTTATATCCAACAAACATAAAATAGAATAAATTATATCTCATTTTAAAATAATATTATACATTTATTCATTTTGATACACAAGAAACATAAAAATAAAATAAATTATGTTGTATCCTATCTTATAATATTCTTTCCCTATCATCTCGTATCTTATAAATTATGATCTCAATTACCAATTTTAATGAGACAACGGCACCAAAAATTGCACTTAAGAGCATGTTTCAGATGAGTAAAGGGAGTATTTATATCCTTGGAAGTGTTAATAGTTACTCAACATCAATTTATACAGATTTCTGTTTTCAAAAAATAAAATAAAATTATACATATTTCATTAATTACAAGTGGTAGAAGAGGTTAGTTTATTTTCTTGACTAATTAGAAGTGGGTTTACTCATTAAACTAACTCTTTTTTCTCTGATTCCACCAACCAAAGCTGATCCATTGACTAACGAGTATGTTTTAACTTTCCCTGCTGCTCTTATATTTGTCAAGTCTCCTAGAAGCTTCATTGGTTCCTTATTTATTTTAGAATTTTGTTCAACACTAGGATTAAAATAATGGGCATCAATAAACAATGTCATGTCTCATTGATTGGGGTTTATTACAGATTTATTCTATTTGACATTGTAAATATTTGGGAACAAGTTCTTGTACTGCAGCAAAAGTAAGGTCATTTTATTTCAAAATGCTAAATTGTGCTTACTCAGCCACTTACAATAGTAGCTTCATCAAGCTTTGAAGGATATGAAATCATCCGTTCATTGACTTCTTCTAAGTATGAAAACCTTCAGATAACTTGTATTCCAAGATCAGATTAATCTAGAATTTCATTAACAATTTTCTTTTCTTTTCTTTTCTTTTCCTCTAAAAGATAAATCAATTTTTGTTCTCTTGACAACATCTTCCATTTGAAACCATGCAATATCTACTTCATATCTTCAGATTGCAGGTTAGCTAAAACATAAAACAATAATAATAATCATAAAAAATATAAATGTTGGGTCAAGGATGTTGTCTACATTATGTGTTTTACAAATTATTGCATATTAAATTTTTAATTACAGCCATATAAAAGATAGGATCCTCATATAAGGGCTACCTTCCCACGTGCATTTTAAATTGCTTGGGAATTGCCCAACTACTCAGGTTTCATAATAGTTTTAAGTGGCTACTAAATATATATAGGGTAATAAGGTGTTCTTTTGTTGCTCAGATCAAACAAGTGGCTTTTAGGGAGACCACTTGTTGAAAGAAGCAAGTCATTTATGAATATTTACAATGTTATGTTATTGAGTACAATTATTTAACTAGTTGATATAACTTTTAATAATGTTTTACCACTTTATCTGTTGTCATATAGAAAATAAAAAGGACTTGTGTATGATACTGTTTTAATTAATTTCTTTATTTAATCAAAACTTGAGTAAGACGTTTAATAGCTAGGAAGAGGAAAAACCCAATGAAAAAAATTGTCAATAAGCTCTTAAATTTGAGATAACTTGAACATGAGGAAAGAAGTATTTAATGGGTATTGAGCTCACGCATCATGGTTTGTTTATCATGCTAAGGAATATTTTGTTTTCTATTCGTTAAACTACTCTTAAATACTAATTGATTATCATACATTATGGTTTTGCAAGATTAGAATTGAATACACATTATATAATTAAATACAGAAACGACTCCACATTTAGGTTTTGCTACTTGGTTTTCTTATATTTTTGCTAATAAATTTGGCTGTGAAAACCAATGTTTTGTTTTTTTAGTTTTAATGTACAAAAAGTTTAATTTAAAAGGTGAAAAAGAATAATATATATATATATATATATATGAAAAAAGAAGTTTAATTTACATTTAATTTTCCATAATATTAATCATTTTAAAATAGAATAATTTTTTATTTGTAAAGAATAAAGAAGAGAACCTATTGAAATTTTTGTATATTTTTTTCATCTAAAACTTGTGTTTTGAACCTTCCCACTAGATATGTAACTAAATAAGGTCGTTGGACAGCAGTTCGGCTCGTTTAAAGCCTACTTTGACTCAGTTCATTTAATAAATAGATAGATTCAAACGGGTTAGAAAGTCTTTTCAAGTAAGCAAGTCAAGTATAGGCTTATAAAAAAAACATATTTAATCTATTCAAGAGTCTATTTATATTTATATATTATATATTTATAATTATTTTAATATATTATATTGGTATAATATTTATTTTATATTTTATTTACGTCATATTAATATATATATATATGTTTTAAGCCTATTTAATAACTTTTTTATTTTGTAGGTTTTAAGTTTACAAGTCTTTTTAATCAATTATTTATATAAGTTTTAAATCTATTTGTTAATTTTTTTATTATGCAGACTTTTAAACACGCTGGTAGGCCTTGTAGACTTTAAACAAAACCAGACCTTGACAGAAAAAAACTTTAACATAATGGATCAGGCTTGAACACTTAAAATCTAACTTGACTCAACCTACTTCCCACGTAAGTCTAGCTTGATTTTTTTTTTGTAACACTTTACATGTATTTGTTCCCATAGAACCTTGACAAAACCGCACATGGAACTATTCTTAAATATGGAAGTAAGGGAAGTATGCTCATCTTAAAATTGAACAATATTTTATTCTAATATTTTTTCTATTTTATATAAAAAATTTCATGAACTAAGGTGGAGCAGCTCTAATTGAATTCTTCTAATACAATGCACTTTTTTATTAAAGTTAGAGATGAAAAAAATTGAATCAAATTAAATTTTAAGTATTTAAATTTAATTTATTTAAAAATTTTAAAATATAAATCTAAGTTTTTATATATGTTATATATTTTTTATTTTTATTGTCAGAGATGTTTTTTTTAAATCTAATTTATAGTATTGTTTAAAAGTCTACAATAAAAAAGGTTAATAAATAAATTTAAAATTTATATAAATTATTAATTAAAAAAATTAAAATTTTAAAATTAATAAAATAAAATATTTATAACTTTAATTATATAATTTTAGAGTATATTTATTAAATATTAAATATTAAATATTAAATATATATAAATATGATAATATATATAAAAAAATTATAACGCACCGTATATATATATATATAAATTCAGATATACATAAAAATTAAAATAAAATATAAAATATTTATTTTAAAATTAAAGTAATATACATAATTTTTATAATAAATTTTAAAAAAATTTACAAATATAGAATTCTGTTTGTTTAAAGTTCAAAATTAAAAATTTTAATTTTTAATAAATTATATAAATATATTAATATTATATAAATATAATATATTAAAATAAATATAAATATATAATATATAAAGATAAATAAATTCCTAAATAAAATATAAAAAATTTTAAATACTTGTCTAATAAAATTTTATAACAAATCTTACTATTTATTTACTAAACCAGCCAAAGTAGGAATAGCTAGTCATGTAATTTCTAATTTCTTTTGTACCTGAAGGTTATGATCTGTCCCACTGCTTGAACAGCTAAATAATAAGGGATACGATTCCACCTTTTTAATCAGGTAAAGGTTGTGATCCCACATATCCATAGTTGGACTGTGAACCAGAATTGTAAGCATTAATCCATAGAAAGATCATAAGACTTCAAATTATCTTGTCTGCATTATACTATTGATGGTGAATATACACTGCAAGCATCAGTTAATTTTTGTTAACAAAACAGACTAAAGAATAAATGCCAAGTAACTTGCTTAAAAATAAATGCTAATGCATACATAGAACTGCACAATCAATTTTCTTCATCTAAGAAGACAAAAAAGCTTTATGATCATCAAATTTACTCCTAAAATGAACTTCGCGCTAATTCTTCCTACCATATATACTAAATTTTTCTTTTATAAAAGAATATAGTCAGGATCAAGACGTTAGGATTATCAAACAATATATTTGCCATTGGATTTCGCCATCCATGCATTTCATGTAGAATTGTTATATGCACAATTAATTTTACACTTTTTTTAATTTTTGTATCACATCCTCATCGTCTTGCATCCTTTTCTATTTTTATTCCTTCTTTAATTATACATTTTGTTGTGCAGATTTCTCAATCATGCAAGGCTGAATTAAGATTAGTACATATTCAGTTAAAGAAAATAATTATTTATTTTTAAAAAAATTATATTGATATCTTCTAAAATTTATAAAAAAAATTAATATCTCTTTATTTTTTATCCTACATAAACTTTCTTTGATTTATGTATAAACATAACATCGTATATCTTTTTTATTATATAACTCTACCCAATTTTTTTGTAATTTTTTATAATATTATATGCAAAAAAATGTAAAACTAATATAAAAATAAAAAAGTATCATATATTTTTTAAATAAATTTAAGAAGTATCAATATAGTTTACCCTTTATTTTTTGCAGCTTCTTAAAGGACCTTCAGAAAATAAAAGTAATTATTTATCGCAAAAATAAACCATACCAAACATGTACTTGTTAACAACCAACAAACATGTTGCTACGGCATGTATAACAGGTCTAGGCACTGACGAAGGAATATACAAATAACAAGCGAGATAGCAATATCTGAACTACTACCGAAGTAGGTGTACCATTTAAATATCTCCCCCCAACAATTCATTATATGGACAAGAAATCCCATAAGGACACCAATACTCGGGGATACAAGAAAACAAAATTACATATGAACATTAAAGTCAACAATGAAAACAAAACCAGCAAAGCACCCTTGAAACCCACAATGATGTGCACTGTCTCAAGGGAAACTGCAAACTGTCACATTGTCATTCACAGCTAGCCAAAATTTTAAGCTTTGGTTAAGCCATTCTCTAAATTTGTAAGATGGTAGCAGGACTCCACTCAAAATTTTAGGAAAACAACGAAAATACTAGAATCAGTGACTTCATTCTGGTTATGTACCTAAACCTCCAAAAACTCTTGCAAGGCTCCTCTATAGGCAAAAATTGTGAGCCCTTTTTCCTACCACCTCCAACTCCTCTCTGTTGAACAAAAAGAAAATGTAAATATACAGTCTTGGAGTTGACATGAACATGCAACATTGAACTGTTAGTGCATGAGGCTAAATTGGTCAGAGTTTCTTGAAGAACTCAATGAAGATTCTATCCCATTAGCAGACTCTTCTCCACTTGCCAAAGTTGAAGGATTCCCTTGGCTGCGGTTTTCCTCATTACTGTTAATGCGAGATTTTCCAGGCCTCACTCTAATATTGGTACCCAAGGGGAAAGGCTCCTGAAGAAACAGATTTGGTCAATTTTGTCTCAAGGTATATAATATTAGCAGAAGAAACAGGTAACAAAAGTACAACTAGGTTGCAATATAGCCTTTTAATGGAAACCCAGTCTGTTGAATGCACATTATGCTAGAAACAGTTAAAACCAAAAGAACAGACTGTGCATTCAGTAGGCCATCAAAACCAGCACAAGTCAGAACCATAATGCATTAGTTGTTATGTGCAAGTCAAATAATCATCAATGAAGTATTCCTACAAGAAAGTGTTTCTTGCCATACCCAATGGACGTTAACATTAAATATCAGGCTAAAAGTTTTGAAGATAGGAAGCCTGTAATGTAACTACCATTTTGCTTGCATCAGCAAAACAAATTAATGTAAACATCAGTAAAACCAGATCTTTCAAACAAAATATCAGAGAGGAATACTGGTAGTCTGGTGCTATAGTAGTTCCATAATACATTGTAGTTAGCAAAAGGAAAATAGTTACAACTAAAGAACAAGCTGATTTACCGGATCACCCGCGTTTGGGCCATCTGTATGGAAGAGAATAGGGCGGCAACGTTTATCTTCATTCATCAGACTTGAATTCTGGAAATGAGCAATAAGAGCAGCTTTTCCTTGAATTCGGGCATAGGCAAGTACAGCTACCTTTTCACTGTTGAACTTCTCCCATTTTTTCCCATTAAAAGCCTGCACAATGTTTCTTGTCTATTAGATATATCAACTCATAAAGAAACAGATGAACTCAGAATTCATATCACAAAGATAAATAAAGCAAATTAGTATTATGCAAGAATTCCCAAATAACCTTGTGGAATGGAATAATTTGACCAGGATCGATCATATTGATGAATGCATAGCCAACATTACACTTGTTCTGCAACCATTCGTAGAAATGACTTAGAAAGACATTTATGATTGCTTCCTTTAAGGAAAAAGTCAACCAAGCCCAAGTAAATGCTTGCCTTGAAATCAATTGGCAAATACAGAAAATCATAAGTTCCCCGACATTGCTCATCTACGGCAGCAAGAAGCATCTTTGAAGTATACCTGCCATAATATTTAAACAAATATAAAATAAAAGAGACAAATCAAAATATCAGAACCAAAGAATTTGCATGCTTTACTCCCTGTAAAATTTGTTATGGAAAATCAATTTATCAATGTAAAAAGTATACGTAAAATATGCACAGGCATTTGAGCAAGCAAGAGAGACAGCATTTGTATGGATAATGCACCAGAATGAAAAGGGCACAGGCCAAATAAGCAATTACCTATGTAACTAATTATCTTGCCAGTGCAATGTTCGTTTGTAAAATAATGATGTTAAGCAGCAAACGTGTAGAAAAAGATAGGGAGATAATTGGCATACTTATTGGGAATGTTTTTTATCATAAGTGTTGTTCGATTATCCTCCCCACGCAGTATGCGGCCTAGGTCAAGTTCATATTGTTTTTTATCAGCATTGTTTGTGTTTGCTTCACTTCTACAAGGATAGAGGTTTCTCATTCGTTCATTGGTAGAATCAAATTTAGACATCAAAGTCATGGGAAGTCTCCCAGGTAAAACATGTGACAACTGTTTAGGAGAGCCCTGCCCAACAATGGATGTCAATTCTGCACCATTCCCACCAACATGAGAAAATATGTTGTGAGAAGAAAAATCTGGAGGATGCATCTGCCAGCTACCATGAAAACCAGTATTTCCTACAGAACCCAATCTAAATCCAGAGGCATGAGGTGACTCTCCCAAGTAAGAATGTTGTCTTTCCCAGGGTGAGGCTGTAACAACTGGTGCTGATCCCACATGATGGTCTATATGCGATGCTCTCAGCACATGAGGCGGTGTTCTAGGAAAGCTGGGTATCTGTGGAAGACAAGGAGCACAAGCACCATTAACAAAGGATGGCGTTTTCTGCCAAAGCATGGCGGTTGATGGAGGTTGCTGATTTAAGTTGGAGCCATTCCACATATGATAAAGTCCATGATGAGGGCGGCTCCCATTTCCTGAAGGTCCAAAATAAACCAAAGATTTCATACACCAGCATTCAAAAATAGAACTATTAAATCCATATTAGATATTACTTCAGCCTACAACCAGCGCCTTCTACAACTTACAAGCTGATAGAAAGACCGACTTCAAGACCAAGATTCGGTTTGGAATGCTTAATTTCAAGATACTCAGATAGGCAAGTCCAAATTCATTTAGATCAATAGTTAGCCTTTTAAATAGCAATTTTTTTTGTGTCATTAAAAGAATGAAAATATTGAAAACCCTATGCATCATCATTAAATTAACAGTCAAGCTCATTATTGTAAGGTTTTAAATGCCTAGGATGTCATATAAAGAAAATTTGACAAATAAAGGAAGCTTATACATGAAACTTTTTTAGCACATTAAACTTACCTCCTGCATTAAATTCTGCTAGGCTCCCAGTTGAGTTCATTCCTTGAATGTGCCTGGTGTCAGATGATTCCGTGGATCCAGTTCCAATATTGGCAGCCATGCTAATGTTGCTTGAAAAGTTGTAAGGACTTCCATTAGCTAAACTATCACGATATTCAGGTAAAGAATGAGGATGGAACCTTGGAATGGATGCAAATTTCATTGTATCAATAGCATTACTGGCCTCATAAGCACCGGATACTTTTCCAGCAGATGACCCTCTTGCAGTCTTGTGAATGCTAGAATTCACATGAAACATTGTGTTATCAATAAAAGCATTCAAAGGTGGCCGTGCAGAATGAAATCCCTGATTGTATTCATTTTCCAAGCAGCTACCAGATGCAATAAATCCAGATGACACTCCTGCTGTAAGTTATATCAAGTGAGACCAAGAACATCCTAGCTTCATGAGAAAAAAAGATAAGCGAAAGCAAACAAAATTATACCCTGATGTCTTAAGGATAAGTTGTCACTCAGATTATGACCAAGATCAGGTTCAGCTAGTCCCCTCTGAGACTGCTGCATCATACTACAAAAGCAAGATTTCCACAATTGTTAAGATATAATTTTTTCCATCAAGTTGATCGATAATAACTATGCACTTAACCGCTAAAAAGTGAAATACTATTGAAGGTCTGAGACTAAATGTGAAGATCCAAAAATATAGACTCCATCCACAAAACATTGGTCAAAATTGGCACATTTAAAAAATAGAAAACAATTGCAACAATTATTATAAATAGAGAAGAAAATTAAGTTCAAAAATAAGAAAGAAGTAGTAATGGCCACCATGTTGCAATCCTAGGAAGGCCAGGTTCAAGCTTGATGTGCTTCCCAGCAAAGCATATCCCATTCAATGCACAAAGAGAAGCTTCTGCCGCTCGAACATCATAAAATTCGATAAACTTGACATGATTCATTTGTGGATATTCATAGATCTGCAGTTGCAGGCACAATATTTACGAAGTTCATATCATCTTTTGTATCACAAACACTAAAAAATGGATATAAACCAACAATGAACAGCTTACTTCTCTAATTTCTCCATAAAACTCAAAAACTTGCTTAAGTTCATCATTTAAAACAGATGAATCAAGACCAGATATCATCAGCGTACCATTGGCAATATCCTTCTCTGGAGCATTGCCCTAACATGTCAAATAGAGATATATTATAAGCACAGCATAAAAAATAAGCACAAAAGCAATTGAACAAGCAAAGCACATGGCAGTAATAATAAAAGATAAGATAAACAATAAATATACCAACTTTATCCAAATGATAACAATAGCAAAGGAATTATGCATACACGAGAAGTTATTAGCAGTTGTACCTTCGGAATTGAATAATGTATATCAAGTTTCCTAGATCTCAATGACCTATTTTGAAGCGCTTTCATTGCATTTTGTGCAGCCCTTAGGTCATAATAAGAAATCATAACAAACCCTCGATGCTTGCAAGCAGTATAAATGGTTTGAATATCTCCATATTGCTGCCAGAAGAAATAAAATAGTCCATTCACATGTAATTATTAATAGTATGAAATGCTTCATGAAAATTCTAAGATAGCATCCAGCAACATAAAAGAATAAAGGTTCACCTCAAAGAGAGCCTTAAGTTCAGCATCTTCTACATTGCTATTAATGTTTCTAACAAAAAGTGTTCTGGAAGATTGTTCACCAAAAGGAATTTTTCCTTTAGAAACTTCAAATAAATCAGGATCTCCATCCACACAACTGGTTTTTTTTCCTGAAAGTAGATGTTCATCTCCTTCCAACTCCATGCCTCCACCACTGCTGAATAAATCAAAATCTTCAAAATCATCATTTGTTTTAGCATGAGCATTGCGTCCTAACACATTGGTGACTCCAGAAAACAGGTCATCTTCATCAGGAAGAAGATTTCCAATAGTGTCAGCCTCAATTTCTTCAAGAGTTTTATACGGTTCTTCCTCAGAAAGGGAACCAACAGTAATGGGTTGATCAGACAGCACATCATTCCCTATTAACCTCACTGCATTAAGATATGCATATAAACACACAGTGAAACGAGGATATCAACTGAACTAAAGTAAAACGACAAAATAAAATAAATAGAAAACTTTTCTTAGTTTCATCTTTTTGGTGGGGTTTGGAGGGGGAGGTGCCCTTCTTTGTCCTGCTATATTACAGAAGATAACAAGCATATATTTTGCTATGCTTATGGCGATACACAAGCAAATGAATGCAATAGAAACTCACATCTAAAGCATTAGAATTAGTAAAAAAGAATCAGTACTTGACTATACTGCAACACCCATGATACAAGTGAGCAAACTATCTTAGCATGCATGAAACAAATTCTTACACTTTTGGCTAAACATCTCAGACAATGAGCTTGAGAATAGACTACTTTCGCGTGAAGCAGCATTGGTGACAATTTTGTTCCCAATTAAACCATATGAGCTAGATGGTGGCGGCCTATGCACATTACACCATGATGATTTCTGATGATAATTCAATGATTCCATGGAATCCTTAAGCACATCTATAATGCCTGCTTCTCCTCCAAAAGGCAGGTCTTCTGCAATTTCCCCAGATAGACTAGTCTGCGACATTGGCAAGCCTGTTTTTGCATTCATTTCAAGGGCTGATGAAGTATTCAAAATACTGCCAGGTGATGCTGCCATTTCACTCTTCCCTGAAAATTTGAATATAGAACTTCCAGAAAATTAGTTACATGTTCTGCAGAAAACATGGATGTACACACAGATATTATATTATTACTACATTCAAAATCAGTATGATGAAAACAACAAAATCTTAATAGTATCTATATCGAAATCATGCATGAGCTTCAATCCAGCAGATTTAAATTTATGAAATCATCATTATTAATTATCCCAGCTATGCACAATCAAAATGTTTAAGATCACGGTGTTGAATTTACACATGCATTATAAGGCATTAATTTATGGAAGGTTGCACCAAGTAGGTTGTTACTGCAAACAGAAACAAAAGTATTAATTTTAGATGAGGTCAATTACTCATATTAGAACTTAAAAGTGCTTGCAACATTGATCAGTGGCATTCATTATTCCAGAAGCAACGAAAAAATATAGTTTTTAGCAGTAAGTGAGAAGATGGGTTAAAAAAAGACAATCAACAATTATTATCACTAATCACCATTAAGTGAAACAAATATACCAGCTTTAGAATTTAAGATAATTACCCATATTAACGTTATCTATTAGCTACATTTATAATCATTTATTATGAATGCAAACAAAACATTTATAGCAAATTTAAAACAGGATGTGAGAGAAATATTGCTTGGAAAGTCCAAAAATGGAAATGTACTAGTGCATTTCAATTGAGACCTGAGAGATATTATATAATTATCAAATAAGGTAAACAGAAAGATATATATATATATATATATATATATATATATATATATATATATAACATGTTGAAACAGTTCATTTGAGGTCTGAATCTTAACTACCTGTATGTTAATCAATTTGGGGCATTGATGCAAGTGAAACACAGGTAAATCGGTACCACATAAAAGACCTTTTCAAACATATAACAAATTGATTGACCTCACCTTGTAGAAAATGGTCATGAATAGATTTTGGCTTCCATAGTCCAATATTGTTCTGCCCATAAAAGTTCACAGGTTTAGAAAACCACAGGTCAGAAAAGAAACTGAAGTCTTACTGTAAAATGTTTTATGGCACTGGTCATCATTAACTTATTGAGATCATATATAAAATTTTAAAAAACCAAAACGAAACAGTGAGCATAATAATTACCTCAGAAGCATAGGAAATGTCATCCAAAAAGTGGGATGAGGCAGAAACACCCCTCTGCTCCATTATTTCAAAAGGCATCCTGCAGCTTGTCCAGAAAATCTTGAAAGAGAAATATTACTGAAAACCTCCTCCCTAACTAGGTTTGTTAGGCTCTATTCTTCGTCATCTGTTGGAAATTCAAGGTCATTTGCTTGACAAAGGAAAGGACAAATAACAACAAATACGGCAACGCATATCAAAACTGCTATTGGCAGAAAGAAAAATTCAGACCCAGAAAACATAATCTATCATAACAATTAGAACGATACCAACATCACCCCCAACAAAGAAAAAACAAAAAAAAAGTCAGAAAAAATGGACTAATAAAACCCTACAGAGCCACTTCCTATATTCAATAGCTATAAAACTAAGGCAACAAATAGTTGCATCTTCCACTAAATACCACCAGAAGGAAGGAGAGCATGGGGATGATTGGGAAAAGAAAAAAGCTCGTTGCTTACCTACCAACGACCTAATACGTTTTTGCCATTTGGTTGACAAGAGATTTAGAGAAATTAAAATAAAAGCATCCATGAAAATTAGGAACCCCCATTCAACTGTAAAAATAACTCTCCCATTTTTTTAACAAGAAAAAAAATAGCTTCAAGCTTAAACTTGCAGTCCTTTCCCCTTGGTTCTGTCACAAAATTAGACAGATGGAGAGGGAATTTCACAGGTGAAGCCTCAAACAATAACAAATCAAGAGAAAAAAAACCAAAATTTCAGAGAAGGTGCAATTTGAAAACATTAACAGATCAAAAACATAAACACAAAGAGGTTCTCTGACCATAAACTCATAAAAATCAGTGCCATCAAACAGAAAACTATTTCCAAAGAGAAGACCGTTTAAATCTCAAAATAATTTAAAATAAAATCACAAAAACCACACACAAAAGATAGCATTTTTTTTAAGCTAACAAATTCGCACCTTCTCAATTTTAACTTGACCTCTTAGCTAGTGCAAAAAATACACGAACCTTTTTTTTCTGTGTTTATCCACAAAATTCAGCTACCGTCCAAGAGAAGGAAGAAGAAGAAAGAAACAAAAAATTGAATCTCTAAACTGCCTACAACATAGGAAATTCAGAAACAAGAGATTCCACTATGTTTGCCGCCGCAATTTCAGATGTTCTTCACCGTGAAGAAAAGAAAAAACAACAATTCATTCACGGAAACAGATCCTTCAAACGGAGCCAGTGAAAAGAATAATCACAATTAAGGGTTGAAATATGGAAAAATGGAGGTTCCAGCAGCGCCGGCGTGAATGGAGCGAATTTCCGGCGAGGTCACGCTCGCCGGCGGTCGCACTCTGGTTTGGAGAGGGAAAACAGACAACACAACAACACAGGTTTTTTTTAGTCTTCTGTCAGAGAAAGAGAAAGGAAAGGGGTGTTAGTTGGCTTTGACGTAAAAAAGAAAAAGAAAAAGAAAATTAATAATAATTAAAAATAATAAAACTATAAATGAGGGAGAATAAATAGGCAGAGACAGTGTGGGATGTAATAATAAGCTTCAACTTTTTCTTAAATGAAAATAACAACATGAAGCCTCTCGTACATGCAATGGGTGCCTCTTTTTTTAGTTTAAGATAGAAACTTTGCATACCTGTTTTTCTTAGTTTAAGATAGAAAATAAACTTTGTACTTGTAAAATCTATTTGGGTTAAATGTATTTTTTGTTTTTTTAATTTTAAATTTTTTTTTATTTTTTATTTTTAAAATTCTTGTTTTAATTTTTTATTTTTAAACTATATTAATTTTAATCACTTATTATTAAGTATACGTTATATTTTAGATATTGTTATACGTTATAGTGTCAAACATAGTTACTTTAACAATTAAAATTAATCTAATTTAAACTATAAATGATCAAAATTAAAAGTTTAAAAGTTGATAAATTAAAATTAAAATTTTAAAAAATAAACATATATTTAACTCAATCTAATTTGATTAATTATATTAATTATTTTATTAATATATTATTTTTTACTAAAAGTTTTTCTTAAATATATGCTTTTACCATGTTTGTAATTTTAATATATGTAATTATATATTTTTTTATAATAAAAAATTATAAGATTGAAATTTAAACTTTTTTATTAAATTATTTTAATAAAAATTATTTTTTTTAAAATATAATTATTATTATTTTTAATATAAGATGATAAAAAAAATTATAAAGATAGTTTTTATTTGAATAAAATATGATTAATGTAGATCGTAGAACTTTTCATTCTACCATTTCTATAATTAAAATTCAAATTATTAGTTAAGACATAAGATGAATTAATTTCATATTAAATGATTCGTATTCCGGTGATTGTATTTTTTTTTTATTTTGATGATTTAATTTTATTTTTAGTTTTAATACATAAAAAAATAATGTTATAAATTTTTAAAAAATATTAAGTAGTTGTTCTTATTTATTACATAATAAGCATTTTATACATAAAAGATACATTGTTTTAAATATAATTTTTTTATAGAAGTGTAAACTAATATTTGTTATTTAAATTTTTTAAATGTCATGATTACTTTTAAGTATATTAATAAAAATACTTATATATATATATATATATATTTCATTTTATCTCAAAAAAAATGTTGTATCTAAAGATAAAATTTAAATTCATAAACTGTTGTGTTCGTCATTTTACTAACATGTGGTTTATTAATTTACATAAGAAAAAATTATTTATACTGGGTAATAATGTTTGTTGATAAAAATAAAGTCTCCCGGAACAGAAAAACACAATGCATATCTATATTTATAAGATCTAAAATAAAAATTTATAAAAAGATACGAATTATTACAATAAATTTATTTTGTTATCTTTTAATGGAATATAATAAAATATTATTTAAATAAAATAGTTATATATTAAAATTATGAATAAAAATAAATTCAATATCTTATTTATTTTTAAGTCTACTAAATCTAAAAATTTATTAAAAAATATCATATATATAAATATGTTTAAAAATTTATAATACCAAAAAATTAATAAATAAATTTAATATTGATTAAAAAACTTAAATTTAAATTTTATAAATAATTTAATTTTTTTCTTTTTCTATATATATATATATATATATATATATATATATGTATAATATATAAGAATAGATTAAGTTATTAACTTTATTTAAAATTATTTTGTTTAATAATTTTTATAAATAATTAAATTATATCAATCTATTTATTAAATTGATAAATTATATTATATTAATTATTTTAAAAATTTATACAATTTAAAAAAATTGATACTAAAAAAATAAATTTAAATTAATAAATAATATATATTTTATAATATTTGTTAATTTAAATTTATTTTATAAAATATAAATTTTAAAATAATTTTAAAATAATATATATAATATAATTTATTCATTTAAGGATTAAATTAATAAAATTTAATTATTTGTATAAATTATTAAATAAATTAATTTTAAACAAAATTATTCATTCAATAACTTTATCGGTAAATTTTATATATATATATATGTATATATATATATATATTATTAAATTTATTTATATATATATATATTTAAATTATATCTAGTTTTATAGTTTGAAAATAAAAAATTTTAAAATTTCTTTTATTTAAAATTAAAATTTTTAATTTTTAATAAATGATATAATTATATTAAAATAAATACAATTATAATAAATTAATCAAAATTTATAAATTTAAATTTAATTTATTAATTTAAAATTATTTTTTATCAATCTATTTATTAAATAAATTAAAGTAAATTCAATTTTAAATAAATAAAATCAAAAATTCTTATAATTTAATTTATTTTCATATTTATTTACAATTTTATTTAGTAAAATAATAAATAAATAAATAAATATTCTAAATAACTGTTAAAATATTTTCAACAAGAATTATTTATTCAGTTTTAAAAGTAAAATAATAAATACTTAAAAGTTCCTTTATTTTAAAGATGATATATATATATATATATATATCAGTATAAAAAATATTTAAATAAAAATTAAGCAATTCTTTCAAAATATAGAAGTACTTTAAATACATCTTTTAAACTAAAAAAATATTTATTTATACATAAAAATCTGTTAAGATAGGTTTTGTTTGTATAAGTTTTATATAATAAAAATTAAAACTTTAATATAATTGGAGGTCTTTAAATTATGTTAATATTTAATTATTAACAGTATATATTAATATTTTATATTAACAAAATTATATATTAATATAAGATATTTTACTATTAATATAAATCTATAATATTTATATTGACAGTTTAATTTGATTAAAAATATATGTAGTAACAAGTTCTAATACAATAATATTACAGTATAAGTAAAAAGAATTTATTTTACAGTTATTCATGTCCTTAATATACTTGGCAATGAAAATATTATTTAAATAAAAATAGATTTGATTCTTTTAAAAAAATTATATATTAAATTTTTAATTTGTAATTTTTATTAAATTATATTTTCATTTATTAACCAACTGCTTGTCCTAGATTTTTTTAACAATTTCCTACGTTCCTTACTGGCTGGAAAAAGCTAAATATTTTTTTTATGAAGAATTCCATATCATATAATACATTTTTATTAATTAATAGGAAAATATTGAATCACTTTAGAGGTTTAAATGTAAATATTTTTATTCTCATTTAAAATGCTACTAAGATGATATAATGAAAAAAAATGGTATATTTGCTTTTAAATATTTTAAATTATAAAAATTACTATCATTAATTATTTTAATTTCAATAAAAAAATTTCATGTAAAATGTAATAGCCAGATATCTAAAATTGTATGTTTATGTAATTTTTGCTTCTCATAATTGCAAACATTTCTAAAAAAAATTCTCATATCTTATTTCAAAAATTTATTTTATAAAAAAATTATTTTATAGTATTTATTATTAAAAATTAGATGTCTTTTAAATGGCTGGTTCCAAAAAAAATTTAAATTTGTTTAATCACTTAAAAATAAAATAGTAAACAATTTGCAAGCTTTCAAAAATATTAAATTATTTTTCATTTAATCAGTGATTAAAAAAATAAGAAATTTTGTAATTTCATATCACTAAAAGTAAAAATAAAAAATATCATCCTAACTTAGAATTTCAGCATCAATGAAAAAAAAATTAAATGCAATGGTCAAATATATAACATTGTATTGTCATGTAACTTCCCCTTTTCATTAACTGATTAGTTGCAAATTTTTCTAAAGAAGATATTTAGGAAATATTTTTTATACTCTTTATTATATTTATTCAATTGCATTTAAATTTTGAAAATTTAAAATCTTTCTTTATTTTTCTGGGGAAATTAAAATAAAAAATAATAATGCAAAGTTATCCATGTTATTATGATAATGAAAAAAGTATTTATTTTAAAAGGACCGAAAAATTCCTCTTATTTAAAAACAGAAATCATTTTACAAAACAAATCATCTGTATTTAAAATAAAAACTAAATTCCTTTTGTACGAGTTTTACCAAAAATAAAATACCTTATTTATGAATAATTAAATAGCATCCAAATGATTTTTCTTAATTACTTTAAAAACAATATTAAATATTTTATTTTATTTAATAAATAATTAGGATATATATAAAATTCATTAAGAGGATTATAACATTTTAATTTATATTTATTAAAAATATTTTTTATTACCATAGAGTAAAGTTTTGGTATCACTAAAAAATATATTTAAAGTTTAATAGGGAAATATATATATATATATATATATATATATATATATAAAGATAATGTTTGTTTTTCCATGTGGTTAATATTTGTCGTTAGTTGTAAACTTTTCTTAAAAAGAACAAAGTTCCTTACCTTATTTAAACAAAATCAGCAACACCCCTGCTTCTTGCACTACGTTAATAATGTTATGTTCGGCCTTTACCTGGTCACGTTCGCCCCCCAACAAAGTGAAGGTGAACATTGATGGCAGCTGGAGACAGGACCTAGACCCATAGGTGGTGGTAGTGTTTGTATGCTCTCAGATAGTGTCTATATATATATATATAATAATCAAATTATTTTAAAAATTATTTTTTAAAAATTATTTCGTTTAATAACTTTTTAAATAATTAAATTTTAATAGTTCAGCTATTAAATTAATAAATTATATTATAAAATTTATTCTAAATAATTTTCATAAAATTTTTAAAAATTTAATAATAGAAATTAATAATTTTTATAAATAATTAAATTTTATTAATTTAATTAAATTAATAGAAATTAATAATTTTTACAAATAATTAAATTTTATTAATTTAATCTGTTAAATGAATAAATTATATTATATAAATTTTTTTATAAAATTTTTAAAAATTAATATTTTATTAAATAAATTTAAATTAATAAATATCATAAAAAATATATTATTCATTAATTTAAATTTATTTTTAAAAATATCAAATATTTTTAAATTTATAAAAAATTAAAATAATTTATATAATATATTTTATTAATTTAATAAAATTTATTTATTTATACAAATTATTAAATAAAATTATTGTTAAAATAATTTAATCCTTCATATTTTATATATATATTGCACCTGGTTGTGCTTTTAGCCTTGAAAGTTGAAACAGTGTATAATGAATCATTGGCAGAACAGAAGCATTGGATCAAGACCCCAATGCTACCAAACAGAGGAATATGTCCATGCCCCCGTCCGATTTCCCTTTATACCTTTGTCTGAAGTTCTAGCTTCTTGTCTTCAGTCTCTTGTTACCAAAAATTATAAAATCATTTTTAAAATCAAATAAGAAATTACACATAATGAAAAATTGTCATGTATAATGATAATTATTAAAAGTAGAAATTTAATGTCGTAGTTTGTTTTAATAACTATTCAAATGTATAATATATTTTTCTGTACTTTTCCCTTCTCACCTTTCGCTAATTAATTCCAAAATTTTCTTACCTTTTTAGGATCATAAACCATTATCTGGAATAATTGAGATCCGGCATATAAAGAATGACTAATTTATAAAATAAATTTTTTTTATACTATGTTAATAAAAAAAATTATCTGAAGTGTGATTTATTGATATTTTGTTTGATTGGGAAGAAAAAAAATGTGAATATGAAATATTTATTTGATTTGAGAAAATAAAATGAAATAAAAAATTTCCTTTTATTTTTTGCAATAGGACACATACCCTTATTTTAAAAATATATAAATTATTTTGGATAAGATTCTTCCTGCTTTCACCCATAAAATAGTTAATTTTATCAAATTTTCAACATATTAGTTTTATTATATCATTTTTTAATATGTGTTTGATAAGAATAATAAATAATGATTTTTTATTAAAAATCATAAAATTTAATATTATTAATATATTGAATTAAGTAAATTTCTAATAAAAAATTATTATGTATAAGTTGTCATTGTATGCCTCTGTACACTTAATAAAAAAACGTTATTATATTTATTTAAACAATTAGTACATGCATTCACTTCCTATCCCATCCCATTTTTCATTATTTTTTTTATTTACATCTTCCTTTCCATCATGTTATTTATTACATTTTTTACTCTTTATATTTTTATTTTATCTGTTCAAAAATAAGACAAACAATGTTTTATGTGTTGGTGTAAAAGCTTAATAAAATATTAATTATTAATTTTCACTAATACTATTTTATTTATGTAGAGAAAAATAAAAAAATAAGACTGATAATATAACAAAATAAATAAAATATATTAACACTTTATAAAATATTATAATACAACAATTTTTTTTATGTAATTCTTATTTTTCTAAACCGATAAATAAAAATTAAAACCTTATTAATTAATATTCCAAAATATTGTTTAAGAATTTAAAAATAATAAAAAATTATATTAAATATATTAAATCACAGAATATATATTAATATCATTTTAAAAACATATATATTAAATTTTTAAAAAATGAATATTAAAATATTTATTAATATAGTTCTTTAAAAATAAAGAAAATAAATGTTATCTTAAGTGTATTTGGCGAATGAATATAACTCGAAGATTTCTCTGTTTGTTTTGTGAAGAGACAAACTTAAATATGCGGATGTTGCCTCACTCTTTCCTTTGTGTGGAGTATGTGGCTCGTGTCAGCTCCTGTACCTTCCATTTTCCCCAATCAGTTGCAACTTTTTGTTCGTACACCCAACCACATGCCCAATCATTTATTTTGAGTCTCTCATCCATCACTTTATTATTATTTTTGTTTGGTACATATCATTTTATATTCATTATTATAAATAAATGGAGACCCCCTTGTTCATTTACAATTCTATATGGCTTTGTCCAAATATAAAACAAGAGAATAATTATTGCATATCATATGCTTTTTACTAATAAATATTCTGCAAAGTTTGGTCGTATTATGTAATTTATAAATAATTAATTCAAGAGATTTAAAGTCAAATTAAGTTTATAATTAGATTTTAATATTCATGTATTATCATTGTAAAAAAAATTGTATACTTGCATTCAAGGATATATTATTGTATTATTTAATACATTTGACTATCTCAACAGAATATCGAAATTATAAAATAATATTGTAATATTAATTTTTTCTATTTTTTATTAAAATAATAATTAATAATTAATCAGTATCAATAAAAAGTTTAAAATAAATAATACATTACTAATTAAAATTATTTTAAAATATATATAATATCAAAAGTTTAATTTGATAGTATAAGAAGTACATAAATATTTTTTTGATATAAATTTTACAACAACGCAAGAATATATCAAAAAATTATAATTATTATACTAAAAAATAATATTATATTTTTATATTTAAAATTAAAAATATTAGTAATTATAATTTATGTAAATAATTATAATTTGTTATATTACTTTATTTTAACATATAATATATATTAATTTAAATTTATTTATAAAATATTAGTTTATTTTAAATTTTATAAACATTATTTAAAGTAAAAATTTTGTTCTTTTCCCCGACCTTTTTTCCACTGCGCTTCCTCCCGTACAACTCTTAACAATCTCAACTTATCTTACGAGCACAGTACAAATTTATTGATCACTTAGAATGATGGAATGATGAAGTTTCTTAATTTGCCCTGATTTTTTGGAAGGATATGATTATAAGTACATGCACATTATCTTAATCTATATATACCTTAAAATTTGGAATATTAATTGATTAATAAATATTAATAATCAATTATATAACAAGTATACAATTAAATTAATAAATTTGAATAGAATTAATTACATTTTTTTATTAATCAAAGTAAAATCTGAGTGCATATGTTTTATAATTTTTTTTTTCTTAATGAAATTTTTTACTAAAATCTTCTCATTTCGTTCACATATAACTGAAATCAACAAAGAACATTAAGCAAAATTGAAACTTATTTTCAAATTTTCCTACTTTATTTTTTATTTTTTTCTTGTGATTGTTAATTTTATTTGAGAAATTAATGAGAAAATTATAATTTATTTAAAATTTTCTTCTAATATTTATCACTTTATTGTTTTTTTATTTTATTATTTAATATGTTACATTAAATTTTAAAATATATTTATTTAATTGTTACCAGTTGAATAATATTTTATACATTCCTATTTATATGATATTTTAAAATAATTTATATTCCTTAATATGATAGCCTTTACAAAGATTTAAAAAAATTTATTATATTATTTTAATATTTATATCTTTTAATTTTACAGCATATTATCATCATATCATCTTATTAAAATAAATTTATAATACCTACACAAATGACTAACACACTCTCCAATTAATACATCAGTTTTTTTAGCGCTCGCTTTAAAGATATTGTTTTACAAAGGACTTAAACATCATATTTTATCATAGTAGACCATTATAAGAAGTATAAAACTCAACTATAATTAAAGAAATAAAGAATAAAACATATAACATAATATATTACCATATTATTTAATAATTTATATATTAATCAACATATAAAACATTAAACTTATATAATGTCATGTTAATGCAAATTTAAGATTTAAATATGTTTTAAGTATTCAAAATATGGTCCTTTTTATTTTTTTTTATAAAAACGTTATTCATTTATAATTCGTAAAAGTTATAAAAACCAAATATTTTTTGTCATAAGAAATTAAAATTTATTAAATGTAATAAATAATTAAAATAAATAAATTTATAGGAAAAAAATTACATCTTCTAAAATTTAATCTCAATATTTTGAATTTAAAAAAATTTCATCTCAACAGCCTTTCATTTTTAACATTACTTTCACCTCTATCAATTTATATAAAACTGTATAAAATTTTTAAAAAATAATGTTAATGAAAAAATACAGAATATTATATTTATTATATAAATTAAAAAGTATTATAAGATATAAGTATTTATAAATTAATCCAATCTAATAACAAGTACAAAAATTAAACCAAAAAATAATAACAAACTAACTGAAAATTTTAAAAATTATTTTTTTATTAGATTGAAACAAATTTTGGAAATCAATCCAACCCAATTAAAATAAAATTCATATATATATATATATATATATATATAATTTTGTTTATAAAATTAACTTCTAATTCATATTTATATATTTATATAATTATATATTTATAAAAATGTAATACTGTTTTTTTCACGAGTTAACCTTAGAGCTACTTATTATTAATTTTGTAAGACATATCTTATTTTTCTTATATGATTATAATTTTTTTGTTTTATTGTTTTTTTAGATATATATCTTATTACTCTTACGTGTAGATAAGCTTTTGTTTTATTACGATTTTATCAGTTTATTGTATATAAAAATAAGTTTTAATTAAAAAGTGAAAAAGAGATAATAAGATAATATTTATTATAATTTAATAAACAAATTAAAAATAAAATATAGAATCAAATTATCCAATGCAATCAAAATTGTGTTAAACCAACCAAATTTAAAATTTTATTCAAATTATTCAAACTATGCAATATATTTTATTATTAAATCAAATAATTTATTTTAAGTAAGAATTAATTGAAATCTAGATGTAAACACATTTAATTTAGGATAAAAAATATATTAAATAAAATATAATCTCTAACAAATACAAATGCTATTTATGCCAAATTTTAGAAAGAACAAATAAAAAATAACAATATATTTAGAAATTAAAACATACATATATTTGAAGTTAAGCTCAATTATTAAACGTGACAACCACATTATATCAAAACTAACCACTTTATATTAACGCCCGTTTACTACAGTGTATGCATATGTAATTGTTTTGCATTGATGCAATTGATAAATCACAATCATGTCATGACATTGGCACCTCCATTAATATTGGCCCATGCGGGTGTCACGATCTAGCGTGCTACCAATTATGATCGAACGGCAAGGATTGAATCAGCGCCACGTGAACCGTTCTCCATCATGCTTATGCCCTTATCCTCATTATGCAACGGTTCCTCTTTCGCTGTCACAACCACCCTCCAAACCAAAGCCAAACTAGTTAGGACTAGTAGCTGCATTTACATTACATGCATATACATATGCTTCTGCCTCCTGCACCCAACCTCTGTTTCTTTTCCTCTTTCTATGGTCACCAAAGTTTCACACCATGTGGCTTTGTGTAAACGTGTGTGATGCAACCCCTGGCCGAGAAAAGAAACCCCTCAAAAATTGGGCATTTTCTACCTTACACTGAGCTACATAGAATGGGGACCAAGACCAACCATTGTTTGAAATTGAGACATATCCACACCATTTTGGTATGCCCAATCCCTAAATTTGCCTAATTATTTTTTCTATGCCCAGATGTATGACCTAACGTTAGGATATGAGATCACTATAGTTCAAGTTTGGCATTATACCAACAGTTTTCTTTTTTCATTGGAAAGTATATACTGATAGATAAATGTAAATATAGGTGATTGTGTTTCATATACGGTCTATATATATGCATGCAAACTTTTCTAGAATATACATATTTGGTAATATTTAATGTTTCTAAACATATTTTAATATTCTTTTGATATTGGAATAGACAAATTAAACTAGAGAAAATTTATATTCCGTAACGCATGGTACATATTTCTGGATTAAATGTGATGCTAAGGTAGAAAAATATTGGGTAAAATGTCACGGAAACTAATTTATTAATCTAACAGCATTCTTAATCCTAATTTGAGTAATTAATTAAGAGCATCGCATCATTATTTAGTCTTTTGATGTAGTATTATCCTTTTTATTAAAATCAAATTTATTCAATGATAATTTTACATAAATTATCAAAAGTTTTCTTTAAGTACCGTCTTCTATTTCTCCTTAATTATTACACTGTTTTTTTAGAACTTCCAACAAATATTTGTTTTTGCTTCATCAGTGGCATTAGTGATTGCTTTGATTAGAAGATTACGAAAAGAGTTCAGCGCTTCTCAATTCCGTCCTTAACAGATAAAGAAACGGTCTCAAAGGAACGCCATAGTTATTAATTACCTTTAATTTGTTGTCCAAATTCATTTATCACGTCTTCTTCCCTTTTTTGTCCCAACAAT
Organism: Canavalia gladiata; assembly: GCA_037954105.1. Classification (NCBI taxonomy): domain Eukaryota; kingdom Viridiplantae; phylum Streptophyta; class Magnoliopsida; order Fabales; family Fabaceae; genus Canavalia; species Canavalia gladiata. The sequence goes on along the minus strand of CM075659.1, from coordinate 53,305,714 downwards.
TCTGAAATGATTTAATTAGGTCTTTACTGCCTTTAATTTAGATTGTGGGCAGATTTGGTTTTTAAGTTATTTTCAAACTAATTGCTTTAAATTATAAGATATTTTAATTAAAACCACAATAATTTTTTTATGGTACATTTAGTCACTTTAAACTAATTAAAACTTATTTTCCCATCTTCTTTGCCATTTGAAGTTAATTCACACATATTAAAAAAATTAATTAGTATTTTTATTTATATTAAAATTATTATATTATTTATTAATATATCTTTAATTTGTTATAAATTAATTTTTCATTAATTAATAAGGGTAAAAATTTAATGGAAAAAATAATACATATTATCTTAAATCTATAAAGTGAAAAATTAAAATAATTACAAATTAAAAAAGGAATATTTCCCTAACGTGTACCAAACGATCCATCCCTCTACAATGGGTGATGACATGCGGGGGAAATGAACTGATTTTCAACTTCCTAAATACCTGTTTAGTTTATAGTTGAAAAATCAATTCCTATGTTTTTTAATAAAAAACTACAGTTAAATAAAAGTTTATTATTGAAATTAATTTTAATATGTATTTAATTATATTACACAAATAAAAAATAATTAAACTCTTCAACTCGTATTTCAACTATATTGAACAGTTAAAAATTATAATTTTATTAAAATTAAAACTATTCAACAAGAGAAATAATTGATTTAAACAAAAATTATTTTATATTTATCTACATATTAAATTTAATAGCTAATAATTTTATTTTTTTTTCAAAATATGTAAAATATTATATATTTATTAAAATATATAAAAATATTATACGATTATAAATAAAATAAATGTAAATATAATATATATTTCTTTGTAGTTACCATAATCATTTCCCATTTATCAAAAGGAGGTTGGTTTAGTAAATTGGAACTTGGAGGATGAGGATTGAGAAAAAATGTGAAGTTTGGACCACTGCGTAGGAGCGAGGATAAAAGGGTAATTGCAATTTCTTTCCCTTGTCAGTTGTAACTGAAATCATGACTTAGTTGGCTTTGAAATCCTTTTGGTTGAAAATTGTAAAATGAGTTTGATTTGGCATAGAAGAGTGGCGAGCATGCATAGGGAAAGGAAAGGAATGTAAGTAAGCAGAAGAAAAACAAAAAAGGGTTTAAAGTTGAAAGTTGAAACACTAAAGTTTTTTTGTACTGAAATGCGAGTGGAGGCCCCCGCGTGAACAGTGAGTGGATCATGGAACTCAAACAACTCTCACTCTTTCTTAACTTCATTTTTGTGGGGCCCACTATGATTGAGTGGTAAACAGTATTACAGTAAACACTTCAACTCTCTCTGCATTTATGTGTGACTTGTTGGATTCTTGCAGGAACCGGCGCCACATTCGGCTCAATCACTATTTCAAATCCTCCTTTTCTGGCTCCTATTATATTTTTTTTAATGTTTAATATATTTTAAAATATTACTTTTTTTTTTAAAATGATTTACCAATTTATGTAGAAATTTAAGACAAATTTTTAATATTATTTTATTCGTATGATAACATAAATAAAAATAATATAATATAATATGATAATTTATATTTTTTAATAAGATAAATAAAAGTAATGGTAATATTTATTATTTAAAATTTTATAAAATATTAATTTTTTAATAATATATTTTATGTATTAATTTCTCACCAAAATACTTAAATTAACAAGTTCATAGCTACTTTTTAATTCTTTCAATAAGAACATTTTCGTTAATAAAAATCAATTTATTAAATAATATACATTACCTTAAAAAATAAAAAATATGATATCAATGGAGTAATATTTTATCATGGCACTAAATTAATTGATATTTTATTTTAAAATTATATTTATTTACTTTAATTAAATGTTGAGCTAAGTTTGTTTTACCCAGCATTTTTTATAATTCAATTGTATCTTTTTTTTTTTTCATCACATCAATTATCTTAAAATAATTGTAAGCTCGCAAATTCTTTCTGTAACTGAAAGACAGATAAAAAAATATAAATTTCAGATAAAAAATTAATCTTAATATATTATCGATATAATTTTTCATATTATTAATTAATATAATAAAATCATAATTTTTACATTATCCATATATTCTAATTAAATTTTTATAAGTAAAAAATAATGTACACAATATGAAAAGAAATAAATGCTCCTAATATCTGAAACTTTTTAATATTAACTAATTAAGACTTTATGATTAAAAATATGCAAAGAAATAACCCCTCGTAATATATTAATTAAATTTTTATTTTATTATACACAATTTATTTTAGTTAATATATTATTTATTTAAAAAAATATATTTAATTTTTATAAAAATTAAAATTATAAATTAATTAATTTTATTAAAAATAAAATTCATTTATAAGAAAATAAAATCTTTTAAATAAATAAAATTTTGTTTAATAAAGTTTTAATATATTTTTTATTTAAAAAATATATTATATTATCAAAATTTAATCCATTTTTTAATAATATTTTTATTTATCAGATTAGTTTCACCCATTAATTTTACTATATTTTAAATTTAACATACAACTTTTAATTTATAACTAATTTACCATCTATTTTTTTATTTTTTAACATACTCTTAAATTTACCTTACATTACAAGATGTTATATATATATATATATATATATATATATATATATATATATATATATAAGAATGACAATATATCAATATAGATTTAAAAAGTTATGTAAATAATATTGATTACATTAAAGTGATATTTTATAATGATTTATTTTATTTAAAATAGATTATAAATTATCTGTTAATTTTTTATAAATTTGAAAAATCTTTAGAATTTTTATATTTCATATTTTCTTTAAATCCTGAATCAACTCATTTTTCTAATTATTATTCAAGTTATAATTCGATCGAATCTAAATATAAAAGTATAACACGATCAAAATGTTGTGTTCGGTTAAGTCACTATAAAAAATTACTATTTATTGATAAAAATGATAATTTAAATTTTAAGAATTAATTTTAAATAATTTAAAACAATAATATTTTAAAAATAAATATTTATTTAATATTTTTAAAAAGAATGGATCAAATTATTTTAAGAGTAATTTTATTTATAATTATTTCGTTTAATAATTTTCATAAATAATTAAATTTTATAAATTTAACTATTAAATTAATAAAATATTATATAAATTATTAAAAAAATTATAATTTTTTTAAAATTAATATTTTATTAAATAAATTTAAATTAATCAATTTTATAAAAATATATTATCTGTTAATTTAAATTTATTTTTTAAAATATCAAACCTAACAAAATTACTTTTAAAATAATTTAATCTCTCTTCATTTTAAAATATTTAAAATCAACATGTCTAAAAATTTAAATTAACAAAATTCGTTAACAACAAATAAAAGTTACCAAATTTTAATGTATTTTTAATATTTACCAATTATTAATATTTAATGTATTAATATTTACCAACTATTAGTATAGAATTTAAAATTTTACACTAGTTAATATTTAACTATTAATAATACATATTAATATTTTTTAAAAAATTATACTAACAAAGATTAATTGAATATTAAAATGTCAGTAAACTAAATTTTTGCAATAAATCTATGTAATAAAATTAACATGATAATAACATATAATAAGGAAACTAAAGTATTTTGATATCATTTATAGTGAAAATTATATATATTATTTTTACATCTAAGTAATAAAATTAAAAGGCGAGTGATAAGTAATTAAAAAATAACATATATCATATTCCAACATAAATTAATAACCAAGCACTAAACGTAACACAACAAGTGCTTAATAATTTTAAAAATAAATATGTCTATTTTTTATAAAATTAATAATAAAATAAATCATATATCATACCTGTTAAACGACGAAAGTACAATGTTGACAAATTGCATGAAGAAACAAGTATGAAGATCTATGAATATGATGCATGTTACAGTTGTTTACATTTTATAATTTTTAAATGAGTCTCGTTTTGACACATCATTCTTTTTAATTCTCTTTTATATCAGTTAAAACAACTCTCTTTTTAACTGGTCACATTCTTATATCCCATTATTATTATTATTATTATTATTATTATTATTATTATTATTATTATTATTATTATTATTATTAGGCTGCTCCCTTGCATACAAGTGCCCAGAACTCTTCATATGCTTCTGTTTCTGATCTCTCCATATGAATTGTTTAAGGTACCGTTACTCACAACTCACATGTGATAGACACACCAACTGTTTCTGATGGTGAAACTGGGTTTATAAGTAAAAATAAGTTAAGCGATTCTCAATATAAATGCTTTTAATAAAAAATTGACAAAATTTAACCCAGAGACAAACTCTTTTGCTTTTAATAAGAAAACGATAAAATTCTAAACTTTGTTTATACATATACATATATATTATTTATGTTAGGATCTAAGTTATAACATGTAATTAAGTATCCATTTGATTTCAGGTTTAGCATAATTTATTTTGAATTATTAATTATATAACTAGAATGTATGTTTAAGTTAGTTTAAATCACTTTTTTATATTACAACAGATGTTTTTTAATAGAAAATGCTAAAATTAATCTTGTACTTTTAGAAAAATAGTGACCAAGTTAGATTTGGATGTCATACTGGTTTTGGCAGTAAAGTGATATATAATTTAAAGTATATTTTAGATTATTTTTTAAAACAATTTTCATATTTTTATCTCTAAATTTTCATTTAACCATGACTCATAAGAATACGATGTAATATTAAATAAATAAATATGCTTTGTGTTCTTGTTTCATAATACAACTAATATATATCATCACATGTTAAGTTGGTATCAACTTTAGAACATTTATTCTTTATTCTTTCATTTTCCTTGTAATACTCAGAACCCATACTTTTAATGGAGAAAATGGAAAATTTCTGTATGGAAGGCATTTTCCTTTAATAGAATTTTTTTAGGTGAGGTAAGTTGAACACTCAACAGTGTGTAGCGTTTGATAGATTTTAAGGGTACCATTAGTATTAATATAGGACAAAAATATTATATAACATTTGCAGATGTTTTTTTTTTAATACAACAATATTTATCTTTTAAGATAAAATTGAAACTATGTTTCTAAAACATAAAACTAAGGTAGAAATCAACTGTACTGTAAAATAAAAAATTTAAGGTCAAGCAGAGGATGCAAACATTGCACAATTAGTCTTTAAGAGATTTTGAGTGAAAAAAAAAATATATTCAAGAATTTATTGCCTCTTATTTTTTTCAACAAAATGATATAAATTAAGAAAAATAATAAAATACTAAAAAAATATGATAAATGTTATGTTAACTAATTTTAACTTGTTTAATAATATATGTATGTGGAGAGAGGAGAATGAAACCATCTTCAATGATTGCTATATTCTTAATAAAGTTTTGCATAAAAAAATGATAAGACTTGATGAATTATAAAAAAGTTATTTTCCAAACCTGAAGTTTTTTAAAACCATGGAGATGCTTGAGGAAAGTAAGAGTATCAGACTTTAAAAGAAAATATACTTACGCTAAAATTGTAAATGTTGTCTTTATTAATTGTTTGTGATGTTGCTGCCAATAAACTTTTGTATTTGAATGGTGATACTTAGATTGAATATAAAGAAGTTGAATTTTTTAAAAATATTTTTTCAGTCATAAAATTAGAATAATAAAATTGTTTTTTTAAATAATATTATTAATTTACATTATTTATACAACTCAAACAGGAGCATATTTAATAAAAGTTTATTAACTTCGTTAGATCATTTCAGAGTTTTATTACCGAAACGTACAAGTTTTTATCGGATAATATAATTTTTTTTATTCCTATCTCCTTACATAACTTTTCTACATCACCACCGTTTTGTCCTATGATTATTAACTCTGCAAACCAGTGAAGAGAAGTGGTAGAGAAAGAAGAGGGACAGCCATGTATCCAGAGAAAAAATATATAGAAGAAAACTAAAAATGTTAGATAACTGGTTAAATCTTAACATTTGAGGAGAATCTAATCTAAAAAATAGTACATTAAAAAAAATTCTATAATTAAAATCATTTTGAATTTTTCATTTTACTTTAACATGAAACTCATAATATTATTACTATTTTAAGAGCCAATTTTCATGGGAATTTCAATCTATTAAACCAATGGTAGGTTTTTTTTTTCTCGGGTGCCTTCTTTCATCTATTAAAATTTGTTATGTTATATATTTTTTCTTTCGGCAATTCATTCCACTTTAATTTAGCTGTTAGATAGTCCCTTTTCGTAAGGCAACTCTTAATAAAAAAATAACACCATTTGTTATGATTTAGGCATGAAAGAGTCCAATCCAAAGATTAGCATTAGCTTAGAAAATTACATAACTTTATTACATTAAAACTTATTTTAGTCATTTAGTCAATGTTTATAACAAATGAAATTTATATTTATTAATATTTTAAATTATGCTATTAAAAAATTAATTATTTAAGTAATGTAAAAAAATATAATATTATTATAGTAATTAAAAGAAGATCAATTTAAATAATATAAAATGTTTTATCTCAAATTATTTTAATCAATAAATTTTTTATATGTATTATAAATTTTATATTAAACAAAAATTAAACATGTATATATAATTTAAAGATATTATTTATTTTATAAATTAATTTTTAAAATTAAATTAAATCTATATTTAATTTTTAGCATGATATCAGAGTATACCTTACATTGTTAATATAAAAAAAATCAATTATTTATATATAATTTAAAAAGTTTTAAAAATATATTTTAATGCTTTTTTTATCTTTTGCATAAAAATTCATCTATTATACGTGTATTTATTTTTTAAAAAAATTATGAGGTAATTTTTAAAAAATATAATTTCATGATAAAATTTATTATAGTTTTAATGAAATAATTTTTATTTATTCTTAATAATTATAATTGATAGAAATTAAAATTAAAATCAATAATACAATATTGATAATAAGATTAAAGTTAGTGATATTAAATAAAAAAATCAATAAGTTGCCATATATTTTGAAAATTAAAAAATCAATTAATTTTATCTATTTTTAGTATTCTACATATAATGTTAATTGTATTTTATAAAAAGGTTTGTACGAAAAACACAAATAGTGTTTTCAGTTTGCATTGCACACTGTACCTCCTGCAGAAGCACAGGAGTACATGCAATCCAAATGCTATCTAGCTAGGATTATTATTAATTTAGAAAATCTGTTCTTATATATTTAACAGAAGATGAAACAAGATAAAAAAGTTAAATAAAAAAATGTAACATAAATATGTTATTATAAAAATATAAAACATTAAAATAAATGATAACCAAAATTTATTAGTTTATTATTCATAGTCAATTGCATTGGATTTCACTTGTCGTATTTTTTTCCAGAATTAAGAAAGCTGAGTTAATAATATGGATCTGACAAAATCACAAACAATTTACCTACAAGTGAGGTGCAGGAGACACTTGCTCAAATGATAAAAAAAATAAACAAAAAAATTATTTTTTATTTTATATATTTATTGTAAAATTGTTTTTATTTTTTAAAATAATGCAAATTAATTTTTATTTTATTTAAAATAATATTAATAACTATTTTATAAAAATGAATTTATAATATTTTGAAAATAAAAGATAAATTTGTAATATATTTATATATAAAAAGTAAGCTAGTTAATTTATAAAAAAAAAAAGTAGTAAAAAAAGAACTGATAGATGTGGTAGCTGACAATTGATGATGAGGGAGGAGTGAGAAGTGGTAAACGTTTTTGAAATTGAAACTAAAGCCACTGACATCCCTTTTGGCTCTTTGCCAATTAATCTACCTACTTTTGGAGAGATTCTTAGCCCTCTGATTATGCAAATTCAACATACACTTTATCTTCTTTTACCCTTCTTTTTATCAAAAAATAAAATATAAAATCTATATATTGTGTGGGGTGACTTACTCTTGATTTAATAGAAAGATTTTATTTGAAGAGAGAAAAAGACAATATATATATGAAATCTAATATATACATAAAAAAATTATAGAAAAAGATAAAAATTAAAAATTATATAAAAATAAAAAGAATTATAAAATGACAAAGATAGAAAGTTTAATTGAGAACGATGGATGATGAAGCAGCCCAACATGCTTTTTACATGTGTCTGGATGTGTCTGGCTCTGTGGCTTCTATGGTTGAGTGTCTGATACTGCAAACTTCAAATTTCAAGATTCTCATCAGACCCAACATTGAGCTGCGCGCAATGCCGTAACATGTAAGAGTAGATTTTTTTTATATAAATTATTAATTTTGTTTTTTTTTAATCTATAAATTATTAGATATTTTTTTATTTTTAAAAATTTAATAATTATTACATAAAAAATATATAAGAGTAGATGATATTTTTTTATATAAAGGAATCTTTTACTATAATTTTATTTCATTATCATTAGAAATTATTACAATATTATTATACTGTTATTTTAACCATGGAGGACAATTGACTACACAGCTAGTAGTACATATAGTTTCAGAAGTTTGTGTTTAACACTAGAATACATTTACACTTCTCCTCACTCTAAATTTTACTTTTGCTTTTGGTTGTTCTTTCTCTAAACACTGTTCTTGTTTTGCTCATAAAATATTCCTCCAGGTGTCAAACGAGTTTTATGCTTTGTTAATAACAATTGAAATTGAAAAAGAAATAGAATAAAAAAAGGAAGATAAAAAATAAATTGGCTAAATAGATAATAAAAAATAAAACAGAAATGATTATTCAGATCCGCACACATTTTTAGTGATAGACCTGTTTGTTTAAACTTAGAAAAATTAATAATTTTAAGAATTCATTAAAAATTGATTTACATTTTAAAAATTTTATACAACATTTTAAAAATTAAAGCATATTTTCTTAAAAATAAAATATATTATTTAAAAATAAATAAATAAATTATATATATTGGTATAATTAATAAATATTTAGTGATGTAAATGAATAAAACAGTATGACAAATATATGAACTTAACTTGATTTATTTAATAAATAGTTAGATTTTAATTTGTTAAAAATATTTATAAATAAATAATTCAATTTTTTTAAAAAATTATTTAATCTAATTAAAAATTATTTATCTTTATTATATTTATACAATATTAATATATTTACATAATTTATCTTAAATTAATATTTTAAAATTTTAAATTTAAATAAAATAAATTTTATATTTATAAATATTTTTAATATTTATTATAAAAATTGTATACGGTTACTTTAATTTTAAAATAAATATTTTATATTTTACATTAATTTTATAAATATCTAAATTTATATGTACATTTATGCGTGTATTATGTATGTACATGTTATATAGATGCATTAATTTTTTTTATATATTACTGTATTTATATATAATTAGTATTTAATATACATAATTTAAAATTATATAATTAAAATTATAAATATTTTATCTCTTTAATATTTAAATTTTTTTAATCAATTATTTATATAAATTTTAAATTATTTATTAATTATTTTATTTTATAAATTTTTAAAGATCTTATAAACTTTAAATTATAGGATAACAAAAAAAAATTAAAACAAATAATAAATTATCAAACTTAAATTTAAGTTCATATTTTTTAAAATTTTTAAATAAATCAAACTTAAATATTAAAAGTTTGATTTATTTTTATCCTTAACAATGAAGTTTGAACTATAATTTCTTGTAAAATATTATAATCTTCAATCTTTCATAATTATATTAATTTTAAAAATATTATAATTTTTTATTTAATAATTTTAATTTTTATTGTTACATTTTTTTATCATGCAAATATTCATTCACACATAATTCTTTTGTTGATAAAAAGAAATTAAATTTAAAATTTTATTTTATTCTAATTTTTAACATTTCATCCCTAAATTATCATAAATTTATGAAACTAATTTAATTACATACATACATACATTATATCAAGAATAAATTAGTCATATATTGTTTAACTTATAAAACATTTATGACCTAACTAATATTAAAGATACTTTTTAAATAAATATTTTAATTTATTTATATAATAAAATTTTAAAAATTATTTAATAGGATTTATTTAGACTAATACTATGACCTAACTAATATTAAAGATGTGTTTAAAATAAAATTTAATTACTTATCTACAAAATTTTAAAAAAAATATTTGATAGAATTTGTATTGGCTAGTACTTACGAAAGTGATCTATTCTCTTTTTTAATATATTTTAATAAATTTTAAAATTATCTTATAAATAAACTATAATTTAATAAAAGTTATAAAATAAATATTTGATTATTTATTTATTCAAACATGACCTTTCGTAAAATTAACTATAAAAATTATTTACACAGGTTAAAAAACAGTTTGGTAATCTTGATGAAAAACCTATGATAATAAGTTTAAAACAACTTATTGAAATCATAAATTATTTTTATAAATCTAAATAAATTCGTAAAATCTTTTATAGACACTTGTTAAATTGCAATTTGTGCAAGTTTATCTATTAAATAAATTAAATTAACTTAAAAAATCCATTTTTAGTTTAAAAAATGTCAAACATGAGAACATTAAAAAGATCTTTTAATCAATAAGTTATCATATAACAAAAACAACAATAAAAAAATAACATTATAATTAATTTATGGATTAAATAAAATTTTGATCTATCAGTTATACAATTTTAGTTTCTTAGTAATTATTCACCCTAATTCAATCTTTCATATTTTTCAATTGTCATAATTAAGTTATTTTGCACGTTTTCCTTAAAAAAAAACTTAAATTTTCACTTTTATATATCACATGAACATAAAAGTAGTACTAATTCAGTTAAAAAATTTGATAACGTGTAAAAAAATTTGTATTCCTATAAATTTCATATCAGTTTGTTAAAGTGTAAAAGGTATTTTATTTATTTATTATTAACTTTTCTAAAAATATGTGCTACAGTGTTAATAAAACTCTTGAAATTAAACAATGTGAATACAATTTGAATTTCACTAAAGTTAATTTATGTTTAACTTTCTATCCTTTTTGTATTGAAATTTAGACTTTTTTTTTATCTAATATTGTTAACAAAAAATTACAACTTTTGTAAAAAAAAAACTAAATTGGTCTAAGTAAATATATAATAAAATTTTATTTTACTTAAAAATAATATATATTATATATAGATAAAATTAATTGATGAAAAAAAATTATAAATTATAAAACATTCGATGCCCTTGGATACAAAAATCAAATCTATTTATTAAATTAAAGAGCATTTTTAATAGATATGTTCATTTTCATTACACTATATGACTTGTCATACATTAAGTATTTATTTATTTTTATAAATTTATTTATTTTAAATGAGAATTAATTTAAATTTTAAATATTGATATACTATAATAAATTTAAATATTTTTTAAATAAATTAAAAGTTTTAAGTTTATTTTATTATTAATAAATCTTAATTTAAATATAAATTTTAAAGTTTAAATTTTGATATATCATATCAATAAAAATTATATATTATAATTTTAGTAAAATATTTTTAATTTAAATCTCGGTCTTAAATTTTTTTAATTATTATTAATATAAGAAAATAATTTAATATATTTATTATTTATGAGTTTTCTTTAAATACATGATTTTTCATACAATATATGAGCAATATGCTAACTATTTTTGTTAAACTTATAATAAAAACAATCACAATTAACGGAAATGAAATGAAAACACAAGAGGATTGAATTACATTTTAAAACTTTCTAAAACCCCACGAAAGATCTGTGCAAACTTTTTTAGCATGGACAACAAGTTTAGAAAAGGGTTAAGTCTAAGTTAACAGACTAACAATGGAAGTAGAATACTTAATTATTATTATTTTTTAAAAGAAACGTATTTACTATAAAACAATTTACCAAAATGCATGATTCTATCTCCAAAGATTACAATCAAGGTTGAAGAATCAGAGATAAAACACTAAAATTGATATTAATTCACCTTATAATAAGTGATATATCCCATCGTTGACAAAATTAAATTAATTGTTAAAGAAACTTATTTTAATAGTTTTAATAATTTTTTTAAAATATAATTTTGTGTAATTTTAAATTTATAAGTTTTTAATTTATTTTTTTCTTTTTATTTTCATCCTTATCACCTTCTCATAATTTTTTTCTTGTATACCATTATATAAAATTACTAAACTTATTTGAAATAAATAATATTTCATTAAATCAACAAGGAGTCAAGGACTAAGTATTTTGATTAAAGTTTTAAGCCAGCTTCTAACTTATTTGATCAACTAAGAAGTTCTTTGACCAAATTAAATTTATGTAGTAAAGAAATTTGTTCTAGTAGCAATTTTTTAAAATGTTAATTTATGTAATTTTTAAAGATTTCAAGCTTATACGAACTTGTTTATTTCAGTTTTATATTTTTAAAACACAAAGAACTTGTTGATAAATGAAACTTTGGAAAAATTTAAAAAATTATCTCTATTTCAATTTTTAAAATTAAAAATTAAAAATAAATTAAACATCACTTTAAATTTCTAATTTGTTGTTTTTATTTTTCATTGTTATCGTCAATATATTATCATCATTTATTTTTTATATTATTTAATTTTTAATATAACTAAATATATATAATAAAGTTAAAAAATAATAGTTTTTATTAAAATGTAATATTTAATGTCATTAATCTATTTTACCTATAAATTTTAATAAAAAACTTATTATGTTCAAGTTTTTATTATGTTATTTTTAAGGATAAATTATATTAACACTCTTTAAGATTTAATAAAATTTCATTCAATATTTTTTTTAAAAAAAAATTTATATAAATTTTTCTTAATTTATATAAAAAGTATAACATTGTATAACCTTTTCAACTATATGAATCCTACCCAAACCTCTTTTAATTTTTTATAAAATTATATACATAAATAATGTTAAAGTAATATAAAAAATAAAATAATATTGGATGATATTTTATTAAAATTTAAAAAATATGAATGTAATTTATCTTATTTTTAAATATATTAAAAATTATTTCTATATTTTTTAGCTAATTTACTAATTAATGTTATAAACATCAATATAGTAAATTTTAACTTTTAATAAGCATATATGCTAGTTTTATTAGACATCAATATAGTAACTTTTAACTTTTAATTAGCATATATGATCCAATGCTGAGATAAGTGCGCTACAATTTTAAATGTATATCCAATTTGTTAGTAAAGTTTTTTTTAGACGTAATAATACTGGAAGAGATCAATACCTACATCAAAGATCTTTTTTCAAAAAATTGTTTAATCTCCTAAGTAACTATGGACTTTTTTTATTTTAAAGTTAAAAAACTTTTAAATTTTTTTTTGTTGAAAACACACGTTTTAATAAAAATATATAATTCAAACTAATTTATAGATACATCTTTAATAATTCAGAATCAAATTTATCAAAATTCCATTCAATCAAATAAACACTTTATGATAGTTAAGCATAGTAAATTACGACTTAAGATATGGCTTGACAATAATTTAAAACAATTTTACAACAATTATTTAGTTTTACTTACAAGTTTTAAAATCAAAAGTTTATTTTCAACACGATGAGATGCAGGAACGATATGCACTATTAAATTCCATAATGTATCATCACCTGATCTGATGAGTTTGATATTACATATAACTTATTATGAATTTCAGACCCATTATTCATCCCTTGTGTTGCCTGTCAGAAACTAAATCTTTTATTATATTTTTGAAGTATTTTTAGAAGATATAATTACTTATTGTTTGAATTTCCACGAAGCTGTAATTGAAAAAATTATTACATAGTACATTAATTAAAAGAATAATAATTAACACACACTCGCACACTAACCATATATCCTATTACATTCATATTGGACAGTTCACAATTTCTTTTTAAAAAGAAGAATGGACAATTAATACCAAAATATATTTAGATATAAACTACTCTACATAGGTAGGCCAGCTTTTTCCATAATTAAAATGCACATTTAACAATGGTTGATACTTATATGTAGGAGTAATTTTAAGTATCCATAAATGATAAAGAGTAAGCTAATAAATTCATCCATGTTAAACATTTTACAAATTAGTCCTTTAACTTCTTTAAACTTCTATGTTAGTTCTCCACAATCTTTTTAGATTAAAAGCAAACAACACCTAAACAATAATCGTAACCGCATCCGAGAAGAAACAAGCCAAACTCTTCGGTAGTACATCCTCACCAAACACCTCAACCTCAAAATCAAACAAAACAAAAAGGCACCAACCATCATCCTCATCCATCCTGTATTTAACATCCCAATAAATAACCTTATCAACAAAATGTTGAACATCTCTGCAAATAAAACACAAGGTAAGCATAGAAGCAACCACACCAAGGTTACTCCAAAACCTGATAGCGAGAAAGCATATCCATCATGCAAGAAATACTGATGACCTTATAATCAGAAAATCTGGAATTGAAGTTAAAGTTGCACCCAAGACAGTTATATATGGCAACAACAAAGAACTCGCAATCGAAGGAGGAAGGAGGACTGGGTGAGGAAGGGATCATCGCGGCGGAGGGAATAGTGAAAGATGGAGGGGAAGGTGAGCTCAAGGAGGAGGAAGCAAGGGAAGTCGCAGTGATGGATGAAGACGAATGAAGGGTGGGTGATGATGGAACGCCATGGCTTGCACATGAAGAGGAAGAAGGTGGTGCGCAATCTTATTAACCGAAGTCGTTTTATCCATATTAGGTTCCGCTAAGACAACGTTTTTTATCCATCTCAGATCCCACATTGCAATTAACATTACAAATCAGCATGCTTTTAATGGAAATTGGACATAGAATGAATTGCATGACATGCGCATATGTTGGGGATTAAATTGCAAGACATTGAATAAATGATGGTCAAAATTGCTAGTTAACTCAACGATAAAAAGATGGACCACTAGATTCCAACACCAGTTACACATACACATAGACACATAATATTATGATTTGGTGACAGCTTCCAAAGGTTTCTAAACATACCATACCAAGAAATAGGTATCGGCTATATATATATATATATATATATATGTGTGTGTGTGTGTGCACTAAATGGTTATTTTGTCATTTTTTTTAGCTTCTTTCTTTCGCTTCCTCTCAGATTGAGGATCTTTAACCTTTAAATCGTTGGAGAAGGTCCTCAGCAAGCCAGAGAGATGTTCATTTCGATGCCCTGAAACCAAAATAAGGAAGATAAAAGAGCATAACAGATACCAAAAGATGAACAAAGTAATTTCATTCCTTGAGAATCAAGCTAAGATGATGAAACTGACCACAGAGTATGACATCTTCCATATTTACAGATTTACGATTCGCATGCTGCGCAAATAGCAGAAGATCCTTAGCCACTCGCTCTGCTCACAAAAAACAATTGTTCAATTTCATTATTTCAGGTGCGCATTATGTCATACACGTTGCAAACATACTAATCTTAATATACGGCATTTCCTTTTCTGTCGTTTATCTTAATTCTAACAGGAATCGGCAGAAAAGGATTGTGCAGCAAAACAATAGTGATCTTACCGGTGTACTTGAAGGCCAAATCCGCAATGCAAGTGACTACGACTTTTGATACTTCCATGCCGTTTTGTTTTGCTACGCAAACGCATTGCCGTACAGGACAATTAGGAACTAGAATCCCCTAGGAATGAAAAAAGTAAAATTCAAGAGAAGAAGAATTGAACCTTGAGACTCGGTGATAGAGATAGCGGAGAGCCTGAATCGATCTCTGAGAAGCTTCATTTCCGAGTCATTTTCCACTTCGCTGTTCCCATCCACACCTTCCATCCTTTCAATGGAGGGAAACCAAATGACACAAACAATAAAGGAGGGAATTTCAATGGGCTCTACTGGGAGTCAGGTCTTATTAAACCCGTTACCACCAGGGCCCAAATCTAT
The DNA here is from genome assembly GCA_037954105.1 of Canavalia gladiata. Lineage (NCBI taxonomy): Eukaryota > Viridiplantae > Streptophyta > Magnoliopsida > Fabales > Fabaceae > Canavalia > Canavalia gladiata. The sequence continues at coordinate 53,289,688 of CM075659.1, read as the reverse complement.
ATGCCATTCAAATGGACAGTCCAACACAACTTGGTCCACAATACGTGACCCAATCCAACTCGGTTTTTACTCAAAGGAGGAGAATCTTTCATTGCTAAAAAAAAAGAATAGAAAGAAAAAAAATATTTTTCGTAAAATATATAAAAAATTTAATTCCCTCTCTAAGTGAGAAAGGTGAGGGGAGATTGGTTATTTATTTATTTTAAATTGTTAAAATTATTATATATTTTTAAAAAATTACAAAAGTTAAAAATTATATTTATATAAAAACATGGTAAAAAAATAAATTTTTTAAAAATTTATATAAAATAAAATTTATACTACTAATTATTTCTTTTTCATCCATCCAAATAGAAAATAAATTTTATTTTCTCTTATTTTTAACTATTCAAATAATTTATTTTTTCTTCTTAATTTAACTTAGTTCTTTTTTTATTTTTATTTATTTTCTTATTATTTTTCATGTGATCTAAAAAAATATTCTTGAAAAATAAAAAATAACTATAAAAAATTATATCATTGGTTTTGAAGTTGTTATTTTGTTATTAGGTTGTGTTACTTGTATCAGTTATTTTTTTAAAAAATTATTCCCCTTTATTAAAACTTTCTTTTCAATTGAGTGTCCATCTTGCGAGTATCAAATGGTAGAAGATGAATCTTGACAAAAGAAATGATATTTACAATCATATATCAAAAGATGGGATCAATTCATGCATATTTGTGTGCCATAATCCTAGGTCATGTGCTTTAGCCTTATGGTTGCATAGTTAGAGCAAAAGTGTGAGGATGCTTAATGCTAGTACTCCACCTATTTGTTGCAAGACGAGAGGCAAAAAGAACCAAAGCTAATGATGAGGGAAGGTCATTGTTATGCAGTGATGATGAGGATAGGGTGTATAACAAGAAGGGATAGAGCCGAAATTTTAGCTCAAGGGCTAAATTTAACTACCACAACATTCTCAATTCACATGTTTACATACAAGATCAATACGAGCAGTTTCAAAATGTTTGATTGTATCTATAAAGTTGACAATTTTCATAAAGCTCAATTCAAATCTCATAACAAAGCTGTCAAACAAAGTAAATTGGACACTTTGTTTACCACAAGTTATAACACTATTTTTATCAAAGGACTCTTGTAGATGATAAAGTTGAAAAATATCATAGCAAAAATCTAAAAGAAACTAGACAAAAAGTAACAATAAATCTGAGCATATAATAATAAAAAAAAATGTTTTCTCTGATACCTTTGTATATCTAGGAGTAATAAATCCCTTTTGATTGTGAAGAATCAAATTGTGACATATGTGTTGTCCATATTTAATTTTAGTCAAATGTAATATATTGCAAAGAATTATTACTTTTAAAGTCCATAAAAATAATTTTTTTTGCAGAAAGGTCCTTTGTGTAAAATGTTTTATACTTTATTTGTTTTTTTTTTAAATTATTTTCATTTAACTTATTTTATTTTATTATTTTTTATTTAACTATGGTATACACTTGACCAAGGTAAAAAAAAAACCCTAGACAAGTTTGTTTAGGTAACGGCCATGGCTAGTAAAACGATGTTGGATTTTTATTAGAAAGAGATAACCTAAGAAATAATCTTCGATGGAGATCATCGGGTCAGGAGAAATGATGATGTCAAGTAAAAACTTTAAGGTATGGTTTCTTAATGTGTGTTTTCCTTTAATTTGTAATCTTTGTACAATTTTTAGGGTATTTTCCTACTTTGTTTGAAGCTCTTTGTCGTAAATCATCGGATGAGGGGGGACGACGACGTCAAGCAAATAATTTAATATATGTTTTATTAGTTTTTATTTTCCTTTAATTTTGAATCCTTCTATAAATTTTTTTCGTAGTAAATATTAAGCTCTTCGACGTATATCATCGCCCATAGGGAGAACAACCTGGTTAAGCAAACGGTTTAACGTATGGTTTGTGAGTGTTTATTTTAGTTTAATTTTTTAAGTTTTCTATCAATGTTTTTTTTTGGGTATTTTTGTACTTTGTTTTTTCTTTATTTTTGGAAATATTTTTTTGCAAATGTTTCCTTGAGTCATGCATGATGAATTTTTGACAGTAATGTAGTTGTGTTAATTTATTTCATATTTTCATTACCATGAACTTTTTACCAGGTTTTTTTATTAACTTATGTATTTTGTTGGTCTTATAGCTATTAAATGATATTCAATGGCTTCACAAATAGATTCCTCAGTTAGTGGTGGTGTAGTGTCTTCTAATGTAATATTTTGTTTTTGTGGTCGACCTCTTATTTTGAGGACATCTTGGTCAATTAAAAATTGTGGAAGGAAATACTACAGGTGTCCAAATAAAAGTATTAATAATAATGAAGTATATTGATTTGCATTGTTAAATTTTTATTTTAAAGTTTAATATATTTTGTTAGGTATTGATATTTTGTTGTTAAAATATTATTAAGGGATGTAATTATTATGATTGGTTGGATCCATACTTTGATTGTGTTTGTTCTAAATGTTCTCAGCGAAGTTTTGAATAAAGAAATATTGAAGTTGTAAAGACAGATAAGTTTAAAGGATGGTTAGATTGAGAAGTTACAAATTATGATGGTTGAATCAAAGTACCGTGAAGGAGCATACCGACAAATTTATGTGGTCTTCTAAACCTTGTTGATAATGGCAATGACTTGTTTAGTTCTTAATGTTAGCAGGAATAGCGTTGATAAGTAATTGTAATGGTTAAACCTTGAACAAATGTTTAGGATATTTCAATCTAGATTTTACTTAAATGAAGATGGGAAAGCACAAAAGTTTTCCCTTATGCTCTCCATTATATCTGTCACATTTTGCCTAGAAATCATACATATAGTCATTTCAATTATCATAGTATAGTTATTTTTGACAATTAACCATTATTGGAGTATATAGTTGTTTCAATTACCATTTTCATTCTCCGACAGTGTTTTGCATCCTTTCTTTATTATTGCTTTTACTTTTTTACTTATTGGTGTTTTAATTTCCCCCCAAGTGTAAGGAAAACAATAATATTATATGAGGTATGTGTATGATGTATGATTGAAAATTTACTTATAGATGAATACATAAATATGTTGTATAAGAATCTTTTACTTAAAACGAGTATGTCTTTTTATAATATTTTCCAATGTGGCTGTTGGGGTGGACGCAAAGTATGACCTTTAAGGTACGAGGTAGGGTTCTAGTCTCTTTATGGGACTTAGTTTCACTAAAACTTGACATGTAATGAAACACGTTCACTTACTGAAAGTTCAAACTGTTAAAGCAAAACATTTAAACGTTAAAAGTTAAAACCGTAAAGGCAAAACATTTAAGTGGGGAGAGTTGGATTGAATTTACCAAACTCATTAACATCATTACTCATCTTTAATTGAGGTATAGATAAATTTATGGGTTCAACTTCTCTCGGTTTTTTTTGAAAGAGATCACATTATTTATGAGGAGGAATAAAGATACACAATTTGGAAAGAATAAAAAACTTTAATATGATCATCTTTATTTCGTATATGTTTTACATGTTCATCATAAAAAATATATATTTTAAAATTAAATTCTTGCTATTGAAAACTCCAAGTCACTCTAATTTACTCAAGCATTGATATACTTTAAGAAATAAAAAAATTCCACACCAATAGGAAACCAAACAAATTAACAACAGTAAGTAACCAAGCATTAATATAAAAATTAAGAAATAAAAGACATATTTGGTCAATAGAAAACCCAAAAAAAACTAACAATAATAATAAATAACCAAATAAAGTAAAAAAATATATCAATACATTGTTTATTGTTCAGTAACATGGTTATCAGAATTTATGCATTCCAGCTCCAGCCTTGCACTATTGAAGATGTTGGTGTACCTTGTTAATCATGTCCTCTCTTATTGTATTGTATGGATGAATTATAAGATCAACAGTAAGTTTTAACCTTGTTCCTTGGTCAATCTGCAAGTTTGAAATTAAAAAATTCAATTAAGGTTATGACAACTTAAACTTGGTAATACAATATACAATACCTACCTGAAGGTTGAAATTATCATCACTTTGTTTCATCATCCATGTGACTACCCATACACTACAATCATTCCTGATGTTAAGTTAGTTGTTAGATATTGCATTAAAAAAAAATTAAATTTACATAACATTAAATTAATTACTTACAAGTCATTCTCTTGCATGTTTAAATCTTTGGAGACCATAATTTCATAATTTGAGATCCATGGTCTCATGGTAATATCAAATTGATAAAATTTAGGAAAACTCAACATTTTGTTAAAGCACATGGTCTATAAAGAAAATTGTTAATATTTTGAAATAGTAATGCTGTGATAGTACAATGTAATAGTATAAGTAAAAGTAGATGATATTACCATTTTCTAGACAACTCCTTTCCTAACTTTAAACATATCTTTGGAAGGGCATGAGTCCAGCAAAATATAGCAAAATCTATGACCAGCAAGTACGAGTGCAAATTATCTTTGTTTATGGGCACATAAATCTTGATAAATAAAGATGAAAAAAATTAATACTAAATATATCAGTATCCTCGCTTACTTTACAGTATAATTAAATGAAATGTAAAAAACTAGTAATGATTGCATGTATCACCTTACTAACATAATCAATGTAGCCCATGAACCGCTCTCTATAACAGTTCATCAACATTTGTGGACTTGAGTTTCGAGCAGTCAGTATAAATTGCTAAAATTTAAAAACTACTTAATAAGAACAACAAAGTTAATATAAAGTAGTGAAGATCAAGTTTTGTGAGGATTTAGTATACGTTTATAGAGAATGACGTTGATAGAAACCAATGAATAATAGGATTTTTGTAGAATTTTGTTCAAAGAAACAACCAAGTCAAGGGCCTAAGACAAATTAATTACATGTCATATATTAGCATAATTAAAATAAGTGAGTAGTAGTTGTATGCATTACATGTGTTACCTCTTGCTCAATTAGTCCTTTTGGTTTGAGACAATCAAAATTGTCTCTTCTTCTTTGACAATAATCAGTGTGCGAGGAAACCAAAATCTTGCTCCTACCATTAGGAATTATGGTGATAAGATAATATACATTATGAAATTAAGTTACCATATAAAGAAGTCTTACAAGTCATAAAAATCTTTTATTGTTCTTTTAAAAATGTAGGACGCGATAGATATTTGAATATTGTTGAGGTGAATGCATTGCTTTGGCCTGAAAAGAGATTATATCCATTGCATGTGAAAAAAAATAACTTAAATACAATTTTAGTGAAAAATCATATTTAAAAAAAATGTAGAGATACAATTTACATAAGGAACGAAAGGTGCATAAATTACACCAAATTTTGTGGGATTTTTTTAGTGAGTTTGGGGTGTGATATATAAACCTATGGATGTGTTCATAGCACACAATATTTTTGGTGGGCCTAACTTCTATTTCTTTGGGGGGAAAATTGGTGGTAGTATCCTCTATCATTGGTTCTTCTTCAAACTTATTTAAAATAAGCTTTTTTGGTGAAATATATTTTCTAATAGTGTTTTGCATCATGGTTCTTCTTCGTTTAACTTCTTTAAGATCAGTTTTTTTTATCTCATTGGTTAAACCGGATGGTGTAGATATTAAATAAGAGTGGACCTCGAACGAGTTCAGTTCAAAGTTTTGTTTGATGTTTTGCTTGTTTAAAATCTAGGTGATCAATGACAATGCTTCATTAACTTCTTTAATAGATGATTCCAGTCTTTGTACTCTGTGTATAAGTTCATGTTACAAAGAATGAATGAGTAAAATAAGGAAATACAATAGTTCTATGCAATTGTAATAAGTAAATTATTGGACAAAATATTACCGCGTAGAAGGGTTAGTCGCTGACAAACTTATCTCCATCTTTTCCTCTTTTCTCCTAATACAAATTTTGCTTTGGATTTGTAAAGACTTCCACTTTGCTTTCATTTTTAATGTTTTAGATATAAAACTATGGTATTTTAGAATAAAAATGTTGCATAAATAAAATAAGTATGTTGCATATAATCCTAAAAATAAAAAACCTGGAGGAAAGGACAATGTCAAAAGGCATATTTGGTAGTGACACATCTTTCAGGTTTTCCACATTTGGGCTTGTTTCATGAAGGGGAAGATATTGATTCACTCAGTATGTCTTGGTCCTTCTTTGCTTTTGTTCCAGATTTGTTCAATCAGAGACTCCTTCTTTTTGCATCCGTGCTGTCCAGAAAAGGGGATGATGGATGGTAGTGCGATTTGGAAGTTAGCGTTACAAATTAAAAATTAAAACGTTATTAACAAATAAGAAGATATATATGCTCTTACCTAATTGTGAAAAAATGGTTGAAAATTACAAATTTAAAGCTTTATAATTATTGTGGATGTAGTATAAAATTTGCAAAATCGAAATGTAAACATAATGTTCACAGGAAAATGGAAGAGTCACAATGATGGTGGGTTCTACAATTCAAATAGGTTTGCACTCATATAAAGAGTTGTTTACATTATATATAGTTAATAGTTGTATCTTATTATATATAATTATACCTTATGATATTAATATTATAAAATTCAGTACTTGTCACAAAAATTAAATTTTCATTTACAAAAAGTTATCTAAATATTAAAAATTTTATAATTAAGAATTATTTAATTATTAACTAATTTTTGTTATTATAAATTTCTAATTATTAGAAAAAATATAAAATATCTCTCTATATATATATATATATATTCCTATCTTTATCTCTTTATATTTATATTTATTTCTTTATATTTTTATTTCTATCCATCTTTCATCATCTATCTCTATCTCTTTATTTTTATTTCTTTTTATCTCTCTATGAAAATAATAAATTGTAAGTACAATATTTATATTTTTTTATTATATTTATAAACATTTAAGTATTGTTTTTATAATAGTAAAATGTAGTTAGTATTTTTCATTTTAAACGTAATAGTATTCTTTTAATAATTGTGAAACGTAGTTAGTTGATTTTAGTTTTACCGTAATTTTTTTAAACCATTAAAATGTATTTATTATTAAATTATTTTATTTGTTATTGTATATTAATTTTTCAATTAAATGACGTTCATAATTAATTTTATATTTTTAACACAATCATTTTTTAATAGAAATTATATACTCAATTAAAATAAAGTTATTACCATTTTAAAAAAATATTAAACACTCTAAATGATAAATAACTAATTATTTACTTAACAAATTGTTATAGTTTATTTAATATATTATTGCTCATCTTAGCTTTAGAAATATAGATTTTTTATTGAGGTTAAGTTCATTACTAATGTGTATCTTTCTTACTTTATTCGTTTTATCAACTGTAATGCAAAATTTCATAAATAACATAAAAAAGAAGTAATAACCAAAATTTTAATGATATATAACAAGATTAGTATATTATCATTAAAATTTAATAATATAAAAAGGTTAAATTTAAATTTCTTAAAATTCTAAAAATAAAAATATTTGTCAATTTAAAATAAAAATATCAATTAACAAGAGCAGTTCACATTGTTTACTACACGAAATTGAAAACATAAAATTAGACATTGTTCAACTCCTCATGTTTGTGTCATAAGTTGTTCCACAATTCATCAATAACATTGTTCATTAATAGGATCAATTCTTTAATAAGAATCCGAATCTATATAATAACAAAATAAATAAAACATGAGGTAAAATGAACATTATGAAAAATAATAAAAATATAATTTTATATATGAGACCATATTATCAGAACCAGATGAAGATTCTTTAACATCACCGGGACCTTCCATTTTCTCTAAACTATGCAAGTTTTGTAAAAAGAAAACAAAACTTGTTATCCTATAAATGTTAAGATTTATGTCTTTTAAATAAATTTTTTATATATATTTTAAATTTATTTATTAGCATTTTTTATATTATAGACTTTTAAACAGATTTATAGACCTTATAAATTTTTAAATAGACTTAACAAATTTTTTTTATAAAAAAATAATAGACCTAAACTTAAATTCAAATCTTAAAATTTTTAAATAAATTATACTTAAATACTCACAAATTAGTTTAAATTAACTTATTTTTATTTTTAAATGTTAATGGTACATTACATTCATTTGTGAGTGTGGATTTTACTTTTACATGTAGATTTTTTAACTTTTTTTTTATTAGAGAGAAGAGATTTTCAAGAATCAATCAAATTTTATCTAAATTGTTTAATCGAACAAAAATAAAAAAATAAATTTTTTTTTAAATTTTATGCCGTTTGATTAGATTTATATTTTTATAATACCTTAAATTCATATATTTTGTTTTTTAATTATTTTTAACGTGCAGAATTATATGATTATTTAAATTTTATGTTGAAATATGTTTGAATATAAATATAATTACTTTTTGTATTTAGTTTATATTAATTTTAAATTTTTATTATTTTATTAACTTATTTTTATTATTAATTTTTAAAATCTAAATAAATAAATAATAAAACAACAAAATACTGATTTGATTTAGTTTAATTTTTATTTTTTTTCAACTGAATTAAACTAAATTATAAATTTTTTTATAATTGGTTAAGATAAATTTTTATCTAAAATCAAATCAAATTGCAATGCTGAACATCCTGTTAGATGAATATGTTATAGCGCACTATTTTTACAATGGAAACTTTGTTATATTCGTGAATTTACTTAGTAGTTTAAAAACAATATTGTTAGTTTTTAAAATATATTTTATTAATTTTATTTAAAATATAAAATTATTACGAAATTAATTCATCCATATCAAATAATAAAACAATAAAAATAAAAAAGAAATTATACCTTTTTAAGAGATGTTTTTTTTTAAATATATATATATATATATATATCCTTTCTCTATATCTAAATATAAAAGGTATTTTAATTTTTAATATACAAATATTTTAATAATAATAAATAATTATGAATTTTATAATATTTATTATTTTTATAATTTATATATTATAAAAAATTATATTTTAATACTTAAAGTATGTTTGATATATCATTTCATCTAAATAAAAGATAAAAAAATTAGCTAATTTTTTTAAGATAATTTTAATTCTATTTAAAATAAAATAAATAAAATTTTTTAAATGATAAAGATTTTCATACACTAACCGAGTTCTTTTCTTTTATCATTTGTATATTTAATAATATTTTATTTATTATAAATATTATTTTTATATTATTAATTAATATTATAATATTTTATTTAATTATTAAGTATTTTAATTAAAACATTTATAATAAAATATTTAATTTTTATTTTAGAATTGAAAAGATAAAATAAATATTATTTAAAATATATATAAAATTTTAAAAGAAATATTTTTAAAATAAAAAATTTAAAAATTTATTTTTATTTAAAAATACATTATAAATAATAAAATTAATCAACAAAATTATTAAACTTTTGTTTATAATATATAATCATTTAAATAGTTATAAATTCATTTATATAATAATTTTGAATAGAATATATATAAATAAGAATAGACTAAAAAATATTAAATTTATTTTTATTATAATAATTTTAATTTAAATATTATAATTATTAAAATAAATAATTAATAAAAAATTGTAATTATTTAAATTATTTTTTTATTTTTTATTTTTTTTATCTATTAAATTAAGAGTTAATTTTAAAAAAAATTTATATTATCAACTTTCATCTAACTTTTTAATTTTTATATATATTTTTAACTTCTAGTTAATTTATCTATCAAGTTTACTAAATACATCCTTATACCATGTATATTTTTTTAATTAAAAATAATTCTACTTAATAATAAAAAAGTTTTTCAATATTTATTAAAACTTGAATTTGAATTTGTTTGCATAAATAATGAATTTTAAATATTTATTAATCATTTTATAGTTTTAAATATTTTAAAATGAAATTTTAAATATTTTTATTAGTGAATTAAATGTGTTGAACTTATTTTAATTTTTTTTAATTTATATTAAAATAGATTTAATTATAATATGTATTTATTTTTATTAAAAATTATATTTTAAAATAAAATAAAAGATAATATAACTTAAAGACTGGTCCACAGAAATGAATATAATTTACTCAAACATAAATTCAGCAATTATTAATTGTGAAAAAAGTTCATCTGAAATTAGTTTATTTTAAAAATAGACAAATGAACTTAAAATATAATTAAGGACCACGTGAACACACTTTTGGAAGGTTTTTATTTTTAAAGTAAATAATCATTTGAATTCCCTTTATATTATTTTTTCAGAGCATCAAATATTAGGAACATGCTTTTGTTTTAATGAAAATTTGATGTTAAAAGGGTGAAAATAAATCAGTTTGAATTAAATTTTTATCTTAAATAAATTATTAACTTGTTTTTAACTAAGATTTGTATTAAATCTATATATTTGACATATTTTTTTTATAAGAAACTGATTTTATAAATAAATTTATAATAAATTTAGTTTTAAATAGATTAATAAACTTAAATTTTTATAAATATATATATATATATATTAAATTACATATATTTAAATAAATATAATTATATTTAAATTAAAAATATTTCCAATTTATGAAATTAGTTTTCTTAAATATTTTTTATATACAAACTAATGTTAACCGATCAATAAATTATATTTATTGTTAAGACATTATAATAATAAATTAATACAATAACACTCAGTTTATAATATTATTATCAGGAGGTCAACTGGGGAATTGGATTTTCACCTTTTTTCACTTTTTAAATCTCCTTTTACGTGAAGTGTGAATATGTTGCGTTTATTTCGAATTTTAATTTTTTTTAAGAATGTATTTTAAAATTTAGTTTTAATTCTAAATTAAATTTTAAAATAATTTTAATATATATTTTATAATTACAATTTTAAATTATAAAAATATATTCTAAAATTGTAATTTTGAAATGTTAAATATACATTCCGTAATTTTAATTTTAAAATATATTTTTTACATTCTAAGATTTTAGTTTTAAAATATATTTTTTATATTTTAAAATTAAACATTTGATTTTTTTAATATATATTCCAAAATTAAAATTTTAAAATAAAAAAAATATTCAGAATTTTAATTAAGAATTTATTTTAGAAAAATATAACTTTTACATCCTACAATTAAATTTTTAAAATAGTTTTTAACATGAATTTTAAAATGTTAAAAATATATTTTAAAACTAAAATTTTAAAAAGTTAAATATATTTTAAAGTTTTAATTTTATACTATAAAAAATATATTTGCAAATTTTAATTTAAAAATAAACAATAAAAATTATTTTAAAATTTAATTCTGAAAATTTATAAATTTTCTTGTTTTAATTGTATAAGGAGGGATAACGAAATAATTTGGAAAAAGGAGATGTGAATAATAAAAAAAAAGTGTGAAAAGTAACGCTCGTAATATGCTCACATAAAACTTCAAAAAGACCAAAAAGAAAACGACTCACTTAATATTTTTGAAATTAAAAGGACAAAAAAGGTAGCGCAGCACCCTTCCATCCCATAAATTGATATGTGGTGTGTTCGTTCCATGGCGTAGAAGTAGTTATATAATATAAAAATATTATAATATTGTAAATTTAATATAATATATATATATATATATATACATATTAATATCAAATAATTTTTAATACATAAAAAATAAATAAATAAAATATATTTTCTTTAAAATAATAAAAAAGTAAATCATTATTATTATTATAATAGTGATGATAATTATAATGATAAAAATTATAATATAAATAATATTATATAATTATATAATTATATATTTTATATATTATATAATAATCAGATAATAATTTTATATATTATTGTTATAATTTTTTATATTAATATTTATTTTATATAAAAATAATATATATTATATTATAAAATTTATATAATATAAAATGATATTATTATATTATAAATTAAATGTAATTTTTATATATTAAATAATATATAATTAATTTTTTCAAATTATAAAAAAATAAATTTTTAAAAAAATTCAGTATTATTATGATGATATTGATAATAATAAAAATAAAAATAATATTTATGAAATAATAATAGTGATATAATAGTTATAATATAAAAAAATTATATAATTAAATAAATTTTTATATTATATATGATTATTAATATTTAAGTAAATAATTTTATATATTATTATAATATTTTTTATATTATTTAATATTTATTTTATACAAAAATAATATATTATAATATTTTATTATAAATAATAATATAAAATTATATAATAATATTTTAAATTTAATATAATTTATATAATAAATCTTAATTTATTTTATTTTTATTATGTAAAAATTAAATATTTATATAAATTAATTTTTTTAAAATAATAACAAATATATCATTATTATTATTTTTATTATTATTATTATAGTTTAGTGGTAGTGGAATTGTTTATATTTAATAAATAAAAATATGTTAAAAATTGAAAAAACATTTAATATTTTTTTATTTATTTTAACATTTCAATCAAAATTATTTTGAAAATACATTAAAACTATTTTAAAATTATTTTTGTTAAACAAAATTTATTTTTAAAATTGATTTGAAAGTCATGTTCTATTTGAGGTAGTTATGAATTTAGTGTTTGATTTGTAAATTAAATTTAAAAAATAAAACATGTTTTTTAAAAATAATTTTGATATGAATTTTAATATATTTTAAAAGTAATTTAAACTTAAATATCAAAACAATTTTTTTTATTAAATGCTATGTTTAATTTTTAAATATTTTTATTTTTAAATTATCAAATCTTATCATACCCATTAAACTAAATGATGATTCTTACTAAATCTTCCTTTCCATTATTATTTTATTATAACCATTATTATTATAAATATTATAATAATAATAATAATTATTATTTTTATTGTAATAATAATAATTTTTTTATTTTTAAAATAATTTATTTATTATTATGTAATTTTTATATATTAAAAATAAAATAAATAATATTATTTAATATATAAATTATATTAAATTTATAACAATTATAATATATTTGTATATTAAATAATTATTTATAATATAGTATTATAATATATATTATTTTTATATAAAATAAATACTGAATAATATAAAATTATAATAATAGATAAAATTATTTATTTTAGGTATTGATAACCAAATAATATGTAAAATAAAAATTTATATAATTATATAATATTTTTTATATTATAATTATTATATCATTATTATTATCTTAAAAATATTATTTTTTTCATTATTATAATAATAATAATAAAATTTATTTTTAAAAATTTTGTTTTTATCATTTAAAAAATTTTCATTATTTATCTATTTTTATATATTAACAAGTAAATAATATTGTTTGATATATAAAATTTATACTTAATTTATAATATAATGTTATATTATATAAAATTTTATAATATAATATATATTATTTTATATAAACTAAATATAAAATAATATTAAAAAAAATAATATATAAAATTATTTATCTTATATATTAATTATAAAATATATATAAAATATAAATTTTATATCATATTTTTTAATGTTATACTTACTATCATCATAAATATAATTATCATAATAATAATTATTTTTTTATTATTTTAAAATAATTAAAATTTTAATTTAATTATATATATTAAATAAATTAATGATATTATTTAATATATAAATTATATTTAATTTATAATCTTATAATATATATTATTTTTATATAAAATAAATATTGAATAATATAAAAATATTATCATAATAATAATATATAAAATTATTTATTTTAAATGTTCATAATCAAATAATATGCAAAATATAAATTTATATACTTATATAATATTTTTTATTATAACTATCATATCATTATCATTATTTTATAAATATTATTCTTATTTAGTATTATTATTATTTTTATTATTATTATTATAATAATAATTATAATAATAATAATTGATTTATTATTTTAAAATTTTAAAATTATATTATTTTAATATATTTTAATTTTTTAAATTAATATTTTATTTATAAATTTATAATAAAATAATATAATAAAAAAATTTGATTTATTTTTACAACAATTTTTAAAAACTGAAAACCAAAATTATAAACTAATTTTATTTTTAAAAATTTTTAAAACTAAGAAGTAATTAATGAGGTCTAAAATTTTTAAGAATTATAAAATTTTATTTGATTTAATTTGATTGATAAGTTTCCTTCATAAAATTAAATTACAAAATTTACATAATATATAAAATTTATATAATTTGTTAATATTTTTTATTTTAGCTATTTTTTTTTTATTTTTTGACATATGAAATATTTAATATTTATTTGAAGTATATTTAAGTGTAAAATATTTTTATTTTATTTTTAATCTATATTAGTTTTAAATAAAAAGTTGTCATTTTATTTATTTTAATTATCTTATTTTTATTGTTTATTTTAAAAACAAATTAAAATAATCAAAACAAACCAAATAGTAAAAGATTAGTTTAATTTAATTTTTAATTTTTACTAAACGAACCTAAATAGTAAATATATTGTTTAATCGATTTGGATGTTTTTCATTCAAAACAATACGCACCTAGGACACCCGTATCACATGCCACAAACAACAGTACATCCAGCACTCGCGCACATGCTAGCCAGGCAATGAGTTGCAGAAGGTGACAAACAATCTTTGTTCGTTTTCGACAAAGCACCCCAACTTTATTATCATCGCTCCTTCGAAGATTATAATTTCAACAGATAATGACTTCTTGTTACTCTATCCACCTAACGTTCCCACAGGTACCGCAACCAAACGAGTAAAGCTGAACCATGGATATCACAGGATTCTCCGCCAGCTCTAATTCCATATTACAACTAAATTAGTAATCCTTTAAGCCTAGGTCAGAAGGTTCTTGCTAAGTCGTAGTTCCATGGAGAGTGGCTTGTGTCTATGGGTTATGCTCTTGCTGCTGTATGTCCTTTCTTCTGAATCTAAGTATATAAGGTACAACACAACGTCAAGCATTGTTCCCAGGAAGCTCAACGTTCACTTGGTCCCTCATTCCCACGACGATGTTGGATGGTTGAAAACCATTGACCAATACTATGTCGGTTCCAACAACTCTATTCAGGGAGCGTGCGTTCAGAACGTTCTTGATTCCCTGGTACCCGCATTGTTAGCAGACAAGAATCGCAAGTTCATATATGTTGAACAGGTAAGGTTCAAGTGTTTGCATTTTCTATTGGGACCTGAATTCATACATGTTATATGCTTGTGTTTCTGTTGCAGGCATTTTTTCAGCGATGGTGGAGGGAACAGAGCGAGGCTGTCCAGAACATTGTCAAGAAGCTGGTCAACTCTGGTCAATTGGAGTTCATGTATGCATCTATCTAATCCCCTTCAGACTACGGGTGTGTTTCGTTGAGTTTGTAGGAAATGGAGATTTGAAAGATTCATAAATAATCAAAATTTCCACCTCCCACTTTCTATCTATTCAATGAAGCACACGGTTATGAATATTTTTATTAGGAATTGCTAACCAGCAAAGAACCAAGAGTTGAAATATTTTATTAGAAAGTGTTATTAATGCGATTCTACCATGATTTTCTAGTACATTCTAGCATGATTTTCGATCAAAACTTTCTATTATTGATTTTTTTTAAACAATACCCTTATTGGTATTATTAAATAGAAGTATTTTTGTTTTCCATTATTTCAAGTTATGGAAAATTGTGAAATGAAATTAGTTGTCTGTGTGGTTTGAAGTAGAATAATTGCATTCGGTTCCAATGGCAATACATTGAATTAAGTCCAAAGATTTGGGTTGCAGAAATGGTGGTATGTGTATGCATGATGAGGCTACTTCCCATTACATTGACATGATTGATCAGACAACTCTTGGACATCAATTTCTGAGAGAAGAATTTGGTGTAATTCCAAGAATAGGATGGCAAATTGATCCGTTTGGACATTCGGCAGTGCAGGCCTACTTGTTGGGGGCAGAGGTACTGTTTTGGTTAAGTATATACAAAATTTAACGAGGGAAAATAATGAAATTGAAGTTGATTTATCAGCAGAATCTTTTTTTTTTCTGCATAGCGTTGCTACTTGTTTCTTAAGCACGACCATTGTTGGCATAGGTTGGATTTGACTCTCTATTCTTTGCACGGATTGACTACCAAGACAGAGCTAAGAGAAAAGATGAAAAAACTCTTGAAGTTGTGTGGCAGGGCTCTAAGAGCCTCGGTTCATCATCACAGGTGAGTGATCCAAAGTGTTCATGTTTATAATGAAGCTGCATAGTGAAAAAACGAAAAAACATTGTTTTTTGCTCCTGTTTGATTGACTTCATCCTCCCTTGTATTGTATGCTTTTACTTACAAATCCTTAAAATTGTTCATGGTTACAGATATTTTCTGGTGCGTTCCCTGAGAATTATGAACCTCCCAGTAACTTCTACTATGAAGTAAATGACGATTCTCCCATTGTCCAGGTAAAATAAGTCAAATAATAATATAGGGCCAATTAATTTTGTTTGTAAGTGTGTTAAGTGAAGTTTTTTTTTCTTTATTATCTTGAAGGATGATGTCAGTTTATTTGATTACAACGTCCCTGAAAGAGTAAACGAGTTTGTTGCAGCTGCAATATCACAGGTATGAAATTTATCGTTAGCCTGGATGGTTGGTTCTATATACTGCATTTTAAAAATGCACTTTTAAAATAACGATACTAGGGTGTTCAAATTATTTTACTGTAGAGAATTGATGTGTCTGAAATTCCAAGAAACAAAAAGATAGAAATACTCCAAGTGAAATACTATTTTCAATTCACATTAGGCATTGTTCAAATGATTTAAAGCTTATCAGTTGCATATACAAAATTATTTGAGTCAACAACTCTACTGGCTGTCCTGTTTCAGGCCAATATTACCCGTACAAATCATATAATGTGGACAATGGGAACAGATTTCAAGTACCAGTATGCACATACCTGGTTTCGGCAAATGGACAAGTTCATTCACTACGTTAATCAAGTTATCTATCTTCAACTCTTTGCTTAATTGACAATAAATTATTTTTTCTGTTTACTTAGTTATTGCATTTTTAGTAATCTAACATTCTTCTTCTTGACTTGCTAAGTTTGACTGATCCAATCCAAGTTAAATATTCACTTGTCATATAAATGACATTTTATATGATTCATTAGGCTACCTAATTTTCCATAATCCCTCTACTCACGAACTTAAATCAAATTCACCATTTTTTGTCAAGAGTAGTTTGACGTACTAATGGGACAGATGGCTAATGCTTATTCAGGATGGTCGAGTTCATGCTCTATACTCAACACCATCAATATATACTGATGCAAAACATGCTGCAAATGAGGCCTGGCCAATCAAGACTGATGACTTCTTTCCGTGAGTTCCAAATGCAAAATATGCATTATATGAGCTACCAACTCAAAATCATGTTCAGGAAGAAGCTGTTGCATTGTAGCTTATGCCTGCAGCATGATTTTGAGAATAACGTGTGGGTGGTTGTCCTACCCTAACAATCACTTCTTGTTCAGTTACCTATTTAGCATTCTTCCTCTTCCTTTTACTTTTTATTTTATATATGAACCATGCATTTATTAGGTATGCTGATCGTGTAAATGCCTACTGGACGGGATATTTCACAAGTAGGCCAGCTCTCAAAGGCTATGTCAGATTGATGAGTGGTTACTACTTGGTAAGCCTGCAAAATGTTAATTGAAGTAACTAAGTATTTGGTTATATTTGAGATACTTGAAGAGGCTTAAGGGTATTCTGAGCTCCTGTTTTTATTTGAAAGTTGTGATTAAGTGCATTTTGATTGTTTCAACCTTGCCTTCCACTGGAATATTTTGGAAGTTATCAGAATTCCACAACTGGCCTCTTAGTGCTCTTCAATCTTGAAACAGGCAGCAAGGCAGTTGGAGTATTTTAAAGGGAAGAATGCCTTAGGTCCTAAAACTGACTCTTTGGCTGATGCTTTGGCTATTGCTCAACATCACGATGCAGTATCTGGTACAGAAAAGCAGCATGTCGCAGATGATTATGCTAAACGACTTTCAATAGGATATACTGAGGTAATAATTCTTGTCTATATATGTTCTCTTTGTTGTCTTAATTGTAACCTCATTTTTCTTTTTTCATTTTTTTAAATTTTCAATGTCTTATTCAGGCTGAGAAAGTTGTTGCAGCATCACTTGCCTGTTTGACAGAGGGAGCAACAAAAATTGGTTGTAGGAGCCCACAGATTAAATTTCAACAGGCAAGTGGTGATGTTCCTTTGTTCAACAATTACGAACTGTTCTGCTCTGCTTACTTTACTAGCCTACAGTGTGTTGATTACTAGTCTTCAAAAAACATCTTAAGGCATATGGTTAGTCTTTTTGTGTTGACTACAATTTATCATAAAATTCAAAATTTGTAGGATAGATGACATTCAAGATAAATTACTCAATAAAATATTTACCCCTAAATCTGTACCATTTTCCTTCCCTTTTCTTTTTCTTTTGTATGACACAGATGCTCATGAACTTATGCTTGTTCATGCTCTGATAATATCACTTTTGACAGATATAATCCAAAAATTTAATGTGTGTAAGCCTATGCCTTTTGTTTGAAAGTTTAATTAGATATATTTCATGAATTAGGTTACCATTATTCATTTGAACAATTTTGATGAAATTAACATTATTATTCAAGAAAATAAAATGTGTACAGCTTTTGAGAAGGAGAGACTAGAAGGATTTATAGAGGTCTTTCATGCATACTTCACTGGAGTAGATGCATTTAATAGACTAAAGCTGTACTTGTTATGCACTATATCAATGGAAATTAAAATTATGCAACAAATTTGAGGGTTCATTTTTCTTTAATCCCTTCTTGATATTCACACCCTGTGCACAACAAGATATTACCAAGGCAGTAAAATTAATTCAGGAATTTACAATTCATAACCATCGTAAAGCTTATCGTGCAATTTCTTCAATTAGTTTCTAGCCAATTATCCACTTGGGACAAGATCAAAGCAATAGATGAAGCGAGAAGTTGTATTACTTTAAGAAGAAAAATTCTGAAGACTTGATGCTGAGGTTTAGTTATTAGTTAGTCCATTACATTGCATCCATTGACTTCTATTTTTAATCCTTTTATTTCATCTATCTTGTCATTACAGTGTCCACTTCTGAACATTAGTTACTGTCCTGCATCAGAAGTTGACTTCTCAAATGGAAAAGACCTGGTGAGGAGCTATGGCATCTAATACTGTGCTGATTATGATTAGAATGCAAGAATTATATTGAATAAGATTTTCCTGATATTTGCTTCCTATAGGCTGTTGTCGTTTACAATCCTTTAGGATGGAAAAGAGAGGATGTCATAAGGATTCCTGTGAGTTTCTTCCTTCAATCATCCGCAGTACCTCCTTTCTTCCAATATATTCTGGTTAAAATTATGAACAATCTATGAGCCATATAAATATTATCTGCTACACACACAAGCATTTATTCAATACTTTGCTTTTATGTGCCAATTATTGCCTTCTAGGCGAAGCATTTTGTTGCTTCTTTTTTCCTGTGCTGTGGAATTACCTCAGGTATCAGCATCACTGAAGAATATGTCAAACTTAATATGGATAGCCATATTGCAAGGGCAAAACAATCTAATCCTCAAATACTGCTTTTGCTTCACATAACTTGTCTATCAACTTTGTCATAGGTTGTCAATGAAAATGTTATTGTTCGGGATTCCAGTGGAAAAGAAATCCAGTCCCAGCTGCTGCCAATACTTGATGCTATTCATGCTTTAAGAAACTACCACACTGCGGCATACCTGGGAGTGTCTCCAACTGTGAAACCTAAATATTGGCTTGCTTTTTCAGCAACTGTTCCCCCACTTGGTTTTAGCACTTACTATGTATCCAATGCCAAACAAGCAGGTTAGTCCTGATTAGTGTCTCCCTTCCTGAAATTTGCACTATCACTAATGCAAATACAAGACAAAACTAGAAACTTTGCATGAGAATGAAGTTTAGTTTTTCTTAAAGCAGAAAATTTGCTATTGCATTGCAGCTACTATTTCAGATAGGCATACAACATACAAGTCAGGGAATCGGAGTGATACAATTGAAGTGGGCCTAGGAAACCTGAAACTAATTTATTCTGTGAAGGAAGGGAAACTTACTAAATATATCAACAGCAGAAGCAAGGTTAGTGATTTGAATGGCACATTACTATTTATCCCAATACATAGCCAAAATCTAAAGCAGTCTACATTAGTGCTTCTTAAGATGAATAAGTTTACATGACATGAGTCCTAAATTTCTGCACAATGAAAGGTCCAAGAATCTCTAGAGCAGACATATAAATTTTACACTGGGTATGGAAATGATGGAACAGACACTGCTCAGGTGATAACGTTTTCTCTACCTATAGAATTTGAATTGATTATTCTTTCACCAAGATACTTCTTTTTATTATAATTACTAATGCCAAGCTATCGATTTAAATGCTCTGAATTGTTAAAGGCATCCGGAGCATATATTTTTCGCCCCGATGGTCCATCATCTCCAATCAGATCCCACGTGAAGGTGAAGTTGTTTGTCTAAACATTTGCATTCAACTACCAATGTTTAGTCATAGCAAGAAATTAATGAATGTTTACTTAAAAAACTTTCAGCCTCCCCTCACAGTACTGCGAGGACCAATTGTGCATGAAGTGCATCAGAAGATCAGTTCATGGATATACCAGGTAGTATGTAACAAATTATTTTTGGTTGAGATATATTTTGGCCTGTTCATTTATTTTTACTGCGATCTCTACATCAAGCATGTTTTCAATGGAGTCACTACTCTCCATAAATATAATTGATTTTAAAACTGTCTTCAGAATTTGTTACCGTTGGAACAAAGTACTAATATCATTTAGTAGATTCTAATAAAAAAATGAGTGCAAGTTTTAAAGACGAAAAAAATGTTAATTTGATCCCCGCACTTTGAAGGAGATTCACAATATTATAGAATTTGATTTTTTTAAAATAAAATGTGAAAATTTTAATTAAGGCATCTTATTAGTTTAATCCT
Source organism: Canavalia gladiata (assembly GCA_037954105.1). Classification (NCBI taxonomy): domain Eukaryota; kingdom Viridiplantae; phylum Streptophyta; class Magnoliopsida; order Fabales; family Fabaceae; genus Canavalia; species Canavalia gladiata. The sequence goes on along the minus strand of CM075659.1, from coordinate 53,268,569 downwards.
TTTTAAAATAATGGTGGATACCTTTATTTTATTCATCGTGATTGGTCACAGTGAAAGTGGACTGTAACCTTAAGTAAACTTTATTTGTAATGTCAAGGGTTCAAATAACTTTCTTGATTCTTTCAAACATCCATGGTTCTAATATACTTGGATAAGTGTGTGAGAGATCGAGAAATAACACGAATTATTGTTAAGAAAACAAATAAAACTTATCAAATCTGTTAAGAGGTAGGGAATAGGCTTATTCTTTAGCGTCCTCAATTGGAATCTCCATACTCATTGAGCTCAATATTTGACCGTGGCTTAATTGAACAGACTACTAGACTGTACAAAGGGAAAGAACATGCTGAAGTTGAGTTTGTTGTAAGTCTTTTCTTTATTTTTTTGATGTGGGTACTTAAAATTTTATTCAGCTAAGAGCTAATAATCATGATAAATCTCTCGACATCAGGTTGGACCTATACCCATTTATGATGGAGTTGGCAAAGAAATTGCAACCGAGATTAAAACGAATCTTGCAAGCAGCAAAACCTTCTATACTGATTCCAGTGGACGTGATTTCATTGAACGGGTAAGTCAAACAGGTTGAGCAGTTGAGTGATCAGTTACGGTTTTCCATATAAATGCCTAACCTAATAAGTTGTTACAACAATGTATACATTTTACAGGTTCGGGACTACAGAAAAGACTGGAACTTGGAAGTAAACCAACCAGTTGCTGGAAATTATTACCCTGTATGTTTTGTTGAACCACGTGTGTTATAACATGCTACATTTATACACATGAAGACAAAATCCTTGAAGTTGTTGATTAATGAAATCTAGTTTCATGTTTCAGATCAACCTTGGGATTTACCTGAAAGATAAAAGCAAAGAATTCTCTATATTGGTAGATAGAGCTGTTGGTGGATCCAGTATCGAAGATGGGCAATTGGAGCTTATGGTTCATAGGTTTGTTATGTTGTTCAACTGCTTATGCCCATTGTATATCATCCCATATTCTACCAATCAAACTCCACACTTTTCATTTTTACTCACCTTTTATATAGGAGGTTACTTCAAGATGATTCCAGAGGTGTTGCAGAGGCACTGAATGAAACAGTTTGCATCCATGATAAGTGCACTGGGTTGACTGTAAGAAAATCTAAGTAGCCTGTGAGTTTTGGATTGCAAAGGATCATAGTTTTCACATCTGGCTCATTCACCATATGCTATAAATTTTGCAGGTATTAGGGAAGTACTATTTCAGAATTGATCCTGTAGGAGAGGGTGCTAGATGGCGCCGATCATTTGGTCAGGAGATATACTCACCCTTTCTTTTAGCCTTCACAGAGGTGGTTAAAAAATGGTTGTTAAATGTGTTTGAAAATTCCCATTGGGCTGAACTTGTAACTTACAGCTGATGAATATTTTTGTTCATTTTCACATATTTTTTTAGAGTGAAGGTAACTGGAGCGATTCTCATGTCACAACCTTCTCAGGAATAGACCCCTCATACAACTTACCAGATAACGTTGCAATAATAACCCTCCAGGTGCATATCTTTCACCCTTTTAATGAGGAGACAGAATCCAAGGAAAATAAAACCAGAACATTTGCCTAAAATATGTCTATTCAATGCAAAGTAGCACTCTCTCACCCTCCAATGGACAGTATAACCGAATAAACTTAGACCTTTTGTTTGATACTTGTCCTGAATTTTTGCTCAGTGCTAATGTTAAGCCATCTTCTTGAACTCTGCAGGATCTGGGCGATGGAAAAATTCTTCTTCGGCTGGCACACTTATACGAGGTATATTTAATCTATCTACTTGTTTTTAATACACTCTTACCATTTTCCTGTTCAACTTCTAATTAATTCATAATCAAGAGATGAATAATACTTATCTGGGTTTGAAAAATATGCAATGATGTAATCTGGCTTTAACAAGTTATATAAGGCTTTCAGGTCGTATGATCTTTATATTTTATTTTACTTAGAAACATGAGATGATTTCATTCCTTTTCTGCATCATAAGTTTTACCGATTAGTATTGAGCAAATGATTTCTGCGAAGCCTGTTAAATGATTTTATGCTTCCCCTATTCTCTTGTTTCAACTTTTTGAGCCTTAATTTTTTGTCACATTGAATTCTTTCTCTTTGCCAATGCAAGATTGGCGAGGACAAGGATCTTTCAGTCAAGGCAAATGTAGAACTTAAAAAGTTGTTTCCCGGCAAACAGGTAGAACTACATGACAACTGATAATCCTTTAATAACTAATTATTTCATATTTAGCATGTCTTTTGTCTAAGGCGTTTCATGTGTAATTCCCTTGTATTCAGATAAATGAAGTAACTGAAGTGAGCTTATCAGCTAACCAAGAAAGAGCAGAAATGGAGAAGAAGAGATTGGTTTGGCAAGTTAAAGGGTCACCTCGAGAACCTAAGGTGTCAAGGGGAGGACCAGTAGATCCAGGAAAGCTAATGGTAGAACTCGCTTCCATGGAAATACGGACCCTTATTATTCAATTTTAAGCACTAAAGGTCCTCCAGGACCCCTGCTTCAAAAAAATAAAAATAACTAAATAAGCAATGTTATCAGATCAGAAATATGTTCAGGGCTCGTTTGGCTGTTGTTTGTGGACTCAAGTTCATTGCCAATAAAGTGCATTGTTCCCGCCTTCACTCTTGACATCTAATAAAAGCAACATATATTTTGTGATATATGCTTCAAAACAAACAAAATTAATATAGACATAATAGTATGTCACTTCAAATATTTTTATAAAAAAAATAAAAATTGAAGTATAATAAGAATATATTTTTTAAAAGCATTTCAAATTTACTTTTTAAAATTTGAATCTGTCCAAATTAACTTTCGATTAGGTTAAGTGAGTAAGTTAGATCAAATCATTAACATTTTTTGTGTTCCAACTGTATAGTTTTGAATATTCATGAGTAAAAAAAAATTTAGTAGATGGGAGAACAACAATATAATATGATGACTTGCATGATAATACTGAAAGTCCGATAGTTAAATGTTAGTACACATTAATTTGGATCTTCTCTAGCAACTTTTCATGCGGTTAATAATATCCTCCAAAATTTCAATTGTTTATTATACGATTATATAAAACTAAAAGAAAAAAAAAATACCATGCATGCTTTTGATTTATAACCGAGAGAAATAATAGTTAGATAAAATCCAATCATTCATGCATGTACCAAGAGTATCAAATTCTTGGATGAAAGACAATTTGGGTAGAAGTATTTGGACATATCATGTTGGTTAGGCCATCTTTATCCATGCAACAATTATTTTATCATAACATGAAGAAATATGTCTGGATCCACTTTAGTCACAAAACGATTACCTCTCTACAAGGAACTCGAAGAAACCACCTGCTACGCTCGCTGTTGTTTGCTCAAAAAACCAAGGTAAGGAATTAAGAATGCACCATCATCTCTCTTATTCGTATCCAATAAAATCAGGTGTAGTAGTCTGACAATTCTAATTTTCAATGATCTACTCTAAAATATAAATGTTTTCTGTAAGGGATAATCTTGTTAGAAAAAATAAGAATTATGTGTAAAATTTAATCTTTTATAATATTATCAGGTATTAATTAAATTTTGTAAAAATTATTTTAATTATAAAAAACTAAATTATTTTATTTTTTAAGTTTTATAGAGATTTTGATTTGATCTCTAATATTTTTTATTCGGTTTAATACTCTAATTTTAATTGAGTTGTTTAGATTCTTTTCCGATTAAATTTAGTCTTTTAAATTTTTTTAACTTCATCCAAAGTTTTTCTTTAACTTCATATTGTCTTTCAACAAAAATCCTGTAAATAACATTTTAGAAACTTTCTTCATATTTTACCATTACGTTATCATCTAAAACTTCTCAACAACTATTAGAACTTTCTTATTTTTTTCACACCATTTCTTATTAATAATTTTTTTTAATGTTAAACATTTAACACCCTGCATGAAATCACCATATTGATAACAAATTAAAACTCTACTATTACCATAATTAATCATCTATTACAAGATCATACCTACATTAAATATCAAAACATTTATTACAAGATCATACCTACATTAAATATTAAAACATTCATTTGGTTGATGAAATTTGAAAGTAGAATGAAGTTAAAGAAACTTTGGCAAAAGAATAATTAAAAGTACTAAATTAAAAATTTTAATAAAACAAATAAATAAATCTAAATTTAAATTATATTTAGTAGAATTAATTAAGTAAAAATGATAAATATATTTATAATTTTTTAAAAATTATGAAATTATAATTTAAGTTTTTTATTTTTAAAATAATAGATTTTGGTTATTATATTTTAAAATAAATTATTTTTAATCCTTTTGATGTATTAAATATTAATATATATTACATATTAAATAAGAATGAAAATAGATATAATCGAATTAGGTTCTGAGAGTTTAAATTTAATCTATTTAAAAATTATTTTAAGCATAACTTAATTTAAAATTTACAAGTTTGTTTAAAAATTTATATTTTAAAAAAAACTATTAAATATACTTAAAATTTATACAAACAATTAATTAAAAAATTTATAAACTTAAACTTTATACAATAAAAAAATTATTAAATAGATATAAAACATAAAAATATATATTAAAATAAATACTATATAAATATAATATTTAAAATAAATATAATAAATATAAATATATAATATACGAAGATAAATAGATCCTTAAATATATTAAATATATTTTTTTACAATTTTATAATTTGTTTACTTAAAAAGATTTGTTAATAAATTTAAGTATATCTATTTATTAAAACTAAGTCAAACTAGATTTTAATAAATTGAGAGATAGGTTTCAATTGAAAAATATTAATTTATTTTAAAAAATTATTATTTTTAAAAATAAAAAATTAAAATTAAAATTTAGAAGAAACTAAAAATATATTTAATAAAAAATTATAACAATTTTAAAAGATTAAATAAAAACTTAAATTAAATTTAAAGAATAAAAATAATAGCTTTTTAAAAAATAAATGAGTGAAAGAAAGTTATTTTTTATTTAATTTTTTTACATACTTAAATATAGGTTAAAAGTAAGTTTATGTAGAAAGGTAACATTTATAAGATAAAATATAATATAATAGTTAAATAAAAATGAATAATTTATATTTTATTATATATACATGTATTTAATTTAAATTTAATCTTAACTGTTAATTTTATATTTATTATAATTATAATTAACCAAATAAAAAAAATGAAAAATGAAAATGATGACTCCAGTTGAACATTGGCACACACTTGCAGAGAAGAGAAGGCTGTACAGGGCATTTGTTTGTTAAGTTGCCGTCCCTCCATTTTCCGCGACGAAACGGACGCCCTCAACGACTGTGACTGTGTAACTGCGCTCCGTAACATTTATACTTGGGCCAGCCAGCCACTGCCATATATTGAAGTTAAACCTTTCCATTCCATCATTTTTCGCGACGCCACCCAGGTTTGGATTCTCATCTCTCCATTTCCTAGATCTGCTGTATATTGCACCTTTTCTCATCCACCAATCGCATCGTCGCCTCTAATGCGCACATCTTAATGAATGATTTCAATGTTTTGAAATTAGCCAACAAGACTTGATGGGAAAGGAAAACCAAGCGTCCACCATGGAAATCGACGATCCCAAATCCACCGTTTCTAATCAGATCCTTCCTAAATTCTCCATTAACGGTTTGTTTTCCTCCTTCATTTCGTTCTGCCTTCTTCAGTCTCCTCTGTACTGCTAGTATTACGCTAGTGTTTATTCGGTCGATTTTCTTTTCTTTTCTTTTTGTTATTGTTGTTTTTAATCTGATAGTAAAATTTTGATCAACAGTTCTGCAGCTCTTAAAATCTGCGCAAATGCAGCATGGCTTGCGGCATGGAGACTACACGCGCTATCGGTATGCGTATTTATCATTGCTAATATAGCGTCATATAACAGTTAGGTTTTCTTTGTGTATATATTTGTTTTAATCCCAAAGAATGATACAAAAGAGGCATTATTGAATGGCGATGTAGTAGACTGCTTGTTCTGTTTAAGAAAATATTGAGATTATGTACAGTTTAACAGTACAAATCGGGGAAAATGGCTGTGGACATGTCAGCTTTGCCTTTACACATCATGTTGTGGACACTGTTTGTCTTGTTATCTATAGTGCACATTGGTGACTCAATTTGAGATTTAAGTCTTATAGCAATTGTCTGAAATGGGCAGAAACTTATTTTAAGGCCTGACCATACTGCATACATGATCTGATTATTACAAGTGATGGAAACCGTCTCTTCAGGCCATTGATTTAACATTATGAAATATTTATAGATTTGTCACAAGTGGATATTTTCTCTTTAACATTGTAGGAGGTATTGCACAGCTCGTTTGAGGAGGTTATATAAATCATTGAAGTTTACCCATGGTCGTGGCAAATATGCAAAAAGAACCATAACTGAGTCTACTGTCACCGAAGCTAGGTATGCTTACTTATTGTATCTTTCTTCTCTCATTTGTGTTCTGTGAACTTTTTGTGTAGTTTGTTTAGACTTTAGATTGAAATTGTGTAATAGAAGGCAACATTATGAGAAAGTTGAGGACTTAAGGACCAATTGGATGTTTGGCTTTAGTACCTTTCTTACTATCAAACCATTTATGGGTTCTTTCTCTATAATTAGTTACTTATGATCTTCTGAGTTCTCTTAAGAATCACAGCATTAATGATACTTGTGTCATTTAAAACTCTAATAAAGCTTGAAGAAGGTTATAGTAACATTAGTTTGTCAAAAGTCCAACCAAATGTTGGTTGAGCTTGACACTGTGCTGACCTGTAAACAAACCTATCAGGGTATTAACTTGAAAACTGGAACTATGGGCCTTAAGCTATTACACATCTGGCTAAAATTAAAGATTTTAATCTAATAATTCACTTCCGCAGTCTTGTTGCTAGAACAAGATATTCCTGTACTACAAGAATGAACCCACCTTTTTAAGGTGAACTTAATAATTTTGCTTGTGAAATGGTTTCAACCTATGTGCCTGGAATGTTAAATAACCTTGACATTTTAATTAGTCTGAAGCTTCAGGAAGTTATCAGGAAGCAGCTGTAACTCACTATAGGGAATAACTAGAATATTTTTCATCGAGAATCTTATGTCTTAGTTGTGAGGTATAAAAGACTATGTGGAATCCTTTATTCATAACTTTTCACAAACACATGCACACACACTCAGTTGTGCGCTCACACATGTGAGAAAAATTTCGATGCTGTTTTTATCTTAACAGATAAATGGAAGTTAAACTTCTCTTCCTGACATTTTACTTGAAGTGATTGATAGAATGATAGGACTATTTTAAAGCCTTTAAATATGAAAATCACATAAATTACTTATGAATAGATTCAGATTATGTTTTCTTTTTATTTTGGTTGGAGAGTGGGGTGGGGATTATACTTCTCTTATTCGTCCAGCAACTATTTTCTGGTGTCATTCGTCTTGAGCCACTTTCTGATATATTCTTAGTGTTCATTCTGTTGCTAATACTACATGCTTGTCATTATCTGAACCTGTAACCATCCTGTCTAAACCATGGTTTCTCCTGTTTCTTTTTAAATGATTTGAAATGATGTTTGGGAAAATGAGGTTAATAAACATTTGATTTGTATGCCATTTTTTTTTATTATTTATGCATGGTTAACAAGGGAAGTTACTTGATTGTGATTCAGGTTTCTTCACCTGGTTCTCTATTCAGCAGAGCGAGCTTGGAGTCATGCTATGGAGAAAAGGCAGCTTCCTGATGGACCAAATGCACGGCAACGTATCTATTTGATTGGTAGGCTGAGAAAAGCTGTAAAATGGGCTACTTTGTTTTCACAATTATGTGCAGTCAAGGCAGATTCTAGAACATCTTTAGAAGCAGAGGTGTGTTTTTTGGCCAGTTATTTAAAAAAATATATGCGGCGATATTTGCTTCCTGCATCTATTTGAATTGCGATTTATTTACTGACATTTTATTTTTCATTTTTATTTATTATTATTTTTCTGATTTGTGAATTGATTTTCCAGTCAACTTAGCATTTCAAATGTCTCTATTTATTTTGTATTTATAGAATAAAATCATATATGATTTTGTTTCTTTTAAGGCTTTCAGATGTTTGGTTTGATCTACCCTGGTAGCAATACCATAAAGGTAAGATTTACACAGACAGATGAAAATTGGACTAGCTAAAATGCACATTTAACTTATCGAACTTTTGGGATAAGTTTCAGTTTCATTCTTAAAGTGTAAATTAATTTAGCATCTTTTGATTCTTGATTACAATACTCGTAATATAAAGTACCATGTAGTTATAAGTTGGAATATACACTTTAATGGTGTTGAACTTATAGTGTTTTAAGCAGAAAAATAGGAAAAGAGAAAATTACTCTAAATAATATTAGATTGATATGTTATGTAATGGTGTTACTAAATGACACAATGGTGCTTTTTATATTAATGATTTCCATTTACTGGTACCAGTTAAGCTCACTAATATAGTACGATAACTAACTCTAATTAGACAAGGAAACCAATCATGAAACATAAAAATTAGGAAACAACTCCTAACATTGCTTCCTGAATTCGATGGCTAATTGATTCCACAATATATTCCAAAGATATTCTATGATATTACAAATGTATTCTGAAGATACACTAAAATGTTATAATTACTCAAGATATTCTAAAACTCCCCCAATTGAGCTAAAGCTTATTAGGCTTTAAGTTTGTTACAAGAAAATGACATAAAAGCATAAAGTGAGCTCCATAGATATCACTGGACATCAACTCTAGGATGCTGGAGATGGCTGTAGCATGGTTACAACTTACAATAATCATTGTTTGTCAGCCTGGAAAGCTAGTTGGAATATTTCATATCCAAGGAATAATATACTTTAGTAGAAAGATGCTTAGCGAAAATTTCTTCAGAAGCAATTACACACCGGAAAAGAACTAAAACTTTTTCAACCTGCTGCATTTCAAAGCTTCAAACTGCAAGGGGATTATCAGCAAGAAAAAAAATTACAAAACAATACAGGGTAATAATTATGGGGGACAAAAACATAATGTAAGAACTGTTTCAAAGAGCTCAACAATGGAATAGTGATGGGATCAGATGACAAAGGGATGATATCATTCTGTCACCATGTTGAATTGTATTGTTTTCAGTAGGGAAGGTGGAAAAGAGACAATAGAAACTCTTAATAATAATTTATTAGATTGATTGTTTGATTGATATGGTGTGTAGTAATGTATTACTAGATACTAACACTATGGTCTGACATACTAGTACAAGCCTAAATCCACTAGTACAGCATAAAATAACAAATAAGGAACAATTCCTAAGATTGATTCCTCAAGTAGATTACTAATTGATTCCACAATCTATTCCAAAGATATTCTAGGATAATGTAAATATATTCTAAAAATATGCCAAGACACTTAAATTACTCTCACAATATGCTAAGATTTAATTGTAATGAATCAATAACTTGTGGTAACTTCAGAAAGATACAGCATCATTTTGGAAAAATAAGAAAGTTGATAGATTTTGCTTTCAATGATTTGAAGTATGTAATTTTTGCCATTTTTTTCAAGGATCTTACACAAAATTGGTGCTAAATTTGAAGTTTCAAAATTAATTTGAAATTAAAGTATATTGGGAAAACTGTAGCCCAAATTTTAGGAACTAAAGTATATCTTATCTTTCAAACTATCAAATAATCTATGGACTTAATTGATCTTATTCTGTTTTTATTTGATACTTATTATTTTCAATTTGTTACTTATGATAGGGAGTCTCAAGTTTTTCAAAATGCAAATCTTTTGATAAATTTGTTACTTTTTTTTATCAATGGAAATTAATATTTTCTTTTGTTGATGAGGAATGACAATGCTTTGCCTTGATTATTTATTAAATTCAGGCCTATGCATCCTACATGAAGGGTAGCTTGCTGTTTGAACAAGATCAGAACTGGGATGTGGCTTTAATGCACTTCAAAAGTGCCAGGTACACTTGTCGCCTCCTTGGTTTGTATGTACTGCCTTAGAAAGAATGTGAATAATTTAAAAATAAATGCCTTTTTCTTGGAAGGCATATATTTCTTGAAAGGAACTAGCATAGCTTGGTTGAATTGAGATCTTTCTGTGAATAATTTAAAAATATGCCTTTTTCTGGGACACTTTCGTTTCCTCCCTTGTATTGCGTTTTAACTATGTTCTATTTGATAGGGCTGTATATGAAGAATTAGGGAAATATGGAGATCTGGATAATCAAGTTTTGTGCCGTGAGCGAGTTGAGGAACTGGAACCTAGTATCCGATACTGCCTTCACAAAATTGGCCAGTCAAATATACAAGCCTCTGAACTTTTACACATTGGTGATATGGAAGGTCCAGCATTAGACCTTTTTAAGGCCAAATTAGAGGTTGGTTTGGACTTTGGATTACTTTTGTATGTACCATTTGAAAAAAAAAGAGAAGAAAAAGTCTTGTAGTATTCATATCTTTGCAAATCAGCATATTCAAATATTCTTGATATCTGGGTGGTGCATTGAGAGAGATTTTTGTTTTGATGTTTATTCAACTGAGGGACACATTCATGCATAAATACTTGGTCTTTATATAGAAAATGAAATATCTTAGATGTTAATTATCTTACAAGCCTCTGAACTTTTACACATTGGTGATATGGAAGGTCCAGCATTAGACCTTTTTAAGGCCAAATTAGAGGTTGGTTTGGACTTTGGATTACTTTTGTATGTACCATTTGAAAAAAAGAGAGAAGAAAAAGTCTTGTAGTATTCATATCTTTGCAAATCAGCATATTCAAATATTCTTGATATCTGGGTGGTGCATTGAGAGAGATTTTTGTTTTGATGTTTATTCAACTGAGGGACACATTCATGCATAAATACTTGGTCTTTATATAGAAAATGAAATATCTTAGATGTTAATTAGCTTTTGTGAATAACCTACCTTCATGCTCAAGAAGTACCACTGTTTTGATTCTTTAGTGAAAGTTTGTGCTTTGTTCTTTCTGATTGGATCCTACGTAGGACTCTTGTATATATATATGAGTTAGGATCCGCTGACACTAGATGTAAAACTTAACACTTGCACCAACTTAATAACTTTTTCATAGAATGTAAGATTCATCAATCAAACCTTTGAATCATGTGATAATATATTTATGATCATATATATAAAATTTCAAATAATTTGGATATTTGCAGGTATGTTATTCAACTACTGATATTTACTTATATTTAAATAACATATTAGATGCTAAAATAAAGTCATGCAATGAAGTATATTAATTTTTGTTTTGTATAAAACTTTACAAACATGATCTACTTCATAAAAACTTTTAAATCAACGGTTGAATTGATAAATCTTATATTCAATCAAAAGTTATTGAGTGGGTGTATATGTTAAAGTTTGACACTTGATGTCAAAAGATTCTGACTCTCTCTCTCCATATAAGTATCAGGTGTGACAGTCACTTGTTTTTGTATTTAACTATAGTATCGCTTACTATTTCCATTAAAGAATCTTAATCAGTTGTATTCTTTCAAGTGGTAGGCCACTGTTTTGATTCTTTTGAAAGATGACAAGCTTTATTGCATTCACTACCTGATGAAAATACCTAATAAAATGACATTTCTTCCAGGCTGTTATGGCAGAGGCAAGATCTCAACAAGCTGCTTCCATGACGGAGTTCCATTGGCTTGGCCATAGGTTTCCAATATCAAATGCAAAAACAAGGGTTTCCATTTTGAAAGGTTAGTAACCTTTTTTTCTCTCAGATAAGAAAGGGAAGATAATTGAATATTTGAATTATCTGTTTAATTTTTATAGTAATCTTTCTGTCAAGTCTTAACAATATTTTTGTTCTATGTGAATTGTCTTAATTGTTTCTTTGTCTCTCTGTAAAATAGCATTTACTGGTCTACTTAATATTCCTTTCTCTCTTGCTGTTTCTTTCATGAGGGTGCTATGATAAAGCTAATTGATTGTGTTATTGTCAAAATGGCATGTACTGTTATCAATTAGAAGTTACCCTTTTGATTCTTGCGGTAATCCAAATTCAGGACAAGTCCTTTGGTTATATTAAATTTATTTTGAAAATGTTTGTTCTGAGCACCTAGTGTGTTAGTTTCAATAATTTTAGTCATGTGATTGATTTCCAGTGTAGATGTGCTGAAAACAATTCATTTATGGCAATATAGTTTGGCCAATTGAAAAAATTATCTGATCCAGTTTTTACTTCTGACATGCATGCCTCAGTTGACACCCATTGTGTCCCTTTCGGTGATTTACATAGAAAAATTTACCTAACCAATGTGGAGGGTTTAAATCCATGTACAGAATATATCAGCTGATATGGTGCCAAATTGTTAAGGCATGAGGATGTCTGAGTCAGATTCTAGATCTAAAATTCAGCATGACTATAGGAACCTACAGTGTAATTTAACAGTTATCTTTTATTTAATTGCACAATTCATACCATATCAAGTAATTTTACGATTTGAGTATTTTTCTCAGCTCAGGAGCTGGAGAAAGATATACATGGTCCCTTGGCAGACACATCTCCAGCAGACAAAAGACTTGTTATTTTTGACAAAATATTTTCTGCATATCATGAAGCCAGAGGCCATATTCGGACGGATTTGGTATGGGAAATCACTTGATGTTTTTCCTGTTGATTTTTTATTATCACTGAGATCTTCTTTTACTTGTTAGAGAGTGAGAGTTCTTTATGCCCTTTGGTTTTTCTTCATTTACTTCTAATATTTCATATGTTTTAGGCCACTGCAGGAAGTGCAGAAACTGTGAAAGATGACTTAAATGGTCTTGATAAGGCAGTCAGTGCCATATTAGGAGAAAGAACCATTGAGCGCAACCTCTTATTAGTTAAGATTGCAAAAAGTAAACTTGCTAGGCGCCGCGATGATAAAAATGAGAAAGTCACTAAACCTGAAGAGCTTGTTCGCTTATATGATCTCTTGCTGCAGGTTGGCATTTGTGATTTTGCTTGTATATGTACATTAATTAAATGTGCTTTTTCTTATGGAAGAACCTACAGGCTACTGTATCCTTTTCTTGTTATGTTCCTCAGATTGAATGGCAATAATTGTATGCACCATGTATTTTGCAGAATATTGCTGACCTTTCTGATTTAGTCAGTTCAGGAAGGGATAAAAAGCCAGAAGAAGTGAGCTTTGCTGAAGAGTGTGCGTGCAAAACTTTGGCTTTTCGAGCGGAAAGGTTTGTTTCATTGAAGCAATTATTTCCTTCTGTGTACACACATGGAGCTTAATTTACCAATTTCTTCTACCTAGTATTATTTTGTTAGATTAGACTTCTTTAATATTAAAAAAAATGCCCATTTTATAAATTTATATTTTATATTTGGGGTTGGGGCATAAAAAAACCCTTTTTTCTGTTAACGATTTTGGGCTTGGCTCAACCTGAATAGCCCATGTCGCCTAACAAGGCGTATGTGAACTGTCTTCTATATATATTGATATACTTCCTCCGTTCATTTTTATCTATTGTTGAGGGTTGTTTCTGATTTCACATGGATTAAAAAAGTTAATTATCGTTCTCATTTGTATTGAAATTATTATATGATTTTCTAATATGCCCTCAATCTCTATCATTGACTAACTTTTCTTGTTAATTAATGTCGTTGTTAAGGGTAGGGGTATTAATGGAAAAAAATTATAAATGTTGTTTCAAACTTCTAAAGTGACAGATAAAATAGAATAAAAATTTTATAAAATAATGACATAAAAAAGAATGAAGAAAGTAATATCACTAGTTTGGTTGCAAAGTGTAGTAAATCTCATCTCAGCAACAGTGATTGTTTGGGGGTACTGGATATTGTTTGACTGCTAAGAGCATCATCAATGGAAGTTGCTTATTGAGTTCTAAAGGTTAAGGCAAGGTGCTTAAAGAGTTGCTGGGTTGGAGAGTTGTTTATTTAAGTATAAATTGCTTGAATAAGCAACTCTCATCTTAAAGATGATGTGTATGTATAGGACCCACATAAAAATTATTAAAATAAAAATTTAAGCAACTGTCTAAAGTTGCTGGGTTGTAGATGCTCTAAGCAGCTACTTGTAATCTTCATTGATCAAATTTTGGTTGTAGGTCGAATCTCTGCTTCCAATGATCGTTTTGACCAAATAATTATAATGTAGCTTCTGCAACAACACCAAATTGTTTTTTTTTAGCTTTTTCTTAAACTGGTTTTCAATATTTCCAAACACAGTTCTTTATACCAAAATCATGCTGAGCCTTTTGCCTTCCTCTAGATAGCCTTGATGTTCACCCCATTGAAAAATATACTCTTTGATGTCACTTATCTTAGTAATGCTTCAAGTATAACCACTTGAGCATTTCTATATTTTTGAATATATTCTAGAAAATATTGTATTCATGTAAGCATTCAATTTTTTTCCTCTTGTTTTTTCAAGAATGGCTGGCATTTTTTCAATCTACAAATTGTTTTTAGGTTCTTGTTTTTACCAAAATGTATCAGAAAATTCATATTCTTCCATTTGTTTTTCATTTTCACCCAAAAGGAAGTGCCCAGAAACTTTTGCTTTTGGATTTTACTTCTAAAAGTGAGAAAAGTGCACTTTAGTGAATTACAATTATGACTGTTAATTGGAGAATTAATGGTTGTGACTTTTGTCAACTTCATAGTTTGTTATACACATGCATGCGTTTGATCACAGTCTCCATGGTTGATTTGATTTTCTAAGTAATTGCACTTTTTCCTCTAAAGTGCATCCCCACACCTTAGAGGAGCCAAATTCATTGCTTTTATTGTATTGTAATTATATACAGTTTTCCCATTCTTTGAATTTTTTTGTATTTGTATCATTTAATATATATGACATTTTATAAAAAAAATATTGATGGTTTATTTATTGGTTAGCTGCGGTTTTTATGCAATAAGTTTATTGTTTTGTTAGTGATTGGGTTTGTGGCAGCAAGTTTCCTCACCTCTTTTGGGAGAGACATGGGAATCTTTGGTTTTGGACTTTGGGTGGCTGTCAGATAAGTGGTTGTTGTGCTGCTGGAACAGCCAAATCTGTTTCCATCTCTTCAACTTGCTTCCTATAATTGATTTCATTGCTTGGATTTAAAGGGATTTTACATCCTGAATTAACATGCCCCTGACTTACTACTTCAGGTGCTTTTATGTGGCAAAGTCCTACAGTGTGGCTGGAAAGAGGGCTGAAGCATATGCTTTGTATAGTCGTGCTCACAGTTTGGCAGAGGATGCCATGAGAAAGTTTAAAATGTTAAATGGGGATAATGAGGTAATTTCCATTTCCTTGAATTCTCTCAATTCAGAAACATATGCCTCATCCTCTTTTAACCGTAGTGTAGGCTTTTGAAGCTTGATGAGTGTAAATTGTAGGATTTAAAGTTAGTGGACTGAAGTTTGTTTGTCCAAACACTTCAGGTTGTAAAGCATAATTTATGTATGTAAAAAAAAATTACCTTGTTTTATGATAAGGTTAGTGGACACCCCACTGAGCAATGCTGCTAGCTATATTTGTATCCCCAAATCATCTTTTGGCTAATTTGGGGCACTAAAATATGCTTTGGGGTCACTCCATTTTGTGGTGTTCCTGATTGCAAGAACATTCCAGAGAACTGCTTTTCTCAAGTTGCAAGAGACAACTTTTATTGATTTTCGAGTCCCCTTCTCTTCATGTAATATGTTGACTTGTTGCATAAAGGCAAAATTTTATTTCTCAAGTTGAATTCCAAAAATTTTATTGGCTGTTGAAACTTATGATCGAAACTTGTTGGTACTGCTGATTTGGATTCATATTTTTAAATTCATTGTACAATTGTATCATGTTCAATTTGACTGCTGTTTTATTCTTCTGTAATTGTTTTATCCCATGTTTGGGGTTGGCAGAATATGATGAAAGAGTTAGAGGACTTGTGCAATGAGTGCAGATCTAACAGTTGTATAGAGCATGCCTTGGGGATCATGGAGGAGAAGAGGGTTCAGGAGAATCTATCCGAAAGGATCTCCAATATTTCTTTGGCTGGAGCTGAGCCGGTACTTTTAGCATTTGCTTGTACTCATTCCACATGCATTTACTTCTTGTGTGATCCCAATTTTGGTTTGTTTTGGTCATCCTCCATTGTCTGGAAGGTTTTGACTTAGCAACTGGATAAGCATTCCAGAGAAGATTCTTCCATGTACTCTGACACATATCTGTTCCTTGTTTCAGTTAGAAAAGTTCCTCCTTGAGAAACTTGATGTTTATGAATCTGCTGTGGGTGATTCAAACGTGAAACGTGCTCCACGCATTGCAGCATTTCCCCCAAGTTTCCAGGCTATCTCCCGGAATCCTATTGTGCTGGACCTTGCTTATAACAACATTGAATTCCCACCCATTCAGCATAGGATGAAGAAGGACAGAAAGCAAAAGGGGGGCTTGATGAGTAGAATATTTGGATGAGTATCCTGGATTATGTTTTTAGTTCTTCAAATTGAAAAATTCTTTACAAATGATTTGATAGTTATGAATTTCATCTGGTATTGTGAATCTTGAGGCGTTGATACACAAGTTTTGGGCGGTCTAGATAATAAGAAATTCTATTTCATTAACTGCTTTGTTATAACATCTGAATATAAGTAGCGCTGGTTGTTCTGTCGATCAGAAAAGGAATTGAAGGGCGATGATATTATTAGGATCGAGCTTCATGCTCTTCTGCCAGTCATTCTTTATAGAAATGCATCAATTTCTGCAAGTTAAGTGTAACGTGTAACTTGAATTACTAGAAATTCAACAGGAAGTCTTATTTTATGCCATTAGTATACTAATAACTGGAAATCTAAATGATAAAATGAATATAATCACATTCATTTTTAAATTTGGCTCCTGCGGGGGCTTAGGAAAATTCGAGAAGTTATAATTGTTTGAAGATAATTTTCTTTTCAAAAAGGAATTTTAACGTCCTATTTTGTTATGCATGTACAAGTTTTGTCTATTAATTTTAATCATTGACTTATTTTATTAATGGTTGTAACTTATCGTATATTCAAAGTGAATCATTGCTTTAGAGCAATTAAATTCACATTGATTAAGAATTAATTCATCCCAATTAGGTGTTTTTTCCAAGGACAAGAAATAGTGATTATGGGAGCTGCTGTTTAACATATTAGACTAGCTATTATTTTTTATTGGGCGGGTAGAGTGGTTAAGGCATGGCTCTCGGTAACTAAGTTCCCTGGTGAACGAGTGTGTACATTCATTCATTCACCATGAAAATCTGCTGTAACTCTCGTCTCTTATGTTGCATTATATATGTTAGAGGCGACATATTAGATACTTAGAAGCTCATTTGGTATACAATATAATGGAGCAGTGGAGCACTGGTGGTTGAGCCTGGGAATTATACTTTTGGCTGATGAGGTATAGCATCAGGTTCAAGATGCCAGCTGTCCTCAGGTATGCCATAGCTTTCAATTCCAGCCACTCTGTACGCTTAAAGTTGATGAGAAAAGCTTAGCATCTCTGTTTCAAAAATTGTGTAAGATAGATCAAATCCCTCATGCCTTGGCCTGCGGAAGAAAATGTTAGACAATCCTGTACCTCTTCAATTTTGGCTACTTCAATCCCATTGTTTTCAGAGAAATCAGAAATAACTTCTACCATCCAAAATTGACATGTTTCATAATCTGTGCGCTCCCATTTTCTATTCCAATTCTTATACATAGCCCAAATCTCACCTTTCTGGGGATAGATAATGTAGCGTGGCCTAGTTGCACCTTGCACATACTTGACTAAATGGGAGAACTGAGACATAGCCAGCATGATATTACTATTGCTTTATTTAAAAGTTCCACAAGCAACGGGTAGATCTCTCCATTTGTTTTCAACTTCATGAGCTTCAGATTCTAAAATTGTTACACAAACTTGCCTGTTAGAAACTAAATTATTTACTACAGCATATTGTCGAGGCATGATATCCTTCCCACAATAAATCGCCCAAACTTGACCAGCGGCAAAATCATCTGTTGATATCTTGTGTTTCAAGAATTTACCCTCTGATTGAAAATTCCCAGCACACAACGGATTCTCACTAATATTACTATCCTTTATAGGATTCCTGTCACCAATATGCTGAATCAAATTGTTGGGCAAAACCATTTGCTCCAATTCAAATAAAACTTCATCTTTCTCACCCATAAGCCTATAGGCTGGGATCTTATGAGAGAAAAACAAACTGTTTGGAGAAAGATGAAACAATGCAGGACTACTTCCACATCTTAGTCTCTTGAAGACACTGGAAACCATTAACTTCCGCCAAGCAAACAAAATTCCCACCAGTACATTTTCAATAATCAGAAAGCATTTCTATCAATTGAAACTTGCATCCTTTAAAAGCTTCAGGATTCCAGACCCATTCATTGACAACCACGTCCACATACAGTGCCCAAATCTCAGCTCTCCGGGTAAATTTCAATGTGATCATCCAACTGACCACAAGCCCAAGCACATTTGTAGGAAAAGATTCCTGCTCTCACCTGATCACATTTATTTAGATCCAGACGAAAGGCTCCACAAGCAACAGGAAAACCAGCATTGCACCATGCTCTTTCATCAGCCCCAACAGGAACCGGTTTCAACCATGTAATACTCAGCACATCTCCACTAATGGAATTGATTTATGCATATCGGTGGCACTGTTTAACCTCATCAGATTGATAGCGAACAGCCCAAACTTGTCCTGGTTCAAATAAATTGATATTTCTTTCTTCCTCAAAATTGTAAAATTCCTGTTGCGAACATTCTTGATCTACTTGATTGGATTCCTTCAAAATTCTCTGTTCAAACGGAACAGCAGGATATTGGATATCTCCGCACCTCTTTGAAGTAGAAACAGAAATCTCATTCGAAGAGACGAGACTATTGTCATGCCTAAAACCATGATAAAAGTGTTTCTCTCTGTCTGAAAACATGTTCAATGCATTTTCCACAATTTCTAGAGTTAACTCAGCTCCGGGAAACTCATCTTTGACACCATTTATTGAGGTAACAAGATCATGGAGATGGTGTCTAGCATCAGAATGAGTGGCAGTGGGATGTATTATATCAAGAATGAAGTAAAAATCAATCTCCTTATTTGATAACTTGACACTGGAAGTAAGCAAGAGTATGTCACAGGTGGTCAGCAACTCAGCATCAGACTAATTTTATCAAGTTCAGGGTATAGTAGCTGGACACTAAGTAACTTCTCTCTGGCACCAATGTACTTCCCATTGTGCATCATGATTGAAGCAGCCCACTTTTCCTGAAGAGCCTCCACCTTCTTCTGATTCAACTCTTTCATCTCCTTGGCTTCAGGATATAAATCCCAACACCCACTCGAGGAAATACGCTTAGTAAGTAGAGTTGCATATGCCAGAACAATTATTCAATGCATGCACTGACTTCAAAAAGCTGAAAGAGAAACTCTAATGAAGGCTGAGAAACGCACTTTCTTTTGTGCACGCACTTTCTTTTGTGCTAAAAACATGTTTAGGAATAGAGATGAGAAGATAGAAGTTCGATCAGAAACCATTGGAAAGCACAAGCTCCAGCTAGCTCTGCTCAAAATTGTGAAGGCAACACATTAACGGTGTGTATGATGTGTCAGTCACTGTAAGTAGTGTAGTGTCCCACGAGGACAAGAACGAGTTTTGCGTGCGTTTGCATGTGCTACATATACGGAGACAAGGAGACCCAAGACCCTCAATTTTTTGTTTGCTGAAACTTGGAATGGATACGGTAAAAATGGATAAAAATACTAATATCATAATCAAATTTTAATATTTATATTAATTTAATAATTTTATATAAAATATAAAATTTATTAATTTAATTATTAATTTAAAAATTATTATTAATTAGATATATATATAAAATAAGCATTAATAAATATTTTATTTAATAATTTTATTTTAATAATTTATATATTATTTAAATATATAAATATTAATAATTGAATAATATATATATAATTTTAAATTTTTTAAATTTAATATACATGATTATAAATATATTATAATAGATGAATTAAATTAATAAATTTACATTTTATATAAAATTATTAAATTAATATAAATATTAAAATTTAATATTTATTTATTAATAAATTTTAATTATATATATATGAATTAGATGAAATATTAAATTTTAGTATTTATACTAATTTAATAATTTTATATAAAATATAAATTTATTAGTCTAATTATTGAATTATGTTATAATATCTAATAAATTATATATATATATATATATAAATTTTATTATAAAATAAAAATTAATTAATATTTTATTTTAACGATTTATATATTATTTAAATATATATAAATATTAATAGTTAAATAATATATAATAAATTTTTAAAAATTTAATATATATATATATATATATAATTATTAAATTATTAAATTAATATAAATATTAAAATTTTAAGAACTAATATCATAATTCTAATTCTATAGATTTCACACCTACCTTCCTTATCCCAAACTCTCCGGTTGCCGAGTCGGAGAGATCCTTCAAAAGATCACATAAATGGAAAATTTGTTTTTCCCGATGCAATACTAAAAGAGGTGCCGGTCTACAATGAGTTAATCAATGGTATATGCACAAGTTAAGAGTTGAACTATTGTAACAGGTTTCTAAAATTTTTAATATTGTTTCAAATCCCAAAATTATGCTAAATTATATGAATCTCTAACTTAAAATATAACATATAATATAGGCTATTGTATATAAGATCAAGTGCGTTGCATTGCGTAAGCTTTGCATTTTATTCCATTTAAATTTATCAACAAATATTGAAAAAGAAATTTAAAAATTTTCCAAATTAATTTAATAGTGAAATTTTGTTATTAATTAAAATAATTTTTAATTAAAATATAAAAATAAATATTTTGTTTTTTATTTTAGAAATTAATTATATTTTATAAATAATATTAATCATAATTCATGTCATACAATATTACATATTTTGTATATTCTTTTTCAACAAGTTAGAAATTAGACAAATGAATGTCTCAAATACTATTTTTTTGAATATTTTAAATATTTTTTATTGATTTAATTAATTTATCATTTAAAAGAAAATTAAATTAAGAATTTACATGACAATTTTCACACAAAAAAAATCAATTTCAAACATTAATATCATAAAAATGTTGGATAATAAATATAACTAAAAACATTTTTATATAAAAATTAAAAGTATATTTTTTAAATTACAAATAAATATTTCATAAATAGAAAAGATATAAAATACAAACAATAAAAATTGTAAGTAAGACTAATAATAACACTTAATTTTTACTAATGGTATAACTAACATTAATTATTTTTTATAGTTAATTGGTGCCTAATAAATATATAAAGAATGATTATATATTATTTTTAACCTTTTTGAAAAAATTTGTAATTTAGAAGATTTGTTTGATTTATTAAATATTATTATTAGTTTTAATAAAATTTTTAATCTTTCATTTATATTTATTTTTAATTTTAGTTCTTATCATTTTTTATAATTTTAATTTCTTATTTTAAAAAATTATTGGTCTCTCATTTTAATCTTATTTTTAAAAAATTATCTTAATAATTATATAGTTTAACTAAATATACAGTTTAATCTTTAAAAATTACATTAAATATACTTTTAATCTCAAATCTAGTATTTATAAACTAGTATTAACTTGTTATAATTTGATATTGACAGAAATATGAATAATGTATGAACAAAATGTTATTAAATTTAACATATCAATATTCCAAAATATATAAATTAACATTTTTGAGAAATAAAATAATTTTTTAAAAGATTAATATATGAATAAATAAATAAATAAATTTAAAAATTAAATCATACACATCGATATTTTTAAAATTAAAAATATAAAATTCAATAATAAAAATTTAAATTATAAAAAATATATAAATTAAAAATTAAAAATTCAATTAAACATTATTATTATTATTATAAAAAGGACATTTTATTATTACATACATTGCTTTTAAAAAAATATAATAATTATTATTAAATAATCACATATATTATAACGATATATATTGCATGATGTGGCACTTTGTCTCAAAAACATATTGCCTAATGTTTTTTAGTCACAAAGATTATTGACTATTTCTTTTATGAATCTAGGAATAAGATGGCCACGACCACGAGGCGTAAACACAAACGACCTGTCTCATTTAATGTGTCCTATTTTTATTTAAAACCTTAATTTAGGGACCAAATTGCAATTTCTGCCAAAGCAGGAATTACTAGGTAATAAAGATAATTAATCTGCACGATCCATTACTTGAGATGCATATCCAATGGTCAAAGTGAAAACCAGATGTTGTTTTGCTGTGTTGTGACACGGTGTGTATAGAGAGAGAAAATTAGATGGTAGTTGAGATTTCCAGCGACAGACATGAAAAATTACAACCACTGCCTCAAACCTTCAAATGCGCTTTTAATTAACATTAATTTTGACAAAACCAAACAAACAAATACCTTTCTTTCTTTTTTTCGTCTTTTATCTCCCTGAAACTATTAACCTTTTCCTGCAAAACAAAATAAGAAGAACACGAACAACAAAAGAAAATACGAAAGGATAATCATAAACATTAGTGTTTGAAAAAATGAATTTCACAAAACTCAACGATTCTCCCATGTTCCGCCAACAGGTTCTGTTCTATGTATTCTTTTTCCGGTTCATATAAGATTGATATCATTCTACGTGTTAGGGTGCTTTGAAATATATATATATTAAAGAACATTGGTCTTATTTTCCTTTTACGTAGAGAGATATTTATATATGCATGCCGTGATTCGTGGTTAGTGTTGTTTTGGTTTATTCATTGTTGTTTAGGAGGGTCATGTGTTTTTTATATATGGTTGGTGGTGTCCTTAATTAACACGAATTGATTGATTAATTATGAATCATGAATGGCTATGGATGCAGCTCCAATGCATGGAAGAAAGTTCAGATTTGTTACGCTCCAGATGCTGGAAGTTCTATAAAGGATGTCGAAAGTACACGTGGGTTTTCAATGCCATTGTTTATTGAACTTTTGCACTTTTGAGACTGTTTTCTCCATAGCTTCATGTATGTTCTGCCAGTAATTGATGATGGATTGCCTAGTGCTATAACATTATTTAGAAGCGTGCCAATTCATGCATACGTATAATTAGATCATCAGCTCTCATAAGAGGGCACATACTTCAATATATATAAATAGAACAAAGACCAAAACCTCTATCTACTCTCCACTTTTATTCTAGAACAGTATAACTCGTTCACCTTTGGGGCATGATGAAACTTGAAATATGGAAGGATTTTGCAAACCTTAGTTTCCATAGCTAAAGAGTTCTAAATATTTCATGAGATTTTTTTTTGCATTCTTGTATAAATTAGTTTAGTTATCAATATTCTAAAATTATATGTATTTTGGTGACCTAATTATTTTTATGTTCATAATAAAGATCTTGTCAGCCAATACATATAATTAAAGATACCGGTTATGAAATCGATAAATAATTTTAAAAATGAGGGACCAACATTTCATAAGATACTTACATCCTTCATATATTGCAATTTATGTCTTGCTATTTGGTTTAATGAAGGCGTATATACTTTTGATCATTGAGACTGATTAAGCAGATGTGTTTAGCCAGGTTTTCACGTTCTTAAATTTGTAATGCCCAATATTTTAACTTTTTTAGGGAAGGGCTTGGAGAGGCATATGATGGAGACGTCACATTTTCAAGTGCCCTTGAAAATTTTGGAGGAGGCCATAACGATCCTCTATTTGTAACTTTGGGAGGTAAGTTTGGTTGGTCTCTTCCCTCCTCTTGCCTAATTATATTATAAGATAAACTTCAAATTAAATGATTTTTTTTGTCATATGCTTGTTGCTTAGTAAGAGGCGCCGATTGGGGATATTGTGTTTGTTGCTGGATGTATACTCCAGTTTAATGCAATATTATTTGTTTAGGCCGTTAAAGGAAATTCTATAATTCCTTGGATAATGTGATCTAAGATGTTTCAAATAATCTAATCTCATGCTATGCTTCTTTCATCTATTCCCATGATTTTCTTAACCACCATGCTTTCTTTGAATATTCAACAAAAAAAAAAATATTTTCTTTTTTTCTATTAATGTTGATCAACTTTGCGTTGGTATTATCAGGACCTGTTATGACCAAATTCGCTGTTGCTTTGAGAGAAATTAGTACACACAAGGAACTTCTTCGGTCAGAGGTAATGTTTGTCTAATGTCATTGTCTTTCTTATTTTTCAGCAATTTATTCTTTAGATAAGAAATGCTAGGACACTTTTGAAGTTATTCTTTATTATTGGTTAATTTTTTTGAAAAATTAAAACAGTTGTTTTTTAAAAAAATTATGAAATGTTTTGACTTTTTAAAAAATCAATCAATTAATGACAAGGAAAATAATGTGTGTTCATTTTTCTTATTTCGACTAGAACAATGGTGAAACTTAAGCTTTCCCATCTTTAAATTTGTATAAAATTGAAGCTTCTTTTGCGAGTTTTATATGTCGCTCAATTCAACTCTTTCTTAGATCTAATGATATGCGTGGGTTCTATTGTCTATTTATGCATCCATCTAAATTAGATTAAACTACAAGATGATATTGTTGATAATCCCTTTTTCTAAAGGTTTTTGAGTAATATATAAACAATTGTTCTAACTGATCATATTGCTAAGTTGACTCTACTTAATGTGGTTAATTCTTAGGTGGAGCACATGCTGAATGATCGGTTACTGAACATTCTAAATGTTGAAATCCTTGATGTCAAGGTACACTGTGAGTAGAAATTTTTTAAAATGTTTTAAATATAATTAATAGTGCGGATTATTATACCCTGAACCTATGGAATGTTAAGCCATATCATACTTGACACATATTGCTGTCACACAATGAAAATAACTGGTCAAAAAGATAGGATTCTCTTATTTACTGCTATATAACTGGAATCTGTTCAGTTTTTTTAGAAATAATGTTATTTAGATATTATTTCTTCACAAAAATTTTTACATCGAGAATGGGATAGGAAACATGGAGGAGAGAGAAGTGTAAAATAAAATAAATGATGTGATTGAAAGAGATAAAAAAATAAATGTTGTAAAAATTGGATGGAAGAATAATATTATTCTTTTAAATAACATTACAAAGGACATAAGCAACCGCTAAGAAATGACGACACTTTCAAAAAGATAATGCCCCTGAGAGTTAATTATATATTCGACAAAATATTTGTAAGCTGTAACTATTGCTTTCAGATGATTTGTAATTTTTTCTTTTTCACCTTTAATGCTTCAAGTGATGCTTTCAGGAAGCTCGAAGGCGTTTTGATAAAGCTTCCCTTGTACATGATCAGGTGCTTCTCAATTGCTTACAAAAATTGCACAATAAAATGATCGATCTCTGCACCCTCGTTGTTCCTATTATTCTACTGCATTTGTATACGTCTTGAGCTATAAAAAATTATTGCATGAGAAGAAGCATAAGTTATAATTAGTTAATTGAATAGTTTTTGTGGTTTTGGAGCATAGTATTTATTTAGTTTAGTTATATTTGTGGTTAGTATTAGAACGTCGCATACACCCTCAACACGTGACTTCACCAGCACAGCATGGATACAGTGTGACGCAAGTTTCTGTTAGGACGTTATAACCACCTCCACGATGCACAGGGCAGCGTTATGCTATAACGCATACATAGGGCTCTATGATAGTGACGCACACCATTGTATAAATGCCTGACACTGTATTGTTTCATTCGAGTAATCAGAAAATATTCATTCTTCGAGCTCGCTGCTCTCTCGTTCCTTAGGTGCCAAAACTTCTTTAGTTAGTGAGGGAGAGATGTAGAAGGTGGAGTTGCTGAAAGTTTAGAGAATTGAGAATATGCAATTTTATTACGAGAAATAGTAAAGATTTGTAATGGAGCGATTGACTTACATAGCTGGTTATTCTCAAAGGTAGAGGGATATGACATCTTTATAGGCTTGATTCCATCACCTTATATAGTTCTAGATTTATCTAACCCTTACATCTGGATGATTCTCCATTTTGGTAGATGAATTAGTTCTACAATTTACTAAAATTTCTAGATTCTAAATAGATTTCTAGCTAGTCGATATCCATGGCTATTGCGAAGATTCTAGAAATTTTACTTTCAACATTCAGTTTGATCCTTTACTCTTTCTGGCATCACCTTTATTTTGTTTGATTGGTTGAAACTTTTTTATTTATTAGGAGTAAGTTTTTCGATATCGATCATTGCTCGTTTGATGCATTGGCGAAAGTTCAAGGTTTCTGGTGAATGACCTGCATGTTTTGATTTATATTTTAACATCTCTAACTCACTTGTTAAGTTTTATGTATTCATGATCGTAAGTTTCATTACTATGAGAGGAAGAAATTGGCTATTAATGGATATAATTAAATATCAGGTTATTTAAAAGGCTTTTCTGGTGGTCTGTTAGAACCTTCAATTTTCCCCAAATCAATTAGTCCTTGAAATTATGTTTGGATCTTTCAATTATTCTCATTGGATCTTCCATGTGGCGGCTATGTATTTAATTATGGAGGATGGTTATGTATTTAATCCTACAGGACAGTTGGGTAGCAATAATATGTCTAATTATGCAGTATAGTTATATATAGGAGTTATGTATTCTTAGTATATGATGTAAGTAGGAGTTAGGAGGCAGTTATTATATGTGTATTTGACAGTTGGTGCAGAGTTCATTCTCTGCAGGAGTTTCTTAACTATGCGACTACATTGTCACTGTAGTTTCTGTAAACACCAATTAAGCATCAATTTCAGTTTGTAATCTATCATTTTCTCACTTTAAGGACTTTCAAAGCACTTCGCATTGCAATGCTTTAGTTAGTTCAATTTAAGTTTGTACTTTTAGTATCTCTCTTGAAATGCCAAATAAGATGCATGTGTGTATACAGTGTCGCCAAAACCAGGAAGAAATTAAGTGTACTTTAAAACAAATTAGATATGTTGAAAGTTCACTGACCTATCTCATAATCATATCACAAATACAACATGGATTTTATGCTCCAGGCACGTGAGAAGTTTATGTCATTGAGGAAAAGCACTCGGATGGATATTGCCGCTGTCATAGAAGAGGTACGTCATGTAGCTTATCTTTGGCAGTTTTGTTTATAAATATTGTCTTAGCCTGTCATGGGTTACTGTGATCTTTGTTAATCTAATTTGATAGAGAGACATTCCAGGAATTAAACAACGCAAGAGCCTCGTTTGAGGAAGCTCGTTTCAATCTGGTAATCTTGGCCCAAAAAGATATGTCGCTTTGAATAATATGAAATGTGCAAGTCCTGTAAAGAACATATTTTATCTTCCTTTTTAGGTAAGTGCTCTTCATAATGTTGAGGCCAAGAAGAGATTTGAATTTTTGGAGGCTGTCACTGGAGTTATGGATGCTCATCTTCGATATTATCGACAGGTATATGACATTGATGTATATTGCATTTTCCATATGCAATATTTCACTTAAGCTGTTTTTGAAAATATTTTCTCTTGCAGGGTTATCAGCTGTTACATGAGCTAGAACCTTTCATTATTGAGGTTTTGTTATTTACTCTTTACTTCTTTTGCTTTTAACTTTACTGAAGATAGGAAGCGCGCTTCATTTCCTTGGATAATAGATGTAGTTTTCTTTTGATCATATGTCAAAGGTATAGAATAATACATTGAAATGCTTAGTATGGTGTTCTTCCTCAAAACTCAAACTAAGATAATCCGAGATGTGAAATCCATCAGCCAAACCACAATGACATATTTCAAATATCAAGAAAAATCTTTGGCTTGAAAATATTATTGGCATTCCTCATTTATTTACTGAATGGGAATATTCCCTTTCTTGTATCTGACATATTGTAGGTGTTGGCTTATGCACAAAAAGCAAGAGAAAATTACAATGAGGAGCAGATTTCTCTTTGTGAAAGAATGCTAGAGTACAAAAAACTAGTTAACCATGAGAGTATGTTCTCGTTAAAGGGCCGACGTGTTTCTCCTTGTAGAGAGGGACTTCAAGTGCAGCATTATTCTAGGATATCAAATGAAGTGGTAGATGCTGTAACAGAATCTGCTGTAACCGGAAAGGTATTTAAGGACATGATGTTCCACTTTTTCTCGGAGAATATGTATTCTCTTCATTCGATGTACTTTTCATTTGAGTCCTATCCCATTGGGATCTCTTCATCTCATAAAGTACACTACATTTAGATTCAAATCATTCGACAAGGGTATCTTTCAAAACGATCCTCCAACTTGAGAGCTGACTGGAAAAGAAGGTTTTTTGTTCTTGACAGTCGTGGAATGCTTTACTACTATCGCAAACCATGGAATGGGTTACATGTAAGTATATATCCATCTAAAAGTCAGCTACTAAGTATTATTAGTTTTCGTTCTTTCTATAAAGTAACGACGATAAAAATAAATGTTGATAATAGGATTAAAGTTAATAACAGTAAATGAAGATAAATTTAATAAATTATAATAATTTTTAAAATATTAAAAATTAATTAGGTTTAATTATTTTTATAATTTAGTTAAATATGGCTTAATAAATATTGAGCATATCATTTCAGGGTAGCAATCAAGCATCTTTACAAAGGAATTGTGCCGTTGATAATAGTAGTGCTGGGATTATAAGTAGGTTGCTTTCTTCGCATAACCTTGGAATTCTCCCTGATGAAAAATCTACAGTACGTCATACAGTGAATCTGCTAACATCAACGATCAAAATTGATGCTGAACAGTCAGATTTAAGATTTTGCTTCAGAATTATTTCACCATCGAAGATGTATACATTGCAGGTACTCATTCCAAAAATTTGTTGTGTAGTTTGGCATTTATTATTATTTCTCACTAAGGAAAAAATGGCAGGCAGAAAATGCCCTGGATCAGTTGGATTGGATGGAAAAGATAACTGATGTGATTACTTCCTTGTTGAGTATACAGACACTAGAACAGGTACATAATCTATTTTTGCTTCGGCCCGGCCCGTTTACCTGCTCAAAATTTAAAGAGAGACCGTACAAACTCAACCTTGATAATTATACATCATTAATATATTTTTTTATATTTTTTTCTTTTACTTCACTTTACCTATTTTTAAATATATAACAATATTTATTCCTATAAATTATATAAATCTAACATATAATTGATAGAGTTCAATTATGATATAAATAATCTACAAAATTGCCAATCCTTTTGGACGTACTATCATCCAATATTTTTTCTCGCACATTAAAAGAATTTAACTTTGATAACATTGATATAAATGGTTAAATTTTTCAGTACTCTATTCGTTTTATTTTAAATGTTATTTTATTTTATTAAATTATTTTTTATTTTAAAATATTTAAATAGTATTAATTATTTTAATAATATCTTTATTTATTAAAGATAGATCTTATTAATTAACAACTGCAATAATTTTAATATTATTTTAAACACGCCTTATATTATTTTAAAATTTAAATAATTAATTAATATATTCTAATATTTTTAATAAATTAATTTATTTTACTATAATAAAAAATCAAACTATTTAGTTTGCTAAAATTTATACATTAATGCTAAATAATATTTAAAATAATATATATATATATATAGTAACTTTCAAAGAGTGATATAAAAAGATTGCACTTTCAAAGATGTGTAAATGATAAATAGTGTCAGGTAGATTTCTGTCACCAACACGGCATTCGACTTATATTTTTTTAAAAAAAAAAAGTTGTAAAATTTCGTGTCAAATGTCCTCCCTAGCTGAAGATTTCAATGACATTAAATATTCCTTAATCAATTCTTTAACATAATTCTTTTAGATGCATCCTCTGATGCCTATTTGATAGTGACTACTATAATTATAAAACAATTATGTGACAGTCAGCTGACTCAGAAAGCGGTGACTATTACTCTGCCTGCGAGATGGATTCAGTACAAAGTTCTCCAGATCGTTCAGTGAATGGGGATTTTGAATTCAAGAACTTAACACCTAATAGATCCTCTGAAGACTTGCAGAAGAACAAGCCCATTATAAAAGTTGAAAAGCCAATTGAAGTTCTTAGAAAGGTTAGCGGGAATGACAAATGTGCTGATTGTGGTAAACCAGAACCAGATTGGGCTTCCTTAAACCTTGGCATTCTTATATGCATTGAATGTTCTGGTGTTCACCGTAATCTTGGTGTACATATATCAAAAGTAAGTAGTTAACGTTGCATATTTAATCAAGAGCATGCTATTGCTATAGTATTGTACATGGTTTGTGTTATATCAACTCTAATTAGTCATATTTTGTTTTGTTTTTTAATTGAACACAGTATTGTCAATAAATTTCTGTATGGTACTTATTTTATTATTAAAAGTGAAAACAAATGCTTTCGTTTTTTCAATCCTCATATTTGCAGCTAAGGTGGTTAACATTTTTTCGCAGGTAAGATCACTGACACTTGATGTGAAAATATGGGATTCCTCTGTCTTAACTATGTTTCAGTCACTGGGGAATCTCTTTGCAAACTCTGTTTGGGAGGAGCTCTTGCATTCAACAAATACTTCGCAAATTGATGAAACTCCTGATGGGTAAGTTTTGCCAAGATTAATTGGATTAACTGTTTGAATTTTCACTAACATAGCGACCCTACAATGTAGTTCATCCAAGGCACAGAAAAAGTTATTTCATGCGAGAAAACCAACATATGATGATGCTATTTCACTGAAGGAGAGGTTCATTCATGCAAAGGTAATAAATTATAAGTTATTTCCTAGTTGGGATGGGTGAAATGAATCCTTTAGAATTGTTTGGATATCACAATCAAGAAACATGATAAGATAATTTTTTTTTTATCGTATCTTATTTTTCATATTTATTTATATGTGATAAGTTTATTTTATTATTTTTTTCTCATTTAGTATAATTTTAATATGAAAATTTTAATTAAAAAATAATAAAATAGAATAATATATTTGTTCTAATAATAATATTATTATTATTATTGTTATATTAATATTAGTAATATTAAAAATAATTATAATAATATTAATATATAAATAGTGATAATATAATAATATTATTATTATTATTAATATGCATTTTTTTCTTTTTAATATGATCTTGTCTCTAACATTTTTTTCTAATTTGATAAGATGGATTTAAGATATTATATTTTTTAATTTTTTTGTTTATATCTATTAAAAATAAATTAAATTAAAATTTATTTTAATAAAAATTATCTTATTTAAATATAAAATAATTATATTATTTAAATATAATTTATATCTTGTTCTTTCATTATTTAATTTATTATAAATATAAAATAATACAATATAATATTATCTAAATTTAAATTACATAATACTATCGAAATTTATTATCTTGAATTACAAC
Source organism: Canavalia gladiata (assembly GCA_037954105.1). Taxonomy (NCBI): domain Eukaryota; kingdom Viridiplantae; phylum Streptophyta; class Magnoliopsida; order Fabales; family Fabaceae; genus Canavalia; species Canavalia gladiata. The sequence goes on along the minus strand of CM075659.1, from coordinate 53,236,987 downwards.
GATAAAATTCTATCTTATTCTATTCTTATTATTTTTTTTATATTCCTTTCCGTTGTATTTATCAAACAAACATTGAAGTTTTCAAATGGACAGTTTTTTTAGCGAAATAACATATTGAAATAAACTAAATTTTAAAAATAATTATTTATTTTCAATAAAAATTTATAGAACTAATAAAAATAAGCTATTGTTTTTAAAATAAATTAAATACAGATTAAATTTTAGAGCTATGTAAAGTAATAATAATTTATTTGGATGAGGAAGAAAATGAAAAGAAAAAATGAAAAAGAAGAAAAAAATATAAAAAGGTTTGTTGTCATGATTTTCATATGAATAGAAGAAAAATAAATTTTCTAAAGGATCCATCAAAAAATTAATTTTCAATTTAGATGAAAAAATAGAAAAGAATGTTTTTATTTAAATTAAATTTTTAAAATAATAAAAAATATTAATTATATTAATAAAAATAATATTTTTTAAGTTAAATTTTATTTTTTAAATTTATGTAAAATATAAACTAATATTTTTTTCTCTTTTATTCAAATAAAAAAATTCATTTTTTTCTATTTCTTTTATTTAACCAACTTATTTTTTATCTATTTTTACTTTTTTTTCCTATTTTTATCTTGATTCAAAGACGTCATAAACCTACTCTATCATTGTATTGAAGTAGTTTGGAATTCCGGAAAAATTCCCAACCGTCGATTATCTGTTAGTGGAAGCTCGGCACCCTACATCTCAATTGGCACTTCCATATGATTTGCAGTCAGTATATTTTAGACACCTAGGAGGATGAATGTCTGCCCATTTTTTCTTTAATGTTAGCAAGTATTTATGAATTATTTGGTAACTCTGTTTCTCATATTTAAACTTATTATTTACTTTTTCAACCTTGATTAAAAAAATTTAAACGATAATACACAAACATACAAATAAGTATCCACCTTCTACATCCTCTTCATCCCCTCCATAAATGGTCAGAAATTTTTTATTTAAAAAAAAAAGTAAAAAGATCGGTCGGATGCAAACACTCTACGGGTGTGGGGAAGAAGTTTTACCGAAAATTTTTAGTAGATATAAAGCATCATATTGTTGAAGTATCACAGGATGGCTTCTTTTGTTGTAGTATGCTGAGAAAGTCTTTGTTCGCCGGGTGACAAAACCCAACCGTCTCCTTTCAACAGCACAACAGTTGGCAGAAAGCATATGCGCCAATGACAAGAAAGCTGTGTACCGCCACATTGTCAAGTCAGATGTGGATCTCAATGCTATTAGTGGAGAAGCATTATATGGTATGTTTTTCTCTACCAGTCAACCTATACTTACAATTTGTGGTGGATTATAAACGTTTTTGCTTTAATTTTTAATTTTATAAAATAATATTTATTTTATGTTTTTACAATAAAGAATAAAATAAATAAATAAATTTAAAAATAAAAAATTGAAATAAATATTTTATAAAATCAATGACTAAAATAAAAATCACTTATAATTTTAGAAAATAAAGTGAGAAAATAGAAAGTCCTATTAGAATAATTAATTGCTGTGCAGGCTTTTCTTTCCAGATGCCTTCTTCAAGTAATTCAAACTTATCATCTAAAAATAACATGCAACAATTGGAGGACATACAAGAAGGTTCTAGTGTGCTTCACCTGGCATGCCTAGCTAGTGATGCTGCAATGGTAGAGGTGCTCCTGCAGTATGGGGCAGATGTAAATGTTGTTGATTCAAGAGGTCGGACACCACTACACTACTGCCTTATGAAAGGGAAGAATGCAGCTGCAAAAGTGCTCATTACAAGGTACTCATTTTGGAAGGTTTCTTAGATAACCCCCAATTTTTTTTTACAACCTATATTTCTAGTAATTGGATCTCTATATCCATCCTTATTCACCTAATTGTCATCAAATATATCACTTGTTTTATATATGCCTTTGAATTTGGAATCCTAAATATTAAGATCTAACCTGTCTTTTTTTAGTGTGTTATGTTTCTACGGATCCACTTGTAGAGATTTTTCTCTTCTTGGTGCATGTGCTAAACGCCTGAGTTCGTATGTATAGTTAATTTATTTTTATGACGGAGTCATACATTTTGCTTAGGGAGTGAGAGAGAGAGAGAGAGAGAGAGAGCAGAATCTTTTACAGAGAATTTAAAGAATGAAAATTTTCTTATTGAATAGTAATATACATAGGTTCTGCATATGATGAACTTCCTAAATACAATACCCATGAATACTGAATGTTTGTTATCATGTGATACATAAACATTACTATTTCCTAAAGGCATTAACTAATACATCCAACACATATTAACAGGTTATTCCAATTTCACAAATGTTCATTTGGTACTCTCTCGTGTCACTAGTAAATTTGATACTATTATTGTCGCGGAGGTTCATTTCTAAGCATTAGAATCAAACACTGTAACAATCAAATATAATGCATGTTAGTTTGTAGAGACGCTGACAAGTTCCTTCGTGGAGATAATGCATGTTTTCTCATTGTAGTTTCGCTCTATTATTTTTGTCATTTTTTCCGTCAATTCATTCTATCCTTTTCCTTGGTAAGCTATGCAATGTAACCATACAACAGGAACGCAGAATTGAGATTAGGTTGGTAGCCTAGGAGGAATTGAAATCTCACCCAAGTAGTGGTTTAATCCTGTAGTAGCTTTATCATTGTCCTATGAGGAATATTGCACTTCAATTTTATACTAAACGTTCCTGCAAACTTCAGATGCCATTATATGATAACTTTCCAATCATGTATTATATACATATGTATATATATCTCACATATTGTGCTCATACTTAGAATATTTACTAAAAGAAATTGCCAATTATTTCAGGGGGGGCAATCCAAATGCCCTAGACAAAGAAGGCAACACTCCTCTTATGCTTGCATTAGAACCTGACACTGTTGGTAAAGATATTCTTGCTCTGTTATCAAGCAGATGACGTCCCCTCAAAGCTTACCATAAAGGATAAAAAATATCTGTTTCGGAATTTTCTCTTGGTCCAGAAAACAGAAAGCCCATATAAAGCAAAGCCAAGCTTAATAGCCCAAACAAGAAGGCGAGAAACAACTAGCCTAAGGGATCTGAAACTGGTGAGCTGATTTTTCTGGGCCATGTAGGAAGGGATGGTTGTCTAATTGGGCTTTTGGTCCATTGTAATTTCCAACTACAGAGCCAGAGTTTTACAGCATTCACCCTTTTCAAATTTTTGGGAGTGTGTATCACGATTGAAGTTATACAGGGGTTGTATATAAGTTGCTTGAGTAATTATTCGACGAGATTCAAGTTCCCATTTTAGTCACGTGACGACATTGTAGTAGATTGAGGATCAATTACAATTTGACTAGAGAGGAACACGGGACCCTGAAATTTTCCTGGATCGTAACTATGTCACTGATTATGACAGCTTTTATTAGATCCAATGTATTTTATTTTATTTTTCATTTTTCGGTGGATTTGTCAGATTCAATGTTCCTAACATTTGAAATTCAGCACATTTTAATTTGCACATTTGACGGTAACAACTAAGAATTACCCTAGTTTAATCAAGATTTGGATACGTTCATTTAACCATCTTTTTTCCGTGTTTCGAGTAGTAATTTTTGACCCATTAAACAAAATACATTTAGATTAGTGTGATATTAAGGAAGGATCTGTTTATAATCAGTTCCTAAATCGAACCCTACCACATTATTTTTTCAAATTGTTTAGAATGAACTCATTTTAAAACAACGATGATATTCCCCCGCCTCCAAACAAAAAGTAAAGAAAAAAGTACTATATGTTGATAATGTTATTATGTGAAGATATAGATATAATTAAAAAAATAATCATTCATGGTTATTTAAAAAGAGATTCCATAACTTCGCAATTTTTGGAGTAAATAAAAGATAATACTATGAATGCTGGTGTGAATTCGTAGATGGTGGTGATGTTATCATAACAACCCTCTTTTTTTTTCAAAATTATTAGTTATTCATTTCGTTCTTCTTATCTGTTCACTTAGAATGATAAGACAGATAATAAAAATGTAATTAATATCAGTGTTTATTAAAAATTATTCTTAACTTTCAAATTCAAAAATAACATCCATTATTATTTCTTTTTCATTTATGATGTGTGTAATATAGCAACATGTTATTGTACGCATTATAAGTTAATATAGCAACATGATGAATTAATAATTAACTTAAACCCTTCTCCTGAAGGCCAAGAAAATGTTCTTTTGAATCACCAAACAAACTATTTCTGTAAGGAATTGGTGGAGTAATTAAATTTCTCATAATTACCATTTGATATTCAAGTTCCATCACTCCTCATAGTTTAGAGATACTGCCCATATAGTGTTCAGCTTCGTTAAAATCCACCTCTCCTCTCTTAATAATTCAAAGCTTGGAGGGCTTTACACCACTCAAACCACCCTTGACTGTAACCTAAACTCAGCCCATATAACTGCATATTCAACCCCCTCCTCACAAGGGCATGACAAAAGGGAAAGTCAGCCTAACAAACAAGCTCACTATCCATGCTTGATTATCCATAACCTTGATTACAATTAAATCAGCAATTAATGCAACCCTTTTGTTAAGTCGCATAAGACTGATCAAGGATCCACCATGTCTTAATTCAATTTTTGAGAGATGAGTGTGAAAGTCATTAATATAAATACCCACTTACCCAAGTTAAAGAGAATGGTAAACATGGTTCCCAATTAGCATAATTTGTTGGATATCTTACATTATCTTATTAATTTTTGGGCTATAAATTTTAGGCACATGTGCGTAGATTAAATAGATCATTTTTCTACAATTTTTATTCTATTAAAATATATAATGAGTTAGATGTTGTAATGTCTTTCTAAGTATTCCTTCACCTTCATTGGTTCATAAAACTATTTTCTTCATCTTATCACTTTAACCTGAAGTAAGTCCATGAACCTTTTAATTATAGAAGCTCAGGTAAATCTAAAACCAAAGTAAGGTATTAAATAGGTAAAACCTTCCTATTAATAGTTTGATAAATTCAAATGGTTAAATATACGGTTGAATTGTAAATAAACTATGATTTATAATATTTGAATCGGAAACATAATTGGTTGACAGTCTAGTCAATCCAGTCCTTTAAATGTGTTTGGATTAGTGTTATGAAAAATTAATTTTAAGTAAATTTGAGTTTAACAATTTAATTTTCATAAGAAGTGTATTTAAGTTAATTTATTGTTAAGAATATTTACAAAAAAATTAATTTGATTACCATGAATATTGTTTGAATTTGCATTAATTATAAATATTTTAAAATAGGTAATTGTTAATATTAAGTTATGAATTTTTCTTGACTCCAAAAGGCAAAAGGCCATACTTACGGTTAGCTAGCAAAATCATAATTTTAGTGCAAAATCTTTTTTTTTTTTAAATTTCCAACCATTTACTCTATAAGATTGAGATGTTTCTATTTACCACCTAAAAGCAACACGACTATCCTTGACAATTACCTTAATTGAGCTCGTTCCAATCGTTTCATAGATATTACATTATTTTGTCGGAAAATTTGTCACTATGAAACAAGAGTACAGGAATTGTCAGATGTACAATATATGTTTAGAATGCTGCTTTATTAGGTTACGATTTACTGTCAATTGATAATAATTAGCGGCAGCACATGAGTTGTTGTCTGCATGTTATTTTTTTCTTTTGTAGAGAGTTGGATATATATATATATATATATATATATATATATATATATATATATATATATATATATATATATATATAATGGGTACAAATTAATTATTTTAAAGTGAAGGAAAACATTGAAGTAAATCTTATTTTTTGAGTTTTTATATATAATTAGATTTCAAATTTCTGTTAATATATTTAAGTAATATTTATTTATTAATTTTGTTGAATTTTCTTTTATATAAGTTCACAATATTTAATACAACTATTTGTATGAATATAAAATCACTAGAAAAATAATAAAAATACTTAGGTAAATTATTTAAAGTTATATCCGATAAAAGATATTTGTGATTTAAATTAAAAAAATATTTATCTACAGTTTTTTCTCATAATTTGAAATAAATTTTATATATAAATCTTCTTAATTGTATTTAATTTAATAAATTTTATTATAAAACTTATTTGAACTAACTAAAAGCATTATAGAAAGATTATAAGACCTTCATTAGTTTAACTAAACACATGTTGTTTAGATATTTTTATATAATAAAATAAATCTAACAAATTATATAAAAATGATTTTCAATGCCTCTTAAAAGTGTATATTGGTAATTGAAAGAATAAGGATATTATATATTATTTTTTATAGCATTATTTCAAGTAATTGAATAATTTATTCACTCTAATTATTAATAGTCTTTCTTGTTTATCGAATAATTATATGGTAAGAAAAAAAAAAGTAAAGAAAAACATAGATATTGTTATCTGAACATAGCAGTATCCATATAATAAGTACAATATAATCATGCTCTAGTTAATGTCGACGGCATCAGGATAAAACACTAAAATGCCTAGATTAGTAAGGATGTTAACAAGGTTTAGAATTAAGATTTTAGTGAGTTGTTACCTGTGGATCATATGACCCTTTATATTATTAAGACTCCTCCATTTTTTTTATCTGATTTACTAATGAGAATGAATTATCTCCTTAATATCATTTAAGTTGTTTTTTAATTGTGATAATCTAACAGTTATAATTCTCTTTAAGTAATATAATTATTTAAAAAAATTATATTTTTCTATTCTAAATCTATAGCACATATAAAAAAATATTTTTCTGAAATGCATGGTGAGTTGGGCAAAGTGGTAAAAAATGATGAAGTACAGACTATTCCTCCTTTGATTGATTGATCTTTATACTCATGTTTATTTAATTTAAATTTAAGTAAAATTAATTTTAAATTATTAAATATTATATATATTTTATATTTTCATACAATATTTTTCATTAAAAAATATAAGAACAAATTTTCAACAATAGAACAATGAAGGCCTACATATTTTGACTAACAATAGAAATTTGGGGTATCACTTGTGACGATCGGTATGTTTTCACATATTATCATGACTTAAAATTGGTTTCAAAGCCTCATAACAAAAACATGAATGAAAGAGCAAGAGAGAGGTCAATCTAATTGAACAAACTAGTGAGGGTGGCCACTGTTGTTTCACTTTATTTCCCCTATGAAACGGGAAACACAGAATTGACCCATTCAAGCGTTTGAGTCATGTGAAACTTGCCAACTTATTTTCATCATCATCATTATTATTATTATAAGAACCTATTTTCGAGAATTTGTAAGCACATAATTGGTTTCTCCAACGTGGGCCAATGTGAAAAGGACTGGTTATCCTTAGGGTTCAACATTATCCCCTATGACCAAAGAAACATGAAAACCAAATATATGTTTGGTTCATCAACTCAACCCCTTTGAAGCTACAAACTTGAAGACTCAACAAAGATGTTTGTGGTGTAATGATTGGCCTAAAGGAATCGTTCTGGTCAAAATTGATTACGATAGAAAGAGATTGAAATGGCACCCATGCACAATTTTAATATCAAATGAAACCACAAGGCGGTGCAATTATGTGAACAAATCTAGCTACGTTCTAGCACTCAACAACACCCCCATACTCGTGCTTGCTTCTTTCTCTTCTCTACCAATTCAGTTTATTTTTGCTTCCAACTACCTCCTCCCTCTCTTTTTTTGCCTCGTTTTAGTTATATATAAATTAATGTGTACTTGCTGTTTTGTTATCAGATATGGTTGCAGTTTCAAAACAAATTGCGCGACGTTGTAGGTCAATTCAACAAGTCTCATTTAATATTCAGGTTTATAAGTTTCTTACGGATAAAATTTAGAACCGATGTCTTATATTTTTATTAATGAATTTTTTAAATTAAAACAATAACAATCCAATATTGTCATAATAGTGATTGGTTACAGTATAAATAGATTGTGAAGTTTGTGATCCCATACCAATTTTACTTACATAGTCTTTTAAAGAGTGTTTACATAATTATCACTTTCAGTTTGAGAATTTGTCTAATAATCATGCCGGTAATTTTGAGAGTATTTGGACAAAAATGGTTTAAATTTTATTATTTTCCATAAATTAAGTTTTTATGTGATTAAAATCTTCTAAAATTGAAAGAAAAAAAAAGTAAAAAACTGTTGAAGGATTGTGATCGTGCAGAATTAATAAAGCAATATTTAGATAATACGGTCACAGTTGTTAATCACAACCGTTGTCCTGCTTATTGTATTTAGAACAATTACACGTACTAGTCTAAAAATGATTTTTGCATGTCAAATAGGTATATATTTGTGTATTATAAGGTCTTTTACAAATATTTAATAATTATTTCTCCTTTTTTTCGTTTTTCCTTCTATATATTGACCCTTTCTAAATGGTTGGATAAGTTTATATATACTTCATATAATTGTTTATTATACGGTTTTCACACATAGAGATTGAGGATAGGGATTGCTGCATAAAGAGAACCTACATCACAAATGCCAGACACGTGGGATGGAGTTTTAGGTTCGTTTATTTTAGAAACTTATTCAAGAAAGACCAAATTTTTTTAAAAAAAGTAAAAGAATAATATCTTCATCATCTAGTTGCATATATTAAAGTTTATCTTCTTTCCTTAAAATAACAATGTTATCTGCCTCAGCCCATGTTCATCGAATGAGCTGTTGATTAATTTGGTATTTTATGTAGAATACAAGGAAGCATGGAGTTGGTGTTTTTCTTGTTTCCTATTTTTGCTATGTAGAATTTTACTTGAAAATTCTTAATTTTACTTTTTTTATAAAAAAAAAAAGAAGAAGCATATAATTCAAGGTATTGTTTGGTCCATGAGAGTGTGAAAATTGTGAAGCCCCACTGGGAAGGCTAATTAATGCGGTTCACAGATGCAGAAGAATTCAAAAAGCACGGGGAAAATGTGGCACATGGTGTGTAGGGTTAAAATGCGTACCATATCATTAGTGGCCTCATTTTCTTACCAACGACTCAACCAAACTTTCAAATACTTGTTTTCCTTTCCAAATCAAATTTTACTTTTTTTTTTTTTACTTTTCTGTTTTTCTTTTTCCTCTACCTTTATCCCTATCTTGTTTACCTTTTTATTTTTGAAAAAATAATTGCGTATTGAAAAATATAACCAAAAGATGACTTGCATTCTGTCACCAATTGAACCACATTTGGTGTTGAAAAAAGGAATGATGGAGGATCATCCAAACAAAAAATTGGATATATTTACCTATGTAAGGAAATAAAAATGTAATCAAATATTCTATAATTAATCAAGTTCAAGGTAGGAGGGGACGTAATTCAATATCGTTATGATTAATCCTAGTTGAGTTTCATTATCAGTTTTGAAAAATAAGTATCATGACATTCCTTTAAATATATAATGCTGAAAACGTCGTAATATTCCTTATTTAGAATAGCAACATACTATGTAACGAAATATTTTTGTAAATAAACAATTCTAAATTTTCCTAGCTTCGAGTTGTGGTAAGTTTTTATAATTAAAATATTAAATAATTTTTATATTTTTAAGATAATAAATATATATATATATATAATATTTATTTATAAAATAATAATATTATTTTCATTTATATTATCTGTTGTTTAAAGTTATTTTATATAAAATAAAAAATTAATTAATTTTTTATTAATATTAGAATTACTATATATTTTAAATGTGCATAATATTTCAAAATGTCTATTGTGATTCCTTTTTAAGTTATTTTTATTTAAAAGGTTTTTTTCTTAATCATGTAGATAAACATAAAAAATAAAATAAAAATGATAATGGACATAAAATAACAATAGATACTCTCCTATAATTTTTTATTATATTTGTAATCTTTTTATTAATTTATATCCTCCTGAAGGATAAAAATATAAGAAAAATAATAACAAATATTATATTAAATTTTAAAATAACAGATAATTTTTTAAAATAAATAATGACAAATAAAAAATAAAAGAAGTATTAAAAATATGTAGCAAAGTTGTTTATAAGTGTTCATTCATAAACAAAGATTTCCAACTTTAAAATGAATTAATTAATTTTTTCAAAAAAAAAAGTTTAATTGTGGTAATTGTCACCGAGAAAGTAATGTATGCTATCTTGTCAAATAATTAATTAACATGGAACCCGCATACTTAAATGGGATCAATGGCTTCCTTAAGTATAGTCCTTAAATTAATACATCTCAAATTTGACCACTCAAAATCCTTAATTGTTTGGTCATAAACAAGCCTTGTGATTGTAGATGCAACTGTGGTTACCCATTACCGACAGCTTACTATTAAACTAGCTGGCCCAACTAAACAACAAGATGAGACGTCCTATGCCTACTAATTCATTATGTCATCATCATCATTATCTTAAAATCACTTCTTAATGTCACCCTTTAAACAGAACAAGTTAAGTAAAATTATGATAATCCTTACTTTTATTCTAATCTTATCAATAATAGTTCACCGACCACCCCTAATGAATTTTGATAAGCACGATGTCATAAGGTGGACCATATTTTTTTTTAGGTTGCATTGCATAAACAATACTAAGCCATTCCCCACTTCTGCTGCCAAAAACTCAAAGGAAAAGGTCTTTTTTAAAATAATGCTTTTTCCAATAACTCAATTTTTCAGATAATGATCAATATTAATTTATAACTTGGTCCTACTCAAACATAAGCTGATTTCATTAGGAATTTTTTATTTTCTCAGATTCACTTTTTTTTTCCTTACATTCTCTCTTCCTCGTTTATTATATTTCTCACTTTTTATTTTTTTCTTCTTTTCTTCTATTTTAATCTCTCTCTCATCCATTTTTCACACCATAAAAGCATTGTAAAAAAATTTAATAACAATTTTAAAAGATAAATAGTAAAAATTTTAATCTTTATCATATTTTTTAATAAATTTATATTTATTAAAAAATATTTTAGTAACTAATTCCGTTGAAAAAATTAAAAAATTAGCGAGGGCTGTGGGAAAAATACTAATTAATTAGTATATGGTGTCTAACAGCAACAATCTTAGACAAAAATATTGATATAGAAGTGTGGAACGTTGTTATTATTTCTGAAATGTAATGAATAGTTATGGTATGGAGGCCCACCGGACTTGGTAACAAGGATACCAACCCACCTGCTTCAATGCCTCTGTCTGCTAGGTTATACTCCATCCCCAATACTTCCTATTTTTAAAATAAAAACTAATTCACCACCAAAAACATAATAATTAATTATATGAATAATGGTGTAAGTTTATAATGGGGAACAAAAATTTTAAAGAAAAGTCTCATTTTATAGTGTAGACATTATTTTACATAAAATGTATAAAAAACCATTGTAGAGTTCATTATTTTTATTTGTTTAAAATTATAAGTATAAAACCTAATGCTTTTATAGATTTTTATAATATAATCAGATTTCAAATAATCTAAATTCACATGTTTCATTAGGATTGACCTAATTATAAAAATTTATATAAAATCTTAAGTTGAAATTGTATATATAAAAAATATTGTATACCGACCAACATAATGAGAATAGACCCAACGTCATTTTTCTTGCATCATGCCTGGTAACTCCACACAGCACACATGACTCAATGAAATTTTCACCAAGGCAGTAATTGGTAACCATCAAGCCCCCTTTATAACCCAATTCATGGGAAACTATACTTCCTTCGTAATGGGAGACTACACTTTCTCCATAATTAGGTTATCCAAAAACCTAATAAGTTGTTGATCATATTATAAATTTCATTTAAACAAAACTGAAATATCGCAAAAGTTCACAATGACATAATAATTTTTGTAATTATAATTTAAAAAAAAAAAGATTAAGTTTACAATAGGATAATAGACATTGTATAAAATAATATGTCTATAATTCAAAATTAAACTTTGCTTTAGAAGTCATACTTTCCATTATAGACTTATGCCATTTTGAAAAAAGTTGTTAAAATTTATCCTTATAGTGGTCTAGAAGCCGTCAAAACAAAACAATTACAGAACTCAGCATGCATATATCATTGGTTAAGTGATTGTTATACCATTTAGAATCTAGACTGAACTTGATATTAATCTTAACAAGATATTTATCTGATTTCATTCTGACCTCTTATCATGTTTAATATGGAAGGATTTCTAGGGATTGCATACGCTCAATCAACCTTTAATTCTTACTTAATTAGCTTTAACTTCATTTATAGTTAAACATATTATTTAAAGCTTGTTTGGTTCTTAGCTAAACTGAGTTTACATGATCACTATGACTAATAGCTTACTGAAAAATGATTAGTAAGTGAAAAAAAAAATTACTCTCAAAAATTTTATATTACTCAATTTATATTTATAAAATTTTTATATATTATTTTTTCATTAGTTATTTGGATAATGAACTAGAATATGGATTATATTAGAAATATATCAAAATTTTCGATTCCAACCAAACCCCATTTTTGAAAACATTAAAAAAAAAGGATCGAATAAAATCACCTATAAATCTACACAAGACCAAATCAGGATGATATATTCACCATTGGATTCCAACTTAGCTAGGTTAGGCCCCTTCTAATTTGTCGTAATTAACTTAGGGAACTTTGCACCAACAATTGTTGGCTCCATGATGTAAGTACAAGTTCATTAAAAATGTTTGCTTTCCTTTTTTTTTTAAGTTTAATTTAAATGAATGCTTAATTAAGTTGCTCAAGTCACCCCTCATCCCTTGCCAGCGCTTTCATCCGCTCTTCGGTTAAAAACTGATGTTCCGTGTTTTTAAATTTTGTCAAAGAATAAAAAATATTATAACAAAATATTTATGATAAATAATTTTAATACTTTTAAATGAATGAAAGTAATTTAATTTTCTAATATTAATCTTAAAGTATCAATAAAACAAAACATGTTATAAACAAAAAGTCATTTCCTCAAAACCTAACACCTCACTTATTTGTCAACTAAATGTTCTTGTAGAATAACAATAATTAATTAGCAATAAACATTCCATAAAATGTTATTAAACCAACAAACAAAAAATAAGCATTAATTTCACTTGGGGGAAAAGGCCTGTGGAAAGTGGAAGAGAGAAAAAAAAAAAAAGACAAGTAGGGACAATGGTGTTAGAATTATGCAAGCTTTCTTTAAGTGACCTACTGGTCTATTTTGAGTCTTCTCCCCACTATGGCACTGTACGTATCCCATCAGCATTCAGCATTCACCATTCACCATTCACCATTCACCATTCACCATTCACCATTCACCATTCACCATTCACCATTCACCCACCAACCAAAGTAATGGAAAAGCAAAGAAAGGAGTTGCTTATGGTCTTATATTGAATGGTCACACATACCCCAAACGTGCAATCATCCACACCTTATTATTATACCCAATACCAGTTATGATTGATTGATTGTGATTAATTAAAAGATGACGTTAAGACATAGGTCTATGGTTGTACATCACTGAGGCTTTGTTACAAAACTGAAAAATGCTCTTGGCTTGGCTAGTGCCTAGTGCCTACCTCCCAAAAGGGCCAAAAAGTCCTAAGACTGCAGGACCTCATCCCTTTCTTTTGTTTGTTACTTACTTTCCTACTTTTCCTCACACCAATGAGGATTTCCCTCTATTCCTTTTCCTTTTCACTTCCTTGCCCCACTCTTGTCTCACTTTTTATCAATAGTTTACTCATTCACCTCTGTTTCCTTCATTGCTAATTTCTTTTACCACCTTTATTCCAACCTTGTTTAACTACTCATGGCAAATTATTAAAGCTAGGGTGCCACAAAAAGGGCTCAATAAAGGAGAGGTGAATTTTTTCTTCTACTATTTTCAATCCACCTTCGTTAATAATACATTATTTTCTTATCTTCCAGTACTATCATTATGACCATCTTTCTTCCCAACTTTGTCCTCACCAATGCTTCCTTGCATTCTTTTTTTCTTCAATTTTACAATTTTATTTTTAAGTTTTTAATTATCTATTAAAATAGTTAGGAATAGCTTAATTAAATGTATAATGTATGATTCATTGGCTTTACCTTTCATATATTGAGATGTAAAGTTATTCTTTCTTTTTTCTTTTCTTTTCTTTTTTTATTGATGTCGCTGCTATAGGGAGTATGAGACCTGCGAGCAACAAAGAATTGCCCCACTCCTCTGGGCTAAAGTTGATGAGAAGCACTGTTCTAAAGAAAATTAAAAAAAAATAAATCTAATATGTATCATAATAAGGTTTTTAACTTTAAACCAAGTTTATGTTTCATATTAAACCAAATATCTCATACTTTTCATATTATTTAATTGATATTTATGGTCTCCGTGGTGTCTGTTACTGTTTTTTTTTATTTATTTTTCATTAAATTGATATCTATTTCTATTTACGATAAATACTAGGGTACAATATTTCATAAAATATGAAATCTGTTTTGAGAATTTCAAAAAACAAATCAATCCAATCTAAATTATTTAATCGAACTGAAAAAATTAAAAATTTTAAAAGTAACGAAAAAAAATTGTGCAATTTATTCAGTTTGCAATTGTTGCTTATCAAACCAAACTAAAATCAATAGTAAAATTTATATATTTTGTTGATATTTTTTATTATTAATTATTATATTTTTTTAATTATTTTTATGTTGAAACATATTTAAATATAAATATTATTATTTTTGTATTTAATTTATACTCATTTTAAATTTTAAAAAATTTATAACTTTTTTTTATTGTTATATTTTTTAAAATAAAAAAATAATCAAATAAAATCAAAAAAGGATTGATCAAAATTTTCTTAACTTAATTAATTTTTTAAATTTTTTTAACTAAAACAAATTAAATCAAAAATATATTTTATGATTAGTTTAGATAAATTTTTATCTAAAATTAAATCAAATCACGCGTAAACATCTAAAGCCAGTTGGTTTGGCTTATTTGTTGACGTACTAATAATAAGCATCAAGTTATAATTCACTAAAAGTAGAATTATGCTGAGAAGTTTGAATAGTTTGTATTGGGAAATAATTTGAAGTTTTAATGGTATTATTCAAAATATAAAAGGTTAAAAATGAATTATAAAAGTAAATTGATTTCTAGAATCAAAAAAGGGGCGGTTAACTTCATTTCTAATAAGATGAATATGATAAATAAACAACATTACACATTATTAGAGTTAAATGAATAGTATAAAAATTATATTTTGTGTATAAAAATAAACATATTTTTATTTTTTATGTAAAGTAATAAAGACAAAAAAAAAAGGTTTAGATTAGAAAGATTGATAGTGTTTGGTTAATGGTTAGATGACGTCATGATCCGTAACGTTTCTTAATCTGTACCTGTTACCTAACCATCGTCATGGAACCTGCGTGATTGGATAACGACCTAACCATTTGTGTGAGGTTCATCCTTCAGCTTACCCTCATCTGCAACCAAACGGGTCCAGTTCCGTCCCATTTCCTGCGTAACCCACGTGTCTTTCCAACTGACTCTTCTGCCACGTGGCACTCCCATTTTTGGCGTATCGAAAAAAGAATCCTTTCAGCTGAGTTTGTTTCAACCAACTATTCTCCATTCTCCATTCTCTTCAGTCTTCTCCACATTTTAATAAAATAAAATGAGAGAGGATCTAATCTAATACACAAAAATATAACCCCGTTTGAGGTCCGGGACCAATGGTGTGGTGGTGAGTGACTGGTGAGTGAGGTTAGCAGGGTGACCTGAAAAAGAAATAAAAATAGAAGAAGGGAAAGAGGGTTTGGTCTGTGGGTTAGGGGTCAAAAAGAATAGGGCAGGGGATTGTGGAAATTGCTGAGGAGAGAGGAGGCATACCCTATTTGGGTCCCACTGGTTGGATCAACTGCGATGCAATCTAAATAGGGGACATCCAATGGGACCCACTAAAACTCCTCTCTTTTCACCTTTCTTTTCTTAATTATTAATAATAATAGTGAATTAGTGATTAGTAACTCCTAATTATTAATCTTATCATCATTCCTTCCTTTTAATTTACTATTATTACCTCAAATTGAATCCATGAGAGGGTTTCATAACAAGATGCCAAGAAAAAAGGTACAGAGATTTTATAAGGAAAAACAGAGTTTCCTGCAACCGACGCACTGCCAAATGTGTAATTCCTAAAATAGCCCTCATTTTTTATAATCGTGATCCTCAAGTACCGTTTTGCTGCCTCGCTGTCCCCGTGTCTGCATCATCTCTCACCGACGCTTCTACTCTTTCATTTCCATTCATTATTAGACTGCAAAATTTCTCATATCATATTCACTATCCAATCTGTGAAAGACACGTAAGCATAAAAAATATGAAATAAAATTAATAGATTAATAATTAGATTGTGTTTCGACGGAAGTTACCGCGAATGTTAACCGCATGAATAAAACATAATTATTTTTATATAACGAAAATGTTACTTATATATACATATACTTTTGTAAAAAAAAATTTACGACGATTTTAATAGTTACAAACTTTTTTAAAATAATCAAAAATTTAAAAAATAGATTAAATCATACTGTATATTATATACAAATATTAGTATATTTTATTTTTTATATTTTAATTCTATATTATATTATATCATCTATTATATTTATTTTTTTATATTTTTTATTTCTCTCTTACATATATCCTAACCAAACATTTTTCATAAATCAATGTATCTCAACAACACAGTAATATATAGTGCGGATGAGAAGGAAAAATAGATCCCTATTTTACAAATGAGAAAAGTTTAAGAAAATAGTTTAATTATATAGTTTTATAAAAATCATTATTTAAATTGATTAGAATTGGTATAAAGAATTTTTTTACAATTTTTAACAAAATATTATAAAAATTAATAACATAAAAATTTATTTTATTTTATTTTAAAAACTACCATAAAAATAACATAAAAGAGTGCTAGAACAAAACTAAAATAAATTGTTACACTGCAATTCAATTCAAGATAAACCTTCGGTATTATAATGTTATGTGTTAAAATAAAATATCAATCAATTCCCTCATTATTCTATTTTTTTTTCTTTTTTACGTTAAAACTGCTGTCGGGACAACACATGGATTAGTTTGTTTCGGATTGAAAGATAATAAGAATTTAAATTATTAAAATTAATTACTTTCATTTAGTTTAATTCAGTTTTAAAATTTGTTATTAACAAATTTGAATCAAATCAATATATATATATATATATATATATATTAAAATTGGGTTCATGCTCAAATCTTCAAGTTAATAACTTAATAAACATATTTAAAAACTTAATTAAAAAATTATGTATATATATATATGCTATGAAAAAAAGTAATAAATTTAAAATCCAAAATTCACAATAGTTAGAAGTGAGCTCATGATCAAGAGGTAGGGAAAATACATGATTAAAAGAGAAATTTACTAAAAACAAATAAAATAAAATAATGATGGAATCGATTCAGATTAGCTTGGTTAAAAAAAAAACATAAATATCAAAATCAGATGAATGAATTTTTGAATTTTGAATGGTTAGATTAGTTTGGTTTGAATTTTTTTAATCAACATCTTTATTACAATTATAATTATTATCAACATTATTAATATTGTCATCATTATTATTAATGTTATTATTATTATAAATATGTTAATGTTATTATTAATGTTAATATTATCATTAGTAATAATCTTATTTTCACTATTAACATTACAAATATTATTACTACGTACCCTTACTATTACTACCTTTTATAAAAGCAGTTTTTTCCATTTTTATATAAATTATATTATTCTCGATTTTGGTAATTTTTAAGATTAAGATACTGTAGAAAAACCCACATGGTTTCTATTAGTACTTATGTGTATTAAATCGTACAAAGCACAAAAATGCTTGTGTTGTGCGTTAGCAACTAAACACAAAACATAACAAAAAGTTTTATTTTGATTGAACTAGTTATTGTAAATGTGTTGTCCCTTAAAGTGCACTACACCAATAACGTTTTCATTCTTATATAATCTTAATTATACATTTACATTATAACGCATGTCGTACGAAATTTAATTTAAGAATTATATTATTTTTTAATTAACTATTTGATTAAATATTTTCCTTAATTTAATAAAAATATTTCAACTAGCAATTTTTCAATTAACATTAAATATATTGATATTTTTAAAATATTATTAGAATAATATTTTATTGATTAAAGTAATTTTTAAGATTTTTTAAACTTTAAATTTTCAAACACATGCATATTTATATTTATTTTTTATTAGAAATAAAAAAATATTTATTAAATATTTATGCAATTTCTATTGTTTTCTATATTTTACACGTGTTTATAAATATCATATACTGCAGAAAAAAATTGTTAATTTAAAACTAAAGATACCGAATATTTTATTATCAAAATTCCTTTAATTCAAAGACAGAGAACAAAGTTGCAGGAAAAAGGAGAAATACTGAAATTTGAAAGATATAGATAAAATAAATACAAATGTGCATGTTGGTTTGATTATTTATCCAATAATTCTCTTCCACAACTACCTAACTATAAAAAATTAATTCGTGTGCATCTCAAATTTTATATTTGATAATTATTACATATTTTTAATAATTAATTACGTAACAAATTTTATATATAAATTTATCATAACTTTTTATAGAATTAATTATTATAATTTTTTAATAATTAATTGTCCGATTTTTATTATTAATTAATACTTGTAATTAATTTAAAAAATTATATTAATTAATTTTTTTAAAAATATAGTTAATTTCATTATATAATTATTAAATATTTAAATATATACTATTTATAATTAATTATAAAAATAAAATTTAAAATATAAATAGATAGATTTACTGTAATTACAATATATTTATCCAAATAAAATTGTGAAAGTGAATCACTGCCCGTGCTTAAGTCAATAGGGATCGCCGCAAGTTCAAGAGCTGCTTGAAATAGTTTATGGAGAACTTATAAAAATGCTATATCTCATAATTTTTTAACTTATTTTAATATGTTTTTAAAGTATAATTTCTTAAAATAAATTAATTTTAATTTATTTTAAAAAAATTTATAATCAAATTTAAGTCACAAATTTAAATATATATTATAAAAAATTAATAATTTTGTTTATTTATTTATTTTATTATTTATGATGTATTTAAATAATTTATATTTTAAAATAAATAAATTTTTTGTTTGAAAATAAAATATTTATTGTTAATTTTTAAATAATTTAAATAATATTATGTAAAAATAATATTTATTTTATATTTAAAATTTTTATTAACCAAAATTAAGTATTTATTATAAACAAATTAAATAAAACATTTAATAATAAAACTAAAAAATATAATATTAAAAACTAATTAAAAATAATATTTTATAATAAATAAAATATTATCAAAAATAAAAATTAAAAAATAAATTTTAACTAATAATTAAAATTTTAAACATTAGTGATAATGACGTTTAAAAAAATTCTAATAATGATCTAAATAGATACTATAATAATGTTGAAATTGATCATATTCGAAGAATTAAAAATCTGTAGTTATATATAAAATTGGTTTTGTATAATTTTTTTCTTAACATGTTTGTATTTTTTTCATATAAGGTTAGTAAATGAAACTCTTTTAATCATTGGTGGACCAAGAAAATACTTTTTAGAATAATTAAAATATAACACCTTTAGCAACCTAAAAAATAAAGACATAAGAAAAATTAATTTTATTAATATTTTACATTTACAATCGTCTCTCAATACATTATTAATTTTAGGAGCAAACAATAGGTTAATTTTACTTCGTAATGTTATAATTTTAGAAACTAAAATAAATACAATTTTATTTTTTAAATATTAAAGTGATCGACGGTCGTTTAATAATTGCAGGGATTAAATAATACTATTTTTGTAATTTTAAAGATTGAATTTATCAGTAGCCATAATTCTAAAAACTAATTTGATACATTGTTTAAAAAAATGACATTCCATCTAAATATAGTAAAAAAAATCCAAATTAAAAAAATTAATAAATTTCAAATTTTAATATTTTACTCACATATATTATTATATACACACTCAAAACTAAAATTTTATTCAGGATATAATAAGCAACAAAGAATATGTAAATATGCAACTACCAATTTTATAGGTCTCTACTTTTGATATGCTGATAAAAAAAATATATAGTTTTACTATTTCTGTTTTCGTGTCTCTTTTCAATTGATACGGATTCTAAAGAAGGACGACAGTGTGTTGATGGCACATAGAATTGGAGAAATAATTCAAATTTTCATTTCAAATTTTAATTTATAACTTCCCTTAGCATTTTTGACATGTCCTAGTCCTTCCTTTTTCTCCCCTATATATCACATCCAAGTGTTTACTATATACACTGAGTATAACAGAAAAGACATTTGAAACACGCACACGTTTGTGTCCTACGAATCTCATGTAAGTCACGTGTATGGGCACTATGTTTTCTTAATTGCATTTTGTTCTTTTTTGTTGTATTGTAATTTATTTAGATATTCAAGATTTCGTTTTCTGTTAGAATGTGATCTTGCAGGATTCATAAAGTTATTTATCGAACTATAGATTTGTGAGTGTGATTTTTCAAAGTTTTATATACACATAAAAAAATATTTCTTTTAAGTATTATTGATATCCAAAAAAGAAGTAATATTATCATATTTTGTACGGTTTTCATGACTATCATAAAGGGTCAGAATTTGCATTCAAAAGAGAGCATAAGAAATTCTTTTTTTAATTTTAATGTAACTTTTATTTTTATCTATATTTTTTTATTGTAAATCTTAACTACTTACACATTTTTTTTCTCTTTTAGTGCATGTTTAATTCAATTTATTTTTAAAAAATTATTTTTATTAACTTTATGAGACAATTGTTAAAAAATAAATAATTATTTGTCTGAAAAAAGTTCATCCAAGCATGCACTTAATCTAAATTATTTATATTTTTATAATTAGTTTTTAAAATATATGAGATTAATAAGTAAATTGAAAAAATAATTTTGGATTTTGCATTAGAATTTCAATACAATAAAATTAAACATCATTCCATATTATATGATGGATCAACAATAAGTAAGAGCGTCACATCATTTCTAAATAAAATATAATATACCAGGAATTAAATAATTGACACGCTTAAATAAATAAAAAGAAAGCTAAAGGAAACTTTAACTTTTGCATTGACACTTAATGAGGAACTTCATGCAAAGTGACGTTGTAGATAACAAATAGGATCATTTAGTACGTATCTCATTAAAGACATACATATAAATTATATTTAATCTCATCTTCAAAATCACAAGATTTCACTCCTCCAATTTAATCAAGTTTGGTTGCTACAATATACAAGGATTTCATTCAAATTGGATTATGAAGAAAAAAAAAACTATGAATAATTCATATATTTTAGTTTGTACGGAAGGCAAGGTCAGTTTAGACTGTTCTAAACAGAGAGTCATCTAAGACAGCAAATGATATTTCTCTCTCCAAACTAAATTTATACTTTAATGAAATTAAAAAAAAAAAAACTGTCTAAAGATAACCCTTTGTTAGTTAAGATAACTTAACTAGATAAAAGTAAGAGAAGAACAAAAACTTTATACTGATTAATTTTCAAACCATAAAAATATATATTTAAATCCTATCATATAAAATAAGATTTTAAAGCTAGGCAATATATAAGAGATTTATTCAAAAGTTCTAGTATCCTTTACACAATTTTTTCCAAGATCTAATCGCATTTGTCATTTTTTATCAAACTTCTTCTAAATCTATCCAAAAAAAAAAACCAACTTCTAAATGTTATCTCTAAAGAATATAAAAAATATCTAAACATAACCATCAACTTTCTTAATCCATCATTAAACAAGCTGTAGAAAGTAAATGAAGGAGAGAAAGAAAGCTTATTTGTTTTAAATAAAGGATTCATTTTCTGTTTCTTAAAATGGGATTTATTATATTGATGAAAATGACTTATTATAAAAATGAAAATAAAATTGAATATTATGAGAGGAATTTTGAACATTTTGATCCTTTATTTAATGTATCAAATCGTAGTGCAGACAAGTTGTACCTCATCTAATTATACTTTAGTCATATGAAATATGTTTTTCAAAGATCTTATCCTTACATTAGATACCCTTTTATCCTTTCATGCTTGCTCTATGTTTTTATCTATTTTGTTCTTTATCCGTTGACTTTCAAACCTTCGATTAAGGTGTGGTTTCTAATAAGGTTTCACATACTCCAAGATTGTAGGATTTACAGAACATGACTTCAAGTAACTTTACTTCAACCAGTCCTCAAACTCTTCTTCTAGATAAACTCGTACACTGTTCAGAGATCCTACTTAACTTCAAACAATCTTTAAGTGGGTTCATTTTAAGTTTTCCCACATCATCCTTAAAAAAAAAGCTTCGTTAAAATATTTACTACGGTCTTAACATAATCATTTGAAGTTAATCTTGGATAGTTAAATCAAAGTTATACAGTTTTATTTATTCTATAAAGTTATACCAACATTAAAAATTTTAGGCTAATAATTCTCAAATGTTTGTGATTCTAACCTATCCAAAATATCAAATTGATGTATACAAAATGTGTAACAGGGGTAGCTTACTAAATCTTTGTATGGGGTGTGGAATTTGAAAGTTATAGACGGTGCATATAATTCTAGTTAAAGTCGATTACTAACAATTCCCCATAGCAAAGAGGTGTGCACAATTGTTAACAATTTTAATTATGTAACATAAACTAGTTCACGACTATATGTATGCATTAATTTTATGTTTCATGCTCCTAAAATTGTTAATCACATGTACTATAGTAAAATGTTTATTGTATTCTTTCAAATCAATTACTTGTGTCTTTCAATTTAACAAGACAATTACTTGTTTCATGTTTTTATGAATTTTTTAGGTAAGAAACTCAAAATAGTAGGACATACTGGGTAAGGATACGTCCAAGACGTGTATATTAATTTATTCAAAAATAAGAAATAGAAGAATTGAGTAGTTAACTATTCTTTAATAAATTTATTTACTTAAAAAAAAAAAGTAACAGAAGAATTGAACTTAACATTTTTGTTATAAAAAAAAAGAGTATCCAAAATTAAGGTTAGTCAAACTATCTAATTCAATCGATAATTGATTCAGATGTTAGCTGAATTGGGCATCAATTGAGTCACATGACTTAGAAATCAAATTAGAAGGTTGGGTTGTTAAAAAAATGGTCCTTACTTAAAGTTAACAAGTGAAACAAATTTGGAGCTAGTCAATTGTTTGTTAGTCAAAATAAGGAAATTTTCATTGGTTATTTAAAAGGAATATTTTGAAATTTTAACGACTAATATTATCTCTTAAGGTCGTTGTTTGAACGTAAAAGGTCAACCTTTGTAAATTAAAGTGGCATTGACAAAGTAAAACAAATGATGGAAACGTGCATAACTCATTCTTATAATTTAAGAATAAAAAGTTGGATTAAATTAGATATATTTTTTCACTATCTATGATTTAGATTGAACCTTGTACATTAATATTGATTTTGTACAGTTAAAGAATCGTCTAATTTTAAATTTAAAGAGTAAAAAATCTTAAATGTCAATAAAAAAAGAAGGTGAAATTACATAGTATTTATCTACTCTATTTTTGTTTATTTAGTCATTAATCATCTTAATTAAAATGCGAGCTTAGATGAATTTGAATATAATATAACACTATAAATATTAAACTTAAAATAAATTACAACTCTTTCTTACTTAGACTCACAAACATAAAGAAATTAACAATAAATTATCCTTAATTATTTTTTATTATTTTACTTTCCTTCACTTTATTTTTCAATTTTCATTCTTATTTACGAGTTTTTCTATGCTCTTATACTTTATATTTAGTAGAATTTTTGCCATTGTTTGGCATTTCTAAGTACTTCCTTTAGTAGCTTAAAATCACACACCGAGGAAATAAAAGTTTTTTTTTTAACAAAATTGTTTGATAAAATAAAAGGAATCGTTATAGTTATATTGCATTTTTTTATAAGATAAAAATAAAATTATGGTTAAGAATTAACAAAAAAGATAAAATAAGAATCAGTAAATAACCAACAATACATTCTAAAAAAATATATCTAAAAACATATAATTTATTTGATTTAATTATTTCAAATTTAATCAAAACATCAATTAAAAATATATTTTTTAAATGTGATAAAGGAAGATAATCAAGTTGATAAAAATTATATTTTTATTATAATCTTATATTTATGAAATAGTGTAAAATTACCATTAACAAGATTAGTTATTTTTATTTTATATTCCTTATTGAAGACAGTTAAATATCATGTTATCAAGTAAAAAACTCAATAAAAATATAAAAAAAATAACAATTTTATTATATAAAAAAAATAAAGATAAAATACAATTACATTATTTATTAATATAAAAATTTTACTTTTAAACGAATGAATAATTTCAAACAAAGAAATAAAAAATTTAATTAATAATTTTTTTTATCAAACTTATTATAAGATTGCAATAAAAAAAATTTCTACAACATTAAAAAAATGATCCTTTTTTAAAACTATTATATGTTAAAAACTAATGAAAATTTAAAATTTTCTAATTTATCAACTTTTTGTTGAGAGAATAAAATATCTAATATAATATAATATATTTTTATCATACTTATAATAATAATAATATATTAAAATAATTAAATAAGATATTATTAATATTACGGACTATTTATAAAAATCATATAAAAAATTATTTTTTTTAAAATCAACAATTTTCAAAATCAATTCCACTTTTTATTATCATTTGACTAAATTATTTTACTTTTATCAATTGAAACACAATAAATTTTTGTAACATGTTCGTACATGAAAGACCATGAAACAATTTTAGATAGAAAGATAAGAAAAAAATATTAAAACTGTTTTTTATTAATATTTTATAAAAATTATATAAATTATATAAAATATAATAAAATTTTATAGTTATATTATTTAAATATTTTTAAAATGTATTTTTGATAAATAATGTTTAACAAATAAAAATTTGTTAGAAAACATTTAGTAAAGATTAAATTTACTATTATCTATCATTTAAAATTATTATTAAAGAATATTTTTTTAAATATATTCTAAAATATTAAATTATTGTATATTTATTATTTTATTTCTTAAAATATTTATATATTTATTCATCAATAATATAGCGTTATATTACTTGTCATTGACTCAAGATAAAATTAATCTTTAAATTCTTCGTGATATCTATATAAATTACAAAAACCATGCTACTTCAATGCTATATAATATTTTTACTTACCAACATAATTTACATAACATTTTTTTCTCAATTTGTATTTATTTATTTTTAATTTTTTATTAATCCCATCTATATATTTTTGTATTTTATATTTCAATATTTTAAAATTATCATTCAATATTATTGAATTTATTTTTAAAATTATAAAAAACATAATAATTTTTATAAAATAAAAATTATTATTATTATATATACTAAAATTAAAAAGAGAAAATAAATTATACATTAATATAAGAATTATTTAATAATTTTTACTTAGATATAAATTCATCATTACAAGTTTTACAAAATTTATATGAAAATATTTTTATATTTTAATTTTGTATATTTAACTACTAAAAAGACATAATTTTATAAATCAAATATTTATGTTAAGAGTTAAAAATGTTACATATTTCAATTTCATAGAAAATTTGATTATTTTAATAAGGAAAGGGATCACTTTTCATTGGTGTGAGCTGCATCAATTTTTACATTTTTTAATAATTTTTTATGGGATAATTTTATTATAAAATAAACAATTAAATTAAAAGTTTCTTATTTTAAGAATCATGCAAACAAAATTTTAGGTTAATCCAAAATATATATTACATCAAAAATATTTTAGTATATATATTTAAAATAATTGAGAAAACATAACCTCTTGGTTATATTTTTATAATTGTTCAATTTTGACCAAATTTAAAACAAATAATAAAAAATATATTAGTATTTAATGCTTTAACTTTTTTTAGTCCTTCAAAAATTTATACATTTTATCAATTTTATCTTTTAAATATTTATGATACTAAGTCGTTCAAATATTTAACAATATTAAAAACTATTTTAATTTCATAATTTAATAAAATAACCATTCAAATATTATTTAGAGACGTATTGATATCATCATTTTATAAATCCCAAATTGATATCAAATATTTTTAAAATAATAAATAAATATTTTAATTTTTATTAGAATATAATGTATTATAAATAAAAAATCTATTTAAATATTTTTAATATAATGTTCATAAAAAAATAAATAAACCTGAGGTTAAATAAAAAATAGAATATTAATTAGGGAAAACACAGAATTGGCAATGATTTTACAATTTTTTTTTTAAATCAACCCATCGAACTAGTCTATTTTCCTGGTTCTAAAAGAACTTATGGTCAGTGCTATATTAAAGATTCGAACAGCTTTTGTAGTCATTGAAGTTTTGAAATTTTGATAGTTTTTTTTTATAAAAAAGAAATATCAGCCAATAGTTATTTGTTAGGAGACCTCATGCTAAGCATGAATTAACCTTTTATGTAAAGTTAAAAAACTATTTAACCTAAAATAGTCATACCATTTAATATTTAATATTTTTTATCATCACCAGGAACTTTACTTCGAATAATTTGGAGCATGCTTTTATATCGCATATAAGCGGAATTAATTTTTATACAAATTGACGCCGTTTGAATTGATCATAGACTAACACGGTTTGGAGGAAAGAATTATGTGGATAAAAAACAAAGATATTAAAATTTAATAAAAAATATCGTTTTATATATAGGAGAAAAAATTATATAAAAAACTTACAAATTTCTTTTTCTATCATCAAAGATGAGATCGTGAGGGAAGGAGTGTTGAATTTTTCAAAATTGATTGGTTTTCTTGATTTTATTTAAAATAATAGTTTATATATTAATTAAAATTTAATATTTTTTCCTAAAATTATTATGATAAAAAATTAATTTTTATTAAATTCAATTTTTATAGTTATTATTATATAAATTACTTATTTTTTTTACTTTTATAATCATATTAATAAGTGAATTTTTTTATTTTTTATTCATATTTATATCCATTCAAATAACGTATAGTTTTTTTTTTATTTAAATGAAGAATGAAATAGATAATAAAAATAAATAAATATTAAGAATAGGTTAAAAATGTGTTATTTATTTGGATAGTTAATAATAAAGAAATAAATAAAAACCAATTATTTAAATAAAATTAAATAAAACAAATTATAAAAAAATATTTATAATAATTATAAAAATATGAAATTTATATTTTATTAAAATAATTTTTCTTAATAAAAATTAATTTAATTTTTATACTATTAAATATATTTAAATAAAAAGAAATCTTCATCCTTCGCCCTCTCCCTTTTTTTTAATTATGTTCATATTTTTTAAAAAAAAATTATTCTCAACTGGTTTTATTCAATCTAAATAAGGTAGATTTTTATTTTTTAATATTTTATTCATCTTCATAAATTTCCTTCTTTAAAATCCATTCAAACAAAATAACAGCTTTTAAGGCTGTTTATAAATTGAACAAAAGGTTTTGTTGTTAACCTCAGTTTTAAACATTATTTTTAAATATTTGAAAATAATTTTTACTAAAAAAATAATATTATGTTTTTATTGTAAAAATATAACCATTTAGGTAATTTTATTATTTAAAATTAGTCTTATGTTAACATTTTTCAGTTAAAATGGGTGATTTTCATTTATTGTTAATGCGAAAAGTTTATACAATTAACCGCTTGAAATTTACTGTAAATATAATTTTTAAAACAAATAATATGAAATTAATCATTTTTAATTGTATAGCAATCAGTATTTAAAAAATAAGATACAAAATATTTACATTTTCAGTCTATTTTAATTAAATTTTAAAATTGATATTAATTTAATTTTAACTTATTATCAATTTAAAATTTTCATAATATCAACTCATTAAAAGTTATTCTAAATATATTTTTTAAACTAATTATTATTAAAATTAAAATATTTTACTAATAGGACAATACATAATTAAGAGATAAATATTAAAAAAATATTTTAATATATTTTAATGAAATTCAACAAATATCTCTATAAGGTGTGTTTGTGATATTTAATCTTTAAAATAAATAAGGTGTAATCAACTCATATATTTATGCACTTATTTTTCAGAACGGATGGATGTCTCTTAATTTGTCATGCCTTTGAATGTGTCATGCGTCATCTTTTATACCAGGAATATTCACATATTCTGTGTTTTATTTTATTAAATATAATTACTTTCAACATATTCTATTATTAACACTAAATACTTTTTCATGTATCCAAATTTGAGTTTATAGGAAAGATTTAAAATTAGTTTAGTCTACATGAAACTTTGTTGCATTTGAATTTTAACATAACATATCAAAATGATAATTAATTCATATAAATTGCCTTCATAGTTTACGCCTTAGTGTTAGAAATCACCCCAAATATATTTTATGTAAAATACATATATAAACAAGATTAATTGATATTAAGTATCAAATTTGATAAATTAATACTTTTAATAACCTTTATAAATTGTTAAATTTTTGTCAATGTAACTATTATATTAAAAAATAATAATAAAGTAAATTTTGAAGTAATTTTTACAAAATTCAATAATTTTCAATGATTAAATTATAATATAAAAAATTATTTTCGGTAAATTCTAATTAAATTTTATCATAAAATAAAATAAAATCATAAAATTTTGTATATTTTCCTAAAATTTTATCACAACAGTTTATTTTAATATATAAAATTATTTAAAATAAAAAAAATTCGTACTACTAAGTTATATAAATTATTTAAAATTTAATTCTAAACATAACAATTAAAATAATACCATATAATTTAACGATTAATTTAATATAAAAAGTTATAAAGGTGTCATTTGTTAATTTGATATCTAATGTCGTAAAAAATAATTGTAAAATGCATAATTTTTTTTTCTAATTTTATTATATTTAAACGATAAAAATACTCACACCTTCCTATAATTCACATGATTATTTTCATATAATCATAATCTTGATTCATTTAATTTCTTTGTTATATATATATATATATATATATATAACTTGTGATGCAGGAGTAAAATTTTGTGTAAATAAATATTTAAAAAATAAGATGAACGAAGAGTGAATGGGAAATGAAGTCGGGGACCATTTGTTTGTGAAGATAAGATTTGGACGCATGAAAATAAGAGAGGGAACAAATTACGTGTAAAATTAGGAAGTAATTTGATGATATATGAGTTTGAGTGGTACAGATAGAGATAGTAGAGAGAGTGTGCGAAGAGTTGGTAATATTATCTATTTAATTATGATATTTTAGGGAGTTAAATATTTGTGCTGGGGACAAAGATTCCTTTCCTTGTTGTTGCTTTGGACCATACACACACTGGCACACACCTCCTATTTCACAACACACTACTGGGTCCCACTCACTTTCCTCTTCTCTTCTTTTCTCTTCTCTTCTCACGTCCCTTTCCTTTTCCATTTTCTCTCCATTTTCTCTTCTCTCTTCTATCTTACATTCTTGTTCCATTTCTTCCTGTTATTTTTATTTGAATAAATATTACCATCTCAGAAAGATTACAAAAATTACACAAATGTTTACTTTCGTAAAAAAATTATTAATTTATATCAATATATTAGAATGTTAATTTTAATAATTAATTTTAAGATATAATTTATATTAGTGTAAGTTTAATCTCTTTATAAATAATACATATATATTGCCTATCATTATATCGGTTATTTTGATGGTGAAACATCGAATTTTATGATTCATAAATTTTATTTTTAATTAATTATTTTAAAGAAAAATTTATTATCCATATAAATATAATTTTTTTATTAATACATTTAAATACTTACTTACTTACTAACAATGTTTAGAGGTGAGTATATGAGTTTGGTGTACGAACTCGTCCATATAACATGTGAATTAAAACAAATACAAATACAGACCTATTCAAATGTAGAATTTTTGGGTCCAATTTGTTTAGTTTATAATTTAAGTAGGTTAAATGTAGGGGTTATCATATCAACCTAGAAGTTAAATTTATTATTTTTATTGATTTTTTATAAAAATATTTTATTTTAATATTTATTTATTTATTTAATTTGTGAACTAAAGTAGACTAAATGTAAACTGTTGATAATTTTTTATTCTATCTATTTCGCAGGCCAACATGTCTCATCCTCTTAAACAGTGAAATATCATGACTCGAACTTATCGAAGTCGGATTGGCTCACATACCATTTTTAATTGTATAAATCTTATATATATATATATATATATATATATATATATATATATATATATATATATAATATTGTAGTGAATATATTTAATGATAGAAGGTTGTTATTATGAGATATTGAAACAATTAAACTTGACTATGCAACCATATATTAATCGTTAAGATTAAAAGTTATCCAATGGTTATATGACTATTTTAAAATGTTACATAATTTGTTGTTTTAATTTTAATAACCATTCATAATGTGATCTAATGGTTGAGATTTATTTTTCTTACTCTCACATTAAAAATTTTCTTATTTAATATTTTTTATAATTATATTACTAAATTACATAATTATATTTTTAACATTATAATATATATATATAACTTTTGCAAAATATTTTCTTAAAAAATCAAAATCACTCCTGTTAAATCAAATACAACAATAGTTACACTATATATGTTAGCATGATAACATATTTTGATAACAATTGTTCTCTGCACAACAACAAGCTAGATAACATAGTTGAAAGAGTTAGTTAGCAAATGGTTAGGATAATTAGTTAAATAGTTAATTAGTTAAGGATCTTAGACTTTATTGTAAATTTCATATCTTATAAACACTCATATGCAACATCTTTTATATCGTTTTTTTTTATCAAAATTAATATATATATTTGTTAGTAGGAACTCTTTTATTTTTTAAAGAAATTTATGATCTTTCATCTCATCAATATGGGATGATGGGATGACTTGTATTCTTTATAGAAGTGATGTTATCGTTATTACAAGTTTTGTTGCTGCCCTTGCAAATGTTGTTGTTGTGCTTATGTATTTTAATGGTATCACAACTTTCATGGAGAGAGCAATGATCTATAGATTAAAAGATTAAGCAAAATTCCAGCATTAAAGAAAAGAATCCATGAAAAAAATACATGTAAAGGAGGAATGAATTCAAGTTGTTGATGATTTCCTTTCTATGAATCTTATCTTAGCTTTATGGATAGCTATAGAACATTTATGGAAAGACCAAAAACTATCCGTGTTTTTTTCCTTTCTTTGGTTCACTCATCAATCACATAATTTTTTATGGATTGATTCTTATGCATCTCATATTGTCTACGAAAAATTATAGAAAAGGAGTAAATTTATAGATTGATGACTTATCTTTTATTTAACAAATTTTTAAATTCTAAAATTGTCCATCCAAATATAAGAAAAGTCTAAGGTGAAAAAATCCTATGAAGTTTTAGATAATTGAGACAGTTGAAAAAAGATAGTATCAAAATTAGTTTCGTAAAGAGTCAAAAGAATGTACGTGAAGTCTGATTCTAAGAAGAGCACTAATAGCAAGGTTCCTTTCATAATCATGAGCCTTGAACAATTGTATATGCGTTCAAATGAAGGATTTTGTGTCATTGGAAAAAGACACTATTCTGAAAATATGTGAGAAATTCATTCTAAATCATGTTTGTGAAGATTCATTGGTCACCTAACACATCTTCCTCTTATTTTTAGAAACTTTTCCAATTATAATGCAATGGAAAAATATTATTTTATTTATAAATACTTTAAAAATAAATAGTACATAAAATTTGAGAGAAATAATTTTGGCATACAGCAAATCAATCAAAATACTCTAAAACAAGCTTTTATCCATTATCCTTGTAAAAATAGTTAAACCAAAAGTGAATAGTACACAACGAGAGAAATAATCACAAACAACTCTAAAATTTCATGTTAATGCCAATTTACCAATAATGTTGAAATTTTACTATTTATTTTAATGGATTTATCGTGCATATTGTGAAAATGTCCATTTTCCCCCTAAAATATCACTAATAAGAAGAATCTTATTACATTTTTCAATGTCAATTAGGGAGATGATACAAGTGATCAAAAGTCCATAACCCGTGGTAGCTAATTCCTTCATAGATGTTGAAGATCAAACCATAGCTTCAACCATTGTGTGAATTACTTTTGTTTCAACAACTATACTACATAAACTTGGTGTTTCAACTGATATTTTGATTATATATTCAGACAACATAGATGCAACATATTTATGTCTCAACCCTATTTCTTATTTTCATATTAAACACTCCGCAATAGACTATCAATTTTTTTTAGAGATTTAGTTTCAATGAATTAACTTTAGGTATCTCATTTACCTTCCGGTCATCAACTTGTTGATCTTCTCATTAAATTGTTATTCATATTGCATCATACTTTCATCAAATTCAAAATTGGAGTCATTAAAGCCACCTTCATCTTGCAACGACATATAGGGATATTATCTATATAACTTCTTATTTATTCTTATCTGAATATTTATTGTTGTATTTTTTGATAAACTTATGTTGGGGCATACTTCGTATGTGTGTTTGTATAAATAACCTGGTTGAAACTAAAATGAAAATAAACTAAGTTTATGCTTGTATAAATTTGGTGTTATTTTTCTTATTAGATTGCATCATATTTTTAACACAATTTGATCGATTTCAAATCCTGCCTTATACATGAACTATTTTGTATGAATAAAGTGGCCTATCACAATATAAATAACTGCGAAAATAGGCAAAAGAGTGCTCAGCAGACAGCAGTAGAAAATATCTTGATATAATGCTATGAATTTTTTTTGGTTTAAAATAAAAGAAATAAAATTTAAAATTAATGCTTCATACAAATTATATATTATACAAACTATATATTCAAACTTCTTCACTGCTGAGCTATCCCTAGTGGTTTGATATGAAGCTAAGGCTTGATTCTAATTAATTATAAAATATACATAATGCATGCCCCAAAAGAAATTTTTTTCGATCCATATAATAGCCGAAGTTCAGAAGTTCTTTTCTTGTTTTCTCAATAGGAAGTGTAAGCTTTGTTGTTTTTAAGACAAATCGTTTTTATACATTAAGTGCTGATATAAACTAAACAAAAACTATCCTGGAGGAACAAAATAATATCGCTAATTAAATAGGATTAATCCTTCTTTAAACTTGCCCTATTATGGTATGACTAAAAAGTCAATAAATAGTTCCTACAGTACAATATTATAAAAATTGCAAATACTAGGATATTATGGAAGATTTCGCATTCATTTGTTATTAAATAAAAAATAAAATAACCTGCACGTTTTTTCTGCTTAGAAACAACGCATAACATTCGAATGTGAAAATATATAACTTTCACACTAAAAGTCAATCAGTTTTTTTTTCCTCTTTTCATTTTTTAAAATTTGTTGAAATGAATGATATTAATTATTACGTTTATAATATATAAATTTAATTATATTTTAAATTTTACATGTAGATCTAACGACAGATAGTTGATCTGACTTAAATAGCAATCTTAAGTTTAAATTCTAATTTATTATTGGATTAAATATTTTAAAAATTATTACTTATAACGAAGGTTGTACTTTTTGTGAAGAGCCTATATTTTTTGATAAAGATATTATGTTATTTAATGGTAAAATTTGAAGATAAAAATGGTTTGAAAAACAGAGTAGGATAAAGAGAAACTTTGTAATCTGTTGTTCGATGACAAAAAGAGTAAAAAAACTAAAAATCCAAAACAGGGCACATAAACCAGAAATATAGTGAAGGAAACAAGAAACACATGGAGGGAGAGGTGAGGAACAGGAACACAGGTGATCTTCAAAGCATCTAGAGCACATAAATTAGAATATTGAACATTTAATAATATATTGGTCGATTCGATTTCTGATAATAAAATTTTTTAAACCCATTTTCAACCAATCTTATCCTTATTTAACCGTATATTTTTATTCGAATAATTCAAAAATATATTATATCCATCCCTTCATATCAAATATACTTTGGTTATTTCTGGTTGGTGGTATGGGTCTATGCCCACCCCTACTATTTACATAGAAAAATTATTTGTAGTCACATATCAAAAGATATAAAATAATATTTAAAAAATAAAAATTGATTTTAATTAAGTTTTAAAGTAATAAGATGAGTTTCTCAAAGAGAGTATATTTGGAAAATTTTCAAGCTTGGATCAAATATGGTGTTTTAATTAGAAGACTTTGAGTGAAAGCAAAAAAGTGGTAGATTTGAGTTTAATGTTGCTTAAAATGGTTAAAGTGAATAAAAATTAATTTAAATTTTGAAAGAAGAAAATGACATTAAAAAACGTCAGACGGCACTTAAAGAGACGGAGGGCTTTTATTGAAATAATTAAAAGCTTAAAGTATTAAATTAAAAAATATTGAGAGATGAAATTATAAATTAATAAAAATAAAAAGATAGGTTTTAGTAAAAATAGTAAAGAAATTAATTAAAAATAAAAATATTAGTTGAAAGTATAAAAAATAAAAAAAATTCAAAAATTAGGTAGAAGCTAAAAAAATATTTAATAAAATTAGTTATTAAATTAGTTGATAAAATAAAATAATAAATAAAAATAAGATTATTAAATAGGAATTTAAAATTATAATTTTTAATATTTTATTATTATATTAAAAAAAATAATTTTTAAATTTATTCTTAATTATATATCTATTAAAAATTAATGATTTTATTAATTTATTTATTTTATTATTTATGATGTATTTTAAATAAAAATTATACTTAAAAAAGATGAAAAATAAAATATTGAGAATGTATTTGGTAAAACTAATAAATAAATTAAATTAAAAGTTAAAAATATGAATAAAATTTGAAAGTTGATAACTTATTTATTAAATAATAAAAATAGTTGGTAAAATTATCTATTAAATTAATTGATAAAAATATAATAATAAATAAAAATATAATTGTTATAATTTTTATTAACTATTAATTTTAATATTTGTTATTTAAAATAAACTATTAAGTTGAGAATAAAAACAATATTTTTTAATTTATTATTATTTTTATATATTTTATTAAAAGATTATATAAATAAATTTATAATTATTTTGACAATTATATATTTTAAAACTTCTTTTTTATGATTTTATCTATTTATTCATTTTACTAATCATGACGTGTTCTTTAATAAAAATATATTTCAAGTATTTTTATTTGAAAATATAAATAATTATTTTTTAATTTTAAAAATAATTTTTAAATAACACTTTTATAAAAAGATTATTTTTAAAATTTGTATGAAAAAATAAATATTTTTTAATAAAAAATTAAATAAATTATTTAATAACTGAATTAAATAATATAATCTTAAATAATAATATAAAAAATAAAATTTTATAATACAAAAATATTATCAAAATATATAAAAAATAGAAGAAATTTTTTAATTATTAGCTAAATTTTGAATGATGATAATAATATTAAAAAAATATTATTTTATTTAATTATTAAAATAGTTACTGTAATAAATAAATTTAAAATTATTTTAAACATTTAATTAATTAATAATTAAAATACAGTTCTAAATTTTCTCGAAATAATTGTCGTAACTAAAATATACAACTACGTTTATACGAAACTATGCATATTAATATAATTGAGTAGGTAACCAAAAATTTTGGGAGGTATATATTTATTTTTTAATAATAAAAACTATTACCACCACTTAAAATCATAAATTTATTCAACTTTAC
This sequence comes from Canavalia gladiata, assembly GCA_037954105.1. NCBI lineage: Eukaryota > Viridiplantae > Streptophyta > Magnoliopsida > Fabales > Fabaceae > Canavalia > Canavalia gladiata. The sequence goes on along the minus strand of CM075659.1, from coordinate 53,200,933 downwards.
ATTTACATTAAAATATAAAATTGAGAAATTTAGATCCTTCAAGATATTACGGATTTTTTAGTTTCTGTTTTTTAAATTAAATTTAAATTTTTTATTAAATAAATTTAAATTAATTTTTACACATTTTACAAATAATTTTAGATCAACTATTAAAAAAAATTAATATTTATTTTTAAATTTTAAATTTATCTTTTAAAATATATCATTATAAATAATATTCTATTATCATTATCATTATTTCTATATTTATATCACTATAATAATAATAATTTTAATTTTTTATTATTTAAAAAAATTATTTAATTTTTAATTAAATTTTTTATATATTTATTTTTAATAAAATCAGAATGAAAAATTAAAATAAAATAAACAGATTCATTTTTACAATAATTTAAAAAAAATTAAAATTATAATTCAAAATTCAAAATTAAAATTAAATTAAATTTTTAAAATTTTCAAAAATAAAAACAAAAATTTACCTTAATTTTAATTTTTCATTTTAACATTTTACAATTTGATGATAGAATGGAACATTAAAATTTATGTTTAACCTATTTAAAAAATTATTTATTTTATATTTTATATATTTATATTTATATAATATTAATATATTTATATTATTTATTAAAAATTAAAATTTTTAATTTTAAACAAATAGAATCTTATATTTATAAAATTCTTTAATATTTATTATAAAAATTGTATATGTAACTTTAAATTTAAAATAATTAATTTATTTTTATTTTTATTTTTATATTAATTTAAAGTTATATATATATATATATATATATATATATAAATACGTGTTATATGCATGTATGTTATATATATTTTTGTATATGTTATTTTATTGGTATATAATTAATTTTTAATATATATATTTTAAAATTTTATAATTAAATTTATGAATTTTTAAATTTATTTATTAATTTTTTATATTATAAATTTTAAATAAATTTGTAAACTTCAAACCAACCATATCTTGATAACAACAAAAATTATAACATTTAAGAGTATTCCAAATTTTTAAATAAGTTGAAACATTCAAAATTTAATCTAGTTTATCCTAGTTTTATTTTTAAAGTAATCTATTCTATTTTAGAAATAGATATTCTTTCAAATTTTTGCAAACCTACTAGAAAATAGATTGGATTAACCATTTTATTTTGGAAAGAAAATGGTACCTTAATATATCAGGATTTTGAAAAATTAAAATAAATATTAATTAAAGATAACATATTTTAAAATGTAGAAGATTAAAAAGTTTTAAAAAATCAAAATCTTTACATTTTAATATGATCAATATAATTAATAATAATTAAATTAAATTTATAAAATAATTACAAGTATTATATTTATACTAAATTTTCCATTATAATTTTTAAAGAAAACCCAACCTTACGGATTCAACCTGCCCCACCTCGCTTAATATCGGATTAAGTGAAATAAATTATGCAACTCAATAAATTCTAAAATACTAATCCATTCCGTCAAAATAAGATATTAAATGAATGGTTTGATCGGTTCAAACAATTTTACCATCCCTAATGGGATTCACGGATGACATTAGACTCTTAAAATAAATAAAATATTTCAATAATTGTAAATTAATTATTCTACGTGATAGAACCAAATCCAAGTTAACTATGATTCAATAGGAATGGAGGACAACTTATGATCATAGCAGGTTGGGGGTTATTTAAGGCCAACGAACCTCCTTATCATAGCACTTTCTATGCCCAAAAGCAATGGATCATAGCATATAGCTTAGTTATTTGGAATTTGTAAAATATTTAACGGTTATGGAAATCAAAGTTGTAATTTCTAAATCATCCACGTTTAAACTATATAAAAGATATATATCATTTTATCACGCATTATATTTTATTCGCGACCAATATGTGGTTAACATTTGTTATTTGTGGGGAATTTTATTGAACCTTTTAAAGCCAGCACATGCCACATTATGGCTTGGCCTCCCTATGCATACATTTGTCATACAGCGTGCTTACGTACACATTCATGATGCTAAAAAGGTACAGAGAACTTTGTAATTCCAGTTTTTATATATAGTTTTTGGGTATTACTTTAGGTAAATATGTGATTAATTTTTAATGTTATAATATGTGCTTAATAATACATTGCTCCATACCTCAATACATTAACAATTAAATATATCTCAAAGGGTTATCAAACCAGACAACAATAAAAGGCAGTTTTCCTCCGCATGGAGAACAACAAATGTAGAGAAATTCATTTCCTTTTATAGTTCAAGGATCCAATAATCGAGTGGGATGTGCCATGCGTAACATTAGGAATCATACTTTTTTCTCGGTTATTTGAGAATTCCCATAAAATTTGATTCATTTTAAATTATTTTTTCGACAAGAAATGGGTATGAAGATAAAAAGATATCTAAAATAAATTTGAGATAATGACGACAAAGTTATACTAATTTTAAAAATACTTTTTTAATATGAAAAAAAAATGAGGACAAGGATCTCATTCTTTTTTCGTAATTTTTATAATATTAAATATAATATATTTATTCTTGTAAATTAACTTTCGGTCCTTTTCTTAACGACAATATTTTTTAGTTTTTTTCTTGTATTAAATAATTTTCTTTGATTTTATAATTTATTATTATCCATTTTTTCAATATGGGATTCTTGCGAGAACTTATGAAGATTTAGACGACTAAAACAAAGAAAAAAATTATCCCAACACATAGATAGATCATGGATGGAAACAAGAAATAATGGGGAGGTGGCCCATGAGATTTCTATCTTTGTTAATTATCTAGAATGCATTTAAGAATGTATTTCAGTTATATAAAAGATAAAATAATTAATTAATTTGTTTTAAAAAATGATTTTAGATATATTTAATTTAATAAATATTTTGATAATTAGATAAAATAATTAGTATTTTTTAACGTTGCTTTTACTAAAGTTTAAAATTTTAATTGTTAACTAAAAGTTATTTTATTATTTTTATTTTTATATATTTTGATAATTTTTTATTTATTATAAATATAATCTTTAATATTACATAATTTATTTTAATTATTAAATATCTTATTTAAATTATATATAATAAATTTTTTATTTCTGTTGATATAAAATTTAAAATAAAATAAATACTTTTTTATAAAATATTATTTGATTTGTTATAAAAATTAAAAAATAACTTTTTTTAACTTAAAAAATATATTTATTTAAAATATAAATTTTATTAAAAATATATTATAAATAAATAAAATTATCAAACTCATTTTTTTATAATATATAATCATTAAAATAACTATAAATTTTTTATATAATATTTTTAAAAGAATATACTAAGATACGAATAAATGAAAAAAATATTATCCTTATTATAATATAATAATTTATTTTAAATAAAAATATTAAAATTTATAATTAATAAAAAATTAATAATATTTAAAATTTAGTCTAATAATTATGTTATATTTGTTTGTTTATTTTATTTAATTAGTTATTTAACCATTAGATTTATTGAATATTTTTACTTTATTAATAAGTTTTTTATTTTTCAAGTTCTACCTATCATTACAGCTTTAAGATAGTTTTTCATTTTTCAGCTAACTTATATATTAAATATATTTTTAAAAAATAAAATAATTATAATCATTATTTAAAACTTTTTATTAAATTTTATTAATTAATTTCTTAATTATTTAACCTAGTTAATTTATTGCTAAAATATTTATACTATTTAATTACAATAATAAATTTTGTTTATAAATATATATATACGGTTATATCACATAATGACAAAGTTGTATCCTTGAAATACATTGTTAAGTATTAATTAATTACCTAAGCAGAATCAATTATATATTGATGAAATAAAGTGAAAACAGAATTTAAATTTGAATAAAAACACAAACAAATAGGATTAAATTCAAAGATAAAAGCATTTAGGATTTAGACTCACTTAAGTTCATATGGATAAATTATCCCTAAATTATTTATCCTAAAGTAATTATTGTTTTCTATTAAAATATAAGCATACCTAATTAGAATACTTTTACTTTGTGGTAATTGAATCTAGCCAAACTCACCGCGCTTTGTAATTATACTGTTTTTTTTTTTTAAAAAAATTAAACTTATTTCGTGATTTAAACCTTAGGTTCAATATGTGATGTTTAATATTAGGAGTCTCTTTTTAGTTCCTGTCCTAAATTCTATGTTTACAAAATTATGAGTCCTAACACAATGAGAATCATTAAAAACACACAAAATTAAATTAAATACAAGTAAAAACTCAATAACATAGAGTTATCAATTTAATGGATGAGTTGAATGTAAATAGGAGCCCCCCCCCCCCCCCCCCCCCCAATTCTAGAATTTAAAATTAACAACTAATGTTCAAGAATAAAAACACAAATACAAACAATCAAAATGTAAATTATACAGAACACGAAAGAGAAGAAAAAGTTAAACCCCTTCTTAAAAATTGATTTTTAATCTGTGATGATCTGAAACTTTTAAATTTTCTTTTTGAATTCTATCCTTTTCGAAATTGTCTCCTCCTTAGAATAAACCCTAAAATCTTTGTCTATATTTTCCTATGTAAAATTCCTTTTTTCACCACCAAAAAGCACAAAAATCATTTAATTAGAATGGACAACACATTTTTTTGGTAATGGAATACTCCACGGATTATTAGTGGACGCTTTTGTTGCTATTTTCCTTATTTTTTTTGCTATAGAGCTCAAAATGAGCCTGTGAAAAATTCTATAGACTCTCGGTTAACGTCTCATAAATTCTAAATATATGTGCTAAACTTCTTTTAAAACTTTCCTACAAAAAAAAATTATATAAACTAAAAAAATACATACTAAATATAAACATGACACATGATTAATTATTAAAATTATAAACAACAGATCAAACAAAATTTATATTAATTTAACGCTTACCAAAACTCTTTCTTAATTATTTTTAGATATCCAACAGTCTATATATTTGTATTCAACAAGTTAAATACCTAAAATTTTATTTAACAATTAAGAAAAGTAACTACATATGAAAGTTTTAAACTCAAATGTAAATTATAATTTACTAATAGTTTATCAACAATTTAACTGTAGATGTTATCCGCGTTTATGTAGAAATTAGTACATTACTAAACCTAAATATTGACCCACCCTTCTCAAATTTGATTATTTCTTGTGATTTCCCCAGTCTATTTCTTCACGGGAAAATGAAAATTATTCCATAACTACACGGGAATTAAAATTTAAGTGAATAATGGTTTATATTTATGAGGTGAAAATCATTATTGTAAAGCGTGTTGCTTTTAAAGCAAATATGTAAAGATATATTTGCACACATTTTTAAAGTGAACCGTGGTTTTAATTCACTAAAATTAGAAGAAAAATAAATATACTTCATTTATATATTTTAGAAATAAATGCATTTTGAAGGAGTTTTTCCTTATTTATTCATTGTATTTGTTTTCTTAGACAACGCTACTTTGTTTAGAGTTTGGACTTTGAATGCAAGCAAATTTTCATGCTAGGTATTTATGAATATATTAATTACAAGCTTGGTTAGTCTTATTAATAGTAATGCTTCCGCATATAGAAAGGAAATAGAGGTTAAACTCTTAAGAGTCTATGCAATAATGCATATGCATTCTTCGTAAAAATTTCATCAAGCTTGACCAAGCCGGGAAAAGCTACCAGCTTGTTTAATGCTTTAGATAAGGTGTAATTTGTTGAACTTGTGAGTTCCATACTTCCAAATGTCTCCGATAATATTCACATATCGCGGGGATAACAGGCATAAAGGCGAGGGCAATAAAATATACTCCATTTTGGTCTTTTTCTAACATATTTAAAAATAAATTATATCAAAGTTTTTTATAATTTTAATAATTTAAATTAATATTATTATATATTTTCATAAGATAAGATATCTGATGTAGTAGTAAGAAGAGCGGGAATAATGTTGTAAAAATAAAGAGAAGAATTACTAAACATTTGATGACGAGATAAAGGAGAGGAGATATCGGGAAGAGGTAAATGAGACGACAACTGCAGTTCACACTCAGAGTTGCGTGGTGCCCTACAAAAGGGGAAAAATATTATATTAATAGTATTATATTTAATATTTAATATAGATATGAAAGAAGAAAAAAAGAGAAAGTGTTAAGATGCGCCGGGGTGTGTGAGATGCGCACTCTGCAGGATGCAATTCCATTCAATTCAATTCCAATCCCATCCATCAAGCGCTGCCCGTTAATAGCACGACAATGCCATTTCCCAATAAAAACAGAACAACTTTCCCGCGACCGTCACGACACACGCCGTTACATGCCAATCCAATCCCTCCTCGACAGCGCGTTAACGCCGTCTGTACCCCTTCCCTGTCCCCAGCCGCCTTTATTTATTCATCACTGTCACCGGCTTTACCCGGTCAGAAAGGCCATGGTTACCGCCAAATGCCGGTGCCCTCTTCGGAGATTGGTTAAGCGATTGACCGCGGTTGAAATCATTGCACGCTGTTTTGACCACTCTGGTTAAGTCTCCACTCTCCCCCTTCCCCTCACAAAAACCACACACGCTTCTTCTGCTTCTTGTTTCGCTGCAACAACCAGAGTGTGAAAAAAAATAAAAATAAAAATAAAAAAATTGAAAGCCTCAATTGAACCGGGAGATTGTGGAATTTAGCGCCAAAAAAGGACTGAATTGTTTCTTCACTAGCTGCGTTCTCAGTACCGAGCTTTGAGTTTGGATTATCCGTTTGAATTCTAGAGTTTTCTTTGCTTCTCTGCGTGTTTCTACTGTTGCTTGTTGAGAAGCCGCGAGCGAGGGTTTTGCGGCTGGAGAATTTCGCAAGGAGTGTTTCGGATGAGAGATCTGTGGTGAGAGCTGTGGAAATGGCATCATCGGAGGTGACAATGAAGGGAAATTGCTTGAACCATAACGACGGTAGTAGGAACGCTACTACCGAGGCTCAGAATGCTCATTCGCCGTCCACGGCGAGAGGTAGGTAACTAACTCTCGGCGTAGCTTGCGTGGCTACTAGTTAGCTAGGTTCGTTCGTTTTGTGTGAAGTGTTTGCGAATTGTAATCGGCTGTTTTCGTTTTGCTGCGTTGAATTTTTCGTAGACGCGGAAGCTGCACTTTTCAGAGAACTGTGGCACGCCTGTGCTGGTCCTCTTGTAACGGTTCCACGGGAAGGAGAACGCGTCTTTTATTTCCCTCAGGGACATATTGAGCAGGTAAATTAATTAATTCCTTTCTCAGAATCGTCACTACTGGTTTTCCTTTATTTGTGCCTTTTTTTTCCATGTGGAAAACACTGTTTTGTTTTCCTTATGGAGCCAGAGCTCCGATTTGTTACGAGCTTCGTCTCTGACCTTTTAAGGAATCAGTTTGTGTCACTGTTAAAGGATTGGAGACATATGGGTTTGGTTTTTCCATATATTTTTTTATGTACTTTTTGGTTCCTCGCCGTTATGTTTTCATTCTTTTGGGTGGTTTGCGAAATAGGTGGAGGCGTCGACGAATCAGGTGGCGGACCAGCATATGCCGGTTTACGATCTCCCACCCAAGATCCTTTGTCGGGTCATCAACGTGCAGCTGAAGGTAGTGTTATTCGATCTGTGCCACTTTTTTCTTATAAAAAATACCCATTCTTTCGAACAAAGCAATCCTCAATAAAGAATGCTTGTTTTAGGCCGAACCGGACACGGATGAGGTGTTTGCTCAGGTGACCTTGCTTCCGGTGCCAAATGTGAGTCGTTACCCGCTTTTTTACTTTTACTTTTGCTTATTGAATGGCAGTAATTCAGCGAAAACGTGATCCTTATGTTTTTTATCTGTTTGTTTGAATGTGGGTGGGGATGTTAGCAAGATGAGAATGCCGTGGAGAAAGAACCTCCGCCACCTCCTCCCCCACGGTTTCACGTTCATTCTTTCTGCAAAACTCTGACGGCCTCCGATACCAGTACCCATGGTGGGTTTTCCGTGCTGAGGCGGCATGCTGATGAATGTCTTCCTCCGCTGGTTTGGTTTCTTGCCTTTCTTTTATCTCCTCTCGGACATCGTTTCAGTGTCTCATTATAGTTGGCTGACGTTGGATGGATCGCATGTTTGTTGACAGGACATGTCAAAGCAGCCACCCACACAGGAATTGGTGGCTAAGGATCTGCACGCAAATGAGTGGCGATTTAGGCATATCTTCCGGGGTAATTGCTAACTGAGCTGTTGGCCTTCTAGTTGTGTAGTTTTGTTGTCAAATGCTACGGAATGGATCTTTCTTCTATCTTGTCTATTGATTGTGACTGACAAGTCCAGTAAATTTCAGGTCAACCCCGTAGACACTTGCTGCAGAGTGGTTGGAGTGTTTTTGTCAGCTCCAAAAGGCTTGTTGCGGGGGATGCATTTATATTTCTTAGGTTTGTTAAACCTTGAAAATGGCTTTAGAACTGGTTTATTACTTCTGCTTCTCCATTTTGAATGGGACTAATTTAAGGACTTGCAGAGGTGAGAATGGGGAGCTTCGTGTTGGTGTCAGGCGAGCAATGAGACAGCAGGGTAATGTTCCATCCTCAGTTATATCTAGCCATAGCATGCACCTTGGGGTCCTTGCAACCGCTTGGCATGCCATCTTGACCGGGACCATTTTCACCGTCTATTACAAGCCTAGGTTTGTAATTTATTTGTGAATCTGTTTGTTGAAGCTGATATCTTGGTTATCTTGGTTGGACCTTCTATCCTCTAAGTGGATGTGTAGGATTAACAGCATTTTATATCTATATTATTTTGCAGGACCAGTCCTGCTGAATTTATTGTCCCATATGACCAATATATGGAGTCTCTCAAAAATAATTATACCATAGGGATGCGATTTAAAATGAGATTTGAAGGTGAAGAGGCTCCAGAGCAGAGGTATGAGGGATTGATGTTGTCTTCATCTCTGATTGACTAGTCATATGTATGCTATGTTTTTTTGGTCTCTCCTGTCAATATGTAGTAATCCTGCAGTGCTCTACTAATACAAAATATTTGATTTGAATGGAAGAAATTCCTTGACATGGCTTGTTAAAATTATAGGTTTACTGGTACCATTGTTGGAATAGAAGATGCTGATCCCAAAAGGTGGAGAGAATCCAAATGGAGATGTCTCAAGGTTGTTGCTCTAGTCTTTGTGCCACTTTTTTATGACTTGTTAAATTAGGCAGGCTATAACGACATTAACTTGTTCTTTAGGTGAGATGGGATGAAACATCCAACACACCCCGTCCTGAAAGAGTATCCCCTTGGAAAATAGAGCCTGCCCTTGCTCCTCCAGCTTTGAATCCTCTCTCAATGCCCAGGCCTAAGAGGCCTCGGTCTAATGCTGTTCCATCTTCCCCAGATTCATCCGTTCTTACCAGAGAAGGTATGGCTATTTGGCTCTGGATATTTTACTTTTCCATGAATCATCTCTTTGTAACAGCATGTGATTGAGGCATGATATGTTTTGGGTGATTAACAGCATCATCTAAAGTAAACGTAGACCCTTCATCAACAAATAGATTTCCAAGGGTCTTGCAAGGTCAAGAATTCTCGACCTTGAGAGCCAATTTTGCAGAAAGCAATGAGTCTGATACTGCTGAGAAGTCTGTTGTTTGGCCCCCTGCAGTAGATGATGAAAAGATTGATGTTGTTTCTACTTCAAAAAGATATGGTTCGGAGAGCTGGATGTCAATGGGAAGAAATGAGCCTACGTATTCAGATCTTCTTTCAGGCTTTGGGGCCAATGGAGATCCTTCGCATTCGTCATTGATTGATCACTTGAGCCCTGTAACTTTTCCTGGTAGAAAGCAATCGTTGGATCATGAAGGCAAACTTCATGTGCATCATCCGTGGCCTGTAATGCCCTCCAGTCTGTCGTTAAACATCTTGGACTCTAATACAAAAGGTTCTGTGCATGGTGGTGATACTACTTACCAAGCACGAGGGAATTTGAGGTACAGTGCATTTGCTGAATACCCTGCGCTGCATGGTCATAAAGTTGAGCATTCACATGGAAACTTGATGCCTCCCCCACCCACACCTCTGACTCAATATCAGAGTTCTCGATCAAGAGAGCTTATGTCAAAACCAGTGTCAATGAAAACTTACGAGGCTGTGAAACCGAAAGATGGTGACTGTAAGCTTTTTGGCATCTCACTAATCAGTAGCCCCATTGTGCCAGAGCCTTCTGTATCTCAAAGAAATGTGAGCGAGCCTGCTGGTCAAGTTCATCTTACATCACACCAACAAAGACATTCTGAAAATGATCAGAAGTCAGACTACTCAAAGGGCTCAAAACCAGCAGATGTTCTGGTGGTCATTGATGACCATGACAAGCCATCACAGTCATCTCAGCTGCAAATGAAAGATGTTCAAGCCAAACCTATTGGTGGTTCTGCTAGGAGTTGCACTAAAGTAAGGTCCTCTGATTGATTAAAAAAATGAGAGCTTGAAGTTTGCTTGGAAAAACTAACCTCATGCTCTTTGTTTTAGGTTCACAAGAAGGGGATTGCACTTGGTAGGTCAGTGGACCTTACAAAGTACGGTGGCTATGATGAATTAATTGCTGAATTGGATCAGCTGTTTGAATTTGGAGGCGAATTATTGTCAACCAAAAAAGAGTGGCTTATTGTCTACACTGATAATGAGGGTGACATGATGCTTGTAGGCGATGATCCATGGCAGTAAGGATCTGTATTTTGATTATACATCCGTGATTAGCTGATTGTTTACATGTTCTATTTCAAGAGTGGGACATAATTTACATGATTCTATATTTTTTAATTCAGGGAGTTCTGTGCCATGGTTCGCAAAATTTATATCTACCCTAAAGAGGAGATTCAGAAAATGAGCCCAGGTACCTTGAGTTCAAAAAATGAAGAGAATCAATCGGTTAGTGATGGTGCAGATACAAAAGATGTTAAATGTCAGTCGCATCTGAAGTTAAATTCAGAAAATGGCCTTGACGCCTGATAATTAGTAGATTTATTTCGGTAACTTTCTGCCTCATTCCAGTAAAAACACCGGCTTCAATTATTTTAACTGTCAATAGTCTCCATACTTGAATTTTGAACCTAGTTCAGTAGAAATATCTGGTGGTGTAATGTTTTGTTTTGCTCCACAGATTCCGGGCTGGGAAGTAGGGAACTGTTGATGAAACCATCCAGTTGGAGAACATAACTCGAAGACGAATTTGCAATTGAATTGGAGTCAATTTAGATGGCTTGAAAGAGTATCCATCCAATTTTGGACATCCCGGAATTAGTAGTATATGCCTGCCCAGTTATACGCTCCTAGTCTGTAATCTGTGTTTTGAGCAAGGTGATATGGGGTGATATCTGCCTTGCATTTTTCAACAATCCTTCCTGGTAGTTGTACATAGTTGTTTCTCTCCCGCCCTCTGAACACCAACCCAAACCCATTAATGTAATGAAGTTTGTATACAAGGGCAGCCTTATGGTTGGTATCCGGTTTATTTGATTTTAATTTTGATTCTTATTAATCATAATTTGCGAGATGGAAATTGTGGATATTCCATTTTGCATCATGTACAATTAATATTTGTTCAAGTTCTACATTTGTCTATACCTCGGTGTTTGGCGAGGGAGAGATCACTTGGGGCTCTCAAAGTGATAGATAATTTTGTAACAAGTACTTATAAAAGAGGTAAACTAAATTATTTTTTATATAGTTAAAAAATTAACATATGAACATAAGTTTCTGGAGAAGTTACATGACAGTTTCTTAGAAAAAATTATGTGCTTAAATTAGTGCGATGTTTAAATATATATTTAGTTTCTATGTTTTTTGTAAATTTTTTAGTTATTTTATTTTTTGTTTTGGTTATTATATGTAATTTAGGTATTGTTGATATTTTTATTAATGACTACATAATCAATATTTAAAGTAGTAGCTCAAGGCCGAATGAAGGTGATTTTAGGCAGGCTCCCACATCGATCTTAAATCAAGTCTATTCATAACTGATGTACACCAAAAAAAATATTTAATGTAGTAATTTCATTATTAGGAGACATTAGAGATTAAAAATATGGATTAAAAATTAGGAATTAAAATTATAAAAATTAAACAATATATTTAAGTCTTAATTTTAATTTACTGAAAAAAGTTATTTTATATTTTCAATTGTATTATTTTATAAATTGAAACGAAGTGATTAATCTTTGAGACCGACACTTTCGTGTTATGGCTTCCTTTTAATCCTTTAGATAGACATTTTTGTGTCATCGGTTGCTTGGATATTTGTAGACAGGTTACGTGATGAAGGCGTCTTCTAGGAAGGACCCCCATTTAAGTTCTATTAACTTTTTTTCTTTTAGGTCAATTAGTATCTGAATGTGGCACATTACTAATGGAAGTCGTTGCTTTAGGCCGAAGGATTTTATTTGATGATTTGTATTTTCAGATTGAAAAGGAGGTTCCACCGGGGACTGTTTGAATTTCGCTAATGTTGGTGTAGATGAATGATACCCTTCTCTTTCAGTTTCTCCTCCACTTTTTGGTTTAAAAGGACGAGGAGCATAGTTGATCGGGGGTAAGAAACACGAAAAAAGAAAGTGGCTTTAAAGTTTTGTCCTTTGTAAAAATTGGGTAAAGAGGACAATAGGTTGGACATATAAATACAAACTTCACATCAAAACGCGTCTTCAAATATGTCCTTGAACTAATTGGAACTCGAAAGTCATCAACTTTCGGTTCGACACGAACATGTGAAATGTGCCAAACAGACACAGTAACTGCTGTTGCTGAGGTCAACTTAAACTCATTAACTGAAGTTACCATACGTTTGAATTGTGGACATTACAAATTGAAAACCGATAAAAGTTGCCAAACTGATTGAATGAAATAGCAGCGACTAGTTTGTGTTAGATCATGCCATTAAAGCCAGCTGAATCCAACAGTACTGCTTTGATTTGTTCCGGATGGACATCTTGCCCTTCTTTGCATTGCTGAAATAATTTGAGGACAGGTTGTTAGCATATAAACCACAATCATCACTTTCACGCCACTCATAATTTTTATTCAATCTTTTTATTTTTAAGATATTAAATCGTCTGTTTTTTCATTTAATACTTTCATCCTTAGGTATTAAGAAGATTAGTTGGATGGTGTTTCAGGAATATATAACAAAATTCTTCTATTTATTTCAACAATATGCACTGTATGATTCAAATAAAGGAAAGAAAGAATAAGTATTTTAATGGAGGAGAGGGGACGAGAAAAGAAATTTTAATTCTTATTTTGTTTGGTTAAAGCAAGCAAAGAAGAAAAAATAACCATTGGTCATAAGACGGAGAAAAAGGTTCTAAAACAAATTTATTTTTATTATCCTTACTTTTAAGACACAATTTTAGACTTTACAATATGAAGATGAACATTTTAAAAAAACTAAAGTGACAACTACAGAGCAAATGAAGAAAAAACTATAATAATAACCTTTTTAGAATGGATGTGGAAATCATTAGAATATCAAGCGTTTTATGATGGATCTGGACAGTTATCATACCAGGTTTCTAACAAGTTAAAGGGTATGTTAAAAACTGGATTTTGAAGAAGAAAGGAGAAGAGGGCAAATATTTTATTTTTAAATTAAAAAATTATATAATATTTATAAAAATAATAGATTAATAATATTTTTATATTAATTTATCATCTTATTCTAATATATCAATTTATGTTAATTAACACTTTGTACTCATTTAACATTTTATTTTTATTTTAAAAGTACAAAATTAAAGAATTTTTATTAAAAGTAAAAAAAAAATTGTCCTCAAGCTTCCTAGAAAGACGGAATACAAAGTTCACTTGTGATTTGTTGCCTGGATATGTATACCAAGATTGCAACAGTGTGTAGGTGTTGATAACACAATAAAGATTTTACCTCGGCTCGAAAAATATCCATAGCAAATCCATTGAAACAGCTGATAACAGCCTGTTGAATGTCTAATCCAAGGTTATCCAAAGCCCTCATGGTTGAAAGCAACAGACCAGGTTTGCGAGCACAAAACATGTGGATGTTAACAGCCCTTCCTTCACGCAACCTTACCTCAACCTATACAAGGTGAAGATAATAATGTAAAATTGCATTAATAATAACTTCAATTAAATCATATATTTGTAGCAAACAAAATGTTTGACTTTGCCTATGAGCCTAGTGTTAAACCAAGATTGATAATCGTAGAGTTGGTAATAAGATAGAATATTAACAGCACACTTTTTTTAACTAGTACTGGTCCATTTATTAAAAACTCAAAATAATCTTTAAAAAGTGATGAGTTTACTAGATAAGTATTTTGATGTTTTTAAAAGTAAACCAATCAAATGGAATGTGTTGAAGGGTGCATCAACATAACCACACCACCATGACTATTTCCAGAAAAAGAAATAGAAAACAAGGAAGCAAGGTTGATTTGAGTATACATAAGGCAAAAGGGGAAGTTTAAGCATAGGACAAGAAACAACATTACCCTGGCAGGTTGGCCACTGGGACTTGGCAGTGAGCTGGGACATAGTTCTTCTTTGATACGGCTAGGCAGTGCAGGAGGAGTAGGTGTCAAAGGATGGAAGCTTGGGGCAGGTGTGAGTGAAGAACCAGCAGGTGTTGACTCCAACTCATTATGAAGATCATTGATCCTTTGCAGAAGCTCCTTAAGATACTCAATTGCATCCCCAAGGATTGAAGCCCTATCCATCTATCAAACCAAACCATGTCATGAATAAAATCCATAGATCCATCACAAACCAAAGCAACACCAATTTAATTACATGCTTGAAGCCAATTAATTAGTCCTTATCTTAACATTGACTCACAGATCAAATTTTTTAAAATCATGATAGCCATTTTGTGTGTGTATACATTATATAATGTGAAAATAATATAAGCATTAAAAGTCCAAGAAGTTGAAAAGTAAGTGCAATTATTGTAAGAGGGCTTACTTTGCTAATCTTAGGAACAACGGACCTCAGCATGTAGAGTCTATCATTGAGCTTCTTCCTACGGCGTCGTTCAGCCATCAAATTCTTAGCAGGCATTCCCTTCTTCTTTCCTTTGTGATCCAAACCCGTGACAGTGCTATTCCCATTGGAACTATTTCCACCATTCTTGGTACTAATCTCTTCCAGCTTATTGTTATTACTCTCAGTCAAATCATCAGAATCATAATTCAAACCTGACCCATCAAAACTGGCATCTTCCACTACCACCACCATATCCTCCTTCCTTTTCTTATCACTCCCTTCTCCAACTTCACAGTTTCCCCTATTCCCAACACCACCACTCTCCGATCCCATGATGTTTTTCCTAAGTGCTGCTCTCTTCTGAAACAGCGTGGGTTGTGCCCCAGAAGGGGGTAACGAATCAAGCGGCCTCAAAATCTTGGACCTGTTAAAAAACAAAGGCTTTGAAACAGAACCCTCTTCCAAGTTCTGAAACCCCGCAAAGGCGGTGTTACTCTGAGGCGTTATTAACTGTGTGGTATCTGAGGTCATGTTACCCAGAAGGGAAGAAGAAGAAGCTCTGTTGAGAAGTGGCAAAGAGGAGGAAGCTTGAGGGTCAAGAAACCCGACCATGTCAAAGGGGTTGAGAAGAGAAGAAAAAGTGGTGGGTTTTGGGTTGGGAGGGAGAAAGTACTGAACTTGGGAAGCTGAAGGGTCAAGATTGTTGAAGACAGAGGAAGAGGGAGAACATGAAGAGGAAGAGTCAACGGCATGAAGTAAAAGATTATCTGGGTCAACGAAGTTTGGGGAAAAGCTCATGTCTTGCTGGTGGTTGGTCATGTACCATTCATCGTCCACTTCCAACATTGGTTTGAAAGCACACATGGATCCTAACTCCTCTCTGTTTTCGACAAAACCAGTGTTAGTGTCGGTGGTTATGATGTTATTGGGCTTCGAGTTTCTGGCCCATGAAGCTGAAGCGGAGGAGTTTTCATCTTCTCTTACCTCCATCCAACCAACGGTGTTTATTCTAGACATCATGGTTTCTGGGTTTTGGTGAGAATGAGAGAGTGAGAGAGTAAAAGAGGGATGTTAAAGGAAGATGAGAAGAAAGCTGGTTGCAGAAGGGAAAGGGCATTGAGTTCTTTTTTAGAAGAAGAGGGTAAGATTGCGATTGTTTGAGACAGACATAATCTTCCAACGTTACTACACTCTTCACCAACCAACCACCGCTTCCCCCATATACGGCTTCAAACACATGATGATCCCTATCACATACAATCACCCATTCTCATTTTCTCTCTTTCTTCTTTCTAATCATCTTTCTCCACGTGGAACAAACTTACCCCTCTCACTGCAAAATTTTCACTCATTAAAGTCAATAAATATGTAAAATAAAATAGTATGCATCTATCATTTACTTTAAATTTTTTATAATTGGAATATATTTTAATTAAAATTAATATTTTATTTTATTTCATATATTTATTTATTTTAAATAATCAAAACAAAGTATAAAACATTGCAGGAATTATATTAATATCCTTTAATTTTTAAAAATCATACAATACTTCTACTTTTCTAACCATTACAATATCCACCCTTAATTAAACAATGTTAATTATCAATAGTTTTAAGTACCTTAACTTTTTGAAAAGTGAAACATGCCCTCTGCTCGTACAACTTTCAAGTCCTAAACTCCATCATCCTATACTTCATCTTCTAAACAGAAAGGGGAAGTAAGGTAAGGTTCCAAAAATGAGAGTGCTTAAATCGTTTATTGTGATAAGCTTTGTTTTGTCCAAGAGAGAGTGAGACAATTATTGGATCCAATAACCATCATCAAGAATCAGTTATTATTGGAGGGATTAAGAGATTAGACTACATGTTTGGAAGTTTAAACCTTTTCAAGTACCTTTGTTTGCAGATGAGGTTCTATTGTTTGTAGTGAAGGAGGAAGAAATCAGAAGAGATAGAAAGGAGAGTTTAGAACTATGTTTTCATGTTTTTTACATTTTTTATTTTCTACTAGGACAAATTTTTTTAATCACTTGGTTTATTAGAACTACACATTTTATGCAATGGTAATGGCCAACATGCCACGTATCAGTCCTCAATTACTCACGTGGATATTCTTCCCCATTTTTTTAAGAAGATTATAGAATCAAATCAAATTCTCAACATAAATTTGAACTTATTTGAATTTTTTATGCATATACTTGATGAATTATTCACCTGGATAAAAGCCCCTTAAATGAGGATATTTTAATTATTGAAAATGTTGAAATAGCTATAAATGTTGAATTTGTTAAAAATATTTAATTACCTGAAAATGTTGTAAATGTTGAATCAATCAAAAATATGGAACTAGTTGAAAATGTTGTATATCTTGAACCGGTTGAGAATGTGGAACATACTAAAAATAGTGCCGAAAATCCAATTTTTGGTATTAAAGTATATGTTAGTAAAGATGACATTAGTTATAATGGAAATGAGAATGTTAGAAGGTTAGATGAAGGGAAAGGTTTAACTATAAACATATTGATGAAGATATAAATAAAAATATTCTTAATAGTAATTTTAATAATAAATTAGTTATAATAAGTGAGGTTGATTTTAATGATGATATGATTGTAATTTATGTTAAGAGAGAATATTAGAAAAATAATTTAAGATTTAATTTAATGATAATGTTAGATATGAGAAAATTAAACTCTTTTTATATATAAATTATTTTAGAAAAATTTAAAATATTTTGCTATTTAAGAAGGGTTTGAGATGAAAAAAAAATACTAAAGTAAGAGTAATTTATGAGTATGCAATTGAAGGTTATATTTGAAGGATCTATACATATTCAATGGTGGATGAATTAACTAATAAAATTATAGAAATTATATAATATGTTAGTGGTTGAATATTACCACTCTATAATGAAATGAAAATTACTTGAAAAAAATATAAACTTTAATCTAAAAATTTGATGTAATTGTATTATGTCGAAGAAAAATTCATTAAATCATTAGAGACTATATTCATTGATATATAATAACTTGCCTTCTTGAGTCAATCTAATTAGAGAAACAAATTCAGAAAGTATAATAAAGATGAAATTGGATAATAGGATTGATGGTAATCAGGGTTTAGAAGGATATTTATTCACTTAAATGTTGTGAAAAATGCTTTGTTAGATAATGTAAGTTGTGATTTAGCATTGATGGATATCATCTGAAATAATTTTATTTTAAAAAAATTATTTTGTTGTTATATTTAATGGAAATAAGGATATGTTTCATATAATAATTTTACATCATAGAAGTTTAGTGTAATATTTATGAAAATATTTCTTAATTTCTTTATAGAATGTTTGAATATATGTCTAAATAAAAGGATGAGAGTTTAATTTTTGCATATAATATTTATAAACTAACACAATTTTTTTAGCTTATATTATAATTTTATTTTAATAAAATTTTTAATGCAATTTCAGGAAATAACTAAAGCAGTTGCCAAGATATCTTTCTATGCAAAACATGTATAAGTTTACGTTATTTATATATTTTGTTATTTCTTCTAAGTTGTTAGAATATTTTTCTATTTTACTTTAATCTTGTACCCTCTACTTCAATGACTTTCATTTTAATTCTTAGCTTGTTTATTTTATTTTTATTTAGTTTATCTTTATTTTCATTTTTTTCTTTTTTTTTAATTGTATTATGTTATCCAAATAAAATTTTAAATACATCGTCTTTATTATATCATAAAAGAAAGTTATATTTATTTTATTTACAGCAAAATTTTTTTATTTAGATTAAAATTTGTTAGACTAACTTTAATTTCAGCAAATTTTCGAACTTTTATTCTTAAGATATTTAATGTAAAACTAATATTAAAAGAGATGGTGATTTCCTATTTAATATTTCATCAAACACATAAAAACTAATTTAACAAACCAAAAAAATAGAATTGACTAACCAAACAAAAACAGAATGAGTCGAGTAGAAATATTAGGATGAAGAAATTAAAATCAAATGAAAATAATCCCTACCTATTTTTGGATGGATGTTGACCACAAATAAGCTTAATTTATACTCATGGCTAGAGAAGGAGTGTTGCAACTGCATATTCTTTTCCCATATTCTTCTTTTAATTGGCAAAAATATAAAGAAAAGAATAATTTTTAAAAAAATTATTAAAGATAACATGTGAGATCAAATAAAAGATTCTATTTATTAATACAACTGTAAAAATTGAATACGATACACAATATTTACTTCATAAATTAATCAAGAATAATTACAATATGTATTAATTAAGCATAGTATTGTGTTTGTTTTTTTCTAAAAGAAAAACTTTAAGGGATATTGATATACTTTTTCCTAAAATATTTTTTTTTTTACTTTTTATTTTTATGATTGAAATTTAGATATGTAACTTAAGTGTCTGCATCTTGAATCGAAATTAAAATTTTAATTTCATAACATGCATTATATATTGTAAGGATTATTACAGTGAAATTTTAATTATAATTAAAATATCATTATTCTACATTTTATTTGTTAAGTGTAAGTGAGGAAATAAATAAATATGATATATAATATTAAAAATATGTTCGAAAATTCTAGTTTTAATTAAAAAATAATATAAATAGAAAAATTATAACGCAAATATGAATATCATTATTTTTTTATTTAAAAAACACCACCGCAAACATATTAAGAACATGTTTGAGAATTAATATTTAATTTTAAATTAATATAATTAAACAATATTTTAAAAATAAATAAACAATTAATATATTAAATTTCTACTAATTTATTTCTTTATTTCTTTAATTTTAAAATGAGATACTAATATTAAAAATAAAAAATCTATTCTCTCTTCTTTTCTTAAAAATCAACTCCCCAAACATACTCTAACATAGGCCAAGTCTTGTACTTTTATTTGGTCTGCAATTGCCTCTAAATATTTGCTAATTGTCAAATTTCTTTCCACCAAGTTATCAATATATCATTTTATCTACACTTTTTGTTTGTATTTTCTGTATATAATAATGATATAAATCATATCCATTTCATTACGCGTTGTAGGCCAAAGTTGTAGTGCAAAAATATTTCTTTTAATCATTTGGTAAGGATGGGAGTTTTCTTTTACCCCGGCTAAAACTTGTTGTGTAATTAACTATTTTCCGAGTCCATACATACACATATAGCATTTTAAAAAAAACTTTTATTTTATTATTTCTGATTATAAATATATTTATCAAAATAATTTTGATATTTTTATATGTAATATTGTTATTTATTTATCTCTATATCTTATCTAAAAGATTAATATTTTTTAAAAAATAAAATAAAATCTAATAATTTATATTTGAATGTAAATAAATATATATTATTATTTGTATGATAAAATTTTTTTATCAAATTCAACTGTTATATGAACACGTGAATATTATTTGGCAACATATTTTTTAGTGAATAAGGTCGCATATATTGATATTTTATTTGTTCTCATTCACGAGAAATGTACAATGGCATGTGCTTTTACTTCCATTCAAGAGGGGGTGGTTCTTTTGGTTTATGAAATTTTCATATTTTGTTATTGTGATTCGAAAGTCTTTTCCGTTCATCTTACATTTGTTTTTTTTCGGGGCGTCTTAGAATAGCTTAGCAATGTCCAATTGACGTTAACATCGGAAACCTATGCTAATATGCTATAGAGTAGAGCATTCATGGTGTGGGTGTGGGTAACCGTAAGAATGCAGAAGTTTTGTCCTCGCACGTAAATGCAAATGTTTATGGAACGGGACAAAATAATCAACTTGTCCAATTTGTCCAAGTTAGCATTATAGTTTGCAGTGTTTACACCTGTTACTCTAAGGTGTTTTGTTTGCTTTTTTATTTTATTTTCCATATATAATTTATTGGGATCATGATTTGCTTAGGTCCTTCAAATGCACCATGAACTAAGTTACACTTGGACAGTTAGATATCAGCATAAATGGAAAATGCCGATAGATATCAATAGAGAAGCCAAAAATACTTTCATATACGTATTTTCATTGTGCAAATAACTATTATTATGTACATTCTAAAATATTAACATTTATTTTATATTTTTATATTTTTTATTATATTACATCACATATTATATTTATTATTATTTTCATTCTCACTTATGATATCTACACCTCAAAGCATGTCTACCGATCCTTTTTCAGATGCAAATTATCCTCTTAAAACCACGGTAACATCATCTTTGTAAAGGAATCCAAGAACCGGTAGAATAACTATATATTGCTAAAATAAAGTTAATTGTATTATAATTTGAATTTTGTTCACGTTTCTTTCTCGTACATTTTTATTAGACTCGCTTTTTTATTATTATTATTTCTTTCTTTATTTGATCACATACACTATGTATTGTATTTGTTGTACTCTCTTTTTTTCACTTTTATCTCTCTTTTATTTATATTCATTTTTTATAATAAAATTTAGATAAATTCGATTCTATTAACTTACTAAATAGGATATCCTTTAAAATTTTAAAATTATTTTAAGAATACTTTTATTTTCCAACAAAATTTTTATATTAAGAATAAATTTAAACTTACATTTTTATTATATATAAATTTAATTAATTTTAGTGACTTTTTCTACACTCAATTTACATGCTGTCCTGAGATGAGGAAAAAATCAGTTTTGATGTTATTTAACATTTAGTTATTATAAAAGGAAATCGAGAATTTGGTGGGAAAGTGAGGATAGGCATGAAAACGGGTGACTTCGGGTAGGGTTTGCTATTCCCTCTTGTTTCACTGAAAATTGAAATTTTAGTGGGACGGTACATGTTTTTAAAAAAAAAAAAAAATTAAATTTAAAAACCAATCCCAATTCTGTCGAATTTGTTTAAATCTACGTGGAATTCATATTTATTTTTAAAAATTATAATTTTATTCATTTATATATCTATATATATTTAAATAAATAATATACTAAATATATTTTAATTTAAATAATATATAAAATAGATAATAAAATTTTAAATAAAATAAAATATTTAATAATAAAATTATATTTTTTGAAAAACATAATCATTTAACATTTTGATTTAAAATAATATTATAATTATTATAATGGATTTAAAATAAATATTTATATTTCTAAATCTAATCCTATTTTTATAGATTCTCTTTAATTTTTGATCAAATCCTTTAAATTTTGATCGAAACAATTCTTTTCCTCAAAATTAGGTGAAACGGACACTTACAAATTTAAATTTGATTACCAATGCAAATTGATGTGTTTACTTGAAGAGTGTGTTTGCATGAAGTGTTTGGATAATCAACGAATATATATTGGCCAACGTGTATGACACGGGGAATGGATTCTATTGAATAACGTTTTGGGTCTATCTACCTTATCAAAATATGCTATATGTCTTCATGCATACCAAAAAAGAGAATAATTTTTCTACAAATTTATAGGAGTTTTTATTTATTTATTTTATAAAATTTCACATATTAATTGACGGAATTATATTTATTTAAAAAATTATATTTTTATTAAAAAAATGGTGCAAAACAGTGACGCAATGTTTTGAAAACAACCAATCATGGATAGAATGAATCAAGTGATGGTAACAATATAGTGTGAACGAGTAAAAATCAGCCCAGTGTATTTAGTATTTGCCTCATACTCCTTTTTTCATGTAATAGTTTTATTACGATGATGAAAATATATTGATAGTATTAAATATAATATTTTAAAATAAATATTTTGTTGATCAATATTTTTAAGATATTAATTAAAATTTAATGAATAAATTTTAAAAAATTATGAGAAGAATGTATTATTATAATTTTTAATAAAAATTATTTTATAAAATATTTAATATTTAATTTTTGTTTTAATTTTCACCATTTTTATAGTTTTTATTTTTATAAATAACTATATTGCATGTATAAATATAAATATTTTAATTACAGAAAGATACATCCTTGTAATTTTCTATTTTTTAAAATATTGATATATATGATTTAATATTAATCTCATCATATTTTAATTATTTTTCATCCAATTTAAATAATATATCACTAAAATATAAATAATATTAATACAATCAAGAATTAATATATAAATTTATATTTTTTAAAATTAAATAATTTTTTAAAAAATATAAATTTGAACAAATAAATAAATTTAGAAACTAAATTATATATACTGATAATTTTAAAATTAAAAATACTAAAAAATTTAAGGATAAAAACTAAAACCGCAATATCTATAAAATACGAAAATTAAAATCATAAAAATAGCAAAAATTAAATGTAAAACAAGAGAATAAAAAAACTTGATTAAACCTAAAAAAAATTTCTTGATTTCATAATAAGCCTTATTAGAATGTTTACTAATTCTTTAATTCATTAATCATGGTCTTTAGGGTAATGATTAGTGAAATCGCCTAAATAAATACAAAATTTTAATGTGACGTAAAATTTGACCATTTCATTACTTGTAAGAAATGTCTGGATAAGGTTTGCTACAAATTGCAATACTATGAGGCGAGACTGAAGGAAGAGCTTGAGATACAATAATTGTGATTTTGACATTAAAATGACTGTTGTTTTTATATTTGACGTGATGCTATTTTTCAAATAAAATTAGAATTATCTTGATAATTCATGAATTAAAGATTTTTTATTATATAATAATTGAAATTTAAAATTCTACATAAATTATTCTAAAATTAGAGTTATTCTTAACTGTTTGTGCTCTAGTCTACCCGTTTATCTATCTTTTACCTGATTTAATATATATTTTTTATTTCAAAAAAACTTTTATCACTAAATAATAATAATAAATTATCAAATAAAAATTAATATAAATTAGGAAACGAGATTGAAAATAGTTTAAAAAGAAAAGTTAAAATGAGTGGTTTTTGTTGTATTAGGAAGATGGTAGAAAAGAAGAAGGAAGAAAGAAATGCAAGTAATGAGAGTGAGACATAAGGGAGGGAAGGTGAACAGAAAAGAGAGGCAAGTATCTCGTGAAGCTTTTCTGGTCACCGCAGTTACTGCCCAATCGGAACTACAACATATCTCTCTCTCTTTCTCTCTCTCTCTTTCTCTCTCTCTCTTTCTCTCTCTCTGTCCACCACTGTATGGTACACTCGTCTATTTGTTTCTGCTCTGGATTGTTACTTCACACACTATTTCAGCTCTATCATCTATCATTTTTAGATTTTTACATTTTTAGATTTTTAAATATTAAATACGAAGATGTTTTTTTAATATTTTTCTTGTGTAATGAAAAAATTCAAAATCATACATCAGAAGGTCATAAACAAATTGTACGATCGTTATTCAAATAATATATATTTATCTTTTTCAAGATTTTAAATTTAAATTTTATGCATAAAAATATTAAAATTTAATTTTACTATATTGCAAATA
This sequence comes from Canavalia gladiata, assembly GCA_037954105.1. Classification (NCBI taxonomy): domain Eukaryota; kingdom Viridiplantae; phylum Streptophyta; class Magnoliopsida; order Fabales; family Fabaceae; genus Canavalia; species Canavalia gladiata. The sequence goes on along the minus strand of CM075659.1, from coordinate 53,176,487 downwards.
TTTTTATTTTAAAATTATTTTTATAAAAAAATGCATATTATACAGAATATCATTAAATAATATTATATATCAAATTTAGAAAAATAGTATTTTTAATAATTTTTTATAAAAATTTATTAATTTAATTTTTCATTCAATAAATTAAGTATAAATTTTTATATAATTTAAAATTTAACTAATACTTTATTATTTTATTATATTTTAATAATGATATATTTTTTAAAAATTAATTAAATTGTTATTGTTAGATTATATATCTAACAATATTTAGGTCATACAAATTTACATACATAGACATTATGATAATTAACATGATCATAACTTAGCCCAACTTTTTTACCGGTTCAGCTGGATGGTAATTTTGATGGATTTAAAAAATAAATCCGATATATTTTAAGGACAAACATGTATTATACTTTAGACTATTTCAATCCAATTTGGTATTTTATGTTTTTAAAATTTATTTTTTAAAATAATTATATATTTTTAATAAGACTTTTTAAAATTAATAAAAAATTTTATATAATGTAATATTAAATTTATATTAATATTATTTATTTTAAAATATAATTTTATGTCGATAATTTAATTATACATATTATTAATCTTAAAAGTGATATATTATACTAACATATTGTTGATCCAATCTTATTCTATATATTATTATATTAAATTATGAAAATATTATTTTGATCATATATATATATATATATATAAGATGAAGTGATGAACATATTTGGGGAAGAAAAGTGGAACAAGAATTGGGTCCACAAGATGTAATTGTATTTACAACATCCATGTGTAAATCTGGGGGAGAATTGAATGCAAGAAATTGAATTAAAATGGTATAATTTTCTCAATGTGTTAGAAAGCGGAGAGGGACAGGTATCTTAAATAAGGTGCAGTGAGTTGTGTGGTGTGGCTGCGGGTATAGGGAAGGAAAGATAGTATCTCCTTTATTATTTCTCCACTAACCTCGTGAACATGGGACATAGAACGTTAATTTGCCCTTCTCTACTGGGTTATGTCATCATCACATAACTATTTGAATTCTCCACTCTGCTCAACAACTTCTCACTCATCATGCACCTCAATTTTCATCAACTTCTCTTTCTTTCCTCAAATCTCACCTTTCTTACCTTTTCCATGCCTCTCAACAATTTGCCAGTGCAAAAATACCTACAACCCAACTTGTTAACATTAACCAATAAATTACTTCCAAATTTAAAGATTATAAACTACTAAATAAATTATAAATATTGAATTAATTGATAAATATAAAATAATAAATATAAATATTGTCAAATATTTTAAAATATATATTTTTATAAATATCCTTGGATAAGGATAATTTTGTCATCCTGAATTAAAAAGTAAGAACGGCTCTTGATAATATTTGGACAAAAATAATACATATGTTCCTTATGTCACATTAAATTAATTCAAAAGTATGGGAAAAAATAAACAATTACTTAGACGTAAAATTAAGCAATTTAAACAATATAAATTCAAGTAATACCAGTTGAACACATCATTAACTTCAGAAAACAATAAGAAATATGGTGAAATTATCGCTTCAGAGTAAGAATATAAATAGGTCAAATTAAAATATGTTCTATCTTAATTAGGTATAGTGTATTTTTCAAATTTGAAGTTTGGTTTATTCATCACATATATATAAACTTTTTTAGCTATTCTTAAAATGTTATTTTAAAAAATTATTTTTTAAATAAGATAGCAAACCCGCTTTTTTTAAAAATAAAAAAAAAATAGAGAAAACGATTTCTATTAATATTAAACACATATAGCAAGCCTATCTCTAAATAAGTTTAAATAGGTTAATAAAACTACTTTTTTTTAATGTATGTTCAGTAAACAATTTTTAAATATAACAAGTATGTTAAAATATTTTATTAAAATTAATATAATAATATTACTATATTATGTATATTTAGTTAAATAGATAAATTTATTAAATTTTAAATTATACAAAACTATCTTTATTAGCTAAACAAACTTTTAAGATAATATTAATGTAACTTATGTATTAAATAAGATTAATTTAGTTTAAAATTTGAAGTGAGTTAGATGATAAATATCAACAAATTTTTTAATAGATATTATATATTATATATCATATATATATATATATAATCATAATTCATTGATATTAAATGTTAAATTTTAATATTTACATCAACTTAATAATTTTATATATAATATAAAATTTATTTAATTCAACTGTTAAATTATATTATAATATCTTTTTTATTATGTGTATCAAATTTTAAATAATTTAAAAATTTATAGATATATTATTCAACTATTAATATTTATATATATTTAAATAACTTATAAGTTGTTAAAATAAAATGATGAAATAAAATATCTAGTAATTTTTATTTTATATAAAAATTTATATATACGATCTATTTGATAAAAACTTTTAAATTAACGGTAATTGAGTTGATGAATTTTATATTCTATATAAGGTTAAATTGATGTAAGTATTAAAATTTAACATCTAATTCAACAAATTTCGACTCGTGTATATTCAACAAATTTCGACTCGTGTATTTGTGTGAGAAGTGATCTAATCATTCTTTATATCATATTTATAAATTTGTAAAAGATTTAATATTTTATTATTTAAATTAACAGATATTATAAGAGATATATTATTTATTAATTTAAATTTATTTTTTGAAGTATTAAATTTTATGAAATTTTATAAAAATAATTTATATAACATTATTTATTAATTTAATAATTGAATTGATGAATTCTAATTGTTTACTATAGTTATTGAGTCAAATAATTCTAATTAAAATTATTTTTAAAATGATTTGATACAAACATAATTAATATACTAACTAATTTAATTTTAATGTGAATAATTTTTTAACAAAAAATATATTTTTTCACCTATGTTTCATCTTTAATATTTTTATAAAATATTATTATTTTAATTTTTTTATATAAAATAAATAATTAAATTTAAATTTAAAATATCAAGTAAATTATGACAAATTTTTATTAGTAGGTTAACCCTAATAATTTTGTTTTAATTATATTAAACTAAAGAATTTTATGTTAAAAGATGTTTATTTTAACTATTATTTTCATGTTCTTAAAAATATAGTACAAGTACAAAATATATTTTTCATTTTTAATATTATTATTATTATTATTTATTAAATATAGTGGTTAAGAATTTAATAAACATTTTTTTATTAAAAATTATGATATTTAATTTTTTATATTAAATAATAATTTTAAATAAGACATTTTCATCTTTGATTCTTAATCAATATATTAAGTGTAATATATAAAAAAAATTTATAAAATAAAATTTAAAATCAAAATATATTTATAAATATACTTTTTAAGATCATTTACACTAAATCATGTCTATAAACTGAAGTGAACATAGTTCACAACAAGAAAATGTTCGGAAAATTTAGATATAAAAATTATAATTTTTTTTTCTATTAAAAAAATTTAAAAATTAAAATAATACTTATTAGTTATTTCATTTAAGTTTTGTTTTTACAAAATACTTACCCCATTTTTTTATCCATCAATTTTTAGAATACAATTTTTAGTTTTATCTATATATTCTTTTAGACGTTAAAGATAATATCAGCTATTATCTTTCCAATTACATTATTTTTTTATTCAAATCTTAAATATTTTATACACTTATCATAAATGAGAAAGAGAGAAATAATAGTAATGGAAAATTAGAAATATTTTTTTTAGTATAAATAAAGATTAAGTTACATATTTTTATTTTATATAAATAAATGAATGATGTATTTCGTATAAATTTTTTTCTGTTTGCATGTAATTTTATATATATAGCTGATTTTTTTAAATCTACATATGTAGCCGTAGCTACCTTGTTGCCTTCAGTCTTCTCTGTGTGTATCTTAACATCCTTTTTCGTTTTGTTTTTCTTTTTACTACATTGAAGCCCAATATATGAAATCTACAGGCCCAACTAAATAAGCCCAACCTTGCTTGAACCACATCACAGTATATAGACCCAATGATAAGTTCACAACTACAGCTTGCAAGTGCAGTCCAAGACAAGAAGAAAAAAAAAACACTACAGCTAGCAAGTTACTACACTCGCAAAAATCCCCTCAAAGAATTAAATTAATCACCTTAATACACCTATAAATATGGGATTAAATTAATCATTTAATTTTTATAATTTTTTAGATTTTTAATTAAATTTTAATAATTTAATTTTTTAAAGTAAATTTTTAACCTATTATTATAATTATATTTCTATTAAATATGAATGATGTGACATTTTTTATTTAATAACTTATTTTATCGTTTACTATTTCTAAAATTTTTAATAGTTTTTATAATTTTTTTAAAAATATTTATCTTCAAAACTCTAAATACTACCGAGTCTACTGTTATTTGAAAATATCTGTGAATGAATTGGTCAATATGTGAAGGCACTACTTTTTATAACCTATGGAATATATAGGTATGTATGAGTGTTTCTGTTGAATTTGTATTCTTTTCTTGTTATTTCCTATTTAACCTACGAGATAAATATTGGTAAGGATTGGAGAAAATAATGGCGGAATTGCTACCCATAGTAAATTTCTGATGGGGTCTTTTAGCTTCATCATGGATACGAGTTTTAGTTGGAAGACATTTGATAACTTTACCGTTTATGTGCTATATTATATTTTGTTATGTAACATAATAAATCGTTATTATTAATAAACATTCAACAATTTTATGTTTAAATAAATAAATTAAAATATTCAAAATTATAAAAAATAACTAGAAGAATTTAAATTATGAAAAGTTAACTACAAATTTGACAAAATTATAATAACTAAGTCTAACCTAAATTGAGACCTCGACTCACTGTAACAAGGTTACCTATTATTATTTTTGGGTTATTGACTTAATTATTCGTAGCCCCATATCCATAACACTCCTCTCTCTTTTTATATGTTAGGATGATAACATAAAATTTGATTATAAAATTTATTTAAATAAACTGAATTTTTTTTGATAAATTATATCAAAATATTTATTAAAATGAATTAATATATATACATTATAAATTATTTTCATAAATTTTTAATGAACTTTTACAAACGTCTCTTTATATCAATCAACCATACTATTTTTGTCTCTCTCATTGACCTGCAGGAATTATTTGTGAAAGAATAATATTATTGTAAGTGTAGTAATTTAGAAAAAAAAGAAGAAGCAATAATCGTATAAAAATATTAAATTTAGCCTTTCTAATTTTAACTGAGAGTTTCCGGCGTGAAACAAATAGTAAGATTGGACCTTTGAAAATAAGAAGAAACAAGAACGTTGCCTTACTATGTACCCTTTGCTACTTCTTTAGGTTATTTTTCTATAAATTAAAATAAAAAAATGAATATTTCCTTTTTTTTTATAATTTTTCATTTAAAAATTTGATATGCATAATTTAATTATAATTTATAAAAAATTTAATTTATTTAGTTCCTTGTTTTCTTTTCTTGTAAATATGTTAAAAATATTCAAATTGAACCTTATTTATTAATATGTTAAAAAAATTGATATAATAATGGATTAATTAGGTAATGTTAACCTAACTCCTTTATCTTAAAAATTATTTTAAAATTAAAAATAAATATTCTAACATAATCTTGTCCATATTAAAATTTATTATAATTAAATTTGAAGTTTAACTCAACCTAAAAATTAATTTATAAAATAAATATTCCTTTCCACATTATATATCTATATTCATAGCTGATGTAACTTTTAGTCAATATAAAATTTTCTAATACAAAATTGATGATGACACATGATGAAGGCAGAAGACAAGTAGGAGAAACGGCTAAAGTTAAGGTCTCTACCCAACAAGCCAACAATTATCCCTTACCAATGTCAACGGCAATGCATGAAGGGTCATAATGTGAGTGGTCTTTGGAGATGATAGTGAAACTGAAGAAACTTAACTTAACGGAGGTTCTTAAAACTTTGGAAATCGTAGTAAAGATGCTTTGGGGTTGTGAAATATGTTGGCAATGAAGGTGGACCTTGAGAAAGCCAAAAAGTCATCATGGTTCAGCGGCAATGCATGAAGGGTCATGCATAAATCATAATGTGAATGATCTTTGAAAATGGTCGTTTTTCAAAAGGGGTTCCCAAAACTACAATACTTTAGGATGTGAAACTTTGGAACCAAACAACACTCCTGCTTCCGTTTTATCTGTTAAAAAAATAAAAAAAAATATTTCTATTTATTTGTTTATTTTAATTTTGAATAAAATATTAATCATTTTTATATATACTTATATTTACCTGATTATTATCAACTGTAATAAATTTTTAATATTTTCATTACTCTTATATGAAAGAAATTAAAATTGTAATAAATACAAAAAGATAAAAATAAAGCATTTAAAGAATAAATTAGAAAATAATTTTTTTAAAAATAAATTAACAATATTAATTTTAAAATTCATAACATTTATAGCTATTCTAATAACGGAAGGAGTAAAAAATATGACTTTGTATTATGGAATCCACTGGCGAGGAGAAGGCAAAGATAACATCAAAGTCAAACTTGGGATTGGTTTTCTGGGCAAAAAAGTGATGGTGAAAACATATTTATATAGAATTGTAAATTTGTAAGGAATATACGTGGTATTCGTAGAATACTATTAAAATATGTAAAAATAGATTAATTTAAAGAATGATAACTTCCTTCAATTAACTATTTGTGGCTTTTTTTTTTATATGTTTATTCATTAAAAGGGATGAAATTTCTTTGCATTAATCAAAATTATACTGAGAAAAACTAATTTCACTATGACATGTGTGTTCCTAGTTCAAACAGAATTGTTTTCACTATAAAATATTTTTAATTTATATAAAAAAGTTAATACAATAAATGACATGGTATAATACAAATCATTAAATAGATTTACATTTATCTAGTTAGTTAACATTTCTTGTTGCATTTGTCAATAATATATTGTTTTGGTTTCTGGAAAAATGGATTAAGAAAAAAGAAGAAGCTCTGTTTATCTTTAAATACATCTCTAAAAATATATTTCTCCTTTAAGGAGAGGAAATTCAAATTAAAAAAAAAAAGTTAGACTACATGCTATCTAAGTAAAACTTGTTGCAAAGTAAGTAGTTTAGTAAAGTTTGCTATTGTAAATTTAGAGGTAATAAAATAAGCTATCTAGTAAAATTAGGTTTTAGACCCTCATAAAATTGGGTTAAAAAGCCTCATTTTTATTTGGGTTACAAAATAAAAAATTGAAACTTGAATCACACATGCAATTTTTGTTCCTTTGTCCAATTTGACATCCTAGGAATAGAAACATTTGTTTTTCAACTTCCATTCTTCCTATTTGCTCCTAGCAGTCACTTCTTTCTATGTGAGGCTTATATCCACATTAAGTAAGCTTTTTTAGGTCATCTTAGTTAGAGTTCAATTTTCTTCATCAATCATTTTTTTTTTTCTTTTTACATCTTTTCCTCAACCATATTCTTACATCATCTCTTCTTCATTACATTTTTTTGTTTAATCGAATTTGCATTTCATGTAACTGCACCCTCACAACTGGACTTCCATTATGTAATAATACTCAAATTTGCTGTTTTTTTTTTACATATTTACCATCAGAGTTCTAGTATGCAACATTATTTTACACAGATCTATTGTAGTTTTGGGTTGATGTTGAGTCTTCTTATTTTAAGTAGCTGTGGGACATCTGCTAATTTGGAAGGAGAAAAAATAAAAAATAAAAAAAGCCCACGACTCTTAATTTCAAGGTTTCTTATGTGGTTATGGAAGATTATATTTTCTTTCTGTTTTGTTGTATTTGATATTTTAGGGTTGTTAAATGTGTTGTTTTTATGTGAAATAAATTTTTAAATAATCCAAACTTGTTAAAAATTTAAATGTCAATTTTAAAATTTATTTGATAATAAAAATAAGTTAACAATTTTTTTAAAAAAAATCACAAAAGAATGTTAATAAGTTATTAAAAATTGAATTAAAATACATCATTAACATAAAAGTTTTTATTAACATATTTTAATTTATACAAACTAATAAAATATAATGATATGATAAATTAAAAGCACTAACATTTTAAATTAATGGTAAATTCATTCTTATTTCCTCATTTTACAGATTTATTCACAGTAAAGAAGTTATATTTAAATTTTATATTGTATTAAAATTAAAATAAATTATTTATAAATATATATTATTTTTTTTAACCTTTTCTTATTATTCAATTTATAATTTTGTTATTTATATTTAAAAGATAATTGAAAGAGTTTATAGAAAATATTTACAAATAAATTTTATTTAACTTATTTTTAATTTATTTTAATAAATTTCAGAGGAAATTACATTAAAAGTTTCTGAAATTTATTAAAAAACTTATTTTTTATTTTTATATTATTTTAACCTATTATATATATAATATTATAAAAAAATATGTAAATTATATAATTAATAAAAATATACAATATTATGTTTTTTATATAAGATGTATGTAAAAGAGAACATAGAAGAGATATCGAATTTTTTTTATAAATATGAGGAGTGTGAATGTAATAATTTATCCTAAATTTTATGGGGATATTTTCAAGATAATTCTATAGCTTGTTGAATACCTAAATACACATTTAGCACATTAATCCAACTTTCTACCGTTACATCGAATGGTTCACCGGCAACAAAGATTTTCCGACATAGCGGTTGACTACCGAACTGGCTTTTCCCTTGTTCAGATTTTCTCGATGGCGGCACCCTCGCTTCATGGTGGAGTAGCGGAGCGTTAAGAGTGGCACGATCCGATGAAGATGGCGAAGGATCCCAATGCAAGAAGAAACAAGAAGCATGTTAATTGGTACGTGCGCCATTTGACTACGGGGATGAACCCTAAAATCTCAGTGATGTGGTATCGTCTACGTCTTTGCTACAGCGACGTAGATATTTACTTAACGTTAGTTAATCCCTTTCTGTTTTGCGTTTGATACTTGGATTGGCGTTTTATTAAGGCGGCGAATGAACAGAGGGCAAAAGAGTCACTCCAGTATAAAAAAAACAATATTTGAGTGGTGATGATGTGGGGCCAGTAGCAGGCGATTACGTGTCACCTTTGCAGACACAACTTCGAAACAATCGACGCATGGGATCAGATGAAACGTGGAGTGGAAATGATTGAGTAGGAGAGGGTACAGGAGGGTGCGCGGTAGATATTTAGATTAGATTAGAGATATCTTGGAGGGGAGGGGAGGGTTAGAGCCTATTCCCCACCACATTTTTATTCCTTCCTCTTCTTGCTCGCTATATAATAATATAATCTCTTTCGTTTCTCTTTTCAGCTCCTTTAGGTCTATCTCTCTCTCCCTCTCTCTGTCTCTTTCTTTTTTTAATATTCATCTTTTTCTCTTGCGTTTTCTTTTCCCACTTTATTCTGGATTGAATTGTTATCGGTTATTTGTGCAGTGCTTCCGGTGAGTTTTTTTTTTTTAATTTGCATCTATCCGTCCACTGCTGTGTGTTACTGTTACTTTTTTTGGTTAGTTCCGAAAGCTGCTTCAATTTAGGGTTTAGAGTTATTTTGGATCTTTTTATCCTCCTTTACTGTTTAGAGCACCAGGTGTTTGCTCAATTGATTTGGTTTTTTTTTTTTTTAATTTTTCTTATTTGGTTTTTGTTATTATTGTATGTACAACTACAATTAAGGTTATTACTTCATTTCGTTTGATTTTCCCCCCCAATTCGAGATGTGTATGACTCGTTGCTTTCTCTTTGTTAATTATTGTGTTACCCGCTATCCTAACTCTTGCTATGTAGTTCGTTGATGAGTTTTTCTTTCTCTTTTTTTAGGTTTGTTTGTTAAATTTCATCATTGACTTTTCCTAACTTCAACGACGTTGTTATCGGTTTCGTGCTGGCCAATTGCTGCTGTGTTGATTTGTTAGTACTGCATTTCATGCCCCAAGTTTGTTGTGTTGAGTTCCCTTTAGACTAGGCTCTTGTCAAAATGGGTATCACCCATGATTCCTCATTTCATGTTGGTTAGGTTTTGCTTTAAAAAGAAGAAATAGAAAGTTGACTAGTTAGGAAACAGAATGAAGAATATTTTTTTTTTAATAGTATCACTACGTGGCACTCAACTTCCTATCACCCTGAATTTGCCTACCATATTTTCATTTTTATTATAATGAACTTAAAAGAATGTCTTGAGGGTCCATTTGAAGTTACTTTAGATTCCTCTATTATATATCTCAACTATTATATAGACATTGTGCAACGGTTGCTTGAACTTCATTTATATAACTTAGGATTCATTTTGAAATTAATGTGATTCTTGGCATTTGCTTGTTAAAATATTTAAGCTAGATATTATTTTGTGAGTTTTGAGACTTTGGATTTTATGATATTTATCCTAATCATGTATATCTTTGTTGTTCATCATGTATCTTCTGAAATTTCTTTTATGTTAGGTACACTTTCTGAAATTTTGTCCTAAAAGTTGACGTTCTGACAGCCTGAAACATACTCATTTGCCTATCTGAGTGCATTTTGTTATCTGTAATTTCTTGCTTGTTGGCTAATATGTGTCATATAAACATGCAGCTGGGCTATTCAGGAATCATGGCTAGGGTTTTGGCTCAGTCAATTAATGTCCCTGGCCTAGTGTCTGGGCAAAGACATGGTCAGCATAAGGGATCAGGAAAATTAAAAAGATCGGTCAGAACAATGAGTGCTTTACAAACAAATGGATTAAGATTGTCAGGTTTCTCAGGACTCCACACTTTTAATCCTTTGAATTCTTTTCTAAGACCTGGGCTAGATTTTCATTCTAAGGTGGCGAATGCAACAACTTCTTCACGGAGAAAAAGGGCTTCTAGATGTGTACCCAAAGCCATGTTTGAGCGTTTCACAGAGAAAGCAATCAAAGTAATTATGCTAGCTCAGGAGGAAGCAAGACGTCTTGGTCATAATTTTGTTGGAACTGAGCAGATTCTTTTGGGTCTTATTGGTGAAGGCACTGGTATTGCTGCTAAGGTTCTAAAGTCTATGGGAATCAACCTTAAAGATGCACGTGTGGAAGTGGAGAAGATAATTGGAAGGGGTAGTGGATTTGTTGCCGTTGAGATTCCATTTACGCCTCGTGCAAAGCGTGTTTTGGAACTTTCCCTAGAGGAAGCTCGCCAACTTGGTAAACATATTTTTTTGTATTACCTATTTTATAAGTTGCTGAAAACATTTGTATCTGACTACTTTGTAGTTTTTTTTTTTACCTTGGTTTTTCTGGTTTAGTTGTTACTTGAAATAAGGTAGAAGTGATTTGGTTATTTTTAGTCTGTTGTGTATGTCTATCTTATACTAGGAGTCATCTAAGTTTTGATTCTTGCAGAGGAGGAAGAACAAAGTGAGAGAGTAGAGGATTGAATAAACTACCCTATTATTATTACATAAATTTACAGGAAAAAATAGAAAACATCAGGAACCATAATGATGCAGAATGCCTCTCATATCTCATCTTAAACTTTTACTTAATACTTCTTGTATGTCTATCCAGTCAATTGCATGAAACCTCTTCTTGCATAGTGCATGTGCCACTATTGGATGGTACTCATATACTTGAAATACGTTTGAAATTGAGTTGGAGGCTATCTGTTAATTTTTTTGTTTAATACTATTGGCCTGTGTTTGGGGGTAAAAATTATTTTCACTTGGAATATTGCCTTAGCTTACTGAAACTATGAGAGCTTTAATCCTTGATATCTTCAGGTCACAACTATATTGGATCTGAGCACCTGCTTCTGGGTCTTCTTCGAGAGGGTGAGGGTGTAGCAGCACGCGTTCTTGAAAACCTGGGTGCTGATCCAACTAATATTCGCACACAGGCTAGTATTATGCCTTCATATACCTTTTTCCCACAAATTTCTGTTTACTTGAATCCATTCTTTTTTTTTTTCTTAAATTTAATGCTAATCTTATAGTTTCCACTGGATGGGTACAGGTTATTCGCATGGTGGGTGAGAGTGCTGACAGTGTTACTGCTACTGTTGGCTCAGGAAGTAGTGGCAATAAGATGCCAACTTTAGAGGAGTACGGTACCAATTTGACAAAGCTAGCAGAGGAGGTAATGACAGTTCCTAGTTTTCTTTGCAAAGATGATGGATTATGCTTTTTTGTGCATAAAACCTTAATTATTTCCCATCTGCCCCCTAGGGTAAGTTGGATCCTGTTGTAGGAAGGCAGCAGCAAATTGAACGTGTCACTCAAATTTTAGGCCGTCGCACCAAAAATAATCCTTGTCTTATTGGTGAACCTGGTGTTGGGAAGACAGCAATTGCTGAAGGTCTTGCTCAGCGCATTGCAAATGGTGATGTACCTGAAACTATAGAGGGAAAAAAGGTTAGTAGAAATCATTTCTCCTCTGCAGTTCTTAAAATTGGTGTTCAGTTTAGGGAATCTTTTTTAAAATCTTTTTCAGTATTGTTAATATGCTCATCTTGTTGGATTGGTGTAAAGTAGTTCTCAAAAACAACATGATTTTTATATTTGTGGAGTTTTATTACTTGTTGATAAAAAAGAGTTTTATTCATGGCAGTGAGATGCTCCAGCCAGTTGCTAGGGCATACTGTCTCATTTTCAGTCATATGATCCAGTGATGTTAATTCCATGTTGGTATTTTCAGGATAGCTATTGTGTAAAATTGTTGGTTCTGTGGTTGGTTAATATGATTTTGACTAGTCCTCACTGCTGAATAATATGAATGTCTTTGTTGCTCACTTGTATTTCGCATACAATAGTCTGTTTTGGACTTGTTATTTCTAGACTTCTTTAAATTAATGGCAAGCAAGTAGGTAATCATGTTACTTGTTGTTCATTTTTAACTATTCATTCAAATACATGGCCATAAAAATGGATGGTCAAGATCAATGCCATTTTAATTAAGGGATCAGATATGTGGAACAACTATCGTTGAACAACTATTCAGAAAGCGAAACCACATAAATGATTTCATGCGTAACAGCTGCTCATGGGGGCCCTTTGGTCTTGAAGTGTGGACTATATGCACTGACTCATTTTTACCATATGCTGAAATTTTATTTTTTATATAGACAAATGAGAGCAGCAATGATATAAGTCCTAACTGCTCGACAAAGGATGCCCATACCATAATTGGTTAGATTGAGGCATATGAATTAGTTTTTTTATCCAACATTAATAATGCACTTTCTTCTGCTTGAATTAGGTTATAACCCTTGATATGGGGCTGCTTGTCGCTGGAACTAAATATCGTGGTGAGTTTGAGGAAAGGTTGAAGAAACTGATGGAAGAAATCAAGCAAAGTGATGAGATAATACTTTTTATCGATGAAGTGCACACTTTGATTGGAGCAGGAGCAGCAGAAGGGGCAATTGATGCTGCTAACATACTAAAACCAGCTCTTGCAAGAGGTGAACTACAGGTATCATTTTTCCTTGACATGTTCAAAATGGATTTACTGCCTTCGAAGTGCAGACTCCAACATGGACACTGGATATGACATGGACACACACTCTGACATGGTTAATGTACCAGGTCACCGCTTATATATAGACACACACACACATATATATTCTCTAAAGTAATAAGCCTTACAAAAGAATATTAAGAGTCCTTATTTTACAATGTAAGTACTTGGTCTCTTTACAAAAAAATTCCAAAACAAAAAATGAAATTATATCGTTCAAAACGTCATATTCACCTTCTGAAATCAACATACTAAGTTTCATATTTTTCCCATGATAATAGCTGACTTTTATTGAAGTTAAAATAATGAATTTTTTTAATAATACTAGCGTGTATCCATCTATATTGAAGTGTCGGTTCAAGTATTTAGTTGTATGGAAGAGTTGGCTCAAGTATCCTAGTTTGCAAAAAAAAATAAATTAATTAGACACTTTATAAGAAGCATCGATGTCTGTTGAACAAATGTCGGGGAGGTGTTTGGTAACATGTCCAACAGCGCGACATTTCAAATGGGAGAGGTGCCCGTGCATCATAGTTTACTGCTTTCTAACCCCATCCTTGAAGTCAATAGATTATGTAAAGAGGTAGAAAAAAAGGGGATTTTGGTGGTTGTTTTTTATTGACATCATGGGGCAAGATTATTTTCTCTGGTCATATACTTACCCTCGCAAGTGTACCAAAAGAATACATGAATCATGATCTCTCTTCTGGTCATTCAATGTAATGAACAGTTAAAAACTGTTGAGATACCTTGATAGGTCTTCTATGGGACAGCTATCGAGTCTTAGTTCTTCTATATGTTCTGAAGTTGCTGCTGGCATGTGATCAGAATTAGAACATCTGCCAAAGGTTTGAAAATGGTATTAAAATTTGTAATCATAAAATTTGTGTTTGCCGTTCCCAAGAGTTTCTATCTGGGTTGATATCAGAATACATAATGGTCAATGTAGACCTATTCTGAAGGTTCTTTTGCCTACACTAAATTCACTATAATGAACATCTTGTAAATTATCAATATAGTTAAATTCAATCACTGCTGCTGGGACTGCACTAAATTGTTTGTTTAAATATGTCTGCAGTGTATTGGAGCCACAACATTGGATGAATACAGGAAGCACATCGAAAAAGATCCTGCTTTGGAGAGACGATTCCAGCCAGTTAAAGTGCCAGAGCCAACTGTAGACGAAACCATACAAATACTAAGAGGACTTAGAGAACGATATGAAATTCACCACAAGCTCCGCTATACCGATGAGGCTCTTGTAGCTGCTGCACAGCTCTCATACCAGTATATCAGGTTTGTCATAATTCATCTCTGCTCCTCCTCTGATCCCTTGTCATTATGCTGGTATAGACATTTTTAATTTTTTTTTTCAATATTGCATGTTCAAATTGGAAGTTTTCCACTGAATTGAGCTGATATTATCTTAGGTTTTTGAAATTTTGACGAAGTGGTAGTCCTCTTTGAATTGTTTGATGTATGTTATTTATATTGGAGTTCCTATATGGCCATTGATATAGCATAGACATTTATATTAAAATGTCTATGCTAACTTTCTTTTTTAATTGCTACTGTATATCTTAAGTACCCGAGTATTCTTAATTTATGATAATGCTGCTCCCTGTAGTGATCGATTTTTGCCAGACAAAGCTATAGATTTGATTGATGAAGCTGGTTCACGGGTCCGGCTTCAACATGCACAGGTATGTTGTTTGTTTGTCTACCCTTAAGTAGCAGGTATGGCTTCTATCTTTAGGCTAATTTGGACTGTAATTTTATGCACTTTCAGTTGCCTGAAGAAGCAAGAGAACTTGACAAGGAGGTCAGGCAGATTATTAAGGAGAAGGAAGAAGCTGTTCGCAACCAAGACTTCGAAAAGGTAATGTCTCTGCTGATGATTTAACTTGTAAAGTTTTTGCATTGAACATTGTCAGGAAGATTGTCAAACTACCTTCTCTAAGGAAGTAATGCTTTACTTAAACATTAAGAGAATGATTAGCTTTTTATCAATTATAGTTTTAAATTGGCTTCTGATTCTAGTTTATTGAGCTTTAAAGGACGTTGTGGTCCCCCCTCCCCTTGAAAAAAAGGTGTAATGATTGGTTCCTTTGGTCAAATGTCCAAGTTTTTGGCCAATTTGTGGTTTGATGATATATGAATTTTTGAATAGGCTGGAGAACTACGGGATAAAGAAATGGATCTTAAGGCACAGATCTCAACACTTGTAGAGAAAGGCAAGGAGATGAGCAAGGCAGAGAGTGAGGCAGGGGATGGAGGCCCTATTGTGACCGAGGCTGACATACAGCATATTGTCTCATCCTGGACTGGTATTCCTGTTGAGAAAGTCACATCAGATGAATCTGATCGCCTCCTCAAGATGGAAGACACTTTGCACAAGCGAGTCATTGGTCAGGATGAAGCTGTAGAAGCCATTAGTAGAGCAATCCGTCGAGCCCGTGTTGGATTGAAGAACCCTAATCGTCCAATTGCCAGCTTCATTTTTTCTGGTCCAACTGGTGTAGGGAAGTCAGAGTTGGCCAAAGCATTGGCTGCCTATTATTTTGGCTCTGAAGAAGCCATGATTCGGCTTGACATGAGTGAATTTATGGAAAGGCACACTGTCTCCAAACTTATTGGTTCACCCCCCGGATATGTTGGTTACACTGAAGGTGGGCAATTGACTGAGGCAGTTCGGCGTCGTCCTTACACTGTTGTACTATTTGACGAGATTGAGAAAGCCCATCCTGATGTATTCAACATGATGCTTCAGATTCTGGAAGATGGAAGACTAACAGACAGCAAGGGCAGAACCGTGGATTTCAAGAACACACTTCTTATAATGACATCAAACGTTGGAAGCAGTGTGATTGAAAAAGGAGGCCGTCGATTTGGATTTGATCTGGAATTTGATGAGAAGGATAGCAGTTATAACAGAATCAAGAGCTTGGTGACTGAGGAGCTAAAACGATACTTCAGGCCAGAATTTTTAAATAGGTTGGACGAAATGATTGTTTTCAGGCAACTCTCAAAACTGGAGGTGAAGGAGATTGCTGACATAATGCTCAAAGAGGTGTTTGATAGACTAAAGGCCAAAGATATTGAGCTTCAAGTGACAGAAAGATTTAAGGACAGAGTGGTTGAGGAAGGTTATAATCCTAGTTATGGAGCCAGGCCTCTAAGAAGAGCCATAATGCGACTTTTGGAGGACAGCATGGCTGAGAAGATGCTTGCCAGAGAGATCAAAGAGGGTGACTCTGTTATAGTGGATGTTGATTCTGACGGTAATGTGATTGTGCTCAATGGTAGCAGCGGTGCCCCAGAGTCCTTACCAGAGGCTCTGCCCGTATAATGTGGTACCTTTGCTAATACGTGTGTACTTAATTTATTTAAACCATAGTCTGTTTTACTCGTCAATGTACCCAAAGCTCTTAATTGATTACTGCCGGGACCAATCATCTATATGCCCATAACTAAGTAAAAACTAATCGAGAAAAGGGGTAGCGGGGGAGAACAGAGAAGGGTGTCGAGGTGAGAATGACCACTGTGTTTGGTCTAGTATATGCCTCATACAGTGCGCATCAATTAACTATCCCTTTGGAAGCTGGGGTATTCTTTTTTTTTTTTTTCACTGGTTCAACCATGATAAGTTATCGAGGGGGCGTATTCGTTGCTATAAATTGCAATATGACAAACACGTTGCTTGGTAGTGACAGGTTCGTGGTGATTAGATCAATTTGAATCTCAATCATTACAAAATCAAGTTTGGGTGGGGATGCGGAGGAAACCATGTAGACAACTCGCCTAGATAATTTATTTTTTTATTATCATAAACCAGTTTCTCAAAAATCAGTCCCATCAAGCTCTTCTGCAAATAATCTGTAATAGTACCTCTGCTGTCCCCTGATTGGTTAGTAGGGTTGGTAATGAATCCTTCATCTATGATCGCTAGAGCACAAATTCCGCAAAGTATGGTCGTGTTTTAAAACTACCAAAGTCGAGGTTTGTTGCCCACAAGTTTAAATAGTATTGATACTTATAAATGATCAGTCAAGAAAAAGGTAGAGGAATAAATAGTTAATTTTCAAATTTTATTTAGTTAAAAGGTCTAAATTTTAAACTATTTTAAAATATCAGGTTAGTTAATTCAATGGAAAGAAAATAAAAAAAGTCGATATGATATAATAATATTAAGTTAAATCTTTAAATGGTAACATAATTACATTATCCTCTCAAGGATTGAGTTAGTTTGAGTTAGTACTAGTGTGAGGTCAATATTTTTATCAATGTATTATTTTTTTAATTTCATATTCTTAAATTTTTTTTTAACTCTAAAAGAATAGTTATATCGTCACATTTTTAAGTTCATTAAATACTTAGTTACATTTAATCTCTCTAACTATAATCTTATACTCATAGTGTTCTTTCAATTACGTAGTTGTTATTTTTTAATAATTACACTTTTCATTACTAATATAGTATTATACCTGTGAGAAACTTTTATAATTCATTAAAGGATAAGTTTCAAAATTAATGAATCTATGAAATTTAATTCATTTTATAAAATAATTGTTTATTAAATTTATATAACCTAATTTTGGGCAATTAGGAAAATTTATATAACAAAAATAATTTAAAATTTTCAATAAGATAATAAAAAAGTAATATGATAAATATGTTAAATTAATTGATTAGCTAATCATATATTTGAATTTAGTGAATAACAGAAAGATTATTTTAGGGCTTGAAGTGTGGGCTAATGTTTCTTTCTTTAATTTCTTTAGACTCTATAGCTTTCGGCTCAAACTTGCCCAAACCTATCCAACTCCTTTTCCTTCTTTTAAACGTTAAGAAGGTGAGATAGAGAGGGAGAATAAAGCTCATAGTTGACTGCATTTAAGGTAGAAAAAAATCTATCAACTCCTTTCCCACTTCTATTCAGCATCCCCATAGCTTCCCTTCTTTTGTCTCCTTCCTCTTCTTCCAATTACTTAGTTTATCTTAATATGTGGATGCCTCTTAACATGTTGAAGACCTTAGGCAAAGAGAAATAAACTCCATTGAGGCAAGGGGAACAAACCTGTTTTCATGAAAGTTTAGGGGAAATAAAGAATTTTTAATTTTGTTTGGTGGTTTTGCTTGATGCTTAGAAGCCTTGGCAGCCAAAAAAAAAATGCCAATCTGTTTTGTGAGACGTCTATTTTATGATTTATTTTTAGCTTTGGAATTATCAAGAAAATCAATGTTGTTCTTCAATTATACGGAGCATTGGTTTAAAAAATTAGACGTCTTTTGAGATGTGATTTTGTACTATAATTATGGGTGATATTTTAATTAGCTTTCTTTTGTTCTTAATTAATTAAATAAAAATAAATTAAAATTTTAAACTTATTTTTGAGGATACAGAGTTTGATCATATTATTATTCAAATAACTTATCTATTAGTCAAGTTAGTTCCTTGTTAGTGTAACTCCAATATTTGAATTAAATAATTAGGTGACATGTTAAACATGTTCACATCGAAATTTGACACGTGGATTTTGTCTTCCAATTTGGCAATTGAGTATCCTTCTTTAACATGTAAAGCAGCATACTGTTTCATTTCTTAATCAAGGTATTGTGAACCTTAACAACTTTCTCTTTTTTTCTCCTTTCTTCACCTTAAAATTTTCATGAAAGACATACCAAAGGTACTTATTTTCATTCATTATTGTTCTGTTACTTTATTTCCTAAATCAAAGCATCTTGACATCCAAACCTTTTTCTCTTGCAATTCTTTAAATTTGCTAATCACTTTTTTTTATTTTTTCTGACTATTAGAATAATCATAATAGGTTGTTCTCAACTTGTAAAAAAATTGAAATTACAAAGTTAATTTTTCTTAAATATTGGGAGTAGAGAAGTTCGATCTATAGTTTGAAAGGTTTATATAACTTTTTTTTTTTGGGTGTAAGACTTGGATATATATTGGAACTGAGATTACAATGATACTGTCATAATTAGGTTCATATTAAGCGAAATATAATACGATATATAATGAGGAGGAACTTATTTATATTAAAATTATCCTATTCAATAATTTTTATAAAATAAAAAAATGAATATAATAATTGAATAATGTAATATTAATATAATGATTATGCATGTCAAATTTTAAAATTTACATAGATATAATTTTATAGTAGATATTTACTTATAGTTTAAAAGTTATATTATATGTTATTTGATTAAATATTAAATATATTTTAAATTTTATAAAAAAAATTACATTTGATATATATAATATAATAAAAAATAATTTCAGAGTTTAATTTGTTAAATTCATATTAAAAAATTATTAAAAAAATAATTTAACATAAATTACTCTTGTAATAAATGAATCCCACTCCTATACAAATATAAATTTATTTTAAGAAGTAAATTATTGTTATATTTATATATGTAGTATTAAATGTTTTATAATATTCTTAATCAAATTCTTAGTCAAATAATAATTTTTTTAAACTAAAAATTTAAAATCCTAAAAACAAGAAGCCTAAAAAATTATGAAATATAAAAACTATCACTAATAATTTAATAACTCAATTATTTTAAATAACCATCCTTAAGGTAAAGCTATTAATACTAATCATTTTTTACTAAAATCAAATTATACCAAATATTAAATTTAGAAAATTAACGCCACTACAAATTTAAGAAAAAAATTAACATTTTCAATCTAACCTCGACCAAGTTTGAGAAAAGGATATTTAAAAGATTTAACTATATAAAGTCTTCGAAATAGCATTACACTATATTTTAAAAAACATTTGTTCCCATCAAATGTAAATAGGTCAAAGTGTAACTTCTCATTCATCATATTGGAATGTGTGTCACGTTTAGCGAAGGCTTATTTGTTTAATGATTTTGAAACAAAGTTGATACATTTCATGAATTTGTATGATTTGGGCGCTTACATGGTCAAATTTCAGGATGCTTGATTTGAGGACCAAGAGGAGAAGAAAAAGATAAGAGTCTTGTTATTTAGTCCTTTAATTTAAGGCACTAGTTAAGAACTCAATAAATATTCTTTTTATTTAAAATTATGTCAAAATATATAAAAAATTATAATAAAAAAGTATTAATAACATTATTTCAATAAAAACGTTTTAATTCTCCAAATACGACAATGATCAAATTTGCCAAAAATAATGAAGGGAGAACAACATTGTGTTCATATTGAGAAAAGTAATTAGTTAACAAAATACCATGTGTTAAATTTTGGTCTCACCTTACATACTTAAGGTGTTATATGGAATGATTTGTTAATTCAAATTACCATATTACTCAAAAGACTAACTTAACTAGATATAAACAAGTGTGTCACTTGGGCTAACCAAGATTGTGTTGCAATAATCAAATAAGCAATAGTTTTGAAATTAAGCGCACTCCTTGAGTTCTAAAGTAGAGGATTTGCTATCCAATGTGATCCATGGTATGACTCACCCAATCTGCTAATTACTCATCATGCGAAAAATATCGCCTCCCATTGATAGTTTATATGGTTCCCTCCATTCCTTAAAAAATTACTCAAATCCTCCATTGTCCTACTACTCCCAACCTCTTTGACTAAAAAGAGGGTGCAAACATTAAAGTATCCCAGAAACTAATTCTTTCCTTAAAAATCATTGAAATAAATTGTCTCCCTTAATAGCATCTTTTTCATATGCAAAGTTAAGAATCAAACTCTAATTAGCCTATTTTAAAGGTTCAACAATTTGAAATCTTTGAAATATTATGTTTGACTCATCTTGAAATTAATAGTTCCAGTTTGAAATAAAACACAAGCATCGGTTTTGTGTGCTGGAGAGCTGTGGTGAGTGTGACTATGTTGTGAGTACAAACGGCTATTCATCAAAACGAGGCATCGTGTCGCTTCTGTACGATGAAAAGCAGGTAAATAAAAAAAAAATTCAGAAAAGTTTTTCACACATTCCAACAATATTTACATCTTATTTGTTTATTTATTTATTTTTTCTTTACATTTTTTTAAATAAGATATAAGACTATCATAACTCAGAAAATATTTCAAATGCATACGGAATGTATGAAATGATAAAAAAATTGTAATATGTAATACAACAAGAAGAAAGATATAAAAAATAAGAATTCTGTTTAAGTATATTTTTATAATGAAATATTAGTGAAATTAGCAA
Source organism: Canavalia gladiata (assembly GCA_037954105.1). Classification (NCBI taxonomy): domain Eukaryota; kingdom Viridiplantae; phylum Streptophyta; class Magnoliopsida; order Fabales; family Fabaceae; genus Canavalia; species Canavalia gladiata. The sequence goes on along the minus strand of CM075659.1, from coordinate 53,154,742 downwards.
ACCACTTTTATGACCTTTTTATTATTTTATTGGGTTATAACTTTTGCGCATGTTTGATAGTGTTTCTTTAGAGTATGTGCAATAATGCAGAGAGGACAAATGGGATAATAAGCCACCTTTCTGGACAAAAAAGTTGCTCCCTTAGGCGAAGAGTAAGTACTTAAGTACAAGCTCTCTTGAAGAGATGTTTTTTTTGTCTTTATGCTGAGCCGTGAATTTAAATTATCCCTATTTTATGTCATTATTCATCACATGTAATTTCCTAGAGATGCAGCAACTGCAAGGTTAGGGTTTCACGAGGAAATAATAGCCAAGGGAGAAAAAACCAATGTCTCAGCTTAGACACTTATGAGTGTGGAAATCCTCTTATTACAAATACTCAAATAGGTTCTTCATATAGACCCTACGGTGAAAACAGCCAATAGTATTTTAATTCTAATTTTATTTCTTTATATTCTTTTTCTTTTACTATTTCCTTCATTCTCTTTTTCATTTTTTTAGAGAAAATAAAAAAGAAAGTTCTGCATCATTCTTTGGTTCGGCTTTTTGCAAATTCCAAAGCTCTGGTTAGGTGTGGCTTTTTTGGGACTGTTCTGCATTGATTGCATCCATTCTACATTCCGAGAGTGAGATTTCGCCAATTCAAGTTTTCTCAAGGCTTCCAAACCAAAACTCTATCGAGAGTTCGTGCATGCTTCAAGCTCCACCGTTGGAGACTCATCGGAATCGACTCGAGCGATTTTTAAGCTTCCGATTCCATTCAAGCTAACACCATTTCTTTGCATCCTATTGAAGCGTATCTGATTCAAGGTTGAAATCGAATATGCTGCATTGCTCTCATTCAACAATTCAGTGATTCAACAGATTTTCATTGATATGAGATCAAGACTCTCAGCCTTAGTTCATTTGAAATTATCGATTGGTCCTGTTCATAAACCTCGTATCCTATACGTGTTATTGGCTAACATTTAATTGGAGTTATTAGATATCCATGTGGTTAAACAGCTTCTGCTTTGAATGGTTAAGCATTGATATTGTTTAGCTTTTGCTAAGTGATAGTTAAGTTTCAGAGCTTTTGCTTCTGCAGAATGGTTAAGCATTTGCGATAGTTTCTGTCTGTGTAGTTAAGTCTCTCTCTCTCTCTCTCTCTCTCTCTCTCTGTGTGTGTGTGTGTTAATGATGTTGATGACTTCGGCAAAGTGGTTAAGCATAGAGTTAAATCAAACTTTCTTTGATTTGCTGCAGTTGAATGCTTAAGTGTTGATCTTTACTTTTATCTGGTGGTTGAGCTCATTCCTACTTGTATTTTGCTGATGTGATTAACTTGTTTAGTATATTTCTATTTTCTTTATATTACTCATTGCAGGAGTTGTTGGAGAAATAATTAAAAATTAATTATAACAATTTTGTGTTTGTTTGGTTTTAAAATTGAAATGAATTGATTGACGGAAAATTGATTTTAAATTGTTAAATATTTTTAAGATATAAATATATATTATTCTGAACTAAAATTTTTTTCTTGAAACTTATTTGCATTGAAAAATATGTAAGCTAAAAACTTGATTTACTTAGTAAAAACTTGATTTCAGTGCCTTTTTTCTTGAGTTGTTTCTAAGTGACTTAATCTGTCTACACCATTTGACATAAGAAATGTAACATTATTGATGTTTGCATGCAGGGGCAGAATTTACATAACAGGGATAATCCTCATTCTTTGCTTAGAAATTTAGTACAAGAACTCAACTATATTCTCTTACAACATTTTTACAGAAAATCTTTTGAACCCAAGGAAGGATCCATTACATTTGACAGCTTAGGATCTATCAAGCACACAATAACTCACATACAAAGGTTGACAACCCAAAATAAATAAATAAATAAAATCACTTTTTCCGACTTTTCTTTTGACATTCTGCACAGTTAATACATTCCTTTGCTAATGATATGGTATTAAAGGATAACGCTTACTTACAATCTAAACTAAATCTGAAAACACAAAACACGTGTCAGAAAACTTCAGGTAAAGGCCTGCCTTCCAAGAATGACTTAAATAACACAAATGATCTTTCAGGTTGTGAGAAAGGGGCTTCATGAGAGGCACCTCTAACTGTGGCAAAAGAGAGGATATCACCATAAACTTGAGTCCACCCACCAACCTAAGTTCAATTAATTGGGATTAGTTTATGATGTATAATATATACATTTGGATTATGTTAAAAAAGAGGTGTTACTTCAATTGGAAATGCTTTATACCATTTTTATGAATGTTGGTATAGTACATAGCTCAAAGATTAAAGCCAAGGTCTTTGGGGGAAGACTAGTCATTAGTCAATCCACTGAAGGCTTCTGGCTTATAATATGAAACCAAAATTTTTATCTTCTTTTTAAAAGAAGAAATCATGTCAATTGTCAAACACAACTTCTGAAAATAAAATGTAGCTTCTTTTTTTTTAACGAAGAATAAGCTAAAAAACAGAAGCTAATCATATTAATGAGAAAAGAAACAAAAAAAGGGGACAAAAGCCACCTCAGTAATTAGTGTATGTACCTGCTGGCCTTCAAACCACACTCTGTAAGGAACTGTTGTAATCAGTCTTAATTGTCTTGCCAACTTTTGAACTAAGGTGCGGCTTCCAGTCAGTGGAATTACTGAATCTTGATCTCCACTGTAACGAGAACAGCACACATGGTTATATTAACTAAAAAACATATCTGTGAGCCGTCAAGTTCAAGTAATCAAATTAATGAAAAGGAGAAGAAAAAGTTTTGGTTAGAGTTACCTGTAAATTAAGACCCGAACTCCAGCTCTTATCAGTGATCCAACAATAGGGAGGGTAGGCACTTCCAGGTTAAGCATATCATAGTCCAAGATGCTTTACCAAACAAAGCAGCTCAGTGATTACAGGCTTTGGTCAAATTACAATCAGCATCATAGACTAGCTAAGCTGATTCTTTTTTATCTTTCAATTTTCAAGACCAATTAGGCTATGTTTGGGTAAAGTACTCAACAGGCACTTATAGAGAAAATCAGGAGGTAAAATCAAACTAGTCTCATAAGTTAAAATCAACTTATGCATGTTAGTCGTCAGCTTTTGGAAAAGATAGATGAAAAAGCTTCTAAAAAAGTTGATGTTCATAAGTTGATTTAACTTACAGAAAATTGATTTGTTTGACCTTTGTTATTTTCTTATCGTAGAAGTACTTATTGAGGAGTTTACTTAAATTGGGCCACAAACAAAAAATCATTAATCTAGACAACTGCAGATTTTTTGCTTAGGGAAAAGGACTCACTTGCTGCAAACATCCCACTTGCGGACCCCAACTAGCTTAGCATGAAGTGCCTCTTGTACATCTCTTCTGTTCAAATAGTTTGTCACTTTGTCATCTACACACACATCTATGCTCTCATTTGCTTGCTGTCGTGCCATGACACAAGGCAAGAATTTTAGTGAACAAACCAAACTTGGGAACCAGTGATTTTAAAATAGTAGATAAAGTGATGGAGAGATGACTCACTTGGGTTTGTGGACAAACAATCTTGGATTGTGACAACACTGAGGAAATGCAAACATCAAGAGTGACATCGTAATTGTCCACAAATTTACTTGTTTCTCTGCTCACTTGGCCCATAACCTTTGAACAAAGAGGCGAAACTGAGTCTCTATAGTACTCACTCACGTACCTAGAATAGTTGCACACTGTGGTGAACATGTTATACGTTGAATCTGATATTAGTCCATGAGACCAGAAGAACTCAGCCCTTGAATTGAAGTCGGTGGCATATTCTAGAACTGGATTACCCAACTACAATTCATTCCAATTTGGCATAAGCAAATAGCAACATGAAAGAAAGAAAGAAAGAAAACACAAATATTAACATTACTTACGGCAATGCCTTTCAGGTTGAATAATATCTTGTTCTTTGTGTTCATTTCAATCATGAGCTTTGCAAGTTGAGGAACATAATGACCTGATATACATGTATTTAAAAATAAAGAAATAACGTGTATGAACAAAAAATAGTAGTATTAATAAATGGTTTTGACATGGAATTAAATTATAGGTAAAGCACAGGTGGCAGTGGCAGGTTTACCAGCATAGCTTTCCCCTGATAGAAACAAATCTCTATTCCGGTATTGGGGGAACTTGTTGAACCAGCGTTGCAGGAATACAAGGTTGTCCCTGGCTTAAGAAATCAAAAGCACTGCTTCAGAAGACAAAAACATGTGAACAACGACTGTATGAGAGTATTCATTATTCAAGGACAGTACAATCATACCAAAATCAAAAGTATACCATTCTTCTAATACTTGTGTAGAGAATAAGAGATGAAGAATAATAATCACGTAAAGTGCCACTCAAAAAGTTAGAGTGGCATTTTACCATTAATCACTGTTTTGTCTCAACTTTTTAAAAGCCTAAGCAGAATACATATGATACGTGCCTTTTCCCATAGAAGAAAGGATTAAAAAGAGCTTTCTAAAGAGAAACATTTTTGTCACAAAAGATTTAAAAATAAAATAAAAATAAAAAGGGTCTAATATTAATGAAGGATATATTGATACCTGTTGCCTCGTCATTGAGTGTCATATAGGAGGAACTACCTTTAGCATAAGAGAACCCCACTCCAACTGGTGTCTCCAAATACAGCATGTTTGCCTCTGCAGCACAAAAGTTACTCACTCAATCACTAGAAGATTGAATGAATGCAGGCCATTCTGGCAGAGGCAAAAGAGTACCTTTGTTCCAACTATAATCATTTTTTATCAGAAATTCCCCATTTGGTCTGAAGGGTCCGTTTTCTGAGAATGCACCAACTCCCAGAGAAGAACAACCAGGTCCTGAATTCAACAGGAGTTAGCAAATTTAATAATAATTCATGTTGTCATTACTATTCTTATTTAATCCAAAGTCTTGAATTTTTTTTTAAATTTCAAATTTTGAAGCTTTACTTAAATTAAATTAATATTAGTAATAGCAAGTGAGTTAGAGATTGCAGACCTCCATTGAGCCAGAGAACAAGAGGCTTTGAAGCTGGATCAGCTTCTGATTCAACAAAATAGTAAAAAAGAGACTTGTGTTTCTTTTCATCCACTGTGACATATCCTGAAAACTGTTGAAAAACTACGTTGGGTTGGCCTGGAAGCCCAACAACTCTATCTGCATGGGAAGCGAAACAGAACACTTCCAAGGAAACACTGAGATGAAGAAGCATCACCACAGCCATTGCCATGGTCTTGGACTTGGACTTCCATGTTGGCCAGTTCATGGTTTCACAAATGGAGAGAGAGAAGAGGACTAACAAAAAGAAAGAGTAATGGGTGTTATATTTAAAGTGTCACCTAGTGAGAACATGAGTAGCAATAACACAAATGACTTTAATATAATCTCTGAGAAACACTTTTTCAATCTGTTTTTTTTTATTAGGACAAAGATTACCAGCACTAATATGGATGTTTTTAGTGTCATTTTCAATCAAAATTATAATCTTATTTCAGGGGTATGTGCTGATATTAAAATCAATTTTTATTCCATAAGTTTAATTGAAAAGTAACAAAAATATTTATAATAAATTTATAAAATTTATAAAATAAGATAAATCTCAATATTTATTTAACCAGTCTAGCTCCTAATTTCTAACAGTAAAGAGTGTACTGAAAAATAAAATAAAATAAAATAGATCAGAGTGTGATGAGAAGGCCAGTTGAAACTATATTGGTTTAAGGGTGGGCCAGTAAAGGTGGGTGGAATTGATCTATTCCATTCTAATTATGATTACAAATTTGGCTTTTTAATGGCAGGCCTGAAAATGGTGTTGAAAGAGATGTGACAGAGGCAATGACCACGGTGTGCCGGTTGTCTATACCCAGTGGCCAAAAACAAAATTATGAAAGAGTGGGAATGCTTGAAGCTGAGTCAGCGCGTGAGTTTCCTCTGCTATCTAAAGGAAAATTAATTATTGGAATATGGGCTCTGCCTTCAACAATATTCCTTCTCAAAAATTACAGTGTTTTAGATCTTCTTTACATTTTGTTTATGTTTTTGTTTTTGTTTTTTCTCCGTCCATGCATTCACAACAAAGACCTTGAATCTGTATCCTTTTTGCACTTGGGAAAAAACAAATAAAACATGTATCCTTTTGACTGTATCAACAGGAATGTGTCCCTTCCATGGAAAATGGCTTTACGTGGGGTTACTTTTCACTCCTTTGAAAAATGTGTCTTTTTTAGGATTTTTCAAAACAAATAGATAAAAGAAAAGTCTCATTTCATCATAGGCCATGAGAAATACTAGAACTTCATAGCATCTTGGGAAGATGCTATCCATATGCAGGGTGTAGAACAGAGATGCACAGTTCCTTTTCTTTTTGTATTTAATTGAAATAAATCCATATTGTAAACATTTTTTTATATTATTATTCAATTATTGACTCTCATGAAATAATTTCATAATATTTATTTTAAAAGTTATATTTAGAATGATTTTTAATTTCTAGATAGTACAAAAGTTTTAACACTAGTGATAGTATATTAAAATTAAACTTTGTTTTAAAAAAAAAGTTTGATTCATTAGTTTTTCTTGATCAAAAAGTACGAGCAAGATTTGCACATCGACAAAATAAGTGGATACAGAATGGAGATTCCAAGGAAATTAGAGCCATCTTACTTCTGTAATGACCATTGAATTTTAAATATATTTGTGGCTTGTCAGAGAAGCTAGAAAATCTGAAGAGTACTCAAATGCATCATTAAGCATAAACAATACTCACTTAAAGAAGTTGAGTAACGAAGGGGTATACTTTTCCCTTTTTTGTATTTTATTTCCTGCTTGCCTTTCATGCAAAGAATCTTTATCTCTATTTAAATAATGAGTAAGATCTGGGATGAGGTTTTTCTCATGCCTATAATAAGTGTGTTGTTGAATAGACCAAAATCCAAATATTTTTTTTAAGTGGAAGTAGAAATCAAATCAGCTTAGTCCCATAAAGTCTAATATTTTGTTGGTGGTGGTTAAAGACTTATCTTTATGTACTTATGTGGGAATGAACTTGTTCCCTTTGACCAGTTGTGAAAAAGGTTTTTCTTATAATTATAAGGTAACTCTTTTAATTCCTTTTTTTCAAAAACTTTTTGTCCGGGTGATACAAAAGCAAATACACCCCCACCTCCATCCATCAACTATATATGTATATTTCTTTTCTGCTTACAAACTCACATGCTAGCCTCCACGGAGCCACATGTTCCCCATTGTGGCCTCAAACCTTTCCACGCTAGCTCCCTGTGGGGCATTCCTCATTCACCATTTCAACTATGCTAGCTGTGTTGTGTATTGCTTTGCTTGTTAGCCATGTAACAGCGCAATTTATGGATGTTTATGGTTTGGCAAACATTTTGAGTGATTTGAATCGACCCCATCTAACTATATAGTTGAAGAAAAAAATGGTCTAGTCATCATATAATTACCGCTAAGACTTTGTCACTGGACCACTCTAACCGCAGGGGTAGATAGGCTCTTATTTTTATTTCCATAAGACAAGGAAGAAAAAAAATGCAAGGTAATGAATGTTAAAAAAAGAACAAACTATAAAATGACAAATTTGGTCGAAATTTATGTGGTGGATTCTGTGCTTCTGTTACATTTGCAGCACAAAGAACCGGTAAAGGAGAAGAAAATGGTCCCTACCTTTACAGCTTTTACAAAAGATTTCAGATTTTTCATCATTACCAGCACTAGTGTGTCACTGATTTTTTAGCATTCATCACTTCATTGGCAAAATATTCTATTGCCTCTCAAACCCAAATTCTACTACTACTAAGTCCTAACCAACTCCAAAACAAAAAGCGAAAAGAAGAGTAGATGCTTATAATGCTTAGGAAAATTTATGTCACTAGGATATGACTGAATATTATAACTATGTAGAAGTGGTTAGGATGACTTTTGAGCATCAGAGTTGGAAAATGTGTGGAAGAGTGCGAGTGAAGCCTATAGTCTGCTTTTGAATCCTTGCAAGTAGAACAAAGGCATGCCTTTTTGGTGAGTAATCTTGGGTTTATTTAATTTGGTTTTTCCCCTTAAAATTTGGGTCCTTTCACGATAGTTATAAAATACATAAGTGGAGAAAAAGCTCATCCACTTTTACTATTAAATAATGCAGGCGTTCCTTCTTTTCATGATCCGGGTTGCTATGCACCAGCCACTATTGGCGTCCACAATGCGGAACAGGACCCCGCGTGAGTAGAGCACCATCCGAGGGCCTGAGTTATATTCTCAGAATCGAAAATATATATGGACAAACTATACACTGACCAGGTTCTCTGTAACTTCTCTGCAAGCAAAAGCACGCTCCTCATAAATCTTCAGCGAAAAGCAAGGCTTTGTATGGGTTACGTTATAAACTATTATTGTCATCATTATTATTTGTTGTTATTGTTGGATATATGAGGATTTTTTTCATTGGGATTGGGGGCTGAGGGAAAATGAGGAATCGAATATATATTGTGAAATTCGGCACTAGGCTGATGTTTGATAACATATGGGCCTTACTTTCTGCACCTCCTTTTTTCTTTTTACACCCTTCTAAATTTTTTGTAAAATTTTTATTCCAACTTTACCCTTACCACCCCCTCCCTTACCTTGTAACATTTCCGCAAAAAAGATTCATCTTCCGCATTTTGAACTCAGCATCCTCCTTGCTGCTTGCCTGGTACTGCTTCAGTTGTGCAAAGCTAAACGAAACAACCCAAGGTCAAAACTTCTACATTCAGGTTAGCACCTCTGAACCTTAAACTCGTTTGCTATTCTCCATTGGATAGGGTAAATGTAGGGTTTTAGGCTGCTGCGAAGAAGACGACCCGATGCATTCCGTAAACTAGTTTGCGGAATGCATAGGTTGCATTCCGTAAACTAGTTTGCGGAATGCAACTGATGCATTCCGCAAACTAGTTTACAGAACGCATCAGTTGCATTCCGTAAACTAGTTTGCGGAATGCAACCGATGCATCCCGAAAACTAGTTTGCGGAAATGCAACTGATGCATTCCGCAAACTAGTTTACGGAGTACAACCGATGCATTCCGCAAACTAGTTTACGGAATGCATCAGTTTTGAAATTAATTTTGTATATTTACCTTTTAAGTTGATTTATTTAGTTAATTTATGTTTTTTAGGGTTTAAGTATTCATTATTTAAGTTTAATTAAAAGGTTTAGGGTTTACAAAAAACATGTTTTATGTTAATTTGTTCATTATGTTAATTTGTTCATTATGTTAATTTCATTTAAGTTTATAATTTAAGTTACAGTGAGAAAGTGTGGTTAAGTAATTAATGAACTGTATTTTATTTGGTGAATTTTAGACATGATCAGGACTAGAGGTTCACATAGCAGAGGTGGTATTTCGCATACTGAGGATGTACGCGTTCGACCAACTGCCTCTGCTCGCAGTCGACGTGTTCGGCAAGCCATTGATGAGGAGCATGTTGATGCTGGAGGTGATATGCATCATGTAGAAGAGACATTCCCAGGTGGTCCAACGGATGTCTCTGTACTTAGATCATACAGGGAGCATGTAGCATATTACATATGGACAGGACAGGTGAGTGTCATCACTGTATATGTATATGACATTATAAGAAATAATTTGTTATTTAATTTATTGTTTTGGTTTGTCTGAATGTTATTTTAGGATCGTCCTGCTCTCAAGGTGTTGACCCATGGACGAAAGGTCACTCCTATAGATGTCCCTTACATCCAGAGCATCGTACAAGAAGGTGGATTGGTCGACTTAGCACGGTGCAGTCATTCGATAACAGACAAGGGCTTATTGTCTGCTTTTGTGGAGAGATGGCATAGAGACACATGCACTTTCCACCTGCCGATAGGAGAGATGACCATCACATTGGATGATGTGTCATCATTGCCGCATCTACCGATCACAGGGGAGTTGTGTTCTGTTCAGTCCATGTCACGAGATTCCGCTTGCGACTTGCTGACAGATCTTCTTGGTGTTTCTGCTTCGGAGGCAAACACACAGACAGATCACACTCGAGGTGCGTATGTCAGGTTCAGTTGGCTGCAGGATGTCTGTGATTTGTACATTCGAGATGGTCAGTTGGATGCAGCTGCTCGTGCTTACCTGCTGCAATTGGTTGGGTGCACTATTTTTGCTGACAAGAGTGGCACCCTTGTGAGTGTGTCATATTTGGAGCTGTTCAGGGATGTTCACATCATCGGGAGGTATGCTTGGGGTGCTATTGCACTGGCATACCTCTACGATCAGCTTAGTGATGCGAGTTTTCGCAACACTAAGTGCCTCGGCGGTTATTTGACTTTGTTACAGGTAAATGTCACTTATTGTACATCATTTAAGGGTTTTTTCCCAGATAAACTGTTACTTATTTGTTTATAATATAAGTGTAGGCATGGATTGTTGAGCATTTCCCACGGATTGGGGGACGTGAGCTGAGGGATGACTTTACCCCAGATATGCCCGTGGCGATGCGGTTGAAGATGCTACGCGGTTCTGGGGATGTGAGACCATATAGGGCGGCTCTTGATCGCATACAGGTGGATGACATCATTTGGACACCATATGATGAGTTCAGAGGTCATCGACCCTTCGCCGACGCTTGCTGGTACAGAGGTTTGATTAGATGTGGTGATTTGGTCTACCCTCATTCACCTGATAGAGTGCTGCGTCAGTTTGGGCATGTTCAGGGGATCCCCATGCCTACTGTTGATAGCTTGGGTATGGTTGGAAGTCCTCAGTCCATTGATGATAGTTTTTTAAACTATGAACTATCATTGGTGGCAGACGAGGTTAGAGGTTCTGTTGCTACCACTCCTGGGCAATGCGTTGTTGCGTACATGGAGTGGTTTCGCAGGATCTCCCACCCATACCTTTTACCCAGTAGTTGTGTGGGTGAGGGTGAACCTGAACCTCCTGTTGTGGTCACAGAGGCTAGTCAATCTCATGTAGTGGAAGAAGTTTCACTTTCTACCCAGGTAATCCATTTGTTTATTTGAAAAATCATGTTGTAGATGATATTGTTACTAATATAATTTATTTTTCAGGATCGTTTTGATAGAATAGTTGAACTACTAGAAGGAATCATTGCTTCAGGAAGACTCCCGGATGATTCATCAGAAGCAGATATGGCACGCCAGGCTTTGAACATAGCACGTGTTGGAGGTCGTGGTGATGTTCTTACCTACCAGCGGAGGAAGAGGAGTCATCCAAGCAGTTGATGTCATATATTAGGGATTTATGATTGATCTTTGTATATATCACAATTTTGAACACTATATGTATTTGATAAATGATGATTTTTATATTGTATATTGCTTTTGTATATAGCTTTTGAACTGATGAAAAATAGGGAAATGATTAGCAGGTTACTGTTCATTTTTAGCAGTGTATGATTTTGAACTGATGAAAAACAGGGAAATGATTAGTAGGTTACTGTTCATTTTTAGACTTGTATGATTTTGAATTGATCAAAAACAGGGAAATGATAAGCAGGTTACTATCCATGTGGTTTGTATGATTTTGAATTCAACAAAATTTTGAACTGATAAGCAGGGTCTGTTCATATCAAATAATGTCAAGAATCAACATTAGAAAGGATATTACAACTAATCGGCTGTGATGTCTATTACATTATCAACATTGTTTTTAAATAATGAACTAAATAAATCCATCCGACTAATATATGGTCACTCCCACATCCGAGCATTGTCATCACAATATTTATGCCATTGCAAAGCAGTTGGAGGGACTGGAGCTCCATCTACCATAAAAACCTGCAATGATAATATACATTAGATCAATGTAAATATAAATAACTTTCAGTTAAATAATAATAGATAGGTGGATGAATACCTGTACAAAATGACAACCATTAACAAATCCGATGCAAATAATACGATGGTTCATCAATTGTGGTGGTTCACCTCTGAGCGGGAAAAATGTCATTGATCCGTGAATGGAAATATGAATAAGTATGACATTATACCTAGACGCAATTACATAACCCATATCAGGAATCGTCATCCATTTATCAGGTGAAACCATTTTTTCATTCCCAACAAACAAAGAAGTCCTTAATTGTATGTATCTTTCTTCACTACCAAACAGATTCACATACACATGACGATACTGACCAAGCTCCCGAATTAAATCAAGTCGAACTTGAGCCCAAGACTCTTCACCCTTTCCCAGCAATGCAGCAATTGCACGATATCCACAGTTTCCATCAGCTTCAACATCAACAATGCGTTCAATATAGTTCTGTAACTGAACAGGAAACAAGTCTAGCATAGGCATAACCTTTTTCTTCTTGTTGTTGCGACGTTTAACATCAGATGACAAACGAGGTGATGAACTATCATGGACAGAATACAAACCATCAACATATTCAAAGAAGGATGGTTCACGTTTGGTTGATCGTTCCATCTGCAATGCCTTACCTTTGATTGAACCCTTTGTTCTTACCTTATCAGGAGGTGGACACATTGAAGTTGTATCGGGGAATGCTAACTCATGAAGTTTATTCTTTAGTGTTATCTTTCCACAAACATCAAGCTCTGAGAATCGTTTCTGCAAGGCTTCAAATTCTGGTTGCAACGACAAATCACCCCATTGCTCTGTCATTGCTTGATCAGCAAATGTCAATATCTTCCAATGACGATGAACTGACTCCAATGGTACAAAATTACCCATCACACTATACCTTGCTAACTCGCATGCACAAGGTAATCCATGTGTACTTCTAAGACTGCACCCACAAGTTATACTGTCAATACCTACAATTTTTACCCACTCATATTCGTTAGCGATGTGGGCTAAAGCATTATTTGATACAAAGCCCTGTAGCTTGGCATAAAACCCTTTGCTGAATCTATGCTCAACAATGATCATGCTTCTTTCAAATGACGCCTTTATGTCACTATGTTGCAGTATTATCATATTATTCATTGCATCCCAGCATGAACACAAGTCACCTCTACTATCTTGAAGCAACCTCTTTAACCTTGCATGTGCACTTTCAACCCTGAAAAGGAATAAGATACAAGTCATGAGCCTTTTATATCATACAAAAATCGTTTTGAAAAATTCATTTTAATAATAAAGATACCTGTTTGTGGTTGTATTTCCAAGATGCATCACCCTATCAATCCAGCAACTCACAAATCTTTCCTTGTAAGGATTTAACCAAGTTTTGTTCACATAATCCAAAAAAATAGGGAATTTTGAACACTTAGTTTCGAATTTAAGAAAACGCTCTTCATATTCAATTTCAGTTGACGAATCCATCAGAATAACCCATGCATCCATTACACAATCTCATTCATCCACTAGAGATACTAGTAACTTGCACTTTGACTTCACATTTTTAGAAACATGAAATTGACAAAGCAAGTATGTTGCAGATGGAAACACTGTTTCAACAGCATTCATTAAGGCGATATCTCTATCTGTCACAATCACTTGGGGTACTAATTCATCTCTGAGAAACAAACCTCTAACTTTTTCTAATGCCCAGGTGAAATTATCTTCTCGGTGAGATTCCAAATAAGCAAAACCCACAGAAAATGTCAACTCTGTCGAGGTTACTCCAACAATCTCAAGTAATGGCAACCGATATTTGTTTGTTTTATATGTGGTGTCAATGATCAACACAATATGGAATGCATTCAACAATTTAATGCCATCTGGATGTGTCCAAAAAATATCTCGAATAACATTAGACGTTTCAGTCCTTCTATACCAATACACATATTTGTCACGTTCCATTAATTTCATCAAGTGCTGGAGTTCCGTTCGAGGACCCCTTTCTGATTTTCGATATTTATGGCGAGCATTATAGATCTGCTTGATGTTAGTCACATTATGATCATCATGACCTCTTAATGTCAACAAAATATTCTTCGGCTTAACCATATTCTTTGTCATATCACCTAGTAAAAACTTCTCTTCACCACTTAGTCTACCAGCATATGCATGACCTTCTAATGTTTCGGCTACATCATGGTTGTGAAACCCACATACAACATTAAGCTTCCACCCTTCACCACTTTTTAATGGTCTTCCTCTTAATCTAAAGGGACACTCACATTTTCTTGTTCCACTCACCTTCCGCGTTAATTCATTCTTGTATTGTCTATATTTTCCACTTCTTTCACAACCTAATATTAACATTGTTTTCCATCCAATTCCACCACTGTCAGATCTAATAATAACCACAACAAATCCATGAGCTTTACCCACTGCTCTAGTCCAATTTATTAAATCATCACGTGAAGGAAAAACCTAATTATAACATACAAACAACCAAATATTACTAAATCATAAACAACATAACAATTAAACTTTTTAATCTAAAAAGCATTTACCATATCAGTCAAGAATGCGTTTGTATAATCACCATTGTTCTCTATCAGAGCCAACTTATTTTCTTCAACACTTAACTTATTCTGAGATAACACAAACCAAAATTAAATCACGTTACACACTTTTATATAAATAAAAAAATAAAAAACAATTTCTCCAAACTAATATTACTACATCATCCTCCTCTAGAGAAATTGGCATGTCCACTTCATCTGAAACATGGTTCGTCGACCTCACCGAATCTTGCATAATTATCTCTGCATAAAAAAAAGGAACAAAAATATCACATATCACATACCATAAGCATTTAATTTTTCAACCTTTTTATTTAGTTAATTTAATTAACCTTTCGCAAATTAGTTTGCGGAACATAAAAATTACATTCCGCAAATTAGTTTGCAGAATGTAATTTTTTTATTATTCCGCAAAATTAGTTTGCGGAACCAAAAAATTATATTCCGCAAATTAGTTTGCGGAATACATAAATGTATTCCGTAAATTAATTTGCGGAATGTAATTTTGTACTATTCCGCAAATTAGTTTACGGAAGACAAAACATTACATTCCGCAAATTAATTTGCGGAAGGTATTTAACATTCTGCAAACTAATTTGCGGAACGTAAACTGCAGCAGCTCACCTCGTCTTCTCCGACGCTTCTCCGACACTTCTCCGACGGATTTCAGCTCACTTCATCGTCCAACAAAGAATAGCAGCTCAACTTACACTCAATTAACAAATTTTCGTTGGAGTTTTATCAATTCAACAAATGCAATGAAGAGGAAAATGAGATTGAAAAACGAAGAAGGATGCTCTGCTGATAACATATAATCCCAGGGGCAATCTTGACTTTTCACCAACAAGGGGGTGCAAAAAGCAATGCCCCCAACATATTGTTACCTCCGAAGATGCCGCTCGTCGGTATATTAGGCCCAACTGAATTCCAATGCAGTAATAGGGAGAATCATGCCCCCAACATATTGTTACCTCCGAAGATGCCGCTCGTCGGTATATTAGGCCCAACTGAATTCCAATGCAGTAATAGGGAGAATCATGTGCTTCATGCAGCGTAATACTTAACATTGAATTATTGAACTTTATATTCCATTTTTCAAACGAACCTTTTCAAACTTTCAATTGACATCAAGATGACCAACACTAGGAAAATATCAAACCAAAAGTTCAAGACATTTACTCTTCTGCGTATTCATTTGATAACAAACAGAAAAGCTCGGATTCTCAAATTACAAAATTTAATTAAAAGAATATGGAAAAATTAGGTCTCATGTAGATCATTAATTATTACAACCCACTGTGCCTCCCGTGCAATGTAAAGGATTCTTTCTTTTGTATTCCAAATATAATGTTTGAGATGGTTTACAGAATTAAAAACTTGTGTAGAAAACAAAACAAAACAAAATAAAAATATACATATAGGACAAAGAATCAATCGACAACTAAAGGGCTCGGACAATCACGATGAGGCATCAGAATCAGTGGCAGACTTATGATTAGCATCTGCTGACCCCTGAGGTTGATCAATTCCTTTCCGAGATGCTTCCCAAAGTTGCTGTTCTATACTAAGTTTCCTCAACTCCAACAAACCTCGCTCCACTAGATAGGAAGCAGAATGAGAAAGAGTTCATACACAAAACACTCGAGTACATCAAAAGCAATAGTAAACATTTAAATAAACAACACCTTTCTTTCTTCAAATTTCCCGTTAGAGATTATCTAACATTACACTCACGTCATTATTTTTTAAAAATTAATTAAAAAGGGAAGAAAAACAATATAAATTCAAGCCATGTAATTTAAATAATATGATGCTAAATACTTTAGTGTTGCTTATAGCATGTTCCTCCATACGAAAAGGTAACTAGACAAATTTAAGGATCTTAATATGTCTAGCTATTGCTATCACTTTTACAGCTCAGAGTCAGACCGAAAGATCAGCATCTGAATATCTTACTAAGTACGTCAAGTTTAGACAAAACCGAAAAGTCGCGTTGTTTGGGAGTTAATTTTGCAGGTATGAAGCACCCAATTTTACTTATGAACTGGGATAAAGCAGCAGGAATTTTGAAAAGTTAATAGCAAAATTTTTCGAAGACTATGCCTGACCTTCTGGACTATCAGATTTGTCAAGCATACCTAGTTTTCACAATCTAATAAGAACCGCCAAGCTGAAATATAAAGCTGCTTTAGTCCCTATGTAGGTTGACGCTTGAGTAACCAGTTATTGCTGGGGTTAAAGAAACACACAAGCTTACAAAGAGGAAAGCAAAGCAAAAACATGAAGATGGGAGCAAAACAGAATTTTTTTTCTTTAACTGATCGGTCAATCCAGTGGTTTAAATAAAAAGGCCAAACTGTAAAGTTTTCAACAGTCAGAATCATGCAGATCTGGCTCAGATTTGTTGTGACAGGCTGATAAAAAAGAGCTTTATCTCTATTGCTGAATTGCAGGATTTGTCCAGACTGGATTGAACAGATTCAATTCCACCAATTCTGAGACAATTTAGGATCATTTATTATTCATATAGCTGAGAGTGAGAATCGGATGGGATCATGTCGAATGATTTTGATTTTTTCCTAATATAATATTGAGAACCTAGAATCAAAGATTTTTCAATTGACCTATTTTTCAATTTAATTTCAAGATCATTTACTTTTAACTTGGTAACATATTAATTGTGTGTTTGGTTCAACTTATTTTGAAAAAATAATTTTTTTTTTATCAGCTTCATGAGAATGATGATCAGAAGGACATCTTACCATCAACAGCATCATGTGAAGTTGGAGACTGCCCACTGCGAACAATCCAAAACTGAACCCGCTCTTCAGCAATATCTTCTTCCACGCCATGAAATAAAGCTCTTCTCCAGAAATAAGTTAACCATGCCTGTAAATGTTTAGATTTTAGAGTTTATAAGTAAATCATATTAAATTATATGTGCATATAATTTTCAGCATAGTTGTACATTAAATTAGACTGTCATAAACTGGTCATCAAAAAGCCACGGCTACTAGGGAGCCTCCATTACAAGATTTCATCTCAAAGATTATGGATAACAGAGTAAAATGCAATAAAGCAATTAACTGATTTTCCTTAGAAATAAATCTGATTTGAACAGAAGGAAGTTCAACAATGAACATAAATCTATGCCAAGATAGACTGCTGATTTGAGAAGACCTTTAGACATGCGCCATAAACATGAGACAAATACTAGTAGCATGAACATTCTAATTCTATAACTTCATTTGAAGGCATGTATTACTTTTTCATAGAACTAAGGTCAAGAATAGAGACAAATTTCAGAATCTTCAGAGAAAAAGCAACTAACCTCTTTGAAAAGAACATCTTCTGCTTCCTCTTCACTTAATTCTGGAGGAAACAAAAAATCAACAAAGAATCATCAGGTCATCTGCCAGATACATTTCCACTTAGAAATGAAGAATGGCTAGATGCAGCCATGTCTGGATATATTAGCAAAAATACACCCAAAGTCATTGGCCTCATACATAAAGCATATCCCATATATGGAGGTCAGTCCACAATCAAAGTTTAAACACTTCAATCAAAGGTCATAACTGTCACATATAGTATCACCAAAATAAGTTTTTCAATTGTCTAGGGGTATACACCAAAATATTTTATTCCTTTTAGTTAGTAGAAAGCAAGGTTGCCTTTGTATTTCTTGCAGATAGTGAAGAGGGTAACAAAATGACTACATGGTATATACCATGCAATTTGCAAAATAGATGTGTCATCATCCTCCTATATAAATCACATGCATATCTGATCAAACCATGCATGCATAAAACTTATGTACATTGTCCAAAGTCAATCCCTACTTCACCTCCAAAAGAAAAATAATATAGAAAATGATTGAAAAATATACAGGCAACATTTTACTAGTGAAAGAGAAGTAGAGAAACCCTATAGGCAAATGTACAACTTAAACTCTTATAATATTCTATAGATATTTGTATAACCACAAAACTGAACATTGCGAAAGCATATCAAATTAAAAGCCAAAATAAAAGCTGACAACTTAATTCTTACCAAATGCTTCCAAATATTTGGCATCACCATGTGATTTGGAATCTGAAAATAAATGAATAAAAATGTGAACATTATAATTCAAATCATTATCTACCCAACAGTCTGTTTTGGAATAGCACCAAAACAATAGTTTTGAAAAATTATTAAAAATGTGCACATGAATCAAAACTACTTAAACAGATTACTCATCACCAATAGGACACCCTAGTATGGCAAATCATAAAACAAAGACAGCCTGAATTAAACAAAACTGAATGAAAAGAGGAAAGACAACAACTCAATTAATATGGCAGAACTGTACTAACAGCAGGTAGACAGATTTCACAGACCAAAATGAAAGAATCAAGAGTAAACAAATTGATTTAAGTAGAAAACATATTTGAACAAAATACAAGATGTTGAATTAAATACCTAAAGCAGATTGCCGAACCAAATTTGGTCGTCTGTATTGGGCTAAAGCGAGCACAACGGCATCCTCAACCTACAAAATAATTATTTTATAAAACTAATGATAGGAACTGAAATTTGCTATGAGAATCGATTATCCCACAACCCCAACAGTAACCCCATACCCCATTACACTCAGATCCAATGGCTGAGGACTTTTTAAAAATTAAAATAAAATAAAGATTTGATGGCTTACACCCAGGTGTAAATTATTGTGCATATGTATGTTAATCTTTTCCAATTTGCTATAGAAGTGTAAGTGTGGAAGAGACCAGCTCCTTACAATCACTATAGAACACAAACACCAACACAAAGATGGAAAAGTTGCAGAAAACAATGAAGAGATGCCCCCCCCCCCTCTAAAAAAAGGATAATCCCTTCACCACTCAATATGTAACAGTTGTCCATGTTGTGACAACCATTCCAACTCTCTTTCCTCTGCCATTTCCTCCACAGCAAGCACATTCTCATTTTCTCCAAATGCTCTGGCATCTCCTTTCATACACATGCAGCCTATCACTCTTATTCAGCCCATTATTCTTTTCAAAGCATATACATGTGATATGGGTGCATCAAATATCTTCCAGAACTTAATAAAAAAGGTAAGGATGTACATAATATGGAACAATCCAAAAGATAGGAAGGAAGTCAAATTTCAGCCAAACTCATGTATAAAAGTTTGGGTTTTTGAAATCTGCGCTTTAAAAGAAGTAATAGGCTTTAAAATATGATTCTTTGTATCTAAAATGCCCAAGAGGAAAAAGATATAAGGAACAGAACAGAACAAACAAATCAGTAACTTAAATAACATTCATGGAGAACCTTTAAGGAAGCAAGTTCCCTCAAACCCATCTCAACTGAAAGCATACTCTCAATATTTCCTTCCCCAGTGAGATCATTCAAATCACGAACAAGTCTGCTTCTATCAGGACTATCAGCACCTGGTCCATGCTCTTTAATCAGACATCATTGTAAATAATTTAAGAGAAAAATAATTCAAACAAATGTTTTGAGTACCAACTCATACTCACTTTTGCTCCAAGATTCCTCCTTAGCTTTTTGTCCAGCAGAGATGACAAGTTCAAAAGGAAGAGGAGCCAGAGAAGACCAATGTTCGTGTTTGGATTGTGCTATATCTGCACATATTCCTAAAAAGCATAGAAGTAACATGCCACAAGAATTATAAGGACTCGTGTAATTGTTAATAGATAACCAGATGAACTGACTTTTACAAAATGTGCTTCTCAATTTTATTTAGTAATGATTTTTTAAATCAAAGGAAAAGAAGTAATTAAAGATAGGAAATTCTCTTCTTTCTGCAGAAAGTAGAGAGCAGTACAACTTTATTACCGTGTTTTACAGCAAGACCCCAGTAGCGGGCTAGCCAACATCTCTTCAAGACAACTTCCTCCTAAAGGACAGATAAGAAGATGAATTGAGACATATGGGAAAATAAAGACTTATTAAGTCTTATTATAATGGTAGACACAAACCATTTCTTCTTGGGTCAAAATCATTCTCTGTGTCATAGTGCGAAGAGCCTTTGCTTCAGCTTCAGCTTCTTGCTGTTGTTCCAAAGCTGCTGCAGCATCATCTTTTAGGTTCTGACAAACACAAAGAACATAGCTAAAACTTAAACCAGAGAATACTTGATCAGAGCAGGTATATGGGACAACTAAAAGAAGGAAAATAAAAAACATGCTTTACTCAAATCTACCTGAATCTCCACACGAAGGGCAGCAATATCCTCATCTCTCCCACTCTGTGTTTGTTGGGCAGCCTTGAGAGCAGCCTGTTACAAAATATTGAGTATTCCAAGGACATTCTTTGAAAGAACCAACATTTATGAGCTTGTTGCTCAAATTCCACAATTCAAGAAGAAAATAATAACTGGAAACAGTTTTACAAAAATATCAAGATTATAGAACCAGCTGCATAACTGCCTCTGATTCATGCCCCTTTATGCACATATTCATTCTTCCAATAATATGGAAAGTCGGAAACAATTTTGAGATTAATAAGTAGAAGAGATAGAATAGTGGATTGTCAACAATGGTGATCATGGCACTATCATTAATTTCATATTTCTGTGACCTCTAAAATATCCATTCTTTCAGTATACCTCTCTTTGCCGCAAAGCAGCTTCCTTCCTGCAAATATATCACAAAAAAACAATAACCTTAAAATTAAACAAAATAAATAGTTTCACTTCCAGCCAGCATATAAGAGAACTTAAAGTTAGTTTACCTGCTCAGCAGTTTAGCTTCCAGGGATACACCTTCTCCAAGAGAAGCAACCTGCCAAAGCCAAAATCCACAAGGATACAGATACCAGCAAACTCAGCATAGGGAATGACAGCTATAGTATGAAGTAACTTTTATTGTTAAATAGATCTAGTGCCTATAGTTACAGATTGCTGTAAATGAATGCATACTAATGCAAAATATGGTATTAAAACTATTTTTCTTAGGTTTCAAATTTTAGTTAATATCAAGCGAAAAATTACCTGTTTCTCAAGTTCCCTTGCTCTGGCCTCCACTTCTTGCCGTTTTTCTTCAGCTTGTCTTAGCTGGAATATAATCAAGCATATATGTCCAACATCACATATGATTGACAAAAAGCTAACTACGTTTGGGTGTGAATGTGTATACCTTTTCTAATATAACCTCATTCTCTTCTTGTAGCATATCCAGCTGCAATATCAGTATGAATCAGCTCTAAAACTCATCCTTTACGGATTGCAATATAAAATCTACTAGATAAAGCTTAAAAATTAGCATAGCCAATATAAGGATCATTCAATTTTGTTTTTGGAGGCAGAAATTGATGCATGTAAATACTATACTTCATCACGGAGTGCAGAAGCTTCACGCTGATCTCCTGTGTCTTTTGAATTAAGTGGTCTGATAGCCATATCTGATGGAAACCTGAAATCATTCATCAATGATTATAATTCAAAGAAGGGTGACAATATTGCCTAATGGCCAACAAACTAGAGTTTGTTTGTCTATCACTTCAGACTGCATAGATACACAAAGATATGACCTCAATAAATAAAATAAGAATTGAGCTCGTTCATGCATAAAACAGAATCAATTACATGCACAAGGTAAAAATTGGCCAAATCACCATTAGAGCCCATGTATTCCACCTCCTTATAAAACTAGAATTTGACCGATGGCTTGGCATCCACACACGTGTCAAACCACTCCATTATTTTTATGCTTATTTAGAGAATAGAGTATTTTGAATCCTCCTTTCTTTTAGGGTAATTTTTGAATTGTGGAGACTGGAGTGATAACACAACCAAACGGCTACAAAAGCCATATATTAGATATATTACCATAGAAACTTCAGGCATTTACTGTTACAGGGAGCAGCTAGAAAACAAGTCACTGAAGTAGTGTTACACCTTTCAAGTGTTTTAGATGTCTAGGTCTTTCAAGGGTCAGCTAAAGAGTACCTAGAACAGTACTAGTTCAAGAATATAAAAAAGGAAATAATTTAACATAAAATATAACATATGCACCTAAAGAGTAGCTTAAAGATAGTTCTTCAAGAATATAAAATTTGGAAATAATTTAACAAAAAATATGACATATGCATGCTTGGTTAGCTTCATGAGGTAGGCTTTTGAAGACACATAAAATGATTATTTCAGGAAATAAAACTACTCCCAAATACCCAATTATTACATCAGAAAATTAAAAAGCTTTATTTTTCATTCAATACTTTCTACTTTCAAATCCGTAACAAGTGCCCTAAAGGCATTCTTTAGCATTTGCCTTCTTCAAAATTTATGATGATTCAGCATTTCAGTTTTACAGTATTATCGGCTCAACCTGGAAATGCTCCAAGACATAAAAACTTACTAGTCAACATTGATAGCAGCAAAACCAAAAGAATTAAGGGGGAAAAGAACTGCATACTACCTTTTCTCTCTATTCCGAGTGGAAGGAGGGTCAATAGGAGGTACAGCCATAGGTGTTCGCAATGTGGTTTTGCTTGGTGGCACCACTGGTGTTGAGCGAACTGAAACTGCCGTTCTTCCAGCTGAGGTTGAACGCACCGAATGTGTATGCTCTACAAAGTTCCGACCTAACTAATAAAAACATCAAAATCTTATTAGCTCAACAAGAACTTGGCGACACCAATTGAATAAATCCACAATCATGCAACAACAGAGACAATCCAAAACATAGATCTCGCTCAAACATTTTTGACGGACTCAAATTAACAATCATGAACAAATAAAACATATCTAAGTTCAAAAACGTATCGAATACGCATCATCATCGTTTCTTTCTTTTCTTTCTTTTCTTTTCACAATTCAACGAATGAATCCATGCAAATAATCACGTAAATGCATCATAACGAAGGCAGAGGGAACAATTGCGGTGAGAATTACCGCAGGAGAAGGAGATCTGTTAGGCCTCGCGACCGAAATTGGAGGGATGGTTGTGGCATTAGCGCTAGCACTCCTGTTACTGTTGGCGTTGGTGGAGAAAGAAGAAAGAGCGGCAGGAGGCGGAGCGCTAAACCGGAAACCGAGATCATCGTCATCCTCGCCGTCGTCATCGGCGGCGGTCTGAGACGCCATGACGCGAGCCAGGCGCTGCGCGGCGGCTTTGGCGGCTACATGTTGGGTGCGCTTGACGGTGGAAGAAGGTCCGAGCCGCGACTGAGGATGAGCCGGCGACATCGCCGGCGACGACGAGCCGGTGCTGCTTGAACCGCCGCTCCACTGCCGCGTGTACACCGGACTCGCGTTTCTCCTCCGATCCATGAGTGTAAGCCTTTTATCTATATAGAAGACTAGCGGAGACTGAGCTGGATTTTCTCGAGAAAATCGAAGGAAAATTGGGGAGAAAGAGTCGGAAAGTTTATTCCGTTCGAATCGTGCGCGGGTATGTAGGACAAAACGACGCCGCTTCTTTGTAATGGGTCTGCGACAGAGAAGACTGAAGAGAGTACGTGTCTTTTCTAACAGAGGTTCTTTTATTTGCCTTATTTTTTTATTTTATTTTATAGCGTAGATTATTAGTTAAGATTAGAGAGAAAATGTACCAAAAAAGATTAAAGAGACACGTTTGCTTTTGCGGCGTCAGAACGGTGTCGTATAGGATTAAGTTGTAAATTGTGTGCTAATATAATTTTATCGGATTTGCTAAAGATACGGTTTCCCCTTTTGGTTAAGAAAGGAAACAGAAAGAAAACACTTCAATTTACATTTAGTTCAAATCAATCACGGTCAAAGGAGTTAACCAAATTAATAGTGTCTAATTCGGATGAATTTATCTTTTATGTTTTGAGCGAAAAGTAAATTGATACCTATCGTGTCATGAAAAAAATGAAACAAGATATTTGTTATTTTCCCTCCCTTTATTTGATAAAAATATTTTTAGAATTTAAATCGTCTTACAAGAAAGCAAAGAATGACTTTAATCAATTCTTTTTAGGATAAATAAGCTTAATCAACTTAATGCTTATGTAAATGCCTCTAAAGTTATTAAACATTCACATTGAAGGCCTGTATGGTTTTAAATTATAGAATCAAAAGAAAAATCGTTCACTGAATAAGTATAGATTTAAAATAAGTGTTATCCAACAAAAACTTAAAGGACTGCGTGTAAAGACCCTCAAATAATTAAGGTCTAAAATCTTTTATTTATTATGAATATTTTTTCACAAAAATAAATAAAATCATTTATTAGTCAATAAATAATATTTAAAATAAAGATTTTTTTCTTCAAAAACAAGTCTCTTATTTTATCAATTTTCTCTTAATAATAATTATTACATTTATATTTAAATAACATTTAAAATGATTTTTGTTTCTTCGAAAGTAAGATGCTTTCCTCTTTTTTATTAATAATTATTCTATTTATATCTTATCTTAAAGGATAAAATTTATCTTTTCTCTTTGTGTGAATTATTGATATAAATACTTAAAGAATTACTATAATTTTTTACTATATTTAGCCAATACTTAAAGAATATTGATTCACAATTTAATAATTCAATCATGATTAAATTGAGATTAAATCAATAATATTTAAATATATATTTTTAATATCATATAATATATTAAATGATAAACTAGTATAAAACTATAAAAAAAATTAAGCTAAACAAAATTTTAAATTACTATAAAATAATCATATTACATTATATATAATATTAAAAATTCATAATAAATAGTTATATAATATAAATTCATATATAAATATTTATTTATCTTAAACATATTTTAATATTTAAAAAATTAAAAAAATTTGATTCAAATTATTTTACTAGAATTGGTTCACATATAATTTTGGCAGTTTTTAGATAATTCTTAATTTATTTTTTGTTTAAACAATTTCATGAATTAGTAGTGATTCTTTTATTTATAAATAATATTATTCATTCGTTTATAATTTTTAATTCATGCTGATAGATTAAAAAAATAAAAATAAAAAATAAATTTAACAATTTTTTTTATGTATACTATTATTTATATTATATTATATTATTATATATATATATATATATATTGTATGTATAATTTTTTTTTTCTGAATCAAT
The DNA here is from genome assembly GCA_037954105.1 of Canavalia gladiata. NCBI lineage: Eukaryota > Viridiplantae > Streptophyta > Magnoliopsida > Fabales > Fabaceae > Canavalia > Canavalia gladiata. The sequence continues at coordinate 53,129,272 of CM075659.1, read as the reverse complement.
TGTTAGAATTGGAAATATTATCAATATTCAAATTGGTCAATCTAATCCAGATTTTAAAACTATGAATATTGTAAACGTTACAAAATTATGATTAAGATAATAAAAATATAATTTTTATTTAATTTTCTGTGTTTTGATAGTTTATTTTTCTCTTTCAATGCCAAAACAGCATTGTTACATTTAAAATAAGTGAAAATTTTAGAAGATGTTTGATTTACAAAAATATTCTTAATTTTTAATTTTATTTATAAAATATTATTTTATTTTTATGTTGTTTCATATCTTCAAAATTTTGTATTGTAAAAATAATTTTTTTTTGTTTTCAATTATTTAAAGTTTTAAGAATAAAATATAAAATAAAAATAAGATGATAATTTAATAAAAAAAAATAAAAAATACTTTCTTTACAGATTAAATGACTTCTAAATAATAAGGAATTCTCAGTAATGAGAAACGTAAAATTTATTTTTAAAATTAAATTTTTTTAAAAAAAGTATGCATGCAGATAATGATATATCCTCAACACACTCAATTATATAAAGAAATAACATTCATACACTTGTGAGTGTGCATCTATCTTTATTCACTTCACTATTTTAATATTACAACATTTTTAACCGTCACAAACATTTAATAAAAATGGATAAATATATTACGTTGGAGGTACAAATATCATTTTCCAAAAATTTTATTCTTTTCTAAAAGTATATATTATAGAATAATATTTTTATACAGTAAATTTACTTTAGAATAGAAAAATTTTCAAAACTGAAACTAATAATTTTTTTTACTTGAAATCAACATTGTCTCAACACGGATTAACTTTATATCAGTCGAAAAGAAATTGTTAAATGAAATTCATTATAGTAATTCTCAATCTGAATTTGAATTTAATATTTAATTTAAATTTTAATATACAAAATTATATATTATAATTTAATAATTTATTTTTTAATTTCATTTCAATTTTAGGTGTTTTATTTTTATTAATATAATATAATATTTATTAATAATAATCATGTTATTATTTTTAATTATTTTGTATTTATTTATAAATTTAATTTAATTTAAAATATTCATATAATACATACATAACATGCTAGTTATATTAAAAAATACAGTAACTTATAGTAGATTGTGAAAAGGTGATATGTCACTTAATATGGTCAATTTTTTTTTAAAGAATACAAAAAAAAAAAAAAGAACATAACTTTTCTCGGTGCTTTATGTTCTACTTTATTACTCATATCCTATCTCCCTACTTTTCCCTTTATATGAATTTGCGAGGACAAGCAATCTCATTATTGTGTTTCAACATAGTTGAAGACAAATTTCAGATGCAAGATATAACATTCGTGTCTTTTCGGTGAAAATCACATGCAATGTTTCGTTTTAAAATATATTCAACGGAGTTATAATGTATATTTTAAAATTGAAGAACTAAATTGCACGATTTATTAATTTATTTAAATTTAAATAATATAAAATTATTTTCTTATATGTCTTCTAACTAACTAGTCCAAACGAATCAAATTAAAAACAAAAATAGCCCTAGCAACTTTACCAATTATATATAATGTCTAGCATGCATCTCATGATTTTTTTATAATTATCGGATCAAACACTCTTTTTATTTGGTTAAAAAAACATATTTGTTATTTATTCGGTTATAAATTATAACCCAGTGCCATGTGCACGAATATTAAGTACCATGACATGAACACAAGAAAGTGACAAAACACGATATAGCTCAATCTGTGAACAATATCTGCAACTATATTCTAGATAGTTCAAATTCATGATCTCCTTCAAAGCCACCATTAGAATCAAGTTTGTACGTACATTTGATCAATTAGCTATACGTACGTGCTAATCAAGGCATAGCTTTAACTTTTTAACACCCATCATACTGTAGACACCAAACACATGATTTTACCACAAGAGTAGATGAACACCCAAACTACCAAATGATTTCTTCAAAGCTATGAAAATAAATACCATAATGTAATATTTAATATAAGTAACTTGGCACCCTTTGCATTCCAGCACTACTCCGCCAAAAGCAAATGGGATACATATATACATCTTATGGAGAAAAAAAAAAAAATACCTGTGCTTTAGTCTATATTAACTTATGTGGAATTTTAATCATTCTAATTTTAATTGCTTGCAGTCTTTATAGTTTAACAGCTGTCCAAATTAAGTCTTTATTCGTAAATTTTAATAATTAATAAAAACATAACAAAAACTTTCAATATGCTTGGTACTTACCAATTTAGTTATTAACTCCAGAAACTGAAAGGTTATGCATTTTCAAGCACCATATATAGAGAGACACAGTAATAGTGAGGGAGTAGTTGTAAAGATAAAGCTTGATTGAGTGCATAATGATTTTTCTTTAAATTGTCAGATATAAGTTTAACAAAAAGTTGAACAATATCATTAAAAGGGGATTATGTCGGACGTTAGGAGGGAAATTTGTACACCCTGCCTTGGAAACAAGAAAGGAAACTAATTGATGCATATGTAGCAAAACCTAAGGAACTTGTGTATGGTGTCTAAATTATGATACAAGACTAATAAATGGCATTGTTGTCGCTGTATTTTAATTGTTAATGTGTTGATCTCCAAAAATGATTTTGTGACTTGACCTATTGAATTTCTTGCATGACTATATTTTGTTGTATGTCACTAGTGTAAAAATAGCTTTTTATAACAGGATTTTACGTCGGTTATTTGTCAACCGATGTAGAAAAAAGGCGGTGGCATTTTTGTAAATAAATTTGTCACTTTCTACATCGGTTGCTTTATAACCGATGTAGAAAAATAGGCGGTGGCATTTTTGTAAAAAAATTTAAACTTTCTACATCGGTTGCTTTATAACCGATGTAGAAAGTCCCTTTCTACATCGGTTGATTTATAACCGATGTAAAAAGTAACTTTCTACATCGGTTATAAAGCAACCGATGTAGAAAGTAAGACTTTCTACATCGGTTGAGTAGTGTAACTGATGTAGAAAGTTCTTTTTACATCGGTTCTCTGAAACAACCGACGTAGAAAGTCTGTTTTCCCTCCTCTTTATCTGATGCGACCGTTGTCGTCCTCATAAGTTAAACACTCCATTTACGAGCTTCTGCCCTAACTCATCGCTGAGCCTCCACAAGTGTAAACCTAAGCACGCCGTCGTCGTCGTCGTCGCGAAGAGCCCCGTCGTTCTCTGAAACAACCGTCGTCGTCGTCTACACCGGTATGTAGCATTCTGGCTCTCTGCTTAGGGTCTCTGTTCCTGTTTCTGCATTAGTGCTTAACCTTAGGTTCTCTGTTTTGTTAAATCACTATGTTGCTTAGGTCTCTGTTGAATGCTTTGACAATGCATATGACGTTCAATCTGGTTGACGACTGGAGCGGCAATCTAGGTTCCCCATCCAATTAGAGTAGTAAATCCAAACCAAGCGTTGCCCTTGAAACCTGCATAATTTTACAAGATTACCTTAGTAGCATAGGGCCCGTCTTAGCCATGAAACATGAGAATGAATCTACTGATATGTTTTTGGAACACATCAGTTCATCTACTTACCTAGCAGAATAATTTGCAAAATAGAAAAGGGCACCTAGGATGCATAACCAGCCTCTTCTAAACTGATCTTGAAAACATCCAGTTCTGTAGTCACCATTGATGCTGCTTCCTGTAATTGCCACCACATGACCATTTAGTTTCATGCATTTTCGAGGATCACTATAATTAGTTCTATTACTATTGGAATTGTTGCTTTGGGACTAGGCGCAGAATTTGGTCATATATATCTCCATAGATTGATCTTGCTTGCTGGCCTTTATTTTCACTTCAAGCACTTGTCAAAAGTCATTGCAATTATCAACAAATTTTTCCCCTGACCATGCCACAGTAAGTTTGTTGGTCCCACTGTTGCGTTGAAGATAGCCACTGATTTGTAGATGAAATTTGGGAAGGTAACCCATAGAGCACAGGAGCAGTTAGATGGTGTTAAGAGGACGAAGTAGAGTTGCAATCGATACTGGTCTAGACATTCCAAAATGTGTGGCTCTGATATTGGGAGTGGTAGTTTGGTAAGGCCAAATTCTATGATCAGATTCACAATCGGAACTAAAATATATTCAAAGCTTAGGTCTCTGTTTCTTGTTTCTATTTCTGCATTAGTCTTAGTCTTTGCCTGTTACTTTGTATGAGGTAAATAGCCTTAGTCTTTGCTTGTTTAGGTCTCTGTTTCTGTTTCTGCATTAGTTGTTGTTAGCCTTAGCCTGTTTCTGTTTAGGTCTCTGTTTTGCCTGTTTCTGTTTTTCCTGTACCCTTAGTCTGTTTCTGTTTCTGTTTCTATTTCTGTTTGTGTTAAGGTTGAAATTTGCAATATAAATATGAATTGTATTTATTGTTTCTATTTAATAATTTTTTCATATTTGTTTTCTCTGCTTTTAACAGATACATGGCTGACCCTTCAGAGGTTCCTCCTTCACAAAGTGGGTCTGAGAACCCTTCTTCTCGGCAAAAGAAGGGAAGACGAGCCACACGGTTAAGGGAGTTAACCCTTAGTCAGAGCGGTGAGCAGAGGATTCCCATAGAGTTTGATCAGGCCACTGGGAATCCATTAGAGCCAAACAAGACAAAGTTTAAGAGTTATGTGGCCCTCCTTGGACGAAGCAACGCCAATATTTTGAAGAAGGATTGGGATGATGTTGAGATGCGAGTCAAGGATCAAATTTGGGAGACTATCATGGTATTTAACTTTAAAGCTTTAAGTTTTTCCATAAATTTATCATTCACTAACCAATTACATCTTCTTTTATGTAGCTTACATATGACGTACCAAACACTAACTTCCTAAAGAAGAAGTGGCTTTCATTTGCTGGTGAGCGCTGGAGGGGCTTCAAGACACATCTCACCAGCAAATATATATATGGGTCACTCAAGGATGTGTCTCCTTGTGAGGAGTACCAGTTCCTTGATGAAGACACTTGGCAGAGATTTGTTGAGTCTCGAATGGATCCTGCATTCGTTGTATGTATCTTGCTAATATTTTATTTTTTTAATTGACTAATATAAGCAATATTATGATTAATTTATTTGCTTTCTTATAACAGGAGAAAAGAAAGAAGGCTCAACAAATTTCTGCTAAGAACTTTTACCCCCACAGATTATCTCGTGGGGGTTATGAGTTGCTTCAGGAGAGGCTGATGGACCAGAAGTCGAAAGAACGTTAGCAATCATCTGAAGCAGACCCCTCTACACTTCTCTCTCCACCCTCTCCACCTTCACGCCATGAGAAATGGAAGAGGGCACGCCAAAAGGCAACTGGAGAGTACACATCAGAGCCTTCTCGCATTGTTGCTGAGAAGATTGTAAGTAATCACAAAATTTTGTAAATTTCCATTTTATTTATCTTCAAACATTTACATTACTAATAACGGTCATTTTTTGTTTTGTAGGATTCTTTGGTTGAACAAAGCTCACAAGGAGTCTTTGTTCTAACTGGCCGGGATGACATCTTAAGTACTGCTATTGGCCAACCGGAGCATCCAGGGCGTGTTCGTGCAGTTGGCAGAGGTGTTGGCCTTAGACAGTACTTTGGATTGTCTTCTAGACAGACATCCAGAGAAGGTTTGGTGTCTAGAGATGAGTTGGACGCCATGCGTGAAGACATGAGGCAAGCACTGCGGCAAGAACTTCGAGAAGAGCTCAGACAGGAGCTTAGGCAGGAGCTTAGGCAAGAGCTTAGGCAGGAGCTTGCATCTTTGGGACTTTCCCAAACACAGACACAGGGTCACCATCCATCACCTTCTCCTAGGCGCGTGAGCACAAAGGGAAGCTGTGCTCCGACGGAGGAACAACTACAGGGAGAAGAGGATGTGGATGCAACGGCAGACGATTATGAGTTATATGTTGATGATCCATATCGTCTGGTAGCAATTGGGAAAGTCTACACCTTGGGTTCAACCATCCATCACCAGCAAATTGATGATGATCATGTTAGAGTGGTGGTTGAACGGGTTGAAGATGCAGATGCTCCTGTTCCTGTCCCTACTCAGGAGGTTCATGTCGTGGGGCAAGCCCCCAACCATTTCATTATATGGCCGAGGAGACTTGTGCAGCGAGTTCAACCTCAGGTATTAGATAATTTTAGCCTATGTTACTAATTTTTTAATATATATATTGTGTGTGTCTATATATATATATTTCTTATTATTTTGTGAATTTATCGTAAGTTTATAAGGAAGATCGTGGGAAGAAGATTGATTTAAGTGCTAAAGCAGATCTTCGTGAGCCTTCTCCAAAGAAATATGAGGTTGATTTGCTCACACGTCTATTTGGTATCGCCATGAACTTGGGCGACCAAACTTTGCAAATAACAATGGAACCGGATATCATAGGGAAGCTCACACCTATCCCCTTCTACATTACTAAGAAGGATATATTGGAGTTGGTTGTGGGTAACGATCTCCTATGTGTAACAGTTCTACAATTATGGTTGATGTAAGTAAATTTCTAAACCTTACTTGAATTATTATTTCATTATCAAAAGCTAACATATGAAAATTATTCGCAATATTAGGTACCTGTATCGTATCTGCACTAAAAGAGGTAACTTACACCTATATGGATTCCTGGACCCAGTTCATATGCAGAAAACTGGGAACAAGCCAACTGAGATATAGGGATATCTTTAGAGGAGATTGCAGTCTGATAAAGACTGTTACCTAGCCCCCTACTTTCAATCGTAAGTCAATACTTAATTGCTTTATTTCATGAATTCAATTAAATTCCTAATTTTTGTTCATTGTCATCTTTATTTTGTAGGGCCCATTGGCAATTAATCATTATTTGTCCCAAGCGGAATTTAGTTGTATTTCTATGCTCTGCTTGGCAAAAACCAAAGAAAGACATAAAGGACATTATAGATTTGTAAGTTTTTATGATTTTGGTATTTATATTCATATAACTTGTTATTGTCAAAGGTATTCATTTGCTTTTTATTTTACTGTAGAGCAATGAATGCTCGACTTCGGTTAAAAGGGACACATCCATCAAATATTAAAAAGCCTGTATGGATCATTCCAAAGGTAAGTACTTTATTAAAAGTTATTCAATTATTTTAATTCTTTTATCAACATCTCTAATTATATTTCATACTCTTTTTATTTTTTGAAGTGTCCAAGACAACCCGGAGGAACCGAGTGTGGATATTATGTGATGAGACATATGTTTCTCATTATCTCGGCTTCTATTGTTAACTCTTGGCACCAGGTAATTACAATTGTCTTCAATTAATTATTTAATTTTAATGCATAACATGACATGTTCACTAATTTTAATCAAAAACATCTTGTAGATATTTGACAATCCTCAACCTCTGTTAGATGAAGAAATTGATGATATCAGGAGACGTTGGGGGGAATTTCTGATTGAGGTTGCCAATTTGGGTTGAATTCATGGGATTTTTATATTTTTAGTTTGTTTTTATTATATTTTATAATAAACATTGATGTATTTACTTTAATTATATAGACTCTGTAATTTCTGTATTGTCTGTCTGGTATTCTGTTTATATACACAGGTATTGTGAATAAACAATATGGCAATTTCCTTAAACGAAAATAATATTTAAAAAAAAATATAAACTTTCTACCTCGGTTGTGACCATAACCGATGTAAAAAGTTACTTTCTACATCGGTTGTGACCACAACCGATGTTAAAAGTCAGACTTTCTACATCGGTTGTCGTTTAACCGATGTAGAAAGTTCATTTTTTACATCGGTTAAAACTTCAACCGATGTAGAAAGTTGACTTTCTACATCGGTTGATGTTTTAACCGATGTAGAAAGTGTATTTTCTACATCGGTTGTGGAACCGATGTAGAAAGTCTAAGTTTCTATATCGCCCGCTTCAATATCGCATTTATAACCGATGTAAAAAGTCCATAACAACCGATGTAAAAAGCTTATTTTCCACTAGTGTGTTATGCTTTAGAAATTTGGAATTTTATTTAAATTGCATTTTTGACACTTTTATTATGATAATTATTTTTCTTACATAATACATACATACAGGTTGAATTGTACTGTTTAATTTTTGGTTGCTTTAACCAAATCAGAGTCTGTTGCTATCGTGGGTGCTTGCTACTCTGCTGACGTCGTATTTATATATATATATATATATATATATATATATATATATATATTGGATATTATTATTAGTATTATCGAAAAAGCTTTTCTTTCCATTACGATTTCTTCATTATACATTAAAGAAGAGCTAAAAAGTTTAGAAAAAAAGATAGAAGATATATATATGAATCACAGTGTATAAAAGAGAAAAAAATTAAGAGGATCTTTATCCATGTTAAATATATTAAAAAATTATTTCTATACTTATTATATATAATAAAAGAAAGTATATTCTTCAAAATATTAGTATCTTAGTTTTTGTTTTTGTTTATTTTGAAAAGATAATAAATGAAAGTTTCTTGTTGGTTACTTGGTTTTACAAGTTGAGAAAAAAGAATGTATATATTGCTAACATTCTACTATATAAATATTCTTGTGATATACTTGTTGGCACCTACTATATGTGTTAAAATTTTTATCTATAACTTGTAAATTGTTAAACTTTAAATTCTTATCTATTGACCGAAAAATAAAAAATTTCACTATTGAATACATGAATCAATTAATAGGAAGTTCATCCAATTTAATAAATGGTCTTAAATTCAAATTCTGAACATATAGTTACATTAAATATTAAAAAAAATTACCACACATAATGATCATACTCAATTCAAATAGAATTATATTTTATAAACAATACATATCATCCCGTGTTAAAAAAATTTCATGCTAATATATATAATAGCTATCCAAATTTAGCAATAGGTCTAAATGATAAAGAAGTTTTTTTACTTTATATTTGGATAAAACATTTTTAAATATTGAAAATATTTAAAAATTCAAATACTTTCAATTTAAATATTTTTTATTTTAAAAATATATTATTTAGATAAAGAAAGTATTTAAAAATTTTATTTAAATGATAAATTTTAAATATTAAATATTAAATTTTTATTTAAATTAAATAATTAAATTTTTAATATATATAATTTTATATTTAAATATCCATGAATTTTTCTTACAAAAAATTTAAATATATAAATATTTTTATTATACAATATATTTAAACAGAATAATAACCCAACAAATATACGTAATTATTTTTCATAAAAATAAATTGAAAAATTTTTAAAAACTTTAAATTTTATCTATTTTAAAAAAAAATTATATTACCTTGTTAAATTAATCTCTCAAAAACTTATAAAATTAAAAAAAATATTCAATATTTCAATTATTAAAAATTATTTTTTTTCTTTAAAATATTTCATCCAAATGTAAGAATAAAACATTTCATTCAAATGTGTATAAAAAAAATTCAATCCAAAAACATTTTTGCTTTTTAAAGTAAATTCATCCAACTTAATTTCAAATAGTTGAAGTTTAAGATGACTTTCGAATACCGAAATTTAAAAAAAAAAAAACTTTAATTTCATTATTTGAATGTTCTATAATTAAATAAATATTTTTCATAAAAAAAATTATCCCATATCTCCCACATCAATTAAATCCATCAACGAAATCAAGTATGATTCTATCCCATCCATTTTCATTAATTCAAACTGGCCCTAATATTTTGAATAATACTCAAATAGAGGAAATCTCATGAATGACAACCGGAGGTAACTAAAGACTAATGTTATACACTAATGTTATACTATAAGCTTATCAAGCCAACGTCACATCTTCACAGTCTGGATCATTTACAATGGACTGCAATAGTCTGTCAAAAAAAACTGAGCTCACACAAAACTATATAGAAACTGTTATAAAACAAAAAAAACAACACCAAAATTTCAAAACAATAGACCACTCGAATCCATTCAAAATTCTGAGTGTTTCATTCACTAAAGAGTTTTTCCTTGGTGAAGTCAGCAACAATCGGGCTATTCAAGGACGACGACATTCAAAATTGCTAAATACACGAGATCAAACGTTAGGTTTAGTATAAGACCGTTCACAGCATACCAAGAGATTAAGCAGTACTAGACATTGATGAAAGAATTATTCCTTAATCTTGGGGGAGAAGATGCTCTTGCTCCCTAAGCAAAAACCTATTTTTTAACTACAAATATGCAAAATCTAAAAAAGACGGCCGGTTGGGGGAGAGACTTTCCTTTTCAATCGAAAAAGCGCTTTCTCCTTTATCCGCTAGCGAGTTTGGCACTTTTTGCATACCAGGGTCAGGTAAGTACACGAGTACTCTTTCGTCTCAAATGTTGACAAGAATTTGACCATAATTCCTGCAAGTACTGCTTTGAGCCTGGAATTTAGTTAGACCTTTCTCCAAATTATTCCAATTTTTCATCTCCCATGGATAAAATGCCTACTTCAGCAGCATTTTCTCATAATTTCTGATGAGAGCTTCAACTAGGCCCCCCTGAGAAATTCAGTAGCTCTTTAATGACTGATCTTGAGTTTCGTGAGGTGGGTATATGGTATCAAACACAATCCTTGCAAAAACATGTCGTATTTCTTGCAGGTTACCCAGAGCTAAGGACTCGGAATCAATTTTTCTGCCTTGCTTTGACAAAAATTTCTTATCAGTACTCACTCTCACACAGTCGAAAATGCTGGATGCTTTTAGGTATGAAGCTAACGGGATGAATACCTGTAAAATTGACAAAGATTAGTAATATAAATCAAGACAAGCCCTTGCCTACTCAAGTATTACACTATCGGCCAAAACAAGGCATGGCATAGAAATTGAATCTATATTGTCAAAAATACCCTAGGTCTTCACAAATAAATCATGTCAGAACTCAGAATGCATTAACCATAATATTTACATAATAACATAGAAGACCCATACAAATGTTAGCAAATCACAAATCGGAAAGCTTGTGATAAATAGTATCAAACTGTAAGATTCAAAGACAATAAAAAAATAGCTAGAAATAACATATAAATGATATGTAGTACTCGGATGTAATGATTTTAAACTAAGAATTGACAAGACAGCTAAACCATACGTCTCGCAACAAAAACATGTCAAAACAAAGTCTAACTATCAACTTATATAGAAGCTAAGAAATAAATATCCATAATACACATGGTAGCCAAGTGAGTCATAAGTCATAATTTTTTACTAAACGGTAGTTTTTCTAAGACTACCCCACACTGTTTGTAGACATTGGACGTGTAATCTATTGTCAATAATAGTAAATTGTTTTTAGGTAACATCCATACTCGCCTTCTTTGCCATGGGAGACACAAAGTTGATTGTAAACGAAGCAATGATATAGCCAGATAAGACCCTATAGAGTGATCAAGCAACTGTGTGAGGCCTTTGTTTCAAAATAATGATTATAGAGCAATGGACCAGCCAATGAGCCAAATAGAGTGCATAGAGTGAACAAGTGACTGTGGGGAGCCCAAATGAAATTAGAGCAATGAATAGGATGCGTTCAGGAGCACACCTTTAGTTCCTTCTTCATTCAACTGTTTAAGCTTCCTTGACTTTCCAATTTCTTTCATGAGAATTGGTGAAAGAAACACAAAAAAGAGGGGAAAGAAAGGAATCAAAGGATTGTGTAATTTGTATTGGTGATACAGAATCACACTGACTGATTCATGCAGGTATCAGACAAGTCAAAGCCATCTCCAACTCATTATATATTATTTGAATCACAATTCCAACTATGACATGGACTTCTAAACAATAATAAAATAATATATTTCAAATATTCAGTTGACTTGGCAATTTGAACTATTTAATAACATCATCAATCATCATACAAGGAACCCATAAATTACAAAATGATAAGTTAATATTCCAAGTAACTACAACTCAATTTCTCACTATCCCAATGAAATGATTTTTTTTTTCTTTCACATGAACTTGTTTAATATATACATATTTTTAAATGTTTGAATTTCCTGACCATCTCTTATTTCAGTTTATGTACTTCAAAAGGAAAATCCCCTGGCTGGCACTTGAGAGTGGGAAAGGTTTAAAAAAGCATGTTAGTTAATAAAAGGATACAGACTAGCAAGGAATCATCCTTGTCAGCAAGAAATATGATTTAAATTATATGGATTAAGGAGTCCAACTGCTGCAAACATTCTTTTTCTCTCTCTGTCAGTATGTCAGCATGTTTTGCACATGAATGTGCCTATTGGTTGGGAAAATTGTAAATTTCATTTTTTAATGGGATGGTGAATAATTCAGTTATATCCTAGGCAGTCTGTCTACTGGAAACATTGTCCTAAAGTATACATAAAAATCAATGGAAAAGATGCTCACCAAATTTGAACGAGGGGCCTGAGGATAGTGAGCCATAGCCTGAGATACAAAATACTCATTTGTAATCTGCAACATTGACCCTCTAACAGACTCAGCAAGATCCAGAATCTCAGCTTCCAATGCCTCAGCATCCAGACCTGAATGATCTAATAATTCAGGAAATCTGACATCATGTGGTTTGTTGATCATCCCTGCTATGTTTACTGCTTCAGACAAATTTCCACCATTATGGACGACAAGGCTAAATGCAGCAACTACCAAGGCATCCCTTGGTCGATCACTCAATGCTTTATGTACTGCTAAGATGCCAACCCTGGAAACATAGATTTGATATGAACTTTGCTTTCTCAAACCACCTTGTAATCAGGTTGTCGATATTTCTGTAGTCTAACCACACATATTTGATAATTAAAATAAATTAAGTCATTTCACCTAGACTCATAATGGCGGAAAGAACAGTTTTTATAAAGAATTCTTACCATATAAGAGAATTAAAAAAATGAAAAATTTAATCATACTCAAATTGTGAGAGACCAAATGATATAGTTCCAAAAGTTTAAGGATTTTTTTCAAAGAATAAAAACTTTGTTACAAGTAAAATTTTAAAATTTCAGAAATGATATAGTTGCTTCCTGGACAACAGTGCAGAGCACTCAATTTCATCTAAGGCAGTTAAGAATTCAGAAGATTATAGCTTCACCTAAGACAAAAATTAGTATAGATAACTGTGGACATGGCAATGCGATTAAATCATCGCAGACCTGGCCTTTGGCATGAGTCATAAGTCTTCAATTCTATCTCATTTGGGACCTACAACGAGGTTCTCCCTCCCCCCACCCCCCGCTTCCCCTTGTCAGAGGAAAGATGCCCCACAATTCCCCTTGACCCTTTTTTTTTCTAGACCCCATTCAACTATTCAGCCTAAAAATCTATTATAAAATTTCAGACCAGTATAAGGCACTGAAAGAAGGCAAGGGCAAGACTTGGTGCAACAATAAGGTTGCTGGCTACTGACCTAGAGGTCACAGATTCACTAGGTAAGAGCATCATGCATTAGATTGCCCCTTTAACAGATATCGGAAAAAAGTAACACTATAATAGCAAAAGGATTACATATAAACTGCTTCATAAAAGAAGAAAATTGAAGTAAACTGTAGGCTTTAATTGATGACAAACAAATCACAAAATAGAAGGTCTTTGTGAGTCATTTACTCTGAAATAAGAAGGGAGAAAAGCAATATAAACTCAATTCATGTCTTCAAACATATGCCATAGTATAGCATGATCTTCAAAGAAAGCATAACTGGAGTTCAGGTCAAATTATGGAATATTCTTATGGATTTTGTATAGAGCCCAAAACCAGAGGCATTAATCTTTTGGGTCAGCACAATTAGAGAAAGTGCTAATGCAAGAGGATAAACAAATTGCTCATTTTAGTAAGGCTCTATCAGTTGGAGCATTAGCCAAGTCAGCGTACGTGAGGGAGATCATGGCTTTGGCACTGGCAATTAACCATTGGAGGCCTTATTTACTGGGAAGACAGTTAGTGTGCTTACAGATCGAAGAAGCTTAAAGTTCCCCCTTCAGCAAAGGATTTCCACCCTAGATCAGCAGAATTGGATGGTGAAACTAGTGGGGTATATCATTAGGATCTAGTGAAGGGAGAGACGTGGAAAAGATTAGAGAGAGAGTAAGAGCCTGGGGCTTGGGGCCTACAGCTGTGGGAGCCAAGAGGTATTTACTCCTGAGATTCCTCATTTCTTTTCCACTGATTGTTCTTTCAATTGCTGTGTATTCTGAGTATTGCTGTGAGGTTTAGAGGTGGGGGTTCAGTTCTATTAGGTGTGTTAAATACTGATTTCAGAAGTTTCATCAATGTCCTTTCCACAAAGCATTACACGACACATAATGTTTTCATCATATACAGCTAACAAAATAAAATAAGGGAGATAACAGCATTGTTGTTGCATGGATCTTACCATAAGCTGCTGTGACATGGACGATTAGGTGCCAAAAGTTTATCCAAATTGGAAAAGAAAGACTGCAATGAAATTCCAACAGATCCAACAAGAAAAGAGTCAATATGGTGCTTATATTTTATGCATTTTCAAATAATAGGAATGTATGTAAATCTCATTTGAGCTTATAAAAAAATAATGACTCCCATAAGCTCTTTCATGATCAAATTTATGCCATAATCCCTCGTGTAATAAGAGCTTATTAAATAAGTGCATAATTAAGTTGCTTATCCAAACACACTCCATATCCAAGAAACAAACATTATTATGCTAAGTCAGATAAGCCACACTAAAATTGGAAGGGAATCCCCACCTTACCTTTGCCCCCAACTCACTACTTGGAAATTTAAAAATTTTGGTCATATGTAATGTCTATTCTTATATGAGCTTCGCTGTATCCTCCTACATATCTTCCTAAAAGTCCTCCTAGGGTGGAAATTGTGCTAGTGCTATGGCACCACTCCATCATTTTCCACCATGGCTGCCATTGGATAACATTGGTAGACTTTAATGTTGGAGACCCTAAAATGATTAAAATAAGAATGAGTTTCTAATTGTGCTCATACTTAGTCAAGGTGTTCAAAATGAGTTAAGTACCCCTTGCCTCCCCCCTTCAGAAAAAATTGCATGCCCTCATTAGCCAAGGAACTCACCATATTACGTATTTTAGTAGTTTATAGCATACGCAAGGGTTACACAAAATCAGCGAAGGACTTGAATTAAATTTCTAACATGTACATGTTTTTAAAGCACAACTGGCTAGACAGGATAACAAACAAGTGACTGAGTTAGCTTCAGAAGCTTGATCTCTAGTAGGCTATTCCACCTAGATTAATGCTGGTAAGTCAATCTATATCTGGCAAACTCAGTGAGTGTAAATTCCACAAGAAAGTATGGGTTACCAGAAGCATATTGGTTCTTTTGTCCCGTCTTTGAAATCCATGGTGAGCAAAATAAGCAGCCTGTAATATTGAACTTAGCTTAATCTTACATTCCATGATTCAGATTCAGAAATTAAATGCAAAATCAACATCTACCTGGAAGGGGAGAAGTATATCCAGAAGTCCAAATTTCCATAATAGCCTCAAAGAAGCTTCCCCAGAACCATATGCTAGCATATAATTCATTTCCATCAAGAGCCTACCCTGAAATAATTAAAGAAGGAAAACAACTCAGCCAGGACATTGGTATACATATTGTTAAAATATCTTGAAACATCATTATTATATCTTACAATATCTTAAAGTATCTTGGATGATCTCATAGGGAGTGGTTTCATATTTTGTTATATTTCTTGATTTCTTTGTCTATAAGAATTAAGAATCTTGTACAAGTATAAATAAAGGTTAGTGCTTTATTTTTTAATTCACATTCTTATACACAAGAGAATATCATTCAAAATCACTATTCTCTCCTTTATTAATTCATTCCATGCTTAAATCATTATAATTTCAACATGGTATCCACCTTGAAGATAGTTTCTCCCGACTTCAAGGTCCATACCATTAAACCTAAACTTTTTTGTTCTTGTTTTTCTCATTTTGTTTGCTCCCAATCTCCCCTTTGTGAGTTTTGCTATATTGAGTTTTTAGTCTAGAGCTCTAGTTCCATCGAGCGCCCTTACTATGGTTTCAACATGTCTTTCCACAAATTGGCTCTGTTTCAGCCTATTTTTCAGCAGATTAGCCCCATTTTAGACTAATGGCTCTCTTTTAGCCTATCTCTCCACAAATTGACTAACCGTAGCCTGTCTTTCCATAGACTTGCTTTGTTTCATACTCTTTTGTTGTAGACTACCTTTGTTACATCATATCTTGCTGCAACCCAGCTCCACTCCAGCCTGTTTCAATAGATTGGGGTCAATGCCAAATGCAGTTTGACCCCCTCTCCTGTCACTAGATATATTTTTAGTTTATTTCCTTTTAGTATGTTTGGAATATTTAGGAAATATCTAAAAATATCATTATTGTATCTAATTTCTTAAAGTCTCTTGGTGATCTCTTAGGAGTTATTTTGCGTACTTGATATTTCATTATATTTCCAGATTTGTTCCCTTATTTGATAAGGATTAGGGGTCTAATAGTAGAATAAACAGGGGTCGGTGCTTTATCCTTTATATCATGACATGATAATATTATTCAAAATTTCAAATTCTCTCCTTTTACTCCTCCCTGCCTAAATCCTAATAATTTCAACATATAAAGTAAATAAGTAAAACACTTTAAATACCATTGTCATTATAGGGTGGAAATTGAGAGAATAGAGACTTTGAATAATATTCTTTTCTGTACTGTGATGTGTTATAATGTGGTATAAAACATAAAGCGTTAACCCTTATCTACATTAATATTAATACTAGATCACAATCCTAACTAATAAGGAAACATATCATGAGATAATAAATACAAAAAAAATGATCCAAGGAGATAATCTAAGATATCCTCAATTATTCTAAAGATCAAGTTATGAATGGATATTTTCATATATTCTAACTGTTCCCCCTACAGCTAAAACTTACTAACTTTAAAATTGTTACATATAAATCCTTTAAACATAATATGCACTCCACCAAACATGGCTGGAATGATCCATCTCGAAGAGCTGGTTGGAATGTTGCATGACCAAGGAAGGAATTCATCATCTCATGACTTATCATGGAAACAGGAGAAATCACCATCAATATGATGCACAATGGGAGGCTAGTATGAAACACAGCCACTTCTATCACCGTATAACTCATTGGTGAAAAGAAGTCACCAAAATGATCATTAGTGAGAAGAGAACATCAGATGGTTTGGGATGTAGACAAGGCAAAAGAATTTGGGATTAAAGACCGGCAGGGTGAGGGTGTCTAGGATTGGATATTGGTGGAGCCAAACCATGTCTGGGATTGAGATTGGGAGCAAACTGCATTTGGGACAAAAGCCAGGGCCAGATTGCATCAGGGAAAAGACCTGCATGGGCCAGACTGTGTCTAGGACCAATATCAGAGGTAAACCATGTCTGTGACAAAAATCAAGATTAGATCACATCAGGGATAAAAAAAATGCAGAAGTAGGGGTGATAACAGGGCCAAACAGTGCCAGGGAAAAGCTAGGGCCATAAGGATATATGGATTCTATTGCAAGTCCCATATTGTTAAGAGGAAAGGCCAACCACAAGTTTATATACCAAGGGCAACCCTCACCCAATGAGCTAGCTTATGAGATTGAGTTAGACCCAAAATCCAAATTCTAACATGGTATGAAAGCGTATCCTAATCTGTTAATGTGCCACCTGCAAATGTCCAATCCTGCAAACTTCATGCTCAGATGTCCAGTCCTGGATGTGAGGGAGGTGAATTGCAAGTCTCACATTGTTAAGAGGAAAGGCCAACCATGAGTTTACATACCAACAGGAACTCTCACCCTATGAGTTAGCTTATGAGGTTGAGTTATGCCCAAAATCCAAATTCTAACAGATTCCAAAGGGCAGAACAAAGGTTTAACACAGACTGGGTATTTGAAAGGAAGACTTAAATGTCCAAACAAAGTCTGGAGGTGTTGTGATGACTGGAACAGGGATAAATGAGGCCATTTAGAAGCAGGAGTAGATTTGCCGCAAAAAATGAACAAATGGCAACGGGTGAGGACACTGCATCTTGAGTGGCACTAAGTCCTATGGGAAGCAGCTGGTCATCTCATTATGAGGTGAACAGTGGCCTCACTTTGATCATCGAAATCTCTGTTGGAGTGGGAAAGTAACAGAGGTAATTTGAGTTATTCATAACCAAAAATGGGTCACTAAAAAATTTGCCAACAGTGGCAGATTGCACAATGAAAGAAAGATTTCCATAAGGGAAAAAACATGGCAATAAAATAGAGCTCCAGATTTTAGGGAACTCAGAAGTGGGGTAATAACAAGACGTGACACAAAGGATGGATTCACTCTGACACCAGGTTGAAAAATCATAGGATTTTGGGTATTTAAGGAGGAAATTGAGAGAACAAAGCTCTGAATAATATTCTTCTGTCTATTGTGATATGGTATAATGTGGAACAAAACATAAAGAACTAACATTTATTTATACTAATATCATATCACAATCCTATCTAAAGAAAAAAGCAAATCATGAAATATTAGAAAATACGGAAACCAATCTTAGGGGATAATCTAAGATACTCTAAATTATTTAAAGATATAGTCAAGATACTATTGGGTATTTTTCAAATATTCTAACAAATACCTTATCAAGACTTAATACTGAAGAAGACAGATTTTTAATAAAATGAGCAGTTTCCTTTGACATACTAAATCCTAAGCGAGCAGCAATTCTAATTGCCCGTAGAATGCGAGCTGCAGGAAAAAAAATGGAGTCAGATGACCTAGGGAGTCCAATGAGATGGTGAATTCAAAGCAGTTTACACTGCACAAAATACAGAAAAGCATGATGAAGTAATTGATATAGGAAACTCACCACAATCTTCCTGAAACGAAGTTTCTGCAGGAATTACCGTTTTCACCTATTCATACAGAAAATGGTTGCAAAAACCTCAAACTGCTGCTTAGCAAAATTAATATAAGTAACCACAGATGTTAAGAGATACATGCACACTTTTGCTTTTCTAATATCCTCTATTCCTCCAAAATAATCATAGACAACTTTTGCATATGGATCAAGCATCAACCTACAAAAGCATGAAGTTGGTTAACAGCATAAAGAGTTGTACAAACTAAAGTATATGTGATTTTTAAATAAAGCAGAAAAGTTATAGAGCAGCCAATTGCAGACATGCACCCCCCCCCTTCCTCAGAGAGAGAGAGAGAGAGTTTCAATTTTAAGTTGCATGGACTGGTGCACAACCCATTAATCGTAAAGTCTCGGTTTAAACAATTCCTCCAACGAAGATGATCCTTCTTGTCACAGCCATTAGGTGCTTCAGTATTATGAGAGAATTCCATATCTGCCTTGCAACTAGCTGTATCAAAACTTGAAACCTAATTGGAAGGGAAGTAAAATTATCATGAAAAAAGAAATAAAAGAAATACAGTACTTAATAGAGATAAATACAAGCAAGCATTTCAGTGGAGAAAGTTTAGACCAAAGCTAAAATTCTTTAAATTTAATAGGAATACACCAACCTCCACAATGGTACCATCCATGTGAACATGACATACAGGAAAACGTTTACCAACTATCTCACACCATGAAAACACTCTCACCACCTGCAAATTGAATCAATGTTCATCATGCAATCGTAAGATCCAACGATATCAAGCCCAAAATAGAAGTTTAAGTTTTCAAATGAGACTGCATAGATTAATTTTCATGCAAAGCCAAATGTCAACGTAAACACACTTGTTTCCCTTCTAACTGTTATTTAATTAACTTAATGTTTGATCAATAGTGTTGTCAAGTATACTGTCATTTCATAGATGCTTCAAAAAATTTGAAAATCATAAAATAAAACAGTAGGTAACCTCTTTAAGTTCGGCTGAAGTTATAATATCAAAGTCCTTTGGTGTTTGCTTCAGAATAAAATCCCGCACACAACCTCCTACAAGATATGTATCATATCCTACAAGGAGAAGAAAAAGAAATTCTAGACACTTCAAAGCAGGACATTCATAATATAGGCCTAAACCCTAAATATAATTAACCATAAAAAAGAAATAAATAAATAAATAAGACACGACAGCATAGCAATGCAAACCTAATCCATACTGGATCAAATACAGTTACACCCATCTCAATGAAATGGAAGAAAGCATCTAAACATTACTAAATAGTCGAAGATCAACTAATAGCATTCCTCATCTAAAATTAAAAATCTTAGAACCTTAAGCATAAGCAATAAAAATACAAAAACCAAGGCATGTACCACAGTAAAAGATTAATTTGTACAGAGCCATAATTAGTTTAAAAATTGGCTTGTATGTGTGGATGAGAATAAAAAAATAAGTTTTGCTCAGTCACAATTACTTTCAAAATCCAACTACATCACAAATTACGTGCAGGATCTGAGTAGATGTTCTAGAAGAACAATTACAAGCCAATTCTTTTATTCATTTGATGCAAATCCTTAAGTGGGAAATTTAAAACTCTTACAGGGTAAATATAAGAGTAATGCAAACGGTGTCACTGAATCACTGTTTGCAGTATAACTACATTTTTGGATTAATAAATTAATTTCTGATGCCCCTTTAAGTCACTCAGGGCTAAGAATATAGTTCATAAAATTTCTAACCCAAGCAAAGATGTAACGGGGACAACAAATTTCACTTTATAATGAGCACAAAATCATGTAAAATGCTCCTCCTTTCACCTTCCATATAAAAGCCAGCTTATATGATGATTGATAGGAGTATGTACCTTTTTTCTTCAGCCCGTTTAGAACCTTCTTCGTAGTGCTTCCAATCATTGAATTGCGAATTCCAAGCTCTTCGGACTTCAGCCTCTTCCATGCAGAGGCCTTCTTGTTTTCTTTATCAAATGTAACAACACAATCCATTTCAGAATTACTCAACACAAAACATCAATTCAAATTTTTAAAAGAATAAAATAAAACCTAAGTTCACTAACACTTGAATTGAGTCCTTCACTTGCCTTCTTCTTGAATTAAGCCGCTACCTTGTTCGTTAGTCAATGCCTCTGCCTCAACCGCTGCTATAGATTTTGGCACAACCTGTGAAACAATGAAAGACGAAAAGAATTAAAAAATGGGAGAGATAAAGAAGAGAAGCAAGACAGTGCTATGTGTGAATGAGGATAAAATTCAGAGACGAGAAGCACGAAATGTATTTATATACCTTCCGAACACATTGGAATGGAGTGGAAGGAAGATGAAGATTGGGTTTACGCACGAATTTTAAGCCAGCGACCGCCATGGAAATGAACAGAGATGAACCATATGCGTGGAGAGAGCAAAAGGTTTACAAGCCACAACGTTTGTGTTCAACTTGTACACCAAACATCGCCCAAAGGGTTTAGGGCTTAAAGAAAAGCTTTTTTTATGGACCTTCATTTTTTTCGTGACATGTTAAAACTCTGTCCCTTGAACAAGTTCATATTCTATGATGCACTTCTCTCATTTTCATTTTTTAGGCTTTTCATCTTGTTTGGTTAAGTTTTTTTTTTATTATTATTTGTCATTCTACTAAAAGTTAGATATTCCAAATAATTAATTTATTAAAATTGAACAAGAAGTATTTGTTAGAGATATAATAAGAAATTAATTAGTTTTTTTTAAATTAAGAGTGAGTTAATTTTCTTCTCTCCGTATAAACCATGTATGAGCTCGTCAAGTTTAAGAAAATAACATGATAGAGTCCTTGATGAAAAAAAAATTAAAGAGAAAAAACAGTAAATAAAAATTGTATTATCAATTAAACGAGTGAGGTAAATATAAAGTAAACTCGTACATAACTTATATGGAGAAGAGAAAGCTAACTGATTTATAATCAAAAGTATCATACTAACTAATTTTTAATTATATCTCTAACAGTGTTTGTTTATTGAATAATAAATTTAACTTATATTAAGATGGCCCTCAACTTTCTAATTTCTTATCCTCGATGCTACCGCATACTTTATACAAAACTGATTTTTTCCCCATAAAACTGCTGATAACTTTATTTGATAAGTTGAAAAGAAAAAGAAAAAAAACACTCTATTGCAGTTCGTGTAAATGGGCTTGCAGTAGCATGAAGTTTCTGATGATATGTCCAACAAGAAAAGCCCTTCAGTTGCTATGTCTTGCTTCTGCTGTGGCATAAATAACAAAGTGTAGGAAGGGTATTGCTTTTTTTCACCTTTTTATTTTTTCTATTTGCATCTTTTTCGATTTTAAATTTTTTTTTCAATTTTTTCAATTTTAATTTCGAAATATATTTTTTATATTTCGGAATCATTCTTTAAAATATATTCCGAATTAAGATTCTGAAATCTATTTTTTTCATTCTAAATTTTTAATTTCGAAATGTATTTTTGGTATTCCAAAATTAAAGTTTCTAAATATATTTGTTACCTATCAGAATAGTTTTTTAAAATACATTCCGTAATTAATATTCTGAAATATATTTTTTATATTTCAAAATTAAAGTTCTGGAATGTATTTTTTAGTTTTTAAAAAATTAAATAAAAATATATATTCTAAAATTTTAATTTTGAAATATAAAAATATATTTTAAAATTTTAATTTTAGAATAAAAATATATTACATAATCTTAATTTCAAAAGATACAAAAATTCAAAAAAATATAAACTTAATTTTTTAAAGGATGCATATTTCTATTCATTTTAGGGTTGAAAAAAACAATACCTGTGTAGCAAAAGCATAAACGGATGGTTCGGCCTATGGTGCATTGGATGATATTGAAAAGAATGGACTTAATCCGTTGATGATTCTGGGCTTTTTTTATGGTCCCAATACATTTACTAGTCTTTTCCTTCCGAGAGCCCATGCACAAAACTTTTTCATTTCCTTTCAAAAAGTGAAAAAAAAAATGAAGACAATTAATTTACCAAAAAAATATACAAATATGAATATTGATTTAGTATATCTTAAGTAGGTCCACAAACCAAATTCAAGATCTTCAATAATGATAGTGAGAGCTACTACTTTGTCAACCTTTTGAAAAAAAAAATATAAAACACTTATACTAATACTTCAATATTCAAATTAGTAAGTGGTATTTCAAATGAATAAAGATATATTCATAAAAAAATTACTTAAATGATGCTTGGAGGCCATATTTATAAGTTCTGGATTGGAGACAATTACTATCAAAGTTAGGATGCATGATTACATGATATGCTTAAATAATATTGAATAGTTTAGAGCTGGTAATATGGATGACAGGAGTTAATGGCATATACAAAATATATCTTTATAGTTGCATATATAATTTGGATCTTCATTAAATGACTCAATAGTTTTAGTTCAACATGACGATCAAGAGAAGGGGTCTAAATGAATCTAGCTCGAATTCTAATTAATTTAAATTCATATCAAACATATAAAAGAGATGTATAAAATTAGTAAGTTAAAGAAAATACATCTAGCTTTTATGATAATCCTGCTATCATACAAGAGGGGTTTTTTTAAGTAAATTTTTTGATAAAGAAAATTGTAAAAAAAAAAACTATACAAAAAAATGTTGTCAAACATTTTATTATCTTACACTATATATATATTATCAAAATAACTTTTTTATTTTGTAATTAGAGATTAATCTCTTCTAAATATAAATATTTTTAAAATGAGCTTTATTTTTTAAAAAATATTTTTTATATGCATAATTAAAATTTAATTTGTTTATCATCATATTTAAATAATAAATATTTATCAATTATATCAAATTTGGCTGATAGAACATCCTACTATTTGATGGTATTATTAAAAGAAATACATATGTACAGTAGTTAAGGACTTCCTCCTATATTCATTTTATTTTTTTGGATATCATACTCATAAAATATATGATCAAATATTGACTATGTTTAGTTTAACTGAATTTTGAGTATTTACAATAAAATAACTATTTAATAAAATGTATAATAAAGTTATCCTCCATACAATCCCATGAGGGTACCATATAAGATAATTTCAATTATCATTATTTAAGAGAAAAAACTAAAAAAATTTGAGTGTTGTAAATGGGTAGAATTTCAAGAGTGTTTTCGTTGCGTTTGATAACAACAAGACGTCAACATTGAGCATTTAAAGAGCTAGAAAACAAAATTGACCCCAAAAAAAGCTAGAAAACAATAATTAAAGATAGGGATCTCTTGATGTTTTTATGTATAGGTTACGGAATACAAAACAAAATTTTATACTTTATTCTAATTATTCAAAATTTATTTAATGGTTTTAAATTTTCAATTTTTTTTATTTTATTTAGTTTTATATGTATTAAAATATATTTTAATCAAAATACACCGACAATATAAATTTTTATATTATTACTTAATTGTTAATTTTTATATAATGAAAAATAATTATTTTTAAAATGATTTATAATTAATTGATAATATAAAAACTTTACATTAATAACATATCAAAATTTAATTCTTAATAGAGTCTTAAAAATAATGGAATAAGTATTATAAAATGTTTAAGAATCAAATTAATTAGGTGTGAACAAATTATTAAAAGAATCTTAACAAATTAATATTTCAGTTATCTAGGAAGTTAATCCTCTTTACCCGATATATACATATATTACTGGATGATAATATATACATGATATTTAAAATCTTTATAAAATTGTAATTAATTTAATTAGAGTGCATAATGTAAAAATATTTTATAGTATAATTTAATTAAAAAATTATTAGTTTTACAATAATTATTTTTAAAAAAATTTATCTATCATAATTTTTAATTGATTAAATATTAAAATTAAAGTTAAATATAATAGTGCACTTGTATTTATTAAAAAAATTATTTTTATGATATAGTTTTTAATAGTATAATTTTTTATAAAATAGCTATTTTTAATTTACGAGAGAAAACGTTTTTTAAGGTTTATGCTTTATATTTTAAAAACACTTAATTATATTACTATTACAATTTTTTCAAACATCCTAAAAATTACCAAAAAAATAATTTATTCTAATTTAATTTTAATTTATAATTTTAATTTATTATTTAATATGAGATTGTAAGTATTTTTTATAAACAAAAAAAAATAGTCCTACACTCCTACTCGAATCAGATTAGGAGGACTACAATGTCTACCAGCGACAAACTTTCATTATTAAAGAAAAAATTATTGTTTCCTAACATAATAAATTTTGTACAAAAATTAAGCTGTAAATATGGCCTTTAAGATAACTAATAAATAATATATTATATTAATATTTAATATGCTACTAGTAAATTTTAATATTTTTAATTAATAAATATTCTTTTATAATATATCATAATATTAGTGTAAACTCAAAATCTTTATACTAATAATTTATTTTTTATTAAAAAATATTTAACAAAAAAATTAATCTAAAATGTTAATAAATAATTTTTTTTAATATAATATCTCTTTCTGAACATTTATTTTTTAGGTTTATTTCTTGTCATGCTTTTTCATTGTCAGCGTGACCTTCAATTTCTTTAGTACTAAATACCTATTATAGGCAAGCAGTTAGGACCGAATATATTATATACAAATAAATATATAGTCAAGTAGCTAGTTAGTCATTCAACTATTATATTATTATCTATCCACCGATAATTATATTAATTACGTAATTAATACAGTACTTCTTTTAAAGATATTTGTTATTAGATTGATTTCTTATTAAGACACAAATTAATTATTAAATTTTAAATTTTATGTCATTTTAATTCACAAGGGTTTTCATGTTTTAAAAAATTAAAGGATCAATTTTTTGATAACAAAAAAGACTATTGATGTTGCAAATAATAATTATATTTTTTCAATAAATTAAATTAAATAAATAAATTTATTAAATTATTTAAAGTTAGGTTTTTTTCGGACGGTTTATGCTTTTTGAAATCGACATTCACTAACAAAGAGATATAGAGTGTTGATAATTGGAAAAAAAAATACTTATTTCATTTTTGACAAAAGTACCATCAGCATTATTTAAATTATCAATTTACATGTTATTGTCATCGATAATTTATTGAAAAAGAGGATAAAGAAGAGAAGTATCCGATATTATAATTTGATCATTCCTTGTGAATTGAATTAATATTATCTATTTAGACAATTCATAAAAGAACAATATAAGGTAAAAGAGAAATACAATTGTATCAACAAAATCAATAAATCAATTCGTCACTTCAAAAAAAAAAATTAAATTGCTTTGTGTCAACTATCAAATAAACAAAAGTTTTACACACTATATAAAAAAAAGAATTGAATAGATAGATAAAAGAATTAACGATTAATATACATGTATATGTAAACCAGATTTCTTTATTATTACTCACTCATATTGTTATAAATAACTAAGAAAAAAAATTAGTGAAAAAAAATAAAGAACCAAGGAGAAAAGAGGATAAAAATATACAAGGAATTCCTAGTTACACACTCGTTTAACACATTTCTTGTAATTGATTAATATTTTAAAAATTCAAAAGGTGATTAATTATAAATATTTTGATTTTTCAAAAAATTATCCAATCATATGATAAGTGTGTTTAGAAGAGAGTGCTACTAGCAATTTTTTGAAAATATTAAAATAATAAAAGTTTAACAATGTTATTATTTAAAATTTGTTTCATTTATGACATAATCATACTAACACTCACCACAATTATAGTCAAGTCCAGTGTGAAAAAAGCATGCCTTCTTGTACAATGAATCTCTGATTAGTCATTTCCAATAAGAGTGTACTAACATTTAGCATAACCGTACTCTATAAGAAGCACACATGAGAAAACATGTTTGCATACTATACTGACAAATTTGGATATAACCATGCACCCTCATTAGTAAGCACAATCGTGTGCTCGTTTTAAAGAATTGTGTTTGTGAAAAGTAAAGATTTGTTCTCTAATAATTTTTTTATGTACAAAATTTAAAAATTAAAAATTAAATAAAAATAAGATAATATTTTTATAATTAAAATAAAAAATAGAAATAGTAAAGTAAACAGAAATCAAACATGCCTTAAAGACATACTTGTTAATGTTAATGAGTGATTAGTGTCATTTTTCAATTGGCTATGTTTTGTGGACGCATTTTGGATGGCAGAATTCGTAGAAGAACCGTACTCATTTTGTTGTCTTTTGAAGAAAGTCAAGTTGTGAAAATAGCCATATTGATCTGACTGCATGTTTGAACTTTAAACCAATACCGTGCATTAATCGTTTTCTCACAAACAGAATATCTTAATAGTGCTTAGCCTCTGCATCAAGTTGCAATCATGTTGTGGTCCAAATTCATGGAAGTTTGCATAACATCCACACCAAAAGCTCTAACGTATTTGCAAAGTGTATAATTCTCTCTTTGTCTTTGTTATTGCCTCGCTCCCGCTTTTCATGCATGTCTATATGACTTCACTAAAGATTGCCCAATTTGTTGAGTCATTTTCGTGCATGAAATTGATGTGCTTCTACAAAATGAATTGGCATCAAGTTCATGAGAGAATACTAGGACAACATAGTGAAAATTTGAGGTAGACATTTGCTAAATGTAGCTATAGTACCTTCTTATCACTGGCCCTAACCTTATCATCTTAGAAGGGAAGTTCAATCCACATAGAGACATTGTTCTTATTTGTGGTAGTGTGTGCATGTCAATATTATCCCATCATCATCTTAAAGAAAATAAAGAAAACCAACCTTGGATCTTAGTTGTATTCATATTCTTTCTTTCTATCTTTTATTAAGTTCGTGGGACATGGCTCTTGGTACACATTTTGTAAAGTGGAAGTGTAGAACTATCAATCATTTCAGCCAGCTAGATGTGAGTCAAAAATCAATTAAATTACCAATTTCAATTTATTTATTAATTTTGTCAAGAAGACTAGCTAGCTAGTCATACCCTACTATACATAATAAATAAATCATGTGTTGCTCTCAACTTTCTCAAATTGTAAGCAACATTAATTAGTAAATGATTAAGTAACTAAGCTAAGTTTGGTGACATGTACTAAAAGAAATCTTATTCCAAGAATGGATCATGGTTTTCTCATATGATTGTAAAGAAACTATAACTGATGTAAAATTGTATATGGAAGTTGCTGATATCGTCTTGCAAATTCTATAACGTTTTGGATGACTAATCTATATTTTTCATGTACAGAAAGTAAAAATTAGAATCGGCAAATTGTACTAACTTAACTCATTAAAATATAAGTAATTTGATCTTAAAGTTTAGATTTAAATTAATTCTAATTTTTTCTGATTTCTTTAATTTTTTTCATTGAGTTCATGTTACATGGTGTATTTAAGCATTAAATACAACTGTAAATTAAGTTTGAACCACTCTATAAAAGACAATTTTTAATGAAAGTTATTTTTTAGTGGTGATATAAATTATTAAAAATATTAAATTAATAAAAATTTATATTGATTCTTACAGTTACATAGTCTAAACTGTTATTAAAAATAGTTATATTATCTAAATTGTCACTAAAATACTTTTAAATAGATAAACTTTTATAAATATAAATTTATTAAAAAATTTAATAAAACTTAAAGTTATTAATATTTATATTTTAAAACTTCCATTAAAAAAATTATAGTAAACTTCTGGTTTACTTAAGCATAAAAAATACAACTTTATATTAACCACCCTCAACTTCTATTTTTTGGTGAGACAAACTTTTTTTTATGGAATCTGATTGAGTGCAAAATTTAAAATCGAATTAGCCAATCTGGGTTGAATACTGTTTTAACAATCAATATAAAAAATTATCATTAATATTTTAATATTATTTATTAATATAATTTTAATAAAATTAAACTATTGGTATAAACATCATAATTTATACTGACAAGATGTTTTATACTGATAAAAAATGTTGTTAGTATAATATATTGTATATATTTTTAATATATTAAATATTAGTATAAAATATACCATTCATTGATATAAATTTTAAAGTTTATATTATTAAATTAATTTTTATTAAACAAAAATTATCCTTACATTTAACAAATTTTTAGATATAAATAAATGAAATGTTTTCAGCAGCGAGCTCTAACAGAAATTGCATGGGTAATTAATTGAAAGGGATATTTCATGCATATATATATAGACGTCAACAGGCGTAAGAGAATACGCATGCATTGACACAGATAACAATGTAGCTTCTTTCATTCTTTACCGGCGAATCGAAATATATAGCTGTTAAGATAGAAGGATATATATAGAGAATTACAATCAACCACTAACCACATGTAGAAAGATATTGTCATCTAATGTGACATTATTATATATAATGCGTTATGAGAATGGATGAAAGCAGATGCAAAGCTTAAAAAAAGTAAAATTGATTTGATACCAGCAGGAAATTTAGATAGGATATTTTAATTATCTCCTCATGTTAAGAGTGATAGTTATGAAAATCGCTTTTGGTGGACCCAATGATTAATATGAGACGCCTTAAAAAGTCTCAATCCATCATAGTTTGAGTAATTAGAGTCGTATTATAAAGTCTTTTAAGTAAAGACAGATATAAAGATTTAGTTGATCAAGTTGTTAACATACCAAATAGAAAAACAGAAACACATAAAGAAACTGCCAAAGATCGCCGTAACACACGATCACCCAAATCAATTCTTGTTTGAAATGAACATGAATTCAAAGTTTCAATTTATGATTGTGCTTGTCGCCAGTAATTGGAAATGACAGATCCAGATCTTAGCTTCAATATAAACAAAACCATTTTGTATATAATTTTTTTTTTTTATGTAAAGACTCTAATAAGAAAATTATGCTGAAAAAGTTATTTTATTTTATGTAAATTTTCTACAATCCACGCTTCTTGACAATAGCACCGACAAGGTATACATAAAGACAATAGTCTCTTCAGAATTTAATGTATGCAAAATATAACCGACGCAGCCCATCTAATTTTTTTTTATAGATATAAAATATTCAAACTCGTTTATAAATTATGTTATAAGCTAACTAACGTGTATGAAATATTAAAATTTGTATCATATCTATAATTGAACTATTTTCGTAAAAAGACCAACCCATATAAAAATTGATCACGCGTGGTGGATTCGTCGGCATCGCAAGATATGGTTCCCCACAATTTTCTCCGGTACAAAGCGTGAGTGACGGCCAATTCTATTCTATTCTATATGGTGATGTTATATGGATGCAGTTGCACCCACCAACATCCAATAGCAATTAGCAAATCCAATTCAAAGTTGATGACCATGCTTTAAATTTGGTGTATGGTCTTATTTGTCATTTACTTAGTACTTCAAATATTGAGGCATTTAAAATATGATTAAACTAAAAAAATGCCCAATTTGTTTTGTTTATCTTTATCATGCTAGATTGATATTGATATTCTATATGGTCCAAACAAATAAAAAAGATCCATAGATAGTGGTACTAGATGGTATGAACAGGTGTAGTTTTTTTCTTCATTTACATTAATTACAAATGCTTGTTTCAGATAAAGTAGGGATCTGAATTGTCAGGGTTTAATTATAAGATCTGCATATTTAAGAAGATGCGGAAGAAAATTGTTGGAGAACGGTGTGGAAGATGTATATGAATTGTTAACATAAATGAATAAGAACGATGGTGGGGTATATAATGGATTGCATAGTACATCTGCTCGGTCATACTAAACATTGTAAATTAATGAAAAAGAAAATCTGTTGTTGACGACTTGACTTTTCATATTTGAATTTTGGTTTTGTTATTAGCATATTGTTTTTATATAGTTTCCATATAAAATATTTATGGAAAGAAAAACAGAAAAGGTAGCATTTTTTGTTTAAACTTTGCTTATATATTTTTTGACCAACACAAATAATATATAATTTCAATAAGTAATGTTATCTTATATGGGCCCAAAAAAGAAAACAGACAAATTATGGTTATATGCACAATTATAAATTTTATTAGCAAATAGAAGGAATAAAAAAATGAATGAGATGCTGGAGTGGGAATTTTTCTTGTTTAGATGGTCAAAAAAGGAAATTAGAGGACTTAGATAGAGATGCGAAGAGAAATCGATCTGTTATGAGATGTTGCCATTCTTTTGACAAGCTAAGATTCCAATCCAATCCAACTTATCATGATCTACGAAACAGGTGAGCATACCAATTTGTTCTTAATTTTTTTTATAAAAAAAATGCAAGACTAATATTGTTGTACTTGGTCAAATTTGGAATAATTTATTTAACTGGTATATATATATATATATATATATATATATATAAATTTTAAATTTGAATTATATGTATGTGAAAAATTTTGTTCATAGAAATAATTTTACTTTAGTGTATATATTTCTAACTTCATACAAGATACTTTATAATGTAGATAAAAATAAATAAAAACTAAAAGTTGTAACCATGAGAGAAATTGGTCATCCCAAATCCAAATTTTGGCTGACAATATTGATAAAATTGTTAAGAGAGATTTTAATTAGTTAGAGTTAATCTTTATCCAAGTACATTAAAATTTGATAATACTGATTTTTATATATTATATTTTACATTAGATTATATATATATATATATATATATATATATATATATAATTTCACTTTTTTCATATCATATCATTATTATCATTTTTTGTCTCTTTTCCTTTAATCCCTCTCTTCTACCTCAAGATCAATATATAAATCCCAAGAAATGTCAAATACTCATTTTTCAAAATTGTTATGTATTTTAAATTTTCACGTTTTGCAATAGCTATTGTGTGGTTGAACGGAAAACTTTTTATGTTTCGTGTTAAAGAGCCTCATACCACATGTTTTTTTCATTTGCATTGAGATATGGTCCCAGCCAAATATATGTATTATACATACATGAATAAGTTGTAATACGTATAGATACGTGTCAATATAATTTTAAATAAGAACAACTATGTAACACAAAGGTCCAAGACGTACGTAAATTTAAGTTGAGGCAATATGCTTGGTGAGCATCAAAACTTTTTATTTATTTTTTTTACACTTGCCATATAGAGATTGTATTGACGCATCATTCATGATGGGTATTTAAGTGGGCATAATAAATCTTGTAAACATGGCGATGCAACTAGTTAGGTTAAATCCATATATATGGAATTATGGATACCTCATTGAAAATTATTTGGGAGTTAAAGTTAAAATAAATGAAATGAGAATTAACTTTTTTATTTTATTTAAAACAAACTAATATTTAATGGTTACCTCCAATTTATACCAAACATTACGGAAATTTTATATATTATTCGGTCTGAAGAGAATGAAAAGAAAAGGAAAAGAAAAAAGAAAAAAAATCTAAAAATTTTATTTTCTACTGTTTATCTGTTTTATAATATTGAAAAATTTAGAAAGTACAAAATGATTTAAATTTTTATGAATTATGTTGACTAAGTTATTCTTATTATTATGTTATAAAGTCTATTTAAAAATATAATAATATTTTTCTTATATTTTCTACTTATTTATTTTAACCTAATTAAACCCAGAATTTTTTTTTGTCTCATCCTTTTTATTTATTTTCTCTTCCTTTAAATTGAACAATAGAGTTACGGTGAAGAAGCGACAACCATTCTCTTTCTTTGGTTAAAATCTTTGAAATAAACTTGTATATATAACACTTATACGTTCTCTCTTAACCCTTTTATAAGATCTTTCTTATCAAATCACATATATTAAAAAAAAAACATGTGATAATATTAATTAATGTATTAATTTTAAAAATTAGTATAATCACTTCAATGTTATCTTTATTTAAAGTAAAATTTTTATTATATATTATATTATACCATTTTAAAATCATTAAAATTATGAATGACAAATATAAAAAATTAATAAATAGTTTTTAAATTTTGTAAAAAAGTTATATTAAGGATTATAAAACTTATCTTAAAATAATTTTATAAAAAATTTTGAAAAAAATGTATGATAAAATAAAATTAAAAATATATAATATTTTAAAATTAAGAAAAAAATGATAAGTAATTTCAAACAATAAATACAAGTTGGTACTCAATCCTTTTATATCACAGATAGTTCATAACAGATGGAAATACCCCAATCATTGAAAGATTGTGTACCACAACAACAATGAGAATTGAGATAGCAAGAATAAATGAGAACAAGATTCTATATGATCACTACAAAAAAAACAAAAAAACAATAGGTGATTCTGAAACAATAGAGTAAAAATGTTTTTTAATAAGTTGTTTTTTGTTGGGAGTGTTCTAAGGATACCCTACCAAGAGAAGACCAATATTTTTACAAAAGTGCTTTGCAACTCCAAAAGGATTTTAAAGCTTTCGCTTCTTTTAATCTCGTTTATTGACCTTTAGCATACGACTTTGTACATTGATATTACCTATTTGCTTCATTTTTACTGGGAGACACCTTCATTAGTATATCCCTAGACTCTTTAGTCAGGTCCTCTTCCAAGGCAAGTAGCATCCTTCTACATTTAAAATTCCAAATCCTATTATGCTATTTTGATTTTTCCATTTGATTGATCATGCAAATATTTTTTATAGAAAAATTAAAAAAAAAACGAAGGGAAGAAATCCATCAAAGGTCTTGTACTAACTCACACATCATTCCAAAAGGACAATGAGGATCCATTATCCATCTTTTTACACAAGCCTTCATCAAATCAATCGGTGCCTCTCACACCACTTGACAATGTTTGCTTACCCACCAAATAGATGAGTCCACCAAATTGAGAATTTATATGATCCAAACCCTTCTTTTGCACTAAGATCAAACCACCACATCCTTGCAACATACTTTTATCCATTTTTCTTATAGTTTACCATAGTATAACAATTTTCATTTTCATTTTTTAAAAAGCTAAAGTCAATCTATAAGTTATAAAAGTCTATACGTTTGTATATAGATTTCAGATTGCATAAAGATCAAAATTTTAAAAATATTTAAAATACTTATGTCATAAAATTTACAAAATAATTCAAGATATACACCTTTAAAAAAATATAAAGATTATTTTGTTTAAATTTTTTTTATTATCTAGAAATAACATCATATATATATATATATATATATATATATATATATGGTGAAGATAATTTTTTATTTTATGAATTATTTTTAGATTGAATTATATCTAATTTTGATATACAATTAAAGTTTATTTTAAATTTATTATTGAGATAGAGTCTATTTTATACATATTATGAAAATGTTTATAAATGTTTATTTCTACAGTTGATTTATTCATGATTATTCAGATTTAAATATATAATTTTTAAGATTTTCAATCCTTAACATAAAAAATATGTTAAAATCTCATATTGTTTGAAAATAAGACCAATAAATATATATAATATAAAAATAATTCTTAACTAATTTATAGGATTAAGTTAAATTTAAAATTAATTTTAAGATAATAACAAAATATTTATTCTTACAATTACTCTAACTACAATTATCCATATAATTCTAAACATAAAAAATGTTAGTATCTCATGTTAACGAAAAATAAAATCAACCAAATATATATAAAATGAGTAGAATTTTTATCTTGTAAAAATAGTTACAAATAATTTTTTAATTTTTTATTTTTATAAATATAACTTAAAATATAACTCACAAAATATAAAAATATTAAAAAATATGATATATCTAAAAATTAACATAAAAATTTATTATTTTTTATTATAACATATCTCAAAACTTAATTAAATACTTAAAATTAAGTCCAGTAATGGCTCTAATAAATTAAAAATAGCATCAATAAAATATGTGATTCATTAGTTTATCCCTATTCTACACAAAATTCAACAAAACTACTTTTTCATCTTTGGAAAGCCACATATTCTTCTACAAAGAGAGTTTTTTTAGTAGATTAATTAGTCATTTTGTGATAATTCTTGTGTAAAGGTGATGTATAAACAATATTTTTCTTTAAAATTATCATTCTCTTATCATTCATCAAAAAGTAAAATATGCAACCCCACTAAACCTCTTTAAAGGGGCCAAGTCCTTATAACATGGGGATCGATGAGAAATACTTTGGTTTGTGCTAACTGTTTTATGAAAAAAAAAAAAACAGCTCTGAAATTGGGGTCTGAATTAGGAGGAATGCATTTTTATAGTATTTACTAATTTTATTTAAACTTATGTTTATTTTCTTTTTCTTCAATGAATACCGGGCCCAAAAACAAGGAGCCAAAGCATGTAGTCCTGGTTCAGAGTTCCTAGGAGAAGAAAACAGGAACCGCCATGGTCCATGCTAATGCCATATGGTTTCTCCAAATTGAATGCTGCATATTTATAGCGTTTATACTGCACTATGAATGGCAACATGTCCTTTTCCATCTGTATATGTGTTTTCACATTCTGTAAACACGCTCCACTTCATCCGTGCATTATTATTCAACATCTGAAACATTCAACTGTGCAAGGTAATATATATAACGGACAATTCAACTGCTTCCTTAGTCGATTAACCAGGCGAAATTAATGGCTTTTTGAGAACAAACTAGACATAAAGGACATGAATGAAATAAGTGTAACCTTGACTTTCTTCAAACTTTTGAATTTGTTTAAAATTTATATGCATGTATGTCATGGACCTTTTTTAGGTCACATGTGATTTTATTCAAACTCAAACAATTCCATCATGTAGTAATTAAGGTAATTCTTTCAATGAAATTATTTTCTTACACCCAATTTAAATTCAAAATTTCGTTTGAGAAAAATTAAGTTTGTATATGTCTTGAATTTTATAGGTATTTTATTTATTTAGCCATAATATAAAGTTATGAATTAGAATATATTGAAAAATATTAAATATATAAAAAATACATATTTAATTTAAATTGTAAAATAAAAAATTATTAAAAGTGATCTAATAACAAAAGATTGTGATAATTTATATAAGATCGTCAACTTAAACTTAATGTTTAATTATTATTTACTTAAAAATTTGTAAAATAAAAAAGTTATCAGTAATATGTGTTATATTTAAATGAGAATAAACATTTTCAAGGAAATGAGTTTTATTTTAATATTTAAAATGAAAAATAATTTTTTTAATATATCGTATTTTAAATTTTAAATACAATTTTTTTAAATTAGTATTATGATTGTTGATATTAATATCAAGTTATATAAAAAAAATATAACTCTAACTCTTTTTTTCCATTATATGCTATATTATTGTCTTATTTTTGGATAAAATAATTTTAAATTACTAGATTATATATATTTGGATGATAATAAAAATAATTTTAAAAATATTTTACTTTTATTTAAATAATTTTAATATTAAATAAAAAATTTAAAATAACGCCTATTTAGAGAGGATTTAAAAAAAATTTATTGTATTTATTTATTTTTATTACTTTTTTCATATTCTAATTTTTTAATAATCACTCATTTTTTATTATTTTCTTTGAAATTTTAAAATTATTCATCTGAAAAAATGATTAAAATTTCTCCCCTTAAAATTGAAGTTAATACTGAACGAAATCTACAAACCCCCTTAAAATACATGTATTTTTCATTTCATCATACATGTATTCTTACATATTTAATTAATTTTTCTGCTTAAATTGGTTTATCTAGCTAAAGAAGTTTTTAAAACAATACTCAAAAATTTTATCAATAATGGTTTTATTGAGAAATCTATATATTCATATTTTTCTAGTTATTATAAACTGTCCTTATAATCAATTTTCATTTTGCCGCTCTCAAAAGAATCAATTACCATCAAAGCAAACAAGTTCCCTCACGGCCTCACCAGAAAAAAAGCAGACAACTTAAATCGCTGTCTTACTTCCTCAAGTCGTTTAACAGACCATCACAGAAACTGCCATCAATTTTGGTTAATTTACAATGGAAATGAGTCAAAACTAGTTAATAAACTACTCTATTTTCTAAACTGAACATACACCTGTGGGCTGTGAGAGTTATAGGTCATAGCTAGGATAGTGACAATTTTTCTATACCAATGCTATTATTGAGGATTAATTGATTTTTTTTAAATATAAAAATTATTAAAGAATTTTTCATACATTAAGCTAAAAATTAAATTATTATTAACATGTTTAAAAAATATAATTATTTATATTTATCAATAGTGCCAAATTTTAAGATGGATAATCACAAATTTAGGTTGTGTCTAAAATTTATTAGATTCTAAGCATAAATTATATATGTGAGACTTAATTTAAAACAACACTTTTCTAGCAGGAGTGATAAAATTTAGATTTGTTAACTGCTTTTTTAATAGTTTTTTTCATTTTTTTTATTTTTATAAAAAGATTTAAATAATTTTATTTTTATTTATTTGTCTTTCTTAAATTTTAAAAAAGTATTCATTACTTTTTAACATATATTTTTACCTTGGATAGAAAATTTTAAATTTTAAAATTTATTAATAAAATATAAATAATTATTTAAAAAAGTAAAATATAAGAATAATTATGAATAAAAAATTTAACTTAATAGAAAATTATAAAATTTTTCTCTAAATAAAAATTATTTAAAATTTGTTCTATTTGAAGAAAAAAATTACAAAGATAAAAGTCTCTATTATTTTTTAAAATTTTTATTATTTAAAGATATGAAATCTAGTAATTTCAATTTTTTTTATTCAACAGTAGGTAATACTTATTTAGTTATTAGCAATTGTAATAATTTAATGAAAAGATAAAAATAATATAAATTGAAAATAAATAAATTTTTTTAAATTTTTTACATATAAAATAATTATCATACATACAAAAAATATATTACATCTATTTTTATTTTATTTATAATCATAGGATTATATAGTTTCAATATCTATATATACAAACAATAAAATACATCTTCTTATATCTTCTAATCAACGGCTAAGATTATTTTTAAAAAAAATCAAACGATCCATATTTAAATATACGCAGATGTAAATAACTGTATAATATATAGAATTAAATTTATATTTTTATATATTATTTAAAAAAATATCAATTATTAACTTAAAATATAAATAATTGTAGAATAACTTTCGTATATAAACCAATTATTACTTTTCCCCTACATAGATTAAAAAAAATTAGAGGAAGAGAATATTATAAACTTATGTACCTCGAAATCCTAGAATCCTAGTTTGGCCCAGTAATTCTTCAGTCAAACAAATTTCACCCACGGCGTGTCAATCCGCATTTGAATTGACTCCTTCAATCCCTGTGCATGCATCTTGACGTGAGTCAAGACAATTACGTCTTTTACAACTTTTTATTTACTGGAAAAGATAAAGTTTAATATCATAGACTTTTTTATTTGTTAACTAAAATTAAAATTATTTTTTTAATAATTAATGTTAATTTTGTATGGTTATTTTTATTGAGATAAAATTTTTAATTTTAATTAACAAATAAAATAAAATAAATCTATCAAACTAACCTAAGTTTTATCATTTTATTTGCTAGCTAAAATTTCATATTATGCAAAATGTCCAAGCTTTATTTGTTTGAAATGAAAAAAAAATTGATAAAAATATTTTTTACATTTTTTTTTATAAAAATAGAAAAAAAATGTTGAAACTTACTTGACAATAATCATTCTAAATAGAAGAGGGTTATAGAAAAAAAGTTACTGTATTTTTTTTTTAATTTTAATGTTTAAATTATTTTAAAAATAGTCAAATAAAAATGATAATATTAATAAAAATAATATAATAAATTTTTAAAAAATTAAATTTAGTTTAATTAGAAAAACTACTATAATTTAATTTTTAATTTTTTTATCCATAGAAAAAGGTTTTTTATTTTATTTATTTCAATAAATTATTTTTTATTTTAATTTTTAATTTTTTTTATTATTTTATATATATTTTTTAATTTATCCAAACAAATTATAAAACTCATTCACCGGCCATAATACTCATTCACTTTACACCGTCCTGCAAGGCCGTGGATATTAATGCCAAGTGCCAACTTCCAAGTGTGTCACATCAACTAAGAAAAAACTTCTCTCCCTTATATCTAAATATAAACTGATAGATATATTTTAAAAAAATACCGTAATTAGATTAACGATATTATTTGTATATAGAAAACAAATTATTACTGTATCAAATACGTAGAGTTGTATAAAATACGAGGGATTACATCAGGGTGAAAACCTGAGAGGTTTGAGAGATTTGCGTGCATATGAAAAAAAATAATTACGTAGCAAACCGATTTAAAACCAACAATTAACTGGATTACTCATCATCAAACCGTAGCTTCCCCCAACGCTGTAGATATACAAACAGATAAACATTTTTCTTATAATTTTTTTATTTTATTAACTTTAATATTTAAGGATGATTTTAAATATTTAAAAATGATAAATTTTTATTAAAAAATAAGTATTTATCACACTTTATATTTTCGATTTAATAAATATTTATTTTTTAATAACAACTTACTATTTTAGATACCTAAATCAGTTTTAAGAATTGAAATTAACATTTATATAATTCTTATACTTTTTGTTTATTGAGTATTATTTAATTTATCATAAAATATTTTTAAAAAATGATATAAAATTTGATTATCTTGGAAGAGAGTCTATGGGCTGATGGATTATTAAGTATAAGATCCAACATCTTCAGCCCAATGGAAAGTCCCCTGTCTCTCTCACCCTGCCTTCGCCCGAGGACATCATATTCAAATATTCTTCATTATTTTAGTGTTTATCAAAGTCCCCATCCATGGTTTTGCTTTTTTATAAATTCTCACTCGAATCACAGAACCTAGACATGTAATATCTATGACTATTTGCTTAGATAAGAAGCTTAATATATATATATATATATATAATCAAAATTAATAAGAAAGTATAGAGATTAGGAAATTTAATACGTAGGTGCATTTTTATATTTTTAATTTAAATTAAGCGCAATCTTTATCTTTATGTTTTTTACATGTTAATTGATTTTTTTTTATATTTTCAAAATTATCTATGTTTAATCTCAGTCATTTTTGTTCTAAAAATTTTAAATTCTCATATATGGCTTATTCAATTTTTATAAATTAAATTGATTAAATTATTTTAAATATTTTTCTCAAAATTTATCAACTAAAATATTAAAACTTATAAAAAAAAGTTCTTTTTTATTCAAAACTTTAACTTCAGATATTGTATTTTATTTTATTTTATTACCTCTTTACCAAAATTTTACCTGGATACCATGAATTTTATGATCATCGTCAAACAATTGAATGGAAATAATAACAGTATAGAGGTAGTAAGTATAAAAAATGATAAAATCAAGTTTATTCAATTTTAAAAATCAAGTATTCAATGAATTAAAAAAAAATTAAAACTAAAATTTCTATAATCTAACTTAAAGTG
Organism: Canavalia gladiata; assembly: GCA_037954105.1. Taxonomy (NCBI): domain Eukaryota; kingdom Viridiplantae; phylum Streptophyta; class Magnoliopsida; order Fabales; family Fabaceae; genus Canavalia; species Canavalia gladiata. The sequence goes on along the minus strand of CM075659.1, from coordinate 53,088,908 downwards.
ACTTAAAGTATAAGGATAAGATTACAATGCTGAAGTGAGATTTGTTTTTGCAGCAAGTGATTAGAAAATAATGATAAGGTTTTATAATCACGAGTTCGCATCTTGTACTGCACTGCTGCGGTACGTTATTTGTTTGGATCGTTTTGGATAAAAGGAGGAAGATCATGTAAATGAACAGGAAATTTTGGGTCCCAATTCAGTGGATACCTCACATAACAAAAATAATAATTAAGGAAGATTAAATAAAAACAATAGTGGGAAAAAAGTCGCTATCTATAGAAAACAACAGAACTCATTAATGATATTTAAGAAGGAAATATATGCTTTTATATTTTTGTTTGGTTCTTTTAGGATCGGAAGAATACTTTCAAAAAATATTAATTAAAAATAAACTTTTGATTATGACATGGCCAATGAAAAAGAAAAAAACAAAGTGAACAATTAAGTAAAAGTAGATGTCATTAAAGTATTCCATTAATTTCTTTTTAATATTTCCATGAGAAAAAAAAATTATTCAAAAAGTATTCTATTAAAAAGTGTTTTATCCTATAAATATATTTATTTTAAAAATTAAAGGTTGAAAATATTTCTTTTGATGCTTTTCAAAATCTAAAATTTCAGTTTAATCAAAATAATTTTTTGTCTTTTCCTTAAAAATAACCTTCCATGAAAATATTTAAATAAGATATTAAATAAATTAAAAATAAAATATTTTTTATTTTATAAAAAATCATTAATTTTTTAATTTTAAGAACTTTTTTTGTTATAATGATAATATGCTATATATTTAAACATGTCACATCATTTATAACTTTGAAATAATTATTAATGTGACTTGGTGTTGGGTATATTTTTAAAATTTTGTAAATGTTTTTTAATTGATTGTTATTGAATTCGGTTGATTTAAAAATTGAGAATGGAGAAATCGAGTTCAAGAAATTTGATTCAGAAGGAAGAAATCGAAAATGAATAATTATTATGGAGGTTGAAGGGAGCATCAAAGAGACGTTAATTCAAAGGCTATTAGTAACTTGAAGATTTTAGAGCTTTGTGAAGAATAGATGGAGAACGACTTTGCTAAAGAATAAATCGAGAATGACTTCAAAGACCGCTTATTTTCCATTTTCAATAGTTAATTAATAGGCGTTTATATTTCAAAAGTAATTGAATACCCATTACAACCACTTGTTTGTTTTATAGCTATAAAATTAATTATCGTTTTTTAACATAAAATATATGGTTATCATTGATTTGTGTATATTTTAAAAATATCTAATCCTTTAAATTTTAAAATTATTTTTATCAGAATTAATTTTATCTAACCTTAAATCAAACATATTCTTATTCTTTGTAATTTATATATAAATAATATAATTTTTATAATATGGTTATAAGGGTTTTATGAAGCTCTTAAAGTTAGGATAATAGTAAAAGATTTGGATAATTTGAATAAAGTTTAAATTTAAAATTTATTATTTTATTATTTTTGGATATACTATTATTATTTTATCATTTAAAAAGTTTAATATTTTTAAAATTTATTATCCTTATCTTGAATAAACTTTTTTTTACCAATTCTTTACTAACAGTACAGTTATATTTGATCTAAATGAATCAATATTTTAATATTTACTTTTAATTTATATTTTTAAATTTAATTTTAATATATTATTAATGCAAAAAAAATTTCATTATCAATTAATTAAAAGTATCGTTAATTGATATATTTTTTGAATAAATATTAAAAAATTAACTATTTGGAATAATATAATAACTTATAATTAAAATATAATATAAAATATTTTACCGTATCATTTTATTTTAATTAAATTATTTTTATATAAACCTATATTTATATTATGAAAAAAAAAAAAAAAAACTAACTTGGCGTCAAGTAATTAAGTCCCGACCAAACACGAGCGGTAACTGATATTCAAACCGGGTAAAAACCGGTCATTTCTGACGGAACCTATTTGTGTTTTTTTTCTTTTAAAACTATAAAAATGATTTTATTTTTGTCACTTTTGAACTATAATTTTTACACTTTAAAACATTTTTTAACCATATATTTTTAGTTTATTATTTAATATTATACAATATTTTAAAATAAATATAATCAAAACATGTTAACAATACAAATATTAACACATCATCTTTCAATCCAAAATTATTATATCATTAAAATTTGTTAATTTTATAATTATTTTAAATTTTATATCTACAATGGTTTTAAATTAATTAACAATATAATTTTTATATTAACATATATTAAATTAATCTCTTTAAAAATATATATTTAATTATCATTCGTACAATGATTAGCCAACTAAATGTCTTACCGTTTTGATCACGCTGTCTGATTCCAAGAACAAATGATTAGAAGAATGATTACAGAATAACATACGTTTGTTTCCCACTTTTTATATATGTTCTCACCAATTTAAATTATTTGTAATTTAAAATAACGTACTCATCTAAAACACTATTTAATTTAAAGAAATAATATATAAAAAAAAAACAAGTGAAAGATGAAAGAAGGAAGTGTGATTGTTTAGTTTCATTAAAGTGATAGAGAGATGATATAAATATGATAGCAAGTAGCTTGTCCTATAAGTATACTGTATCGTCTAGTCTCATGTATAAATGCGTAAATTCATAATTAAATAGGCCAGAATGTAGCACTTAAATGCCCTATATTTTGTAAAAATAAAATAAAAGAGACTTATATTGAATATAAGTCCATACAAATATATGGTTAAATAATCTCCTTTTATTTGGTTAGCATAGGAAGAGAAAGTAAAAGTTACTGGATTATATATATTTATATAATAAAATTTTAAAAATATTATAGATTTTAATTTGATAGTTATATATTAAATAAACAAATTAAATAACCTCTATTCTGAACAAAATTTAAAATTACTTCATCATCTATGCTTCATTTTAGCATAATTTTTTTAATATCTAATTTTCTTTTAAATGAGAACTTTTTTTTAGTTTACAATTTGCAAATTTAAAATTCTTTATCTAAATATAGGATATATAAAAGGGTAATTTTGTTAATAGATTCAAAATCTTAAGATACTTTTGTTAGCATATATAAATCATTTTATCTCCTCCCATCCAAATCCTTCTAATGCCAAAGGAAGATAAAAAATAAGAGAGAATAAATTTTAAGAATGATTTGATTTGCAAAAGAAGTACTTTCTAAGGTTATTTTTTTAGTTAACAATTACCACCTTTATTTTATTTTAAATATATGTATAAAAACTGTGAAGAAATTTATTCTTTCACATTTTTCCAAATTATACAAGATAATTTATTTTTTTTAAAAAAACTTCCGTTTCATTTTTTTGTACATGAAATTTTTTTTATTAATTATATCCCTTGTTATGATAGTATTTTTTACAGGAATTTTATTATTAAAAATAGAGTGTAGTTATGACTCATAAATTAATTAAGATATTTAAGTATGGAACTGATCTTCAAGAATTTTTTCAAAAAATAATTAATATTTTCTTACTTCTTCAGTTGTTTTCATTTTTTTATTTTTAATAAAAACTTTATTTATATCTATCTTTTTAGAAGTGAAAAATAATATTAATTTATCATATTTTAACTACTCCTTACGTTCATCTAATTTTTAAATACTTTTATATTAATATAATAATATTGATATTAATTATAATAGTATAATTAATAATAATAATAATAAAAATATTAATATTATATAATAATATTAATAATTATTTTAATATTTCTAATATTTTTAATTTATTTTTCATTAAAAGATCATAAATATTATATTTAATTTTAATAAAAAATTCGTTTAAATATAATTTATATTATATCTTATTAATATTTAATTTATTCTATATATAAAACATGATACTATAATATTATTTAACTTATTATTTTAATGTACAATAAATATAAAATGAAATTATTTTGTATTTTTATTCTATCTTATTCTTATCCTATTCTAATCTACTCTCTTAATTGATTAGCGAACTCTGAAAGAACAACTCAACAAACTATAGCAATTGTGTGGATATATTAAAAGAATATAAAACAATTGTATACAAGAAAAAAATTTATGCATCATCTATAAAAAAATAGTTAAGATAATTTGAAAAAAAAAGGCTATTAGAGACCTATATTAAAATACCTATATTAAAATTAACAATGATATAATTTTTATTTATGTGAAAAAGGAAAGGATTAGAAAAAAAAAATGTTAAATTTTTCAGTAAATAAAGTTTTAATATTTTTTTTATCAAATTTAATAATATTATATGATTCATATAACCAAACCTCACCTATAATGCGATAAGATGTATGTAAATAATTTTTAAAAGAATAATTAACTTTAAATTTAACAATTTTTTTACATTACATGGGTTGTGAAGAAAGTACTCAAATAATGTTTGTTGTTTACCATAGTTGGGATGTGATTTATAAGTTATTAGTATGACAAGTAACATGAGAGAGAAAAAAAAAAAGGGTTGATTGCATAGACCAGTCAAATGTACTGCGTGTGCATGGGAAGGAGTTACTGCTTTTAAAGATTTCAGCATTTTATGTGCTGAGATCTTTATATATAGACACCACACCCTTTTAGTTTTGTCACAGACCAACTTTTCCTGACTCCACCACACTGCTACTCTGCTATTCTACCACCACCACCACCACCGCTTCCTCTCTCTCTCTTTCTTCATAACTTTGTATTTTCCTACCTTTTTAACATGGCAGCTTTTTCATACCAATACCATCCTTTCCTTGTTGACCCACCATTCTTCCCTACCATTAACACTTCTCCTTCTCCATCTTCTCATTCTCCTCCTCCCCCTCCTCCTCTTCCCCACTTTCACCTTCTTCACCAAACATCTCTTAATCTCACCAATCATGACACTAGCTGTGTTGACCAAACTTCCAAGATTACCATCAGCGACAATGAGCCTTCCGTCACTAAAAATTACCTTAGTCCTCAGTCTTCCATGGTAGTTGACAAACTTGAAACCGGTGAACAGGTTACTCAGAAGGTTTCTATTCCTATTGAGAAGAAGAGAAGAACCAGAAACGGATCCTCCTTCACCAACCCCCAATCCAAGGTAATAAATCAATTTCACCTCTAATGCTTGATTTCTATGCATTACTTTTATATACTACAGGATTATAAACTATACAACAAAACTTAGTTGCGTTTGATATAGGTGTTTTTGATGCTAATACTCACGCAATAAAACCTAACCCTAGTAAATGTCCATGTCTAATAATATTATTGAACTATAATTTTAATTTTGATTGAAAAACTTAATCAAAATAGGTATACTGCATGCCTATCTTAAATTATATCCATATGTTAAAGAAATTAAATATGAACTTGTTTTGATTTGGTTAATTATTGTAGGATACTGGAACAGAAGGGAGAAACAAGAAACAAAGGAAGAGCAATGGAGGGGAGAAAGAAGAGGAGAAAGGAAAAGCAGAGAAGAAGGATGAGAGAAAGCGTGCTGAGGAGCCCCCAACAGGCTATATCCACGTCAGAGCAAGAAGGGGTCAAGCAACGGATAGCCACAGCCTTGCTGAAAGGGTACAGTACTCTCTTAACAACTTGGAAATTATCTCTGTCTGTGGGTCCCTTAATTTGTTGCTTCCTAAATTTCCTAAAATGCCCTTGATTTTCATGTCTCATTCTTGATGTTGCAAAAATTTGGATTTCAGGTGAGAAGAGAGAAAATAAGTGAAAGGATGAAGGTGTTGCAACGACTTGTGCCAGGCTGTGATAAGGTAGGTAAAGTAGAACTTCATGTCACATTTGCATGTAGGACCAATCAAAATAATATTCAAATACCCATAACATTTAACTACTCCTTTCCTTTTTATGGTTGTGTGAATGTGCTCATGTTGTTTGGTTTAACTAGGTCACTGGAAAGGCCCTTATGCTGGATGAAATAATCAATTATGTCCAGTCTTTACAAAATCAAGTGGAGGTAACCCCCAATATACTCTTCTTTCTTTCTTTCTTTTTTGTGGTTATTAAACCCGATTAATTCACTAGTTAAAGTGTGTATACTAACAAGCTAACTATGCCTGTAATTTCTGCAGTTCTTGTCAATGAAGCTTGCTTCCGTGAATCCCATGTTTTATGATTTGGCTACGGACCTAGAGACTCTCTTGGTTAGACAAGAGGTGAGAAGGAAAGCCCTGTAATTAATTTACCTATGCTAGTGGCTGGTGGCATATACATAGTTGACTCGTTAAAAAGTCTAATCATGAAATTAAATTGGTCTCTTTGAATTTTCAGAAACTAAATAGCATGGCATCGCCATCACCATCATCACTACTATCCATGTCACATTGCAACAGCCCCAACCAAGCCACAACTTTTGCTGATACAACCACCATGACCCCCACCAACATCTTCCACAATGCTAGTGACTACCTTTTGGATAATTCAGCTTCATTTTTCCTTCAAGGGCAGAGGTCAAATGTCTTCTCTGAGGTATATACAGAAAATGACTCCCGAAAAAAATTAACAAAAAGAAAAATGCTTTTTTCCTACTATTATTATTCTGACAAAAACAGAAAACATCACTTTCAGGATACCGGTAGTCATTTCTGGGACGCAGAGGACCAGCGACAAAAGTTTCTTCATCCATATGGATTCAGCAACAACTTATGTTCTTTTCATTAAATATAATTCACAGAGACTGCCCTACAAAACTTCAAACATGTTGTAAGTTTCTAAATTCTGCCTCATATTAAAAACTTTATCATATAATTTAATAATATATGCTTCCTAAGTCCTAACCCCTTTTATTATTTTTTTTCTTTTGAATTTTAAGGAATTAGCTTTTACAGTAGGTAAGGAATTCCAAAGAAGCACAGGAATGAGCCAAAAAGAAGTTTAGCATTAGCAGAAAAAACCCAAGCTACGCTTGGTATCAGTATAAGTACATGATTTCAGTGGAAGGGAGGGTAATTCGTGGCGTGAAGAGTCTTGTGGCTTGGTTCTGTGGCTTGGTTCCCTAGTCCATCATATTAAAGTGACCTTTGAAGATGAATAAAGAGCACCAAATTTAATGGATGGAAGAACCAAAAGGACAGAAAATGCCGACCAAATAAGACCAAATCTTTTCTAGATCCATTGTTCTGTTCCAGTGATTTTTGACTCTCCAAGGACTTATGATGCACAAATTCCGAGAGACTATCAATCCTATATACAGAGCAGACATTGAAATTTATGTCATGTAAATTATATCAAAGTATTGATTCTTGTGGTGGCAGTTATTCTGTTGGTACAGTTAATTTCACCATTATTGAGAAATGAGGGGTTGATGCTATTGTTCATGTTCTTGACATGACTGGCCATGCATTTGTTTGTTGGTCTAGTTAGCTTTTATGTATATGTATCTGCAGAATCTTCAGAGTTTTGGCATCATTACATTATTATGGTTCTTGTTATTATTATTATTAATTTATTATTATATTTACTGTTCGATCCATATGGGCTTTTTCGCAATAATCATACCGTCAAATTTCCTTAACTATATGATGGTCGACCTCGAGTAACGAAAACCAAACAAATTGTTAGACTTTAAAAAAATCATTAATTTTCATATAATTAATAAGCTATGTAATTCGATCAACCAATTATTATGTATTATTTTCTTTCACTTTTAATAATTCTGCAATAGTTCCTTCCTTTCAAGCTAATAATTGAGAGTAATAACAAGCGTAACTTCTTAACGAGCCAATGCATCCGCACGTATGCGTGTTATTCTCACAAAACAAATACAATGAAGGCAAGGAGCTTTCAATCTAAAACTACATGCAAACTATTAAAACCCTTCATTACTTGATCGATTTTAGTAGGTTATTGAGAGTAAGTCATTTCATATATCAATGGTAGAGTCATAATGTTTTTTGTATTGTTAAGTAGACCTAAGGAGTGTGTTACTTGCGTTACTCCATTAAAATATTAGTCAGTTTTATTTATAGTAAAAAAGCTAATAAATTTACTTCGCCTACATGATAAAAGAAAGCAAAGGAATTAAGGTCACAATTTTTTGTTGTCTTTGTAAAAGGACAGAACTGTCAAACAGCGGAGAAAATTTTCCATGTTTTCAGAGTGCATGTGCTACGGGAACACAAGAATTCCCCTCCCAAGCTGTGTACATTGAACCATTACTAAAATATGACGGTGTCAAGATAAAAATTTTAAGTTCCGACAATGACATATTGCATATAGCTCATAAAGATGCGGTTAATTGGTTATCTTAAAAGTAAGTTTAAATAAGGTAAAAAAGAAGTTTTGAAATAGGATTCATGTTTCCGGTTCGGTTGATATTAACCTTAAAGACTAGTTTTTAACATTTAAAAATATTAAATTTTATTAATTTTTAATGTATAAATACCTTTTTTTAATAAAATTTTATTAGTTTTGGATGTTTTAAACCAAGCCAATGTTAATATTTTGTTTATTATTATTGTTAAGATGGTGATGAAATTCAAACCAATAGATATCTTAACATTCGCTTTGATCTAGAGCTCGACCTTAATTTAAGAGGTTGTGGAATTCAACATTTTCAATCCCTATCAAATAATGGGTATGGGAGATATTGCTGGTGTGAAAACAAAGAGGAGTTTATTATAACTACTTAGGAATCGGTGTGATAATATCTATGTATCCATCTATTATCTATTTATATTGACAAAGACTATCAGCATTCATAGCAAATAAATGAATAAATAAACAAAATGAAAAAGACTATCAGCAGTAAAATCACATACTCTACCTACTTCACAAATGTTGCTTCCTCAAATTTCTCTATGAAAGGCAAATGTTTTTGGTACAAGATTAAACATGAAAAATTAACGTTTACATAAAACTGATAAAAATAAAAGTCACACATGGTTTTACTTGCAAGCAAGAAAAAATATAGAAAGCAATGCAAATAAAATGAAGTGGAGAGAGAGAGAGAGAGAGAATTCCATCCACAAACAACTAACAGAATTTTTTTTTTCCCTTAAGCTTTGCCTCTGTGGATATAGACAGTCCATGTGGATTTTGTGTTCGACCTGTTTTCTCTATGTCGACCCGCATGTTGCATTGTCCTCTCCAATCATATGCCCCATCTTCTTCTATGTGTCTTTTCCAATTGAGGCCATGGGGATATACATATACAACATGATCAACGGGGTTATATGATGTATCCTGCATGTATAACTGGCGTTAGTTATTAGAAAGAAACTAGAAAAGAGGTTGATTTTTATTGAGTCATGTCTAATCCTACACTTTTTTCCTTGAGACACTAGCCTGCTCTTCAACCAACTACTTCATCTAGATACCCTAGCCCTTATTCATTCTTGTTATTTAGCAAAAGATATGAGAATTTGGTTGGTACCCACCATACCAATATATGCATGCCTAAAGCTATTAAAGTTGAATGATAGTTATGGTGGATAATTATAGTTTCCATATGAATTATTTATCAATTTGAAATCATGACTCATGAATGCTGGATTTGGACACTATAGAAGGCCGTTGATGCATATTTGTCACTTGGGTCTTGTAAGTTAGTATACCTAAGAAAAGCACATGACCAGGAAATTGCAATGTTAAAGTTCAAACACAGTTCCCAACCAAACCAGTTTGAGAAGACAAGGTGCTGCCATTTGTTTAGCAATAAACAGAATTGTTGGTACCCAAAGAAGTAAATGCTGTACATATTTGTTGCTCACCAACACATCCATCTGCAATTCAGGGGTCCCCCCTGTTTTTAATATTTTACTCAAATAGTGTAGGGTCATCTTCCCTGAACTGACAAGTAATGCAGTACTGGCATTGTCTCTGCTTCATAAAACTTACTTCTTATTATTTTATTTTATTCTTTTCCTCTAACCAACTCTCCCCTTCTCTACTTATCCATCATTGCTCATTCAATGCTCAAATTCAACTTAAATATTTGTTAACTCCTTTCCAATTTATATCTTCCTTCCTCATTTTCTGGAAAACCCATCAAACTCCATTCTTCATACATACTTAATTACCTTAACACCTTTTAATTGTTAGCAACAAGTACATGAATGATTTCATATCTAACTCTATTTTGTGCTGAAATTAAATTTCAATTTTAAAGAACTGAATATTGAAAATTAAATTGTAAATTACATGGTTGTAGAAGTTTTACTATCATATGTATAAGGAATCAAGCACTGGATCAAAATCTTGAGGTATTGGATAAAAATACATGAATAATTTTCATATTAGATATTCAACCCATAGTTCTTGTAGCAGTATACTTTGTTGCTAAAAGGCTAAAGCTGTAAAATGCAGTGGAAAAATAATCTGAAAATAGAAGTGCTTCCAAACGAATGTTTTATTTTTTCTGTGACGGAAGCAATTACAGTTTGCTGTCAAACAAGGCAAGTGATGAGAGTAGAGTTTGTTTGGATAACTTTTTTAAAAAATATTTTTAGGATACATGCTTTTTAAAATTAAAAAATGCCTTTTAACCTCTTAATAAAGTTTTAGGACTTAAAAGTGTTTTCACAAAAAGCTTATTTGATTATCATAACAAATCAAATGCTTTTTAATTAAAAATAAACTTTTAAATAAATAAATAAATGGGTCCTGGTATTGTCTGTGGGTACAAGCCATGACAAGTCAGCATCTAAACCCCTTCTGACTTGTATATATAAAGCAAAATAAGCATCGGCTTGACACATCTTAAAGTGTCTTTCTCAGACGGTGTAATAAGGAAGCTAGAGAAAGATTATTGATTTAATTTTTCCAAAGTCTAGCTGAAGAAGAAAGAAATAAAGAAACAAAATTCCCAAGAATAAATGATGTTTTGAATACCTATAATAATGTTCTAGTTGGTTATGGTTATCATATACCCCTTAATCAATTAATGTCCAATTTAATTATGGACTTGTATTTTGGAAACGTAAACTAAACAACTTTGTTTTATGTGTATATAACAAGATTTTATTCTACTTCTTCAAATCCATAGTTAAAAATAATAATTTTTTTCGAAATGTACAAAGTTAAAATAAATTTTATCTTTTAATAAAAAAATTTTTATATATATGATCCAAATTTATTAAAAGACATAATTATATATCTACCAATGTTTATTAAAAAAAACATAATAATATATCTACCAATTATACCGGAGTTCTGTTGGTCCTTGAAGCCTTCTCTTCCTCTTTAAACTCTGAAAGCTCAGGACCAAAAAATAAAACTCTGGAAGCAGAATCGCCAATAATTTACAAACTTTTAGGTTCTAATCATCAATAGGTAGTAACACTGGAAGCTCAGGACCATAGTTGTTTGGTAATTTTCAGTAGTGAAAAAAAAGCGTACACTTGATGTACATTAGTAAATTTCGAAACTCATGGATCAATTTTCTTGGTTGCATTGAGTACGAAATTAAAGCTGCAATAATAATTAATGACATGGGGTTGGGGACTACAGCTAATCAAGCAAGTACACAAGGTTCGTTCGTACGTAAGGGTGCAATAATTTTTACCAGTGACTGAATGTTATGTACCAAGAGTGGTCACACAATCTGATGTCACCTTACCTTAATAAAGTAAATTAATCTTTTATTTGATGCACCATTATATATATATATATATATAAAATAAATAATATAAATTAATTTTTTATTTTTAAATATTTTAAAAATATATTCTTAATAAAAAAATTAATTTGTAAAAAATAAAAGATTAATTTATATTAATTAACTCTTTAGTTGTCGTTTGATTTAATAGATAAATGACATGAGTGTAGTGATAAACTTGATATATAAGCAAGTTGGATAAATGACTAGCCGACATGTATGTATGAATTCACCGAAATCTTTGCCTTTGGTCCAATCATAAACAGGATGATTATAAAGTTTGAACAGAGTGAATATGTAGTCTTATCATAAGTTATTACAAAGCTTGAATTGAATTAATACGAGTACATGTCTAATCTTATTAAGTAAATCTATAAAAGCCCTTTAAATGGTAATGATAAGTTACCAGCTGATACATGCTTAACACGCATAGACCAATCGATATATCTTCATAGAATAAGCTAATGATGAGTTTGGGAGAGAATGATTATTCGTTTTTCTGTTTTTAATATATGATGATGATATAGCTATCTTGGTTTCTAATGTGACAAATAAATAATGGTTATTAGGAAGATATTGATCAAGCATTAAGGATCTAAAGCTAGCTATAACTAATCTGTCGGGATATATACATGGTTTTGTCGGGTATGGTTACGTAGTGATTTGCTCAAGCTTGTATGTAGCTGTGACACTGACATCACAACTTTCCCCCAACCAATAAAAACAGTGATTAAAACTTAACAGTGCTTAGGTGCATGATTAATATCAATTATAGATTATAAAAAGGGTGGCCGTAAAGGACATCAACCATTCATTCAATTGCCAGAAACATGGCAAAGACGACAGAAAACATCTCAGGAATGTGTCTTCGGCTGCTTCAACTTGGACTAAGATTAGCTAAAAAACAACAATGAGCTATAGCCACTCACAGATTCGTTCATAAACCCGATTCATTAATGTTAACATATTCAATTTGAACTCGGTATGCAGGTAAGTAGAAGCATGCCATCAACATGCCAATAAATAATTTTTTTTTTTTGTCTTTTATGAAATTTTAATTTTAATATGTCATTTTTAAAATAATTTATTTTAATTTTTTATTTTTTAAAATAGATTATTTTTAATTTTTGATATACCAAACATTGATATATATAATGTATTAAATATGAAATATTTTAGGAATTAAAAATATTCTATGTTAAATAATAAAGAATCAAAATCAATTGTTTTAAATTAAAATAATAGATTAAAATTATAAAAGGACTAAAAATATATTTAATAAAAAATATATAAAAATAGATCATCAATTTTTTCAAAAATTTAAAATTCATCATGTTATTTTAAAAAAAAAACAAAGATTAATATTTTATTTTCATAAAATAATTAAAATGAATAATATTTTTATTTTTATTTTTTAGATACAATCTCAAATTTTTAGAAACTAACATAATGTTTTACTAAAAAATATTAATGATATGCCAACCTTTTATCAACAAAATATATTCTAATTAAGTTCATCAAAGTTACACAAGATTTTTTTTTGCATGGAGTAAAAACGCAAGGTACTATAGAGAGAGAGAGTGCATGTTGGATGAACATTTGTTGACATAAGTAATTGATTATTTAAAATTAAGACCATGAATTATAAAAGTGTAATAAATAAAAATAGAATTGAAATAAGTTAAATTAAATATAAAATGAAGAAATAGTTTGGGCAGTGTGTGAGTTGTTGGGAAATGGATAAGGACAGAAGAGTTGCATACAGTGAAGAGAGTCTTAATTTGGAGGGAGAGGGACGAGAGGTGGTGAGATGAGAGTGAGAGGGTTTGAAGGCCCACATAGGGCCCACAATGCAAGAGAGGAGCAAACCTGGGCTCATGGCATGGCCCCTTAGGTCATTGAATTGCCTTGTCCCTTTTGTCTATAGAAGAAGAGATGAAGGTGACATTGATTTAATAGTGAGGTATCCATACCTCTTTGCACCTTCGACATGCCCTGTCCCAACAATGCACTTCTACGTTTCTTTTTTCTTTTCTTTCTTCTTCCTCTTCAACTCTCATTCTCCCTGTTTTATTTTAATTCCCAACCACCATCTATCTCTTCTTCAATAACTAAAATACCCTTTCATATATATATATATATATATATAATCAGAAATAATTTTAATTAGATTTATTTCGTTTAATAACTTTTATAAATAATTAAATTTTATTAATCAAATTGTTAAATTAATAAATTATATTATATAAATTATTCTTATAAAAATTTATAAATTTTAAAAAATGTTTGATATTTTATTAAATAAATTTAAAATAATAAATATTATAAAAGATATATTATCCGTTAATTTAAATTTATTTTTTTATAATTTTTTATAATTTTATAAAATTTTGTAAAATAATTTATATGGTATAATTTATTAATTTAGCAGTTGAATTAATAAAATTTAATTATTTATAAAAATTATTAAATAAAATAATGTTAACTAAAATTATTTCTAAAATAATTATTTCCTCTTTTCTTTGCTTTTATATATATATATATATATTATGAAAACATTGCTAAAAAAGTTTGACTTTAGTGATACTAGGTTTATTTTTTACACTACTTAATAGCGGGATCAACCGTATTGAGATAATATTTTATGTCTTCCACTATAGTATATAGTTTACTGCTCTTTTTGTCATTCCAAGTCTATCTCAAGGGAAAATATTAATTATTTTAAAATTTTTTACTGCCAAAGTTTCATATAAAAACAAATTAAATACCCAAATAATAAATAATGATAAAAATTCATGGGTTTTAGGCGGAAGACAAAAATTGTCCCATTCGGAGATAAAATGTAAATTTTGATTATATGAAGCAGGATATAGAATAAAATACAATATATGTAGTGTATTATTCTATTCATTTTCATTTAATACCTTTCTTACTGACCTTTTAATTTAGGAGTATGATAAATTTGTTGTTTTTTCATTAAAAAATATATAGATAATATTATAATAAATTGATTTTATTTATTAAAATAAAATATATTTTTAATTCTTATAAATTAAATTAATTTAATTTTAATCATCTAATTTTTTAAGTTATAGTTTTATAAATTTTTAAAATATTTTTTGTTATCATTTAATGATCATGATATAACATGCATTTAAAGATATTATGTTTGCGGTCAAGAAAAGTAAACGATATCATAAGATTATCATCTTAAGATGTTTATATACATGGAGACTGATTATGTACATCTTATATTATTATTAAACGGTAATATGTATTATATTTAAAACCATCTCTTCTATTAAAAATATCACAAACAAGATGAAATAAAATAAAGTAAGATGAATTAAAGCATGAGGACAATACTAAAATGTTTTTGAGATGTTAATTAAGATGAATTAAAATTTATCCTGTTCCTTCCTTCCTCAGTAATGTTTTATTTTATAACGTAATTGGTGTCCATTGTTAAAGGATTCTGCTTAGTTCGGGCTCAACCCGTCCATTTCCAAAAAAAAAAACAATTATTTTTTTTTATAATTATATATATATATATATATATAAAAGAATCAATCTAAAAAATTAAATATGTTTAATTAAATATATAATTTATAAATTTTTTTTAAAATTTAATACTTATAAAATAATTATAATTTAACATATAATAAATTTTTTTTAACATAAGTTAATTTTAAAGTATTTAATAAAATATTAAAATTTTTAAAATTTTTTGAAATCTTATAAACTTCTCTAACATAATAAAAATTATTAATTTAATAATTAAATTAATAAAACTAAATTATTTAAAAAAGTTATTGACTAAAATAATTATTATGATTAATTAATATCAATTGTTAAATTTAATATTTACATCAATTTAATAATTTTGTATAAAATATAAAATTTATTAATCTAATTATTGATTTAAAATTTGTTATTAGGTAAATTATTTTATAAGATCTTATACCAAATAAAAATTAATAGATATTCTATTATATAAATATATATAAATATTAATAATTAAATAATATATTTATAAATATTTAAATTATTTAAAAATTAATATACATAATTATAAAAATATTATTACATAATTTAGATGAATAAATTTTGTATTTTATAAAAAATTATTAAATTAATATAAATATTAAATTTAATATTTAACATTCATAAATCATGAATATATATATATATATATTAATTTCTAATAATAATTTTTAATATTTAAACTAGTATTTATAAGATAAAAAAATCTTTTATATATATAAATATTAATATATATTTATTTACTTTCATGTATAAGTTATTTAATTTTTTTTATTTTAAAAAATTATTGTTCATTAAATAAGAGATACAAATAAGTGAACAATACGATTATATATAAAAAATTTATTATTAATAAAATTATTGTTAGTAATATTCATAAAATTATTATTAGTTACATTGCATTTATATTATTTTATTTTATAATTTTTTAAATTTTAATATTTTTATTTATAAATACCTAAAGTACGTATGTATATAAAATTATAAAATTATGAATAAAAAAGTAAACTTATGAAAAAATTACCAGCTCAAGAATATAGTAAGACATTTTAAAAGAAACTGTCAAAATAAATTTCCTTTTTATTTTATAATTTTTGGGGTGCACCAAGATTATTTTTTAGTTTATAATAAAAAATATAAAAATTATTAAAGTCAAGTTTTTTTTTATATATATATACAGTCAAAAATTAAGCTCTGGATAACGTGATTAAACAACTTGACTATCTTTCGACTATGTCAAGTTTTATTATCTTATTATCTATAATTTGATGGAACGGACTACTTTCCAATGAGTGAATATTGTCTTTCCAAAGCTTTATCAAGTTCATTTATAGCTCATTCATAGTTTTTCGATTCCCCGGTGAGCCAAACAAGACCGAAAGTTTTACTGGAAGAATTTTAAAAACATACTACTCGAAAACAATGATTTAACTTTGATTTATTACAAACAATATAGAAGAGTTTATATTATTCATAAAGTATAGTGTTCCGTACTTAAAATAAATAAATAGAAGTTTTCTTGCAATCTAAAGAACCTCATTTTTTATAATGACAAAAATGAGGTTTTTACTGACGAAATAAATGAATAAAATAAAATTAAAAAAAAAACGTTTTTTTGTGATAAAAAAAATGTACAATTAAAAGTTTAAAACTCCTTTTTAAATTAAAAAAATCCTTTTAAAGCCGAAGCCGAACTTGATGTACGAAGTTTTTGGGTCCAGAACTTAGTTTGCAATAAAACCAAGAAAAAGAGATTTTTTTTGGGTCATACAGAAAAGTGCTTAAACAGTATCCATCTTTTTGGGCCAAATAAAGCGGTGTTTTGATGTCATTTTGGGCCGTTTCTGGTGGATGTTTCTGCTTTCAGTGGATACAGAATAGGAGCAAATACTTCATTATTTAAACATTTTGAATCTTGATAAGAAAAAACACTTTTGGATCATGAAAAAAAAAAACTAAATGCTTGGATCACATCTATCAAGGAAACTTGATCCAGTCTAGGTGCACCTTTAGAAAATTTCTCAATTAGACAAATGTTTATTTGAATTAGATTTATTGTTTGCTAATTATTGATAACTACAAAGAAAGCAAATCAACACCGTTAGTTTATGAAGTTAAGAAATTACGAAAAAAAGCAAAATTATACGAACTAACAAAATCAACGTATCTACTGTTTCATAATTTTCAGGTTAAGGGGAAATGTAACTAAAAGGACCACACTCACTGGAATTGATATTAAAAAAATTCAAATTGCATTAAGAATAAAAATATTAAAATCCATTATAATTAATTATAAAACATAATCAAAAGTACAATTAATTTTTTGAGGATAATAATTCCAACAACAAAATAAATCTTAGTTATAAATGGGAAATATTAAGTGCATTCATGTCTGGATTAGCATTCCATAGAGGTAAAAACTTGCGTTTTTTTTTTATGCTATAACCGGTAGCATTCTCTCTAAACCCACATATAAGAAAACACTTCCCAATTTGAGATTCCCCCCTCTAATATAGCAATCCTTGGTCTACTAACATGCCTATTGTAGCAGATTCAATTAAATTTGATGAACTTCAAATTAAAGTCTCCAAAAAGTGGTGAGATCAAGGTAAATATGTAGCCATAAAAGATAATAGACGTGAAAAATCCTTGCAAACTCACTTTTCATGGCACTCCAAGGTATGTAGTGTCTAGCCTCGGAAGAAGAATGCAACAAGAATAAATAATAGATGATTACATTTGTAATGTTATGTATTTGTATTATTTTTAAAATGAGTTTTCTACTAGACGCATGACAATTATCCTAGTTGAGTGTGACTTTATCCGAAGCTGCCTTATATGCAAGTATCAAAAATATTTTTCATCTAACAGTTAAAAATTATTATGTTAAAATATAGAGATTATGGAAATAGATTTATTACCTTTTCCATTTTTGTTTGAACGACGAGTGGATCGAAACATGTACACCTTTCATTCAAGTTTTAGAATAATATGTGCTCACAGATAAAGCCATGAAAGAAAAGAGTTCACTAGTTACAATCATCCTTTCTTTTGATTTTTATTTTTATTTTAAATACACAAACGCAATTGTGTTTCGTGATTAATACAAATTTAAAATGAACATATATTTTCCGTGAGTTTTTCACCATGATTCATTTATTGAATTCCATACATGTTAGTTATCCTATGAATAGTTAATTACCAATATCATATGGATCTAAGTTGATAAGCAGTCTCAAACTTTCTAGAACGAGACTGCAAGTTTGAATCATAGGGAAGCGATTTTTGTGAAGATATACACCCATGATCGGAAGATACTCCCACTCATACACTGAATTGAGAGGTAAAGGAGAGAGAAAAATAAATAAATAAAATATAATATATGATATGATAAATAAATTATATATATATATATATATATATATATATATATATATATATAACGAATTTATTTTTAGTCATTAAACTAAAATTAAATGTTAATATACATAAATTTAGAGCAACAATATATAGAACCTTTTGATAGCAGGGAAATAGTTTGAGGAAATGAAAATGTATGTACATTAGTGCCCAAAAGGTAACAATCGAGTATAAAATTAAGATTGATATGTGTTTTAAAGAGGGAGAATGTCAAAACGAACAGATTCTGTTAAACAAGTTGGTTTCATCAACATGCAGTTGACTTGCCATTGTCAACCTCCCACGATACCCAACAACAGCAACACTTAGCAAGTTAATATTCATCGATATATGAATCAATGCTCCCTCCTACGTTTAGAACATATTCTTTTATATAGAATTTTTGTTTTGTTTTTTTATCTATAATTATTAAAATTTAATTATTATTTTAGAAATTTAAGATAATATTTTTTTGTTTATTATTTCTTTCTTTTTATAAAGTTATTGATTGATAACAGAAACAAACAAAAGAGAGAATCGAAAATATAATAGTTTTAATATAAATAAAAATATTAGTTAAAATTTTTAAATAATGTGAAATAATTTTAAATAACAGATAAAAGAAAAAGAGAATATTTTTTTTCCTCTAGCCGCTGCCATGTATAGTTATGTTTTGAGACAACAAAGCAAGGAAAAATAATGATGAGGTCAACACTACTTAATTCGTGATAATTAATAAGGAATGTGTCCACAAATACCGATAACTTGTTATTTGTGACGATGTGATCAATACGGTGGTGGCTATAAATAGGGAGTGCAGTGGTTCAACTTTTTGCAGTATTAAAATTCAGATTGAGATAGAGTTGAGAACTAAGAGGGAGAGAGGGGTACATATACATATATATAATTTATTTATTTTGACAAATAACATGTTGGGAAGAGAGTAAAAATAAAAAATAAAAATATAATAATTATATTTATTTTAGTTATATATATAAATATAATTATTGTTGCAGTGAAAGGATAATTATAATAATCATTTATTACGTGTAAATAGATTTACATCAACCTTATAAGTTACTTCATTTTTGTTCCTGGTATTTTAACATTAAGAATCATATATAGAACTATTTCAAACCTAAATCTATAACTCTACAAAATGAGATGATCAAAGAATCCATGGTGTGTTTGAAATCCTCAAAAACTACAACAATCCCCAACTATGAACGAACCATTTATTTAACTCCTTACTTTAATTAATCAAATAAGAACAAAAACTCACTTTAATTATCTTAACTTCTCAAGTAGATATATCAAATTTTAATTGATATTTAAAATTTATCATTTTTGTAAAGTTTTTAAAATTAAATTATAATCAAACTATTAATAAAAAATAAATTTTAATAATCTATTTATATTAAATATAATTATTTTTTATTTTTTAATTTATTTCTATAAATATAAAAACATAATAAAATATTTTATCTTAAGAAAAAACTTCAAAAAAAAATTTAAAGCACCTAATATATATATATATATATATATATATATATATATATATATATATATATATATATATGAGAGCATGTTTTGCAATACATTTTATCTAAATAAAAACAAAAATTATTAATTGAAAATTTTGTTAAAATATTTAAAATAGATTTGATAAGTTAATTTTTTTAGTGGCTACTAGAGTTTTTAGAAGAGTTACTAATATTTTTTATTTTTTTTTAATTTTTAGTGGAAATTTTTGTTTTTTATTCTTATTTTAATATGTTTATAATTTAATTCCTTATTTATTTATTTATTTTTATAATTTTAATAATATTTTATTCTTTTACAATAATATTATTAATTTTAATATATTTATTTTTATCATAAAATATTATATTTTGAATTATTATTTTAATATAGTTATTTATATTAATTATTTTTTTTTCTTTTTTTAAAATAAAACACTGAAGTTTTTGATAAAAATTAAAATTAAAAAAGCTAATTACTTTTTTAAAAAATTTTATTCAAAATTTATTTATTCAAAATTAAAAATAAATACATTTTTAAATATAAAATTTATTTAGTTAAATTTTCATATATTTTTATTTTAAAAAAATAAATCATAATTAATAAAATTTTAATTTATTAATTAACTGTATCTTTATTTATTATTTGATATTTATAAACTAAGTTAATAATTAATTTTATAAATAATTTTAGTTAATTATTAATTATAATTTTTATCATTATTTTCAGCTAACTTATTTTTACAAATTTTATCAAACATGTCTAATATATATTTTATTTTGATAATTTTTTCTTCAATTTATTTTTTAACTTTATTTTTTAAAAAACTATCACAATCATAATTATTATACAAATTATTTATAACAATAATAAATTTAAAAATAAATTACATTTATGATATATTAATTATATTTTTTAATTTACCAATAAAACTTTGATAAATTAAAATACATAGAAGATTGACAGTAAAATATTAAAAGTGTGAAGAATAGTTATTCTGCACCTTAAATTTTCATAATAATAATAATAATATATTAGTTATAAATAAAATAATAAGATAGCAACACCTTTATTTTATATAAATAAAAAGAAAATAATTATAATAAAATATATGAATAAATAATAATTAATATTAATATTAAACCAAAAGCCGACGGACTCTTAAAGCATTTCCAATGGTGCTATTATATTAAGTTGTTTAAATTTTATGTTAATAATATTTATATGTATCCCGTAATAATACATCACTTATTTTTCCAATCGTTTCCATATGCATGAAATGAAGTAGAAATAATACAGATTATATATATATATATATATATATATATATATGTATATATATATATGTACATATATATATATATACATATGTATATATATACATTATATATATATGTACATATATATATATACATATATATATACATATATATATATATATATGTATGTATGAGGTCGAAGTAGAGTTGAAGCAGATTTTTTTTTTTCCTAATCTTGTTCCGTCTGCATGAATCGAAGCACGGTGCTTGGTGGCTGATGACCAGTTAGGTGTATTCAATTGGACATAATAAAAGTTTTTATATAATTATTTTTTATTAAAAATAATATAATTTAATATATTTAAAATCCTAAATATTATTATTTTAGTAAAAACTTGTTATATATTATTTTTTATTATATATTTTAGATGCCTATTAAAAAAGAAATACTTCAAAAAGTTTCAATCATTGTTAATTCCATAATTTTTTTGTTTATTTGGTAGTTTTCTTCTCCTTTTATACAGCTTCGGTCCCATTTTATTGATAAGCAACCGTGTCATAATAATCATTTAATTTTGTATAAATATATAATCTAATAGTAATTATATTTTTATATTTTAAACACTATATTATATATTAATATAAAAGGGGCCATATACAATCAACTAACATTTAAATTATATGAAATTTTCTATCTTAATTTATTACATAATATTCTTTTATTAAATATAATATTTGATATCATTTAATTTTAAACTTATATATAGTTATTTATGTATATATGAGACATATAAAATAAAATGATCATTTTTGTGTGAAAAAAATAATAAATAAATATATAAATGATCAATATTATTAAATCATACAAGTTATAAAATTTTTAAAAAATTATATAAGTTTTTAAATAAAATTATAACTTTAATAAATATTCAATCATAACATCTATATCTAATTGTAGGATTTTTTATTTATTTCTTTTACTTTGATATAAAAATACTCTTAATAAAAATTTAAAACTCAATCCATGGTAAGATAAGATGGAAAGGGATGAGTTTTCAAATCACAATCATATTTAAATAAATATTTGCGTAAGTGTTTAATTTATTTTAAATAAATATATATATATAATTATTTTTAATCCTTTTTATTTGCTTTCTCTTTAAAATCATTGATTCCTCGATCTTTCTTTGTTTTTCTCTCCATCTCAATTTCATAAAAACAAATACACCGTGACATTCTAGTTTTATTTTCGTCCAAAGTTAAAATTATTCGGAAATTACTCAGCTTTATTCGATT
Source organism: Canavalia gladiata (assembly GCA_037954105.1). Taxonomy (NCBI): domain Eukaryota; kingdom Viridiplantae; phylum Streptophyta; class Magnoliopsida; order Fabales; family Fabaceae; genus Canavalia; species Canavalia gladiata. The sequence continues at coordinate 53,066,257 of CM075659.1, read as the reverse complement.
AAGTTCTTACATTATAATAGACCCTTAACTCATTACGAAATACAAATTACAAGACAAATGGATGTAAAAAATAATAAAAATAAATAAAAACACTTACTTACATCAACTCACCCTAAAAACACTTAAATATCATCATAAAACCTTGGCTAATGTTGGTTATGGTGAGAAGGAAATTTTTGTTGAATCAAATAAAGGTGCCATTTTGTCCCTTCATTTGTCATTGAATATAGCTTCTCCACAACGTTATCCAAAAATATAGCATATGCTATGTTAGAAACCTTCACTTTTTTCTCTACCATGATCCCCTTTTGGCTGTTGCCACTAAAACATACATATAATTACCATTCGTTTAGATTCTTTAATGTAAAACTTAATCAAGTAATGGCTTAATTGTCTGTGAACAATCCCAAATCCTCCGCTGGTGAATTTCCCTGTTTTGACCTTTGTCTAATCTTCTTAATTATTCCAGTGTCTACATCCTTATAATTAGAAAAAAAAAGATCAAATAAAGTTCATAGATTCATTTGGTGCTAATTTTTAATAAAATTGAAGTTGTATTTAAGTAATCAAGTATTAATATTTAACGTTCCGCAGTTATCAAGATGCACTTTTAATTTTGATTAAAATACAACATCAAATAAACTTATAGAATTTGGTCAAGCTTTATCCTTATAATTACCGCTGTGATAATATTTAATGGTGTAATTATGCCTTTTAATTAGTTGTTCTACATTATAGAACAATTAATTAATGGTTGTCCCTTGAGCTGATTGCATCACTAACTGTTTAACATTGAAGACAAGCAGCGCAATAAATCTGTTGATCTTTCTGATTTCCTCCAACTATAAAGGGAAAACAATTTCCTTTCATCAACACTTCTGTGATTCGGGCCAAGAAAAGTAAAATTACAATATCAATATATAGAATATAAACCATGCATGAAGGATTATTTATTCTGATGTTCTTAAACTTCTATATGTGGAATTAATTAATATTATATTAATAATAAATAAACAAATAAATACATAATTTTGCTATCAACTCATTTTTTTTCTATTCCTCTCATTTTTTAAGCTATATTTATCTCATTACGTGTATATTTAACGTTTTCCTTATTACTAACTGGAATAAATATTATTTTCAACTTAAATTAATTCTATCTGCTAACAAAGATTGATTCAATTTATAAGGATTAAATTCGTAATTTATAAAGTTATAAGTTCAAATCTTATTGTTGATATGAAAATTTCATTAACGAATAATTTGAAATTATTAATTTTGGAAATGTTGTTATCTAAACTTTTGTAAAAAATAAAATAAAATTCTACGTAATACAAAGTAGATGTACCAATATGATCATCCATAAGTCGGCTGGCTACTGTAACTATCATTATATACAGTTAAAGTTATTAATAATATACATACGGACCCTTAAAATTAAAGGCGGTTAATTACATTTCTCTTAATAGACTATAATATGTAGCCATAAAAGCTTACAATGCAGCATTATAACCCAAATAATTAGGACACCTTAATAGATAAGAGAGTAACACAATAAAAGATATGATCATTAATTAAGATTTTCTAAGCTTCAATATCTAGGGGAGATCTATTTTCTTCGGTAATAGCTCTAGAATTTCATCGTCAAGATAGAAAACGTTTAGGAATAAAATCAAATAACACTGAATGTTAGATTTAGCTATATATATATATATATATATATATATATATATATATATGAATAATTATGAATACTTAAATTATATATATAGATTGATAAAATTTGTTTGATAAAAAATTATTAAATATATCATTTAACTAAGTTTAATATTTGGACCATTTAATTCCATTATACAAAAATAAAATTTATACTTTTTGAAATAATTTTACATATAAAAATAATTTCATTATACTATTTATACGAACCTAATTTTTTAAACTTTTATAATACTGTCAGGCCTAAATTAATTATTTAATATTTTTTAAAAATTAATAGGTTAGACAATACCAAATTCCACAAAGAAAAATGCTTAGTCATTGATTAAAAAAATAAAGAGTACTTACAAAAATATATTATTACTTTAATTTAAAGCATAAAAATTATTTAAAAATTAAAAAAATTTAATACAAAGTATTAGATATCTTAGAGTGTGTAAGATATATTATTGCATAGAAAACACCATATTCCTAAAATTAAGAGCTGCATTGGATATCTTACAGTGTGCATATGGTATGACAATGAAACGTTTTGCCTTCATGAGGCAAATTAAGGTGTGGGTTGTGAAAGGAAGTGTAATAGTAGTGTGTGATGATAATAAGATATGGGAAGAGCATAGAAGGTCTAGCATGTAAGATAAGAAACAGTCAACCAGCCAAGGATGCTAGCCCAACAAACCAAACATGGAGTTTCATCTTCATTACTTACACAAAGTCCCAAAAATATAGGTTTAGCTAGGCAAGTCATCCTTGGCTATTCAACATGATTCTTCATCTACATACAAGACCCCTCTTCCTCTCTTTACTTCTCAACTTCAATATTGTTATGCTAAACAGTGAATGACTTAACCCCCTATTTATAGCCACCATCTTATTGATTCCATTGTTACATAAAATGACAATTTATTGGTATATGCTTACATATTCCCTCATTATCGCCAATAAATATTGTTATTGGGCCTCATCATTACTTCTCCTTGCTTCCTTATCACATACCAAAACCAATTTTGGCAGTAGCCAGAGAAAGAGATTGATAAAAGAATATGTTCCTAAAATTAAGAGGGACCATCCTTTCATATATCCATCCATTAACATTAAACTGCAATCTATCAATGTTCTTCTAGCCTATGCTCACAGGTGGAAAATTGCAAGTCAACTGCAGGTACTGCCAGACCTTGCATTTTGATCAACCAACTTGCCACTGAATTTGTTCGTTGTGACATTCTTCCTCTTTCAAACTCTTATCAATCTTTTATGCTTTGTCTTATTAGAGTGAATTAGGGAGAAAAGAAAATAAGATTGATAGAAAAAAGTTATGTTAATTAGTTTAACCATGAAAATAAGAATGAAGAAATTTTTTTTTATGAGGTTTGCCAAAATCTTCCAAAATAGAAGATAATTAAGAGGAAAAACTATTCTATTTTTTTTTAAGTTATTAAAAACTTATATAAATAAAAAAAATTATTATATTAATAAAGAATAAATAATAAAAAATTATAATTTTAAGTATAATTTAATTTCTTTTTTATTTTTTATTTTTTTTATATCCATCCAAACAAAAGAATTTTTTTTTCTTTTACTTCTATTTATATTCATTATAAAAACTATTTTTTCATCCTATTATATTTTATTTCTTACCCTCTTATATTCGATTATTACGTTTATATAGTGATATACATTTTCAATTTCTGAATGATGTCCTTGCTGTCAAAAAGGGATTCATCATTATCAATACCTGGAGGTTGGCCGATTGAAATATGAAAGGATTTTACTTGTTAAAATTGCAGGTTCCGAATCCTTTCCTTAAAGTCATATAAATGTAAATTTTTTATAAATTATTTTCTAATTTAAAAGTTGTTTCTACCTGATTTGGAATTCAATTTCCGTACTCTATTTTTTTTTTCTATAAACAAAACAGTTTATTAACATAAATAGCTGACTTGATTTCATGGTGTTACCTTACCCTAAAGTTTCTATCACAGGAAAAAGTGATTTCTTTCTTTCTAATTTATATATTAGCATTTAATTTTAGTTTACTGGCTCATAATAATCTATAGTGTCATTTATTTTAAAAATATAGCATAAAATTTTTAGGGGTGTTTGATTATAATTTTAGTTTAGTTTTGAAAAATGGTTTTATAAAACAATTTTTAAAAATTAATTTAAAAAAAAACATAAAAATAAATCATTGAAGATCAAAGATTAAATAATATATAAAAAAATAAAAAATAACTTTAGGATGAATTTGTGCAACAATATAATTAAACGTTTGTTTAATAAGCTCTTTTTATATATAGATTTTATCTCATAAATTTAATCATAAAATTTATTGAAATAATATAAAAATAACTTATTTTAATAAGTTATATCAAGAAAATTTATGAAAATAAACTCAAAAGAGTTCATAAGTTATTTTTACAAGCTTTTCATAAACTCTTCCATACAAGGCCTTAAGTTATTTTGGTTGTATTTTTTTAAACTAAAAAAATATTATTTTTAAAAATAATTTTCAAAAACCACATTCATCAAATGAATTTTTTTATATGTTTAAATTAAAAAAAAAAGATTCCTTAGAGTTTAATTATAATACAATAAAAGTGTGTAAAAACTTATAGACTGAATATATTTTAATTAATTTAAATTATTAATATAAAATTTTAATTACTATAATAATAATATTTATATTTTTATTTATGACTAAAATAAAAATACTTTAAATTAACGTTAAATTAAATTTAAATTCAATTAATTAAAACCAATCCGCCACAATATCAAGATCCAACTAATTAATTTTTTTTTTCCTTTTGTGAGAACACAGGATATTTCTACATGTGTGGGATTTGGCCTATTTTGATCTGGCCAGTTCCCTTTAATCACAGATGTATGATTATTGGAGTGATTTCCTTGAAAAAAAATACTTTCCTATTTTTAATTTAACTCATATTTTGTGGATAATAAAGATTATGTTTACTTTTAGAAAATATTTTCTGTTTTTATTTTTATTTATAAAAATATTACTTTATTTTTATTCTGTTTTCTGTTTTTAAATTTTTTTATTGAAAAGTGAAAATAGAAAACGACTTTTTCTTTGTTTGCATTATTTTTTATATAAAATGATAAAAATAAAAAAGATTTTCTAAAATCAAACACCACATAATTAAATCTTTAAAGGATAACTAACAATATAAAATTTAATAGTACTTATAAAATAATTTTTATTAAAATGTATTAATTATATGATAAAAATTCATTAAAATTATTTTTAATAAAAAAAAATTAGCTTTACTTTCCTAACTAGTATCTTTAGAATACCAGTTAACAGTTTTCAATTCAATTTATGAAATGTTGGTAAAATGTTTATGGAAAATATATTTTAATTTTTATTCTTGTTAATTATGCAACATATATATTTTTAACAGCCTTCAATAAACTCACTTGTGAAAGACAATAGGTTCAGTTTTTAGGTGGAAAAACATCTTTAAAAGAAAAGGATGATTGTGATTTTGTGAGCTCTTTTCTTTCACGGCTTTATGTGCTCATATTATTCTAAAACTCTAAGAAAGGATGTACATGTTCTGATCCGAACATGATTTAAACAAAATGTCAATGCTGTGTAGTTGGGTCCAAACTCCGAACAAAAGGATTTTGAAACAAGCAGGAAGAAATCAATCAATCACACCAACACTTTGTCATAATATTTGTAATAAATGAAATATATAATCCCGAGTTAAACTTTTGATAGATTTTAAGATTAACAATCAATTCATTTTTTATTATTAAGTATATATCCCAAAAAAAAAGTCTGCAACATTTTTCATACAAAAATTTAGGAAAAAAAAAGTCAATGAATTTAGTAGAGTTGCTTCAAAATTGTGGTCACGCACACATTTTTCAACTGCAGAGTTGTGATGCACCGAGCTCTGATTACGAACTTCATGCACTATTCCAAACTTCTCCGTTAAGAAAGTATATGTAAAGGATTGACTACTTTTCACGTGCATTTCAACTTTATATCCTTTTATCTACGAAAAAAAATTATTTGATGTCATAGGGTCAGGGAATATTGGATCGGCCATGCGTATAGGGTTCTTCATCCTGCTTCTCATGAATACCCTCTCACTTTTTCCCTTAAATTTTGTTCTCTCTACGTATATTGTATGAAGTATGAGATATAATGTGTTAATAGCATTTAAGTTTGAAATTATGTTTTAGTTTCAATTCATTACAAAGCCTAATGATAAATTTAAGTGGCCATTAATATATTTTCTTAAGAAAATTTATGACTGTGTTTTTTTTTAAATTGATGTGTGATCATTTTCAAAATTTATTATAATTTCAAAACATAAATAGAAGAATACAATACAAGGTAAAAATATCCATTTTGGGGGAAAAGGACATTTATATCAAATTATCATATCCTTACCATTATGTTTTCAGCTCAGTATGTAAATATTTTTTTCAACGTTAGACGTCCATTAAGAATATATTATAAATTTTTAAAAACAATTTTTCTGATATACAACCCAAAGATATATAACATGGAATCAATAAATAATAATTTTTATTAAAAATTGTATCATTAATCTTATTAATATATTATATTCTATGATTTTTAATAAAAACTTATATTATATATTCCTGTGTACATACTAGAAAAATTGTTTTAAAAATATTCACATATCATTCTTTGATTTAAGACGTACTTGATACAAATAATATAAGAAAAATGATCAAACCAAACACAAACAAACAAAAGGGAGTGAACCAAGTTCACTGAGAAACCCAAACAGCATGAGGCTTTTATTATTATTTTTTCCTTCTTGTATGTCACATGTATGGGGAAAGGGAATTGGGGTTTGAAAGATAACAGGATTTGAACCCGTTTTGAAGATTATGTACTTCTAATTAGCACTTGAGCTAACCCTAAAAAAAACTTTTCAATCCTCCAAGTACCTTTTTTTTTTGTGTGTGCTTCCATTAGCATTGAGGCCGTTGTTTAATTTATTTCCTTCTTTTTGGTCTACGAGTAATGTATTTACTTAAAATGAATTGGGTTTAAAACAAAAAACGGGCCAGCTTGAATTAATTGGGTTTCTGAGTGATGTCATAAGCCAGCCCAACTGAATAAGGCCGTTTTAGAGGTGTCAAAGCAAGAATTAGTCTAATATTTTCTTGGATTTTTTTTTTTAAAATGACAAGAGTGTATTTTGAAAAATAAAATATAGTTATAATTATTTATTAAAAATTTAAATTAAAAATTATAATAATTAAAATTTTACTATACATATATTTATATTTTATTATAATTTTTAATTAACGGATATAATTGTACTTTATTCTTAAAAGTGTATTAAAAGAGTTAAATACTATTTTCCAAACTCAAATTTAGATAAATATATTAATTTTATTTTAAAATGTTCCATATAAATAAATAATTATAAATATTTAAATAAAAAACTTGTGAAGGGAGCCATTTAGTTTTGGATGAGTCATTTTAACGAAAATAATAATTTTTAAAAGAATTTAAAATTTTAAATGTTAAAATATTTTGTTTAAATATTTTTTATAAAAAATTTTAAATTTTATAAATTTTTAAAAAATATTATAATAAATTAGAATAAAAATTTAAATTATTTTTAAAATAGGTAGAATTTAAAAAAATTTAAATTTTTTAAATTTATTATCATAACAATAATTATTTTAATATTAATTTCTTTCATTATTTTATTTTCAAGTTTTTTTTTTATTTTCATTTTTTATATAATATTTTTAATGGTAAACAATTTTATTATCTTTTTAACTAGATTTATTAGGTTATTATTTTATTTAAATATATTGTACAATAAAAATATTTATGTATTTAAAATTTTTTTGATAAAAAAAAGTTGAAAAAAAATTAAAACATTTTTATGAATAGTAAAAATTAAATTATTTAATTTAAAAAACAAAACTTTAAAATATGTTGTCTAAATAAAAAAATTCAAATATAAATTTTTTTAATTTTCTTAATAAAGAATATATTTTTAAATTAAAATATTTAAATTATTAAGTATTTTAAATTTTTAAAAAATTAAAATTATTAAAAAAAAAAAAACTAATTCGGATACATGGAGGCGGAGAACTTCTCTCTTACGATGGTTCTCCATGATCATTTAAAAAGAAAACACGATGGCTATATAAGTACTTTACTCAAAATTTTACAATTGAACCAGCTCCTCAACATATTGGTTCAAAATTAAGTAGTCAAACTGTAATCTAATTAATGTTAATTAAATATTATTTTCTAAAACTATTTATGATATAATATAAAAATATATAACAATATAATACCACAACATAATTAAAAATTAAAAAAACATTATTTCAACTTTTCAAATTTCACATATTTAATATAGTGTTATCATTTTTTATTTTCTTTTATAAAAATCATCAAAATAACTCTATTTTATATTTTGAAAATATATCCATTCAAAAAAGAAAATTCACTTATTCGTTTTGATTTATTAATTCTTTTTATCGATTTCACTAATTATGTAACATTTTTTTGTCTAAATAATTCTATAATTTAAATGATCTAGAAAAAATGTGTAATTTTTGTCCGGTTCAACTTCTGTAATCATGACTTCGTTCGTCAATATAGTTGAATTAGTATTTTAAAATCTCATACTCAAACTATTTTTTAAAATACCAACTTTATTCTTACAATAAAAAATTATAATATTTACCATCATTCAAATTAAATTGTATATATTAATAAAAATATATAATTTGAAATATATATTTAAATAAATAAAATAATAATATTATTAAATATATACTTTTCTTAAACTTTAAGGTTGTATTAAAAATTAAAAATCATAAATATTAAATAAAAGTATATTAACTTATTATATTAAAGGTAAAAGATAAATTGTTAAAATGAATAAGATAATGTAATACCAAAAAAGTCTAACATGGTTGGTAAAAACTATTTATTTTAAGCACGAGGATTTGAATTATAATTGTGTGTATAAAAAAGACTTTGTCATAAGATAGAAGTCTATTTTAAAATCTTTACACATATTACACTATAAAAAATATTTGTTAAAATATGATTTTTTTTATTTTTAAAATTTTAATAATGGTAAAAATATTAATCGTAAATATATATTGTCTTTAAGTTTTAGATACAGGAATATTATAGACAAAAGTCTACGTCAAGACAATACATTATTTATAAAAGTTGGCTGCAACATAATAATATTTACAATTTTCTAACTGCACAACCTTCGCTGGTATTCATCATTTTCTAATCACACAGCTTTGACTGGAACATTTTTTGTTCTCGTCCAAAGCAAGTTTTATCTTATGTAAAAGGAACTTTAACTTATGTTAAAACATAACTCCTTATTAAAGTACATCACATTTTTTCAAAAAATAAACCTTTATACACATAAATCAGGATCAACATTAAATGAAAGAAAATAGATGTTGCAAAAATATCTTATAACTTTTTTTTTTCTTCTTTTATGTAAGTAAATTAACTTACAAGAAAGACACAAAAATCTCACATCATTCACTTTTTATAAAACAATTATGCTTATTTTGCATTTGAACTTCATTTGAGTTTTAAACTTCATTTTAGCTTTTTAGTTTACTTTACATGAAACTTAAAGAGACTTGTTTATAAAAAATACTTAGGATAAAACTTGGAAAGACTTGTTACACGATGCTCGGGTAAAATATACTTTTTTATAAAAAAAAATCATAATGTAAAAATCATATTATATTTAAATAGAAATTAAACATAACTATTGATTTAAAAAATAAACTAATATACATTATCTATATACTTTTTCTCTTACATTACTATTTGTTATTTATATTCCTAAATTTAATATTTGTTTTGGACAATCTTATTAAATTGTCTATTTTTTTTAAAAAAAAATTAACACATCATTCAATCTCCTTTTATATATTATATATAATATTTTAATATCATTTATTAGTATTTTAATATTAAATTATTCATTTTAATATAATTTTTTAATAAAAATATTTTTAGTATAGATATTACAAATTTACTATAAGAGTAAAATATATTATACTAACAAACAATAACAATAATACAAAATATTCGTAGGTACTGCTAATACATTATATGTAATATTCGTACATACTGCTAATACATTATATGTTAATGTAAGATGGTAATTAATTTGGGATCTTAAATCAATAAGAATAATTTAATAAAAATTATTAAAATAATATGATAAATATATAAATATTAAAATTAGATAAAATTTAATGTTTAATTTTACTTCTGAGATTATTAGTTTGAGTTTTATATGATTTTTCTTTTTAACTTTTTTTAGTAAATCAAGTCCTTCTAATTAAAGCAAACTTGGTCTCTCTGATAATTTCTTTCTCTATTTTAAACACTCTAATTATTATGTTCTATCTATCCAAATATTTGAAGGTTTGTGATATATTTGTAATATTATATTATTTTAAAAGTTTTAAATTGATAAATTTAGTGAAAACTTGCAAAATTCGAAGAGATAAAGCTTTATTTATTTTTACTTGGATTTGATTTAATGTTTTGGTTTTTTTTTTTATGTTGGTTAGTAACTTTTGAATTTAAGATAATTTGATTGAATTAATTTGTAAGATTTTGAGTAGAAAATAAAAAAATTGATGGCGGATTAAATTTGCTTAATGTTAAAACCAGAAGGAATTAATTGGCTAAAAAATGGGAGATAACAATAACTTATAATCTAAAATAAAGAGATAAAATGTAATTAAACCAAACTTTATTTTAGGTTGAGGCATTTGTAGTTTAATTTGAATTCATTTTTTTTAAAAAACTATTCAAATCGATCATAAAAATATATTACGGTTTGATTTATATTGGTTTAAAAATAATTTTAAATCTAATCCACTCAATATTATTAACATCAATTTGGATTGAATTAGATTATACGATTTTTTTTTGTACTTTAATTGAAATATGGTAAAAAAATCATTTTATTATCTCCTTATATTATTTTTAATTAAAACTTATGATTTTTACATAATAAATACAATTTATATAATGAAAAACATATAAAACGTAATAGAAGCTTTAAATTTATATAAAATTGTCAAACATATAAAAATAATAAAATATATTTATAAATAATAATATAATAATATGCAACTTTGAGAAAAATAATAATGGAGTATTACAATTTCACAACTATATAATTATATAAGTGCAAGTGTGAAATTATAATTTATAAATAAAATTTTATAAACATATTATAAGTGAGAATTCAAATTTTTAATTTTGTTTAGTTCACTCATCGATTTATGTGGTTTGTGTTAAATTAGATCGATTTATGAGTACCCCTAGTTCCTAAAGAATTTAGATCTAAACGAGGTTGGATTTTAGCAGGTTCAAAATTATAAATATTGAAATTGTAAAATATATTAATTTATCATTCTTACTTATATGTATATATTTTTTTAAACTGAGAGAGTGCGTATGGCTACCCTCGTTGTGAGTTGGGTTCGCCACTCAACATAAACCTTTAAAATCTATATTAATAAATATTATTTGATATTTAACAAATTTTTATTTATTAGTAAATGTTTATTTTGTAATGTTTGTCTTCTTCAATCAACTACTGACTAAAGAATATCCTTAGTGTATAAAAGTCGAATAATTTAATCATATTAAGAAATACCTATTTAAACAATATCCATCAAGGCTTGCTGGTTTAAAGTTCAAGAATCATTTCGTGTGTTTTTCATTGCAAAAACATATTTTAATAAAAATGTGTAATTCATATTAACTTTTGCACACATTTTAAAAATATTCTTTTAGTTCTTTTATAAAAAAAACTAACTAATTCATCAATACTAATGAAAAATATTTTAAAATAATTAATATATTGTAAATTAAATTCCATTTTAAAGTATCAATAATATTAAACATTTAAATTTTGTAGCTTAGGAAGTTGACAATATTTCGTTAATATAAATCTTGCAATATAATAAAAATATGAAATAAATTTGATAATTAATACACTAAAAAATAATATTATCATTTTTATATTTAAAATAAAGAATATTAATAATTACTTTTTATGAAAAACCTAAAAAATATTTAATAAATAAAAATTAAAACTTTACTTAATATTATACTAATTATACAATAATAGGATGTTTGGATGATAAGTGAAATGAGAAAAAAAAAGTAAAATAAATTTGTAAAAAATTAGTTATTTAGAAAGATAAAAGTAGAAAAAAAAAGTTTTATTTTTTTACTTAAATTAAAAAATTAAAAAAAGAAATTAATTATATAAATTTTATTTTATATTAATTAAAAATAAATAAATTTGTTATTAATATAATATTTTTTATTTTTAATATCTTATTTTTAAGCAACTATTTAATAATTTAAATATGTAAAAAATTAAATAGAAAATCAAACATTTCTTTCTATTTTATGAATATATAGAATGGATGGATTAATTTTTTATTTAATAAAAATATTTTTTTCTTTCATATTTTTATAAACATTCAAATGTAAGCATTTAAGGGATGTTGGATTTGCTTACAGTCTTTAGTAACTATTTTGTAAAATTATTTTTTAAAACTATTTAGTAAAAATAAATAAATAAAAAGATAAAATATTTTATAAAAGAGCGTAAATAACAGAAGGTTAAGATAACTAAAATTTGTTTTAGTTTTTATTTTTAAAAATTACTTATCAAACAGATTTTAGATTTTTTAATTCATGAAACTAAAAATTGTTTTCATTATTTTTATAGAAATTTTAAAAATAAAGTAATATTTTATGAATAAAAATAAAAATAAAAAACATTTTTACAAAACAAACAAATTCTGAATTTTTTAAATAAAAATTATTTTAAAAAATAAAAAACAAATGGGCAAAAAAAATTATTGTGTAAAACGTGAAGTAGCCACTCCCAGCGGTCCTGGACATGTTGAATTTTCAATGTATAAAATAAAAAAGGGAACACAAGAAAAAAGAGCATATTCAAAGGCTGAGGCAAAGACTTGACCTGGGAACTTTCGCTGTCCGTGTCACATTCATACTGCTTCCTACCTCAGTTTTTTTCTCAATATGTTTATAAATAACACTGATAAATTTTATTTGATTGTTAACTTTTTTAAATTTGCAAAATTACTTAATGAAAGAAGATAATTATAAAAATAAATACTACAATAATATAAAAAAAATTTACTCCTCTTCTTGATACTCGCATCATAAGACCTGGACCCTAAAATAAAATCTGCTGCGGCCTCTCAATCAGGCTCATTTTATGTGCGTATGTTCTACCGACATTGGTTTCAACTTCTCTTGCTTCTTCCTAGATCCACTTCCCCACCCTTTGCATAAAAATAAAAAGTTCATGTTTTTTAAAATTAAATAAAAAATATTAATCTTTATTTTTTAAAAACCGATTTGAAAGATTAAATATTAAAATACAATATACTAAATTTTTTTAAGAAAAACCTATTATTTTTATATACTTAAAATTGAGATTAACGATACTGTTAAATTAATTATTAAATCTGTGAAGATAAATATATAAATCCAATAACACAATGAAATCATTTAATATTAGATATTAAATTTGATAAAATAATATTTGTAATAATTATGTTATTTTTTTATATTAGATATTAAATTTGATAAAATAATATTTATAATAGTTAATATTATTTTTTATATACTTGAATTGTTTTCCAAGTAAATTTTTCGACACTTTTTAGCCGTCTCTATATGTAACTATATTAAATCTTCCAAATGAACAAAAAACTATATATATATATATATATAATTAAAATTTGTATTATCATTAAGATTTTAGAATATAAAAATTTATATATTTTATATCTAAACAACAAAAATATTAATCTTATAAAAGTTAAACTTGTATAAATAATCATGTTTAACTTTTATTTTAAACATATTCGTTTAACTAAATAAGTAAATTACAGGTTTTATCGAATACTTAATAAATTGGGTTCAATTATTAATTTATATTATTGTTGGTGGTATTCTAGAGGAAAAATGTGAGGAAGAAGAGTAATTCTTTTTGTATTTCTTTCTTGTATATATAAGTAATACAATACATCAATTTATCAATTTATCAATTTATAGATGAAATAGTTATTACAAAATAATTCAAGGAGACTAAAGGTTACACAATAATTCTAGGAGTCCAAAAGTTATACGTAACATCTCCACAAATATTATGAACTACTGATTCATTTTATTACACAATTATAACTCCATAACTACTAATTTATTTTATTCCAAAACCATAACTACACATTATTATCAACATATTCGCCCTTAATGTGTTGTTCCTTGACTTCTAATGCTTCTCTGATTTACTGGAATTTTCCTCTTGGCAGTGCTTTAGTAAAAATGTCAGCCAGTTGCTCTTGTGAACTACAAAACATCAGCTTCATCTCACCTCCTTCAATTACTTCTCTTATGAAATGATACTTTATATTGATGTGTCTTGTTCGACTATGAAAGACTATATTTTTTGCCATAGCAATAGCAGATTTATTATCACAATAAAGCTGCGTACTCTCCTCTTGTTTTTCTCCAATGTCTTCCATAATTTTTCTAAGCCAAAGTATTTGTTGAGTAGCTAATCCAGCTGCTAGATACTCTGCTTCAGCTGAAGATTGTGCCACGGTTTCTTGTTTTTTTGAACACCAAGAAATTAAACCAGAACCAAGGGAAAACATATAACCTGAAGTACTCTTCATATCATCAACATTTCCTGCCCAATCACTATCACAAAAGCCTTTTAATTTTAACTCTGTAATTTTTTCAAATCTGATTCCGTACTTCATCGTGCCCATAATATACCTTAGCACTCTTTTTGCTGCTCCAAGATGTAAATGACTTGGATTACTCATGAATCTTGAGAGTAAACTAGCAGCATACATTAAATCAGACCTTGTAGCAGTTAGATAAAACAAGTTTCCAATCAAACTTCTATACACACTTGCATCTATCAATCTTCCACCATCTTCTTTTTTAAACTTTTCATTCACCACCAAAGGAGTATCAACAGGTTTACAACCAAGCATTCCAAACTTCTTCAGAATTTTTTCAGCATATTTTTTTTGACAAATAAACACACCAAACTCATCTTGATAAATTTCAATACCAAGAAAATAATGCAACAAACCAAGATCACTCATCTCATATTTTTCCATCATATCCCTTTTAAAATCTTCAATCATCCTTTTGTTGTTACTTGTATAAACCAAATCATCAACATAAAGAGCTGCAATAAGTATATCAACCTTACCTTGATGCTTGACATACAAAGTAGGCTCACTTTTGCTTTTCTGAAATCCCTTCTCCATGAAGTAGCTATCAATCTCACTGTATCATGCTCTAGGGGTTTGTTTTAACCCATAGAGAGCTTTCTTCAATTTGTACACCTTCTCCTCTTGGCCTTTAATCACAAAGCCTTGAGGTTGTTGCACATAAACTTCTTCCTTCAATTCTCCATTCAAGAATGCCGATTTTACATCAAGTTGGTATAAACTCCAACCCTTTTGAGCGGCCAATGCTATAATGGCTCTAATGGTATCCAACAGAGCAACAGGTGCAAAAGTCTCATTGTAATCTATTCCAGGCTGTTGTGCATACCCTTTCACCACCAATCTAGCCTTGGTTTTTTGGAGTGAACCATCTGGATTATGTTTCACTTTGTACATCCACTTCACGCTAATAGCTTCTTTACCATTTGGCTTTTCAACTAGTTGCCATGTTTTGTTCTTCTCAATTGCATCTACCTCTTCTTGCATAACATTCCTCCAAACATCTTCTTTCATTGCTTCTTCAAAATTTTCTGGTTCTACAATGCAATAGTTGCATCTAGAATAGATATCAATTAAACTTTTCACTTTTATTGGAGTTGAGTTTGGAGATGATGGGGGAGAACTTGATGTTGAGGATGGAGAGTTTGGTGTTGAAGGGGTTGATTGATCATTTTCAGCTGCTACATTTTGTTGTAAGATTGGAACTGAGACAGTTTCATACTCAACTTTCTTTTCTTGCCAGCTCCAAGAAGCCTTCTCATCAAAGACAACATCACGGCTTATAATCACCTTCATGCTTTTCAAGTTGTAAAGTCTATAGCCCTTTGACATAGAACTATAGCCAATAAATACGCACTTCTCACTTGTTTCTTCAAGCTTTGTCCTCTTCTCCTTTGGAACTTGAGCATAGAAAACACACCCAAAAATTTTAAGGTGGTTTACCAAAGGTTTCCTTCCACTCCAAGCTTCAAATGGTGTCTTGTTCCATACGGCTTTTGTTGGACATCTATTCATCAGGTACACTGCTGTGTTTACTGCTTCGGGCCAAAATTCTTTTGGTATCCCTTTCTCGAACATCATGGACTTGGCTATCTCCTTCACGGTCTGGTTCTTCCTTTCTGACACTCCATTTTGTTGAGGTGTATAGCCAACGGTCAACTGTCTTTCCACTCCTTCATCTTCACAAAATTTTTCAAATTGATTGGAGGTGTACTCCTTTCCCCTGTCACTTCTCAAAATTTTTATGAACCTGCCACTTTGCTTCTCAACAAATGCTTTAAATTTTTTAAATATTACAAAGACTTCAGATTTTTGCCTCATAAAATACACCCATGTCATGCGAGTCAAATCATCTATAAATAAAATGAAATACCTATTTTTTGCATGAGATAAGGTACTCATAGGTCCACACACATCGGTATGTACCAACTCCAACATTTGTTTGGCTCTCCATGCTCCTTCATTTGGGAATGGTTGACGATGATGCTTGCCAAGTACACATCCTTCACATACGCTAGATTTTTCTTCAATTGTTGGCAACCCGTACACCATATTCTTTTGAGAGAGTAACTTGAGGCTATTATAGTTCAAGTGCCCAAGTCTTTTGTGCCACAAACTAGAGTCAAGTGTTTGTCTAGCCATCATGCTGAAATTTTTGTCATATTTGAAAAGGAGAGGAAAACTTCTATTATTACTCATTTTAACAGTCACAACAAGATTGCCTTTGGAGTAAAAAATTCTGCATTCTCGATTCTCAAATTTAAGAGAATAATCATGCTCCAAAAGTTGTCCAATGCTAAGCAAATTTTCATCAAGTGCCGGAACATAGAGAATGTCATGAATAGCTTTGTTACCTTGCTTTGTTATAACTCCAATGCTTCCTTTGCCTTCAACCTTAACATACTCTCCATTGCCCAATTTAACTTTTGAGCTAAATGAAGAATCTATGTCAAGAAAAGCATTTTTATCTCCTGTCATATGATTGCTACAACCGCTATCCAAGTACCATAAATTTTTCTCCTCTTCAAATGCCTTTTGACAAGCAAAGAAAAGGTTTCCTTCATTGCTTCTTCCGCTATTCTCGGCTTCAGTAAATGCAGCTTGTTGTTGGTTGCCAAAGCGACAATCCTTTTGTAAATGGCCAAACCTCTTGCAAGTGTAGCATTGAGGTTTTCCTTTGTTCCAGCAATCTTTCTCATCATGATTATTCTTCTTACAAATTTTGCACCATTTGTTTGATCCACCATCATTTTCTTGTCCTCCAAAATAGCTTCTTCCACCTCTTCCACGAGAGTTTCTTCCTCTTCCTTGACCTATTCCATGTCTGCCACCTCTTGAAGACTCACCTCTGTTTTGACCTGAAAAATTATTCTCAACATTTTTGGGGTCACTAGTGAGCTTAGATTGAAACGCATTTTCGACGGTTTTTTCAATACGTCGTAACAATCTTTGCTCATACGATTTCAATGAACCCATTAACCCTTGGACAGTCATAGTTGATAAGTCCTTTGTTTCTTCAATAATAGCTACCATTGGATCAAACTTTTCAGATAAACTAATCAAAAGTTTATCAACAACTCTACGATCATCAATTGTGTCTCCATGTGACTTCATTTGATTCACCAACTCCGACAATCGATTATGATACTCATTCAAGCTTTCATTTTCTTTCATTTTTTCATTTTCAAAATCTCTTTTAAGAGATTGAAGTTTCACAAGTCTCACTTTAGAATCTCCTTCAAATTCTTGTTGTAGAATATCCCATGCCTCCTTGGACGTCTTTGCTCTCATGATCCTTGGGAATATGGTAAGAGAGACTCCTCTTTGAATCATACCAAGAACTCCAGCATCTACAATTTTCTTTTTCCTCAACTCTTCATTTTCAACAATCGTAGAAACAATTGTAGTTGTTGGTTGTGTATCTTCTGTTTTGATTAAATGTAAGAATCTAAGGAAGTAAACAGTGTCTCCATTTTCACAGCCCAAAAATCATAATTTTCTCCTTCAAATAAAGGAACTTGAACATTGCTGTAAATGGTGCTGTTTGATACTGTTGAAGTATTTGCGGAAGCCATGACTTTTCACTTTTTTTTTTGTACTAGCTGCAGGGATCTACAGCTCTGATACCACTTTGTTGGTGGTATTCTAGAGGGAAAATGTGAGGAAGAAGAGTAATTTTTTTTGTATTTCTTTCTTGTATATATAAGTAATACAATACATCAATTTATAGATGAAATAGTTATTACAAAATAATTCAAGGAGACTAAAGGTTACACAATAATTCTAGGAGTCCAAAAGTTATATGTAACATCTCCATAAATATTATGAGCTACTAATTCATTTTATTACACAATTATAACTCCATAACTACTAATTTATTTTATTCCAAAACCATAACTACACATTATTATCAACAATTATGAAAGGTAATATTTTACTAGTTTTGTTGAATAAAATTTCGAAAGTAAAATATTTTTTTAGTAAAATAATACTTCACCAAAATGACTTTAATGCTGCCTTTACATTCAACGAGAATAAGATAAAATAAAATATAAAAATATATAAAAAATTTAATAATATAGTTTTGAAAATTTTTTATGAATAATTGAAATTTATATACATCTTACAAAATAGGAAATGAATTCTACCAAATTGAAAATATAATTTATATAATGTTACAAGGTTTCTATAATTTCAACTAATTATAATTTTTTTTAAAAATATTTTGGCAGTACTTTTCAAAAGATATATTATTTAAGTAAATAAAAATGAAATGAAAAAATTGCAAAAATATATCTCTGTTTGTTTAAATAGGTAAAAGAGAGTAGAAAAGGTGAAAATGTTATATTTAAAAACAATGTTATGCTAATCACAAAAAGTAAAGACAAATTTCAACCTTAATCTAAGGCCAAATTCAAACTTAAGCTTCTAAAAATAATTATATATTAATCCAACAACTTCATAAAATGAATGTTTTTAAAAATTAAATCACATGTAAGTGTGTTTAGCGTCCACGACAGGACCAGCAATAAAAAAATATAGTAGTTATGTAAACTTAATATTGCCCCGGGTGATTTTCATCATTAACACAAATGAATTGTGAACTTATAATTTAGTTAATCCATATGTCATTCATGCATAACGAAGGGGGAAAATTCCGTTGAGTTTTTCCTTCTTTATTAATATTTTTTAATATTATTAAAATGAATGAAAAATAACTTTATGAATGCAATTGAAATGGTAGTAAAAGGTTAATTATGAAAGTAGGTAGTCACACCGCAGCACCTTCACCATCGAGCTGAACCAGCAGTTGAGGATCCCACTCATTACTCATACATGCTATAGGACCACCCTGTTCAGTCAAACTCTAAATTGAAAGCACTATATTTCACCTGCAATCTACCTTCCCACCTTGCCCCTTATGTGCTCACACCCTTCTCACCATAACCATGAAAAATCCATCCTGTCATGGTTGTGAGACTTTTGGTAGGAGGAAGGGTGTCACACTAAAGTTTTAATTTATAGTATATTTTAATTAACTACAATTTTAAAACTTAGCATTGTATTTTTTTTAGAACATAAAAAATAATGAAATTCAAATTTAAAATTTGATGTGAAATTATTTTTATTTTCTACTTCACGTTTTTTGATAATCATAATAATCTAAACTTAACATTGTGTTTAATTTCATGTTAATGTGATCTTTTTAATAAAAATTCAATTATTTGTTGCTTATTGTCAATTTCTGTCTGAACCTTAAATTTATGTTAACGGATATTTTTTAATATGATATCAAAATCAGGATATTTTTGCCACTTCCACATCATGTTGACTCTCTTGGATATCATTTTGAAGACTTCGAATCAAAGAAAAAAAAACTTGTAAAAAAGAAAAAATATTTTGATACAATATTAATTAAAAAAATATTATCATAAGATTTTAAAGTAAACTCTTTACGTAGTTCAAAGATTAGTATGATTTTTAAATATTTAGTCACTAAATTAATCTTTTAACTATATATTTAACAGTTTGTCACAGTTATTTTATGAGAGACTAAAGTTGTAAACAAACATTTCGTTAAAGAATTAATTTAGAAACAAATTTCTTAAAAGAATTATTACATGCAGTTTAATATTTAAAAGATTAGATACATAATTTATTCGAAAATTTCCTCCAATAAATCAACATGGTCAAGGCATTGTGTGAATATCCTAAGGCGAAATCAAAGAATTGGCTTCGCAGTAGACGAATATGTAATCTATGAGTAGACATATACATTATATATATCTAAATTAAAATCCTAACTACCTTTGACTATGCTAAAGGGATGAATTAGTCCAGATGCGTGCATACTAGCTGATTGCAATTAAAAAAATAAAGCTAACCTAAACCAAACCAGCATATTTGTCAATTTGTTTTTCTGCTAAAATAGTCAATAAACCTCCCCTTGGCATTTTCTCATAACAACTAGTAGGAGATATATTGATAGCAGTTTGCGTGTGATGAACATTGTAATATGTGAATTTGATTGTAAGGTGCTTTCCCACCTGCTTTACAGCTTATCTATTTTCCTCACCGATTCACCATCCTCAATTCCTCTCTGTTACTTGAGGTTTAAGAATGTGAAAATTTTATATGATGATGAGGATAATAAATTTAGATTATGTAATTATATACGTATAAATATATTAAATAAAAATATTTTTATATAATAAAGTTACTTGATTTAAATATTTTTTGAAAAGTTATATAATTTTTAAAATTAATTATGTAAATCTAATTAATATTTAATTTTGACCATTTGTATATTATTATTTATTATTTTTATTTTTATATAAAATTATGATTTTTAATAGATACATCTTCTGTACATGAAAAATTAGAGTTCAAATATTTTTTCACATACTGAAACCACTGACATTTTCATAAACGCGTTGGATTAACTTCAAATCAACCTAACTGGAAAAAACAAAAATTAAAATGCAGATTTCCCTTAGAATTTTCAGAAACTATTTTTTTTTTTTAACATGGTAACGATGAAGTGTGTGCAGGAGATGAATGACACGGGATAAATTAATGTTCGGTGACATTAAAGAGAATTAAAATGAATTTAATAAACAGAGGATAATTAATGATTTTACTTTGTGGTTCATAATTTAGTAACGAACAAAGGAAGAGAAAGGAGTATGGGAAGTTCACCCTAAATAGGACGCGCTGTACAACATAAATCGCGGAGTGGGCGCTAACTATAAACAGGTGTGGCGGGAACCCAATCCCAAACGTGCTACAAGGTGAGTGTATTCCACGCTCCAAATCCTTGACTTGGGACTTGGGAGTCACACACACATTACACACTCTCTCTCCAAATTCTATTACCTTTGAAGAAAGGCCCCTTCTCTTGAATCTGAATTGAAAGCAAAAAGAGGAAGATGAAAGAATCAACGGAAGGTGCAGCAGACCCTATCACTGTTTCACTCAACCTTCTATCCACCTTGTTGGAATCGGAAATCCCGAACGTCCAAAACTTCAAAGGAAAGTGGTCACTCGGACGAGTCAAACTCACCCACCTCCAAACACACCTCACCGATTTATCCACCGAGTTCCCCAACGCTTCCACCTCCAACCCTCTCTCCATCCACCTGCTACACTCCATCTCCCACACACTCAACGACGCCGTTTCCCTCGCTCAACACTGCCAATCCCCCAACTTACCAAACGGCAAGCTCAAAACCCAAAGCGACCTTGACTCCCTCCTCGCCACTCTCGATCGCCACGTCACCGACTGCGACGTCCTCTTCCGCAGCGGCCTCCTCCTCGAAAACGCCACCGTTTCTACCTCCTCCAAAAGAGAAGCCGTTCGATCCGCATCCCGAAACTTAATCACCCGCTTACAAATCGGGTCGCCGGACTCCAAAACCTCCGCTATGGACACCTTACTGGGCCTGCTCCACGAAGACGACAAAAACGTCACCATAGCCGTGGCCCAGGGAGTGGTTCCTGTCCTCGTGCGCCTCCTCGATTCCCCCTATGATATGAAAGAAAAAACCGTCGCCGCCATTTCCAGAGTCTCCACCGTCGAAAGCGGCAAGAACGTTCTCGTCGCCGAAGGCTTGTTTCTTCTCAACCACCTGCTTCGTGTTCTCGACTCTGGAAGCGGGTTCGCCATAGAGAAAGCTTGCGTTGCGCTTCAGGCTCTGAGTTTCACCAAGGAAAACGCAAGGGCTATTGGTTCCAGAGGTGGAATCTCGTCGCTGTTGGAGATTTGCCAGGCTGGCACACCCGGTTCGCAAGCCTCCGCCGCCGCGGTTTTGAGAAACCTCGCCGCGTTCGCCGAAATTAGAGACAATTTCGTGGAGGAGAACGCGGCGGTTGTGCTTCTAGGTCTGGCTTCTTCCGGAACCGCTGCGGCTCGAGAGAACGCGATTGGATGCCTGTCCAATTTGATTTCCGATGACGAGAGTTTGAGGGTTTCGGTGGTTAAAGAAGGTGGAGTTGAGTGTTTGAAGAATTTCTGGGACTCGGCTCCACCGGTTCCGAGTCTGGAAGTTGCGGTGGAGATGTTGAGATACCTGGCTTCGAGCGGTCCAATCGGTGAGGTTCTCGTTAGTGATGGATTTGTTCATAGATTGTTAGGAGTGCTGAGCTGTGAGGTTTTGGCGGTGAGAATCGCGGCGGCGAGAGCGGTTTATGCTTTGGGGTTGAATAACGGAAAAGCGAGGAAGGAGATGGGGGAGTCCGGGTGCATTGTGCCTCTGATTAAGATGTTGGATGGGAAGGGTGTGGAAGAGAAAGAAGCGTCTGCGATGGCATTGTCGGTGCTGCTGATGCATCCAGGGAATCGGAAGGTTTTCCGTAAGGATGAGAGAGGGATTGTGAGTGCCGTACATCTGTTGAACCCTTCGGTGCAGGGTTTGGATAACAAGTACCCTGTTTCGTTGCTTTCTACTCTTGTTCATTCCAAGAGTTGTAGGAAGCAAATGGTGGCCGCGGGGGCTTTTGTACATACACAGAAGCTTGTGGAGATGGACATTGAGGGCTCCAAGAAACTTTTGGAGAGCCTTGGCCGTGGTAAGATTTGGGGAGTTTTTGCAAGACCCTAGACTAGAGATTAACCTCTCTTCCATTTTCGCTAATCATGGTACACGAACAAGCCATGATTATTCATTGATCTGTATGTATGATAGGCGTGTTCAGGTTTTCTTTCTTTTTCCCTTTTTCTTCTTGTAATTATTATTAATTAATAATTGATGTTTGTACGTAGAGGTAAGTTTTGGTAAATCATTTATCCGATGACTTGTGCTTTTGTTTAGGGACAATGATGATTTTGCTATGCAGTGGTAAGAGTACCACCTCTCACATAGTAGCTCGGTTGGGTGAATATTGGGATAGTTTCATAGTTAATTGTTAAAATGGTTTACATATAATGCTTTTACTTGTAAACCAATCAAATATGTTATGATTGGGATGTGATGTGATTTTCAAGTATGTGTGGATATCCGATGATGGGTCCAAATGAAAAGAAATAAAAAAAAATGAATTTGTTATATGGATATTTTGTGTCATTGTTTCAGAATTGGAATGATAAATTTATCGCTTGTTTAGATTTTGGATTCTCAAGTCAGGGAGAAGGAAAGTAGACTAGTAAAGGTGTTCAATGAAATTGGATAATAGTTTCATTTCGTCATTTTTGAAACAATCTAAGTAATAGACTAGTAGAGGTGTTCAATGAAATAGGATAATAGTTAATGTTATTCCTCCTTTTATTTATTAATTTTATCTTTTAATCAATCCAAGTATAAAATGGCAGAAGATAACATCTGGTATTCAATCATAGGATTGATTCTGTAATAGCTCGTAGGCAGTAGCAATGATTTGTTTGCACATTCATGCTTTCCGTAGCAACACCAATGTGCACCAGGGGAGGCACCTTCTCCTACATCCTGGTTTTGGATGAGGAAGGTGAGTCGGCGAAACTTGCCCAATTTACCTTACACAAATCATAGATGATTTCGCACGGACAGCTTACATGTTCATGAAAATCCCAGGACCCAGATCATCATTAATAGGGTGCCCATTGTACTTTTACTTCTTTGGATGAGACATGTGCAACAGATCCTCTATCCTTATAAATTTCGTATCGGCTATCTTAAGACCTTGCTTTCTTGGTGACTTCTTTATCATGCTTTACTTTTCATTGATGTCTACATCATGCCTGTTCTTAACCTGATATCCTGGGTAGATGTTTCCTTGGGTTTGCCTGATTAGTAGTAGTTTTGATTACATTATAACGAAGGTTTGATACCGTGGGAATTTCCTCAATGTCTTTTGGATGGACTTTGATATAATTGTCTGTGACTGCCATGTGCATCTGTTCTTGGCCATGTGCATATGGTCTATGGATTGCCCTAACTTGCAGTCTTGTTGTCTGTTATGTTAACAAGTTAGGACCTACCTTAATCGCTTCCCTTCCCTCTACACTCTTGGGCCTGTCCTTGATCTTTAAACAATTATCTGTTGCAATCCCCTGCCAGTGAATGAATGAACTCAATTTCATTTGCTGCGTTGTCATTATCATAACAAATCCAAATTGGTATAAAAATACGAGTATATGGTGACAGCTATATGTGGGGAATCTTCATATTCCGCGGACGGTTCTTAATAGTAAAGTATTATCCCAGCTGAAAATGTACAGTACCCTAGAATTCTAGTTTCCGTGCGTGCCAACTGTATGACACAAATGGAATAATAAAATAAGAAAACCTTGATCTCTGTACACGTTACAACCGAAGTTGCTTTGCTTATACCCCGTGTTAACAATGCCGCATGCAACTTGAATTAATAAGAGATATATAAAGAGGCTAGGTCATACGTGATGAAAGTACAAAATTGCTACATTATCGCTACAGCAACCGGGAAAGTTTGGAAAACCTTTGAAAACCCGCAATAGTATACTTCGAATTTGTTTATAATATTCTTCTTATTCAATATAACGAGATTACAAAAGTATTAAATTATAAATTATTTAAAATTAAATTTACTTTAAAGTTATTAATTCTACTTATAAATCAAAAAGGTTAAATTTTAATAAAAGATAAATATGAAAAAAATATAAATGGTTCTAAAATTTTATAAAAAATCTTATGCTAAGGGATATTAAAAGTCAATTTTAGAAAAATATAAATAAAAACGGTGGAAGTAATTGAGACCTTGATTCATAAATTCTCTTTAAAGATCTAAGTAAGGAAGATCACATAATGGTGGATTCAACTTTCCAGACTGCAAAACAAATAAAATCATGTGGGAAGCAAATGATTGCTCTCTTATTTGGCCTCAGTTGAAAGAGACATGTCTACTATCTTAGTTTGGTAAGTTCACAGGATTACAGGTAATACTCCTACACACGAATCAACAGAAGCAAATACATGGTGCTGTCTTCAATTCTCGTTACTCGCACAGTTAGGTGACGTTGCTCACTCTGTGGGCATTGATTCCCATTCGAGGCTGTAAATGAATTTTGACTGAATTTTGTTTAAGACACGTTAATTTTATTTAACTCATTTATTAACGATTTTATAATTTATTAAAATAATTATATGTCAAAATTTATTTATTTTTGTACCGTCATTCACCATCTGGGTTGAGTGATATTCGATCTAGTAAGGCTCACTTACATTATTTTTCCATTTCATTAACTCAGTTTTTTCTTTTATTGGTTGAACATTAACTCATAGTTTGAAGGGTTGTGTACTGTCACCCGTTAACTGACTCTAGCTATATTGGATCCCTTAAGGTAACTCAATATGAGAGATTGTGTGTTGCCAGTTGAGCCAGATGATGTTCAATCAAGTATAATATAGACAGAACTATAAGAAGATTAGGCAAAAGTTAACACTGACATATTCATTAACTAGGAATTCTTGGCTAATTCGTTTAGTACACTCAAACTAAGTTGGATCCACGGGAATTCAGCATGAACAATTTTCGATCTCTTAAATACTTTCTAAATCTATCCTTGTGACTATGTAAATGTGGCGCTATGCATAATTTGTAAATTACACTTAGGATAGTGCTCATGGAAACTGACAGGTGTCCTTTAATTTGAACTTTGAATAATGCATTAACACCAAGCACATCAATTTTATGTTTCTCAATTTTATGTTTCTTAAAAGAGATTCACTTTCGACATATCCTTAGTAAAAAAAGAAAAAACTCATTTATACGAGGTGATTGGATGGAAAATTTCGTTTAGTTTATATCCCATCCCATGTAACACTAAAATGTTAAAACAAAAAAATTAAGTAAATTAATTCATGGAGTTTAGAGAGAGTTTGGAAACAGAGAATGTTAATGAAAAGAAACAGGGGAAGAGCAGATTAACTAGCTCTGCGCTGTTCAAAATAGTTGTTTATGTTAAAAATTGGGTTTGGATCTAACTCAATTCTATAAGTTAGTTCATAAGATCAAAATTATTCTCATCTTATATACTTGGTTGATCATATCTCTAATTAAATTAATGTCAGATTCTAACAGTTTTTGATTTGTCATTCTCTTCCTGCATAAGCACACTTGTTTCTAGGGTCAAAGCAGCACTACGAATCAAATATGGACAACAACTATCCAATTTACAAATGGTCAAAGCAGCACTACGAATCAAATATGGACAACAACTATCCAATTTACAAATTATAATTTACATGGAGGCAAATGGCCCCAAATTAATATTCAAGAAATGAATTGTCTAAGTACACTATTTACAACTTTATGTACAAAAAAAAGTTGAGACAGACAGCAGCATTTCAGCAGGTGATGTTGAAGTACTTTGGATTAGAAGGGAAATGATATTCCACATGTAACTGCCACATGAAATAATCATTAGATGAGATAAGAAAGAGAAACGGGGAACCAAGAAGTGCCACACTTTCTATAATTGATGCATCGACGACTATGTTTGAAACCATACAAAAATACTAATAAGTGCAATGTTCTTCAAGAAGATTAGTATCATTTAGCTCAAACTGAACATGCATTAGTGAAGTTACCCCACTGTCAGCTTCATGTAGTCTTGAAAAACAAGAACACATAAAAGGAAACAACTTGCAAGATTGAAGCAAGTGTTTAACAACTCATTAAGGCTGGCACATTCTTATGAACAGTGTTATAAAACAAAACACCATTTGATCATCCACTTGATCAAAATACTAAGCCACCGATTCAGCCAATAAATCACTAATTGAACCATATACACATACAAGCACGCACGCACGCACACACGCACTATGTTCACTGTTTGAACCTATTGGTTCAGTCCAGTCCACATTTAATAACTACGCCCATGATTAACCAAGAGTGATTTCTAAAGACATGAAATACACCATGAGCTACATAAATCCAAAGTTACTAGTGCATGAATGCATCAAAACAACTCACATATATATTACATACCTTGCCCTCGTCTGAATCTGAATGACGTTGAGGAAACACTACCCTCATATCATCATACAGGTAGAAACTTCTTTCATGTTCATTATCCATAATATTTCTCCCTTCTGCAGAGAGAGGGTCGGATTTGCACTTATGAACAGACCTTGAACGTTTCTTAGGCATGGGGCACATAAAGCGAAGGTGAAGAGCATAAAGCAAAATGCCTGTGTTAATAGTATTGTCATTGGCCTTTGAAAAACCAGTAGAAATTTGTATTCATAAACAAGGCATGTGCTTGAACTAAAGCTTTCTTCCTTACCAGCCTTTGTACATGTAAAACTATCAAACTCTCCACATTTTGAGGTAAGATTATCTTTATCTCTGTGACTGGTAACCGAGATCAATGAGGGCTTTGCATCAGCTCTGATGTCAGAATCAGTTTGGCTTTCTTTTCCCATCATAGACATTGATCTAGACGAGGTTAAAGTGACCTTTTGCCGCAAGAATGTCTATTTTAGATGAATATAGGCAAAGCACATTAGACATGGAACAGATAAATTTTGGGTCTAAAGCAGCGTATAGAAAGGGGAAGAAATAACAAATGCATATTATTCATATTTAAATAAAACATATAGTTCAAACTAATTTAACAAAAACTGGCTTCAATATCACATCCCAAAAGGTTTTGCAGATTGACCACACAGGCATGATAATGCCAAGCAGGACTTAATTTACTAAATCATGCAGCCCACATGAGAACTTGCTCATCTGCATTCAAGATAAGAGGACACACCAACCAAAATTTATGCAATTATGTTCCAGTATACATCAAAGCAATCCTTAACAGCTGTTCAAACAGAGATCACACCAGCATAGGCCTTAAATATTAAGCCCAAGGTATGATGTAGTCTAGTTACACCAAGTAGCTCCAATAGGCCATTATACTCCTTAAAACTTGGTTTGTATCCTATCACTTGCATCTTGTTTTCATTATAATTAGGTTCATTATTACTGAACACATAAAAGTATTTTATAAGCAGTCATATATGAAGCAAGCTCATAAATTGGGTCTCTTACATCTATATTGAAAGCTAAATGTATATATAATGCATCTTTGTTAATATGTTCAACTTAAAATTTTCAAACAATCCATTCAAGAACCAACTCTTCTCAAAACTTATGTTGTAAGGTGAAGATACATGAATGGCTTTTTTATATCTTTATCATTCCTCCTTGTACGAGAGCCATCTGGGCTTAAAGCGTGCACAGCCAACTTATCTTGAGCTGAGATTCAACTTTTAGAAGATTGGTTGTGGAAAGGATCGAATTCTAGACCACTTGATCATAAAGACTATGATACCATGTCATGAACCCACCCTCCCAAAAGCTTAAGTTGTTATGTGAAAGCACATGAATGGTTTTCAATATTATTGCTATAACCAATACCAAAGTAAAAAGGCAGGATGATTATATGACATGCAAATGGATGGTTGCATGGTGACAGAACTTTGAATATGATATATTTACCCAATCTTACCTTGGTACCAGTTGGCATGTCGCTCAAATCATAATTGCAAAAGAAGGTGTGGATAGGTGTCCTCTCTGGATTGCTGAGAACCTGCAGTTAGATCAGTCAGCTTGTACACACAAATTGTTGCAACTACGTAGAGTTCCACATCTGAACACAGGATATAATTGAGAAACTAGACATCCAGTTGTTTCCACACAGCACTGCTGCTGCGAAACTCATGTTAAACATAGACCACAAACTATTGATCTACCGTCATAACTTATATCACCCTTCCTCAGCCAATTTTGTAATCCTAGCAATAATAGTGATCATGAGTACATCACAATATAAATCCAGGTTGCTGAGGGTAAGAAGAAGTTAGTTTGGTTATCACTTTTTAGTATTTATGCAGTGAGTTAGGGCAGCCAGGGGTATTAAACAGTTAGCAACTAATCATGCATCCAGAAACAGACCAAGATGGCACCACTAAAATCTTTTTCAATCCAAAAATTATTGATGATAGTTGGCACCAGATTTTTTGGAATTACATGCTAATTGTTTCTTGATACATATAGCTTGGAAAAACGTTTTCAAATTTATCATGTATCAGATGTGAATGTAATTTAACGTCTTTCCAAGATTTGTAGTGCGCTAGTGACAGACCAGGAATTAATTCAGCTAAGGTTGAAACTGATATTTTGACAACACCCTTTCCTCTACACACCATGCATCAATTGGTTACTTCTTCCAAAATTTATATCAGGAATCAAGAATCCGTTTACCTCCAAAAAATCTAAGTTGGCAGTTTTATCCTTCTACCTTGTTGTGTTTTAGAATGAATAAACGATAGAATATGCAAAACATTAAGCTATGCATCAAGTCTGCAGCACTATGCATAACCATTTTCTTTTCTTCATAGACATATAAATGCATTGTAGATAGAAGGGGAAAAATGATATTCTCAACTTAATAATTTTAAAGGTCTTGTAGTGAAGTACCAGTTGAATACGTCCTTTCATAGGTATACGCATACGGCTCTTTTCAGATCGTGATTCATCCATGCTAAGGGTTCTCTGAAATTTAGTGACTCTAGACTTGCTTGATAATAGCTTTCCTGAAAGATTAATTGATGAATAATAAAGTAAGTACTTGTCTCCATCCACGCTGGTTACTGCAAACGGTATTTTTTGTGATCGAGGTGAGAAATTGCCACCAGTTACATTCAGCACAGCAAGAAAGCCTTCAATTTTCTGCAAACAGAAGGCAGTACAAATACAAGAACAGACAGGTTACTCAAATCATGCCAATTTCTTAGGAAATTAATGCATAAAGGAGAGGCTCATGTACAAGAATAATGCCAACCTGACTAACTTTCCCAGATAGTAGGCGACCAGATAACAAGGATTCCTCGAATGAACCAACCAGGGACCTTCTATTTGGCAGTCTACTCACCGTTCCACATAACTTGGCATGATGAGGAGGAAAGCTGCCAGGATGAGTCCAATACTCTTTCATATCAATCATATTATCAGGAGTAAACAGGTCAGCCTTTTCCAGCAGATTGTTGGAATTGAGCTGTGATTTACATGGCATCTCCTGTGCAGATAAAATGCCTTGACAAGTTCTGTTGAGTGATTGTTCCGCATCATTAAAAGTCAAATTGTCATCGTCCAACATAATATCAGTATTTCTGCATCCTTCCAAATTTTCATTTTTAGAAGACTTTTTACCCAGAGGAGACAAAGGGAAGGGAGGTGATGACACCTTTTGTTGAGGTATAGACAATGCTGCTGTTCGGGGCCTTACTTTAGTAGTTTCTTTAGAATCATTAAGTGCTAGGGATGATTTGGACTGCTTATAAGACCATGGCTCTGCATGTTCACAATGCAAAGGGTCAAGACTAGATACAATATGGTTTATAGTAGATTCGTTACAGGATGAATTCCTAAATTCCTGAAAACAAGACGAAGGCCAGAACATGGAGTCAACATTGTTGTAGTTTCCAATATGAACCTTCTTATACTCATGTGAAGAATTAGAATTATCATCACCAGCCTTTGAACAACTTCGATAAATACCACTACCAATGTCCAGGGAATCACCTTTAAAATGATCTGCAAGCAGCATCCCGTTCAAAGGTGACAATAACCGTTTTCTGACTTGTGACTCAGATGCTGCAGTTGCATCCCTGGTGACATTAAACACAGTTGACGAATATCCATTTCCACCAAAACCATTAACCTGAGGAGTTGATGTTCTTATTTCAAAACCTACAGTCCTAGAAATAGGTGTCTGCACAGTTTGCCCAGCATTGACTGACAACCTGCCAATTTGTTCCATGGGGTCAATCTTCAATTTGCCATCTTTACACATATTTGAAATGTATGATTCTTTTGAAAGCTCTAGAACATTTTTCCTCTCAGAGTTGAGTATATCAATTTGCATTCGATTATCTAGGTCGTCTCCGGCCAACAAGTTCAACTCATAGTTGCTTATGCTGGCAATTATAGGTGCAGTTTGCATAAATGTGCCTAGTGATGATGTCACCTCCTCAGCAGTGCAGCCTGAAGGCACCTGTGGTAACCCCATTTTTTAGTTTTTGAGCAGGGTTCTTCCAAATTTTTTATAAGGAATCACTTCTTGACCTTACTATCTTTCATCATCACCATCTTGTAAGTGTATTCATGCATGAGCATTGCTACATTCACGTTTCAACCATACTCTCAAAACCACACAGTCTTAAATAAATGGATTCCCTCCAATGAAAATAAATATTATTAATCAGACTTTACAGCATCATCAGGCTATAGGCGCTCTCCTGCAGAAATGAGCAAATTATTGATAAGTTTCTCTTCATACAAAGTGCAAACATAACTATATTAATTACATAAAAAATCTGCAACCTTCAATAGTTAGTCCTCATCTTATTAGATTTCTTACTCTTTTTTAAGTACTAAATTGCTGAATTTGAATTATAAATTATTCTCCAGAAACGATAAGAAGGAATATTAATTCACAATAATACCCTTTAAGAAACCCCCAAATGATTCCCCAGTATGCCAATCTATGAACCAAGACAACCAATCCAATAAACAACAAGGGGAAAAATCACTAGTCCAAAAGTGTCATTTCCATGATCTGGATTGAAAAAAATAAATGTGAAGCACATCATTGTAGTTGTTATTCCTTAAATGCAGTATCCTCCTCCTATGTTTCTCTAATCCATGTTGACACAAAGAGCTTAAAGCACCGAACCAAAAGGGTGTTGAAGTATGATGAAAATTAAAGAAGCGGCAGAGCCAACGAAAGGAACAAACTTTGCAAACCCCACAAAATGAAGGGTCTAAGAATTTCCTTCTTCTTGCTCCTCCTTGACGATTATTGTGTTGTTGAAGCTCCCAATTAGAATTAGCAATTTCATCTTCTCTCACGTAAAACGTGGGTTGGGTATTATGCATTGGTGGATGATGATGATAATA
Organism: Canavalia gladiata; assembly: GCA_037954105.1. NCBI lineage: Eukaryota > Viridiplantae > Streptophyta > Magnoliopsida > Fabales > Fabaceae > Canavalia > Canavalia gladiata. The sequence continues at coordinate 53,033,782 of CM075659.1, read as the reverse complement.
TTGATTCGTAGCAAAACGTTTCTATAAGCAAACAATTTGTGGGGCATGGCTTAGCCAGAATTTTCTGGCTGTCTGCGTTTGTACTTTGAAAACCACAACTTGCAAAAAGGAAACCACAAGTTGTGTTTTTTGTGTTCAAGTCAAGTTGCGGTTCTCTTTTTGTGTCTCTGCCCGTGACATGTGTCAAACCATGTCAACACATGCAAAGAGCATCTTTATATTTTTAGCACCATAAATTTACCTTCGTATCAAACCATTCCACAAAAATATATACCCAACAACAACACTACTCTTTCTCATTATCATCATATCAGCTGCCGTTGCGTATTTTGATTGGAAATGGAAACAAATTTCATCCATTTGCTTATTATATATTGGTACGCAAGTTACGTGTCTTTTTTGAATCGGAATATTAAATTTAAAATATAAATATGTTAACTATATATTTCTAAATTTAATAAAAATATATTAACTGTAATGCAATTAATAAAAATTCATGATCACTTACTAATTTGAAATATAAATTTAATGTTTGTTGACTTAGAAATCAAATGCATACTTCTTATGGATCAGAAGGAGCCGTGGCTTCCCCAAACTTTATTTTATACTTGTCATATATACAGCATAATCCAATACACCAACTATTGATTTCCAGCTCATTGGCACGTATAAAATGACTTTCAATAAATATTACAGGATATTTTTTAGTTATCTTTTTTTACAAATAAAATAATCAATCAATAGAAATACCATTAAATCATAATAAAATAATTCTAGCAATATATTTAAGTGACTCTTAAATTTCAAACTAATAACAATACTAGTTTAATAAACATATAAAAAATATATTGGTAAAAATATTTAGTTATTATAGAAATAAAAATATTAATAATTAGATTTTATTTAAATAATTAAATTTTAAAAAATAAATATTTTTAAATAATTATATAATTATTTACTAACTTTTAATTTTGGTGTGGTTTATACATAATTGTATAGGATCAAAATTTATTATTTTCACATTGTTAAGATGAGTATTGTTATCATTACGTATGCCCTCTGCATATGTGATCATAAAAAAAAATTATCCTCAAGTATTCCCTAAAATTGTGTGTAGAAGGTTTATTGGATTAGAAATAATTTTGTTGTTTAACTATTTTTTATTTAAACTTGCAAAATAAATTTCTTTCAACCATGTTTATAAGAAAAACTTGTTTTATTTGGGTTTAAGACAGTTACATATGTGTAGGTACGTATATACATATGGGTACGTGTGTTACGTGAGTAGTATGGTTTGATTAAATTAAAATTAATTACAAATTCAAATATCTTAAATTATATGTTCTTAAATTTAGGAAAATTAAATTATTATAAAATTTAATAAAATATAATATAAAATTATATCTCTAATGAGAAAACAATTTATTTCTATATAGATATAAATTATTAAGGCAAAATATAAAATATTTAATTATTTATTACTTTAAAATAAATATTTGGTTAAATTAATATGTTGATTCTTATAGTTTCATCAAATTTTTAATTAATTTCTTATAATTAAAAATTTGTTAATTAACTTTTTATAATTTTAAAATTTATAATTAACTTCTTCATAATTAACATTGTTAAATTTTTGTTAAATATAAATGATATGATGTTTTTTATTTCGTTACTTATATATTTTCTCTGTACTATTACTTATTAAATTCTAGTATTATTAATTTTGGTAACTCATATCTTCCCCATGTCCGTATTTATCCCCAAAAATTAGGCCATTTTGCTAAATTATTTGGCAACCCAAGAAATTAACGTAGATGCTAAATTAAACTCAACAATAGTGTTGGAATCAAATCAGGAATCAAGTAAAGCAGAAGAATATAAATCATAAAACGGACTTCAGCTAAACCATTCTATCATTAAATCATATAAAATCAAACAAAAATATTATAAAATCCTGTTAATATGAAATCATACAAGAAAGAATGTCCGGTTTGATTAGTCGTGGGAAAACGAAAATCAGCCGGTGCTGTTTTTAGCTAAATCTAGCTTTAAGTAATAAAATATTAAGTTCAGAGAAAAAAATACCGAAGATAGGAAGATACTGAATCGATTGAATCAAAATTCAAATTAAAAAAGGATAATCTATAGTACAGCAGAATTCTAGAGATCAATTTTATATTAGTCACTCTAGTTTCACAAAATGAAAGATAAGAATGCCTTCAAACACATATTTATTCAGAATAAAAAAAGATATAAAAGAAAGATAAGATTGCAAATCTATCATGAGAGGTGAGAGAAAATTGAGAGAGAATGACGAAAGACGAACCTGAAAGAAGAACGTAAAAGAGAGCATCGAGCGAGTATGACCGAGAGACTAAAAAATGTATGGAATGTCGTCATTATGTGAGCATGAGAAATTTATAAATTCTGCCTAATTTAGTGAAATTTATAATTTTCTCATTTTTTGTTTATTAAAATGTCTCCTTAAAATTTATAATTTAAGTTCTATTAAAAATATATTTAAATAAGATATTTTAATATTTAAAATGTTAAATTTTTCTCAACCATTATTTTTTTTTGTTCAATTTTTTATACTTTATATTTATTAGGTAATATATCTTACGATGGATTGGTGTCAATATATGAAAGAAAATATTTTAATTTTTAATTGTAAGTTAATACCGATGAAAATATATGGCAAAAACATTATAAAAAAAAACACATATGGTAAGTTTTAATTAAAACAGTCTATATATATAAAACAATGATAAGTGAACTGTGTATAGCAAGAAACACGAAAAAGACACTGTTTCCTTGGTTTCATCAGATCCCCTATTGTATTAACTTAAAATTTGCAATATGTGATATCTTTTTTTGTTAAAAAAAAGGAAACATAAAAATATGTTGAGTTGAAATAATAAGAGAGAAAATTGAAATTTTAATGATAGTGCATGTACAAATCTTGTAAGTTGATATATATATATATATATATATATACGCTAATTTCTTATTAGACATATCATCAAATAAAAGTTGATAATAGAAATAAAAATATATATTACCCATATTTAACTAGGATTTAATGGTATTATTTGTTAAGAATTTAATTATAAAAAAATTTTAACAATTTTTTATCTTATAAATTAAATCCCTAGATTAAAAAAATAATTTTTTTATTTAAGATAAAAATTTATTATATTTAAAAATTATTTAATATTTAGTTTAAGCAATTAAAATTATTTAAACTTTTATCTTTAATGTTTGTTAACTTATATAGAGAACACATGACAAAAATGAATGAATCAAATTAAATTGATTAGATTTTATTTGAATATTAAACAAATATTTTTATTTTAATAAATTCTATTTTTGGTGATCTTTAAAACTGTATATGTATAATAAAATTATTTATATTTTACAATCTCACCTGATTAATTTCTACAATGTAGTACTCGGATTACTTTTAATACCGTTAAATATACGGATCGATTAGTAAGGATTGATCCAATTTAATTAGAAGTTTTGAATTTGAATTCTATAATTACTTTCAATAAAAATACTTATAATCTAGATAAAAAAAAGAAAAAGGTTCTTAATTTAAACAATGTAAAATCATATTTCACATAATTTGACTTGTTTATACTTCTAAGTAATATCTTATGAATAATTATTTTTAAATATTAATAATTAAAGAAATATAAATATTTATAAACAAATAGTTTATTTAAATTTTTATATTCAAAATAATATTTTTTTTGTTAAATTTCTTTTTCATCTAGAAAAATAATTTATCCTCCATTAAAAAATTTAAAATTAGTAAGATTTGGATTAAAGATAATAAAGTTATAAATATTGATTTGTAATAAAAATCATGAATTATTTTTCAAAAATATGATTTTTTTTAAACATTCATCTAGTATGGATATATTTTTATTATTTATTTTGAGAATATTTTTTGAAAAGCACTTCTAAAAAAATTTAAAAATTAATATATTTAAAAATATTAATATAAAAAATATTCACTGTCAACTAATTAAAAATTGTCCTAAATATAACTTTTTAAAATAAGCATTACCTTCATATTCTAATTGATATGATATACAATAATAAAGAAATTAAAGAATAACTTTGAATATTTAAGAAACGATAAATGATTCAATTAAAAAAAAATCAGTGGCTACCTAATGACAAAATCAAGATCCAAATAGCAAAATTTCAGTATCGGCATACTAGAATTGCTAAACAATTCCTTTTGTACATAATATAGTTCTAAATAAGAATTACTAAAAAAATTTAGCAAAAACTAACATATCTAATTAATAATTAATGAAAATGAAAAAATATTCTTAATATTTTTATATGATCAATATTTATCTTAATGTAAGGGAAAAAATCTTATTAAAATTTGTATTTGTCTTTTTTACTACTTAAATATTATGTTACTATTATTAGATAAAAATAAATGCAATTACCAATCATTGGGGTAAAATATAATCTTAAATAAATTTTTGAGAAAATGATTTTTTTTTCTTATTTTAAAGTATATATTTTGAGAAAAAAATAATTATAATATATATATATATGATATTTGTTTGCAGTTTAATTCAATTTAATTAAAATATATTATAAAAAGGAAATTAAATTAAATTTTTTAGATTCAATTCTTTTATTTGTTATTTTTATTTTAAAAAATTAGCAACAAAGATAAGTAGAAAAAAATAAAGTAATAAATTTACAATTTTAAAATTAACATTGATTACACATTATACGAGAGATTAAAATTATCTAATTAATAAATATTAAATATGTCAATAACATAAAAAATAATATTTATACTTAAATATATTTTAATATAAAATTTAGATAAATATATAAATATATAATGATAATTTAAAATTTTATATACATTAATAAGTATATATTAAATAATTTATTTTTTTTAATATTATAAATAGAATTTAAACAACAAGTAGATACAGTATATTATTAATTACTAAAGGATAAAATTAAATTTAATCTAGTTTAGATTAATTCAATTCGATTATATATATATATATATATATATATATATATATATATATATATATATATATATATAGGATCAAATTGTTTTAAAAATAATTTTTTTAGAATTATTCTGCTTAATAATTTTTATAAATAATTAAATTTTATTAATTTAATTGTTAAATTAATAAATTATATTATATAGATTATTTTTTAAAAAATTAAAATTTAAAAAATATTTAATATTTTATTCAATAAATTTAAGTTAATTGATATTATAAAAGATATATTATCTGTTATATTTTTTAAATTATAAAAAAAATTTAGAATGATGTATATTTATTTATTAATTTAACAGTTGGTTGATGAAATTTAGTTATTGATAAGAGTTATTAAATAAAGTAATTTTAAACAAAACTATTTTCGAAATAACTTGATATATATATATATTATATTAAAAAAATTATTAATTTTTTTATAATTGTTATTAAAATTAATTAATATATTATTTTTTAAGAATTTTACTACAATATTTTTACATTTATTTTATTATCTAAAATCAATATTTTTTTATTGTATTGATAATAAGAAAGTTGTAGAAAAATTAAAAGAAAGGTTCAATTGATAAAAAATAAACATGATAAAAAAATATGTGTTTATAAAAAATTTTATTTGTTAATTTTAATTAAAGATAAAAGTGAATAAGACCTTTTTTGATAAGAGTTTATGGTTTAGCTTGTTTAATAAATAAATAAGTTTAAGTTTGTTAAAAAAATTTTAAATAAACATGTTAGAGTTAAATTTATAAAAAAATCTATTTAACCTATTTAGAAATTTATTTATTTTTATATATTATATATTTATACTTATTAAATTTATACTTATTAAATTTATTTTAATATATTATATTTATATAGTATTTATTTTAATATATTTTATTTATATTTAATATATATATACATATATTAGATCTATTTAATGATTTTTTACCTTACAAATTTTTTTAATCAATCATAAACTTTAAATTTGTTTATTATCATTTTTTAATATAAAAACAATCAAAATCTAATTCAATTCTACCTACTTTTATTTTTAATTTTAACATTTTGATGATAAATGATGAAATTTATCATAGATCAACTATTAAATGTTGAACAAACATAAGTTACAAGATATATTGAATAGTTGTGATTATTTTTGTTAGTTTAATTAAATTTTTTATTTTTAAAGTATTTTTAATTTTATCATTTGATCCCTCATTATTTTTAAACAAATTTTTTATAATATATTTTTCTTTATCAAATGATTTTTTTCTATTTAGTCTATTAAAATTTTAAAAATTTTCATTTAGTTTGTTTAAATATCATAATTTTTTTATTTAGTCTCGTCAAAATAAAGAAATATATGAAAAACTTATGTATTCAAAGCGATCAAATAAAAAAATCATTTTATAACAAAAAATATTTTGAGGGATTATTTTGTAAAAAAAATATAAAATATAAAATTATAAATTTTTGAGGGACAAAAAACTTAGGAAATGCTAGATTAATTTTTTAGTTTTTTATTTTTAAAATATTATGTCAATAAAACAATTTTCAGAAACTATTTTTTAAAATGAAGTGAAGGAAAGTAAATAAAGAAAAGAAGGAGAATAATGAAAAATTATAAATAATAAAGATCTGAAAATAAAAAATCAATAATAGATTAAAATAGTTTTATTTTTTAGTTTTAAAAATTAGAAAAGACATTTTATAACATTTTCTAAAATTACTCCGATCAACCATTTTTTTTTCAAGATTTTTAATAAAAGAATTTATCTTCTCTAAATTTTATTTTAAAGGGTAAACAAATAGGCTTAAAAGGTATTATATTAAGGAGCATTAATTTTTGTCCCTACTAAAAGGACCTTTTAGGTTTTAGAAAAGTATAAATAAGCCTGTCATTATGATTAATTGCATTAGGTTTTAGAAAAGTATAAATAAGCCTGTCATTATGATTAATTGCATTGATCGTAGTTGGGAATTCAATTGTCTCATTAATTTTTTTGAGATGAATTGATTTTATTTTTAGCACAAGTAAAATATATTTTTAATTTTTATAAATAGGATCAAATTTAATTTTAATTTTTAATTTTTAATTTTAGTTTTTATTTTATACTTTTTAAAAATAATTTTATTATCATTTAATATAATATATATCTGAACATATATCATTTTCCATTTTATGATAATTATTAGCTCTAATATAATTAAATACATGTAGCATCTTTATAAAATGATAACAAAGATTTTTTTCAAAATTTATAAAAATAAAAACCAACAATTTAAAAAAAAAATTAACCATATTTATAAGAATTAAAAATTTATTCAACCCTTTTATCGCGCTTCAAGTGATTTTCCTAACATGCAAGTAAATGAAATTAAGGGAGATGAAGCATTACTACAGTAAATCCGACAGCACTTCTTTAAAAATCATTCACTAGCTAAATAAAGGACATTTCCAAGGTCCTGAAGAAAAAGTACTCCCAGAAACTGTACAGCAGAGAATTTAATCCTCTAAATATACAAATGTAAGGATCCCCGTTGTAGATTATACAGCAACAACTTTATGCCAAATGAAATATAAAAAATAGGTGCAACGCGAAAAAAGAAAATTGAAAACCATTGCGAATGCCAAAAAGATGTATCAAGGCCTAAAACATAGCTTTCCTCATTCTAGGATGCCAAAATCAAAAGAAACTGATTATTTGCTCCTAAATAACAAATCCATAGAAAGTCCAACTGTTGATGGCTTGAATGGACGCATGAATTTCCATGATGATGCTATCTGAGAGTCTTCTTTTTTAGTTTTAGTCCCTCTGTAAAGTCCTGCAGCAGCATGACTTCTAACAGGTCCAGGTGGTTTTGAATTAAATATCCCTGAACCAAAAGAAGTGTCAGGGGCACCAAATGAAACAGGTCCTTTATTTGATGCATCTTGTGGATATCCAACAGCTCCATCTTGATGAGGAGGGGGAAATTTCTCACTCTTGCTTTTGGCATTTGCATGTGTCACAACTCTCCACCTCTGAAATTCAGTGAGAAAACACATGTACTGTTGCTCAGGGCAGCATGTAAGAGCTTAATTTACCACAAATATCATCAGATCAAACAAAATTTTCACAATGTTCTATGTCCTTAATAAAAAAGACATCAAAAATATATTTTAACTGTCAGGGACTCAGTAGACATGATCAGCGAATCCAAAGTAAAAAATGCTAAAGAATCTAGGACTCAACTCTCAAGTTTCAGACAGCTTGGTAATTTATAAATATTGCCAACCGTGCAAATGATAAGGTTTCAAGGCATTTTTATGTCAGCTTGAGTATGTAGAGTAAAACAAGGAAGCTGATACTTAAAATAGTCATGAAAGGGTATGTTAGTCCAAGGATATTATAGTGTATTTAAGATATTGAATTATTCATTCAAGTGCATGACATGCACGAACTTGGGTTTGAAGGAATAGGAAACTAAAAGAAACATAGCAAAATCAGTGAAGCAAAGAGAATAACAAACATAACTATGCGTCTGACTTACATCTAAGTTTGTTTGGATCTCTGCATTGGCTTCGGGGGCTGGAATAGCCCGACCACGCTCTCGTGCTCTGACTTTTTTGGCACCATCAACTGCACTAGCTTTTCCATTTAGAGCCTTTTGCCTGAGGAAAAAATGAGAACCATCAATGAGCACCTGGACAAAATCAGTCCAGAAGTTATTATGGAACAGGAGAAGAGAACAAGAGGACCTCCTTGCTTCTTCATCTCTCAGTTTTACATCCAATTCTTTGCTGGGAGGATACTTTGGCAAACTCGATGGTTCACAAGCATAGGGCTCTGTTGTAAAGAACTGCAGATAGAAAACATATATGAAATGTGTTGCATCTCAAATATAAGGTTAATACACAGTGATCACTCACTTCACTATTTAGGGCAGCTGAGGCAGTGCCACGTTCATCAGGATCTATTGCAAGAAGAGTTTCAATTAGCTGTAGTGATGATGGGAGGAAATCCTTGAATGTTTCTGAGATGCAACGTTTATATGGCTGCTGGGGTTTAAAGATTGTAGCATTGGGCAATCTATACTTCCTCCAATATTCTTCAGATGGAGATCCACACAACTTAAATATTTTGTGCAGTTGTTCAACCTAGTCCCAAGCAACCCAAAAGTCAGTCATGTATCATCCTGAAAATACTCATTTCAGGAGCAAAAAAAGAAGAGGGATATTGGAATGCAGATGAAGATATATATTGTGAAGGTGAAAAGGTGGAATCAACAGCAAAACAGAAATACTACAATGTAAATACCACAAAGGGTACTACGGTATTCACACAGAAAGGATACCTAAACTAATTACACAGGACTCTCAGATAATAAACTTAACGGCTATCATTTTCTGATGTTTCTCTTTCATTTGTGTTTAATACGGTTTCTGTATTTTAGTTGATAAAAACTAAATCTGGTTCATCAAGATAGCAGGTTGGTGCCATCAACAAACAAACTAAAAGTTGATGACACAGCCCAACACAAGCCCCTCTCTTACCCAACTTGGTGTCTAAGAGAACTTTCCAATAAAATGGCCACTAAAAAATATACTGCCTGTGCACAAGGCCTCAGCAGTGATTCTGGGTAAGGAGAAAGTTGAATTACAAGCGAACTACTGCAACAAGACCAGTACTTGAAATATTTGTCAACTGATTAGAAGCATCACAAATTCACAAAGAGTATCCAAAAAGCTAAAGTTTAGACAACAGCACTTATAAACAAGATGAAGAGCAATACCTCTGTTCGGCCAGGCATGATTGGCTTTCCAGCAAGCAGTTCTGCCATGATGCAACCAGCACTCCAAAGGTCTATACCAACACCATAAAATGTAGCCCCAAGAAGAAGCTCAGGGGGACGATACCAAAGGGTCACAACTCTGCTTGTCATCACCTGCTTTTGCTTAGGATCATAGAAAGTTGCCAGTCCAAAATCTGCAATTTTAAGCATTCCTTCATTGTCAATAAGCAGATTGGAACCCTTGATATCACGGTGCAACACTCCTCGACTGTGGCAATGCTCAAGACCAGAGAGTAATTGCTTCATAAAGCATTTGACCTGTCACAGAGAATATACTGAGAAACAAATCAGCCTTTCAGTATGAATTTTCCTTTTACTTTGTAATATGAATGACTGCATCTTCCTCCTAGTTTTACTGATAAATTAAAAAACATCACTTCTTCATACGACACCACTAAGTACTAAGTGTCATAAACTCCATGAATCAAGAAATAAGCCTTTTGTGATTTAACATTCACATTGCAACTGTATATGATTGTAAAGTCACCCACTCCAAGTAATATGCAAACTCTGTTTTCCACTTAAGCTAGGGGTAGATTAGAAATAAAGATTATAATGTCTTCACACTAACAAGTCTACAAGGCTTCTCAACATGCACAAAATATTAATATTTGTTGAAATATAACAGTAGACTTACTTCCTAGAAGTAAATTCTTTCAATCAGAATGGAAAGAAAAAATATTCCTAATTAAGTAATAATCTTGCTTTATGGAGAGACAATAAAGGAAATTTCAAAGTAGTAGCAACATGGTCAAAAGTAATTTAAAAACACCATGCGAGAAACTCAGGACATCAAGGAATCGTGAAATTGTGACATAAATACAAACACATATATGCTTGGAATTGTGCATGGGACCCAACATCGCCTAGAAAGCTCTAGGATTAAGATCATAAGGCCCACAATCAAGGAAGAAAATTAATCTCAAAACAAATGAAAGGTCTTTCAGTTTGAATCATATCAAGGCAACAAAATCACGACCTGGAAACACCTGAATCTCAAATTCACAGCATCCATGGTTGCAAACAGTTTCTACCACAAAACCAATTACATATCTCTTAAACCCAATCATAACAAAAGAATATACAAACCAGGAGCAAACACCAGCTTAAAATTGTGGTACCTGAGGTTCAGTGAACTTAACACCGTGGCCAGCAGCAAGCCCTGCAAGATCATGCTCCATGTACTCAAACACCAAGTAAAGACTACATGACATTCTAGAAGTAACCAAGCCCTCAAGCTTGACAACATTGGGATGATCAAGCCTCCTCAAAACAAGTATCTCTCTTGCCATGAACTTCACACTCTCTGGCTCCAAATTATCAAATCTAACTTTCTTCAAAGCCACAATCTTTCCCGTGACAAGGTCTCTAGCCTTATATACATTGCTATAAGTCCCTTGCCCAATCTGAACAACAACAACCCAAAATAGCACGGACTAAAAAAAGATCCATATTTTTTCATTTTTTAATAAAACAAAAAATAAAGAACAGTTTCGCAGATGGAGTTAGGTGAAGCTTGGAAGCACCTTAGCAAGCTTTTCGAACGTGTTGGCGCGACGAGGAGTCCAATCGCCGATTGCTTCGCCGGCGACGGCCATCAACCAAGACGGCCAACCCTGTTGAGTCACCGCGCATGGATCGAGCCTAGGTTTCCGGCGCTCCGGCGCCGGCAGAGTCACCGGAAAATCGCCGGTGTGCCGATTCCTTTCTCCCTGTCGAACCCTAACGGCATTATTACCTTCTTCGGCAGAAGCATCACGCTTGCTTCTCCGTCGACGGCGCAGAGCTCCGGCATCGGCCGGCGTCCCGAGCACGCAACCCATGCGTCAGGTGAGGCGGCGAACGGCGGAAACAGCGGCGGAGTACGTAAAACACATGGAATCAGAAGAACAAGCGAAAGCTAAGTTGCAGAAATCGCCGTCACGATCGGCAGCGAGCGACGGTGGTTTCTGGGAAGAAGGAAAAGGCCGGGAAAGAAGGGGAGAAGGGTAAGCTTTGTTTTGGGTGTTGCGTGATGAATGAAGGAGGAGTGAACAGGGTGCAGGGAAGGGTTTGATTGTGTGCTACGCATGCAGATTGAATAAACGACACAGCGTGGTGATGAAATAACGGAATTGCCACTGCGTCTGAAAGTCTGAGCTGGTGTTGTCAGTTAAATGGTGGCTGTGGAAGGAAGAGGCAGAAAGTCCAAAACGACACTGCATGATGACGTCATGGATTTTGGGACCAAAAAGGTCAAGGAAGGTGCTGTCGTAAAAGTAAAAGTGGAGAAAATTTTTGGCTTTCTTTTTGGTGGAAAAGAGGTTGCTATTTTATTTTTCTCTTTTTCTAATTCTCATTATTTGACTTTATGGTTGGGACCAGTTATTGCCATGTTTGAATTGATCTAAATTCTTTCAGGAATTTAGGTGCAATGATTTAATGGGCTACAACCAATGAAGAACGTAGTTAGCGGTTTCGATTGAATTCTCAAATTGAAATTTTTCATCAAATCTTCTGACAATTGAAATTACTTCCACCCACCATGCCGAACGTCATAAATTCTGCCTTCGCATTCATTGCTCGAAACAGAGTGGGATAGGAGTTCAAAACTTTTATTACCGTTTCGGTCCATGTAAATTTTAGGGAAACAAATGTTGATGTACATTTCAAATTAATGATCTCAGTTTCTTTTTATGCGCGTGATAATCAAATTTTTATTTATTTTTATCTATCTACTTTAACTTTTTTATATATCATTATATTTATTAAATGTAATAAATGAAGAAAGATAAAATTAAAATTTAAATATAAGAAATAAATATCTTTTTTAAAAAGTTAACATCAATTATATTTATTAACATTTATATTTTTTCTTTTTCTCAACATATAAAAGAACGAATAATAACTTTGTTTAGATAATATTAAAGAAGAATAAGAAATAAAAAATAAATTATTTGAATGGATAGAAATATTAGAATAAAAAAAGAAAAAATAAAATAAATTTTATTTTATATAAATTAAAAAAATTAATTTAAAATTTTAAAAAATATTATTTACTTTTTTAATTTATTTTACCCATCCAAAAATATAATCAAAAAATGCTTTCACTTATTTGTTTATTAAAATTTTTAAGAAAATATTAATTATTTTTTATATATACTTATATGTTTATTCAGTTACTATAAACTCTAATAAATAAATAAAGATAAAAATAAAAAATAAATTAAGAAAATAAATAAATTTTTAAAGTTAACCACATTGATTGTATTTATTAAAATTTATGTTTCTTTTTTGTCTGGATACATGAAAAAGAAAGGAGGAAGTATTTAAAAATAATAATAATTAAAATGTTAAAAGAAAAAAAAAATACTTTCCACTTAATTATCTTCTTATGGGAGAGGAATATAAAAATGTAAGGTTGACAGAAAATAATTTTTTATATAAAAAAAATTGATTCAAATAAAAAAAATTCTATCTTTTTTCAACTTTTCTAATTTTTTTTTATTTTTTATATACAAATAATATGTAAATGTATTTGATAAAAATAAATGGATAACTTAATTAAAAGTGTAAGAATTAGTTAAAAATTTAAAAGTTAGTTAAAATTTTTGAAAATAAAAATTGAAAGTTTAAAGTTAAAAGTTAATATAAGTTAGCATTAAACTATTTTTTTAATTAAAAATATATTAAAATTTAATTAAGTATATTTATTTATTTACATGAAAAATTATTTTTATTTTATATGAATAAATTAAATAACACATAAAAATAATTATTTTTATAATTTTAAATTTTTATAAAAAATTTTAATATTTTATTTTAAAAATAAAATGATAATATAATAATAAAACAAATAATATATTAAAATAATAATTTTAAATATAATATTTTATAACAATATAAAAATTATTAATATTATTATAAAAATTATATGATATTATACATAAAAATAAATAAATAAATGATCAGATTATAAAAATTATATATAAAAAAATACATTAGGTTGGGAATAGAAAAACTTAAAAGCTAATACTTTTTAAAAATCTTAGCAACATTTCAAAAACTACCGTAGCTAATAAAAAAATTAATTTATAAAACCAAATTGAAATATTTAAAAAAATATATGCTAATAATTTCAACTTTCATTTAACTGAAAAATTGTTTTAAGTATACTTTAAATGAAATATAATAAATATAATATATAAAATAATAGAAAAAATATGAAATATAAAAAATAAAAATATATTAAGATAAAACATGTTAACTTGTATGATATTCAAATTTCTAAATTTTAATGTTATTCTTTTTATGTTAAAATTGTTATTTAATTTTTTATGAATTCATTTTCTTATAAAAAAATAATATACCAAAATTAATATATATTTTCCAAATTTTAAAAGAACAATTAAAAGGTAATAAAAATAATGAAAAAATATAATAAAAATACTTTTTAACAAGATTTTTGATGTTTAATTTTATCCATATGTTATTAATAAAAAAATTATATATAAATTTTTATTATGTATATTTAATACATTTTAAAAAAATTTAATATTTGGTCATGTAAAATTGCCAGCAACGATAGTCAGAAATCTAATGAATGCATAATTTCAAATTTTCTTACATGTTTATAAATGTTTTGCTTAATTTTTAAATGAAGTAATATAAAGTTTTACATTTAACAATTAAATGCATTTACTTATGTTCAATACTATTATGAAATAATAAAAGAATTGTTAAAGTAATATTTTAAAAAAACTGCCTTGCTCTTAATTTATAATGACATATTGACATATTTGGAGGGGCCTAGTGACTATTAATTTGTAGAATAAGAGCCTACTGAGGCATAAGTCCTTGCTCATCACTATTTGGGTAAACTAGTCAATCTGCATTTTTCTGTCATTTTTGCTACTTTTTATACATTATAATTAGAATAGAAATCTTAAGGCGTGATGTAGACAAGTGATGAAATAATTAATTGAAACATAAATATTCGGATATAATATTTATGATTAGATGGTGTTTGTTAATTAATGTCTTTCAAACATTAGTTAAAATTATTTAATATTTCATATTAACTATTTGTCTACTTGTTTAAAGAAGTATTGAAGTTTTTTTCACAATTCTAATATTTATACTTTTACTTTTATTATTAACTATTAATTTCAATTTAACTTTGTAAATTAACATTAATTAATTATTTAATATATATGCAATGTGTTAATATTAATAAAATTATATATTTAGTTTTATATATAAATAATTGATAATGTAATATTAAAAACTTAGTATAAGTAACATTTATTTTCATCAAACAGATTCATTAATTTTCATTTTACTTGTAGGATGAGATTGAGGTCAGTTTCTCTCGTTTCTCTACAACATTTTCTAGAACATAATTTTTCCTTTGGTTTGTAACTCAATTATTTTTCTAAAGATTATATCAAAACATCCAATAACTGTATCTATTATTGTTTTTGGTTTGCTATTAATGTATTTTAAAAATATGGTTGTTGTAAATTTTAATATAAGTATTTTTTTATCATTTAAGGTTATTAATATTTTTATTTATATTAAAATATTTTATAGAATTTTTTTATTATGTTATTAATCTATTTTACTGATATAATTTTCCTTATAAAAATTAAGGATACAACAAAAAAAAAATTAACAAATTTTACCTTAAACTTTTAAAATGATAATTAAAAATAAATAAATAAATAAGCATATAATATGAAAATAATAAATACTAAAAATTATAATATTAATATTTTAAATATATTTTTATCAAAAGATATTATATATAATATTTTATTATGTATTTTTAACTAGAACCGATAAAAAGACGATCCGATTCAACCTGATGCATGTAGCGGTCACGACAAAAAAGGTTTCGAGATATATTTAGATTTTTAAAACAACAGTTTAAGTTGGCTTATATTAAAATTAATTTTTAAAATTTTTTAAAATATTACTTTAAAAAAAGAGAACAAATTGTATTTACACAAGCAATTAAAAATTAAGAAATTATTTAAGAGCATGGAATACATATAACATTAAAAATAAATCTAAAAATAATTATACATTAAAATCGATAATAAAAATTAAAAATTATCAATTTTAGATTTTAAAAAATAATATCATTTAAGAATTTAAAAAATAATAATAATGTGACAGTCCAAATAAGTACAAATCAATCCTTACTTACTAAACCTGTTCGAATAATATATCAAGATAGATCATAAAAAAATCAAAATATGTTCAAATTTTAAAATTTAAAGGTTAAATTCTCAAATTGTACAATCTTTTTTAAATAAGTCCATTTTATCAGCTCTATTCTTAATGTACATTAAAAAAACATTTTAATATTTGGTCATGTAAAACAGTCGAAAATCTAAGCTATGAATAATTTCAAAAATTTTACATGTTTATAAATGATTTGCTTATTTTTAAATAAATAAAACATTAAATTTTTTATATTTAAAATTAAATATATTTACTTATATTCAGTATGCTTATATGTTAAAATAATATTTTAAAAATAATGCCTTGCTCATAATTTAAATTGGCATATTTGGAGGGCCCTCTTTACTGTTAATTTATAGAATACGAGCCTACTAAGACATGAGTAATTGCTTATCATTTTTTGGGTAAACTAATCAATCTGCGTTTTCTTTTATTTTTGCTACTTTTTATTCATTATAATTAGAATACAAATTTTAAGTGACATATAGACAAGTGATGAAATAAATAATTGAGGCATAATATTAGGATGTAGTATTCATGATTACAGGGTGTTGTTTACATGCAGTATTAATGATTACAGGATTACAGGGTGTTGTTTATATATTTTGTTGGGATAATTTGAAAAATAAAAAGAAAAAAAAATTGGATGGATAAAAAATAAAATAAAAATATAATAAAAGATAAGATATTTTAATAGAAGAAAATAGAAAAAAAAAGAATTTTTTTTGTTATGGTTGGAATAAATGAAAAAATATATTAGTAGTATAATTTTTTATTTATATAAATTTTTAAAAATAAATTTTAATTTAAAAAATTTAATTTTGTTATTATATTTTTTAATAATATAATTTTTATTTTTTAAAAATATTTCATAATTTAAAATAAAAAAATTAATCCTTTATTTTTTTTTCAGGAATGAAAATGTTTATGTAAATTTTATAAATTTTAATTTTTTTATATAAAACAAAAATAAATACAAGTAAACAAGGTTAAAAATATAAAATTTATGTAAATTTAAAAATAAATTTTTTTCGTTCACTTTTTTCAAACCAAAAAATGGATATCTTATTACATATTTTTCATTTGAAGAAATATTGAATTTTTTTTTCATAATTCTAATATTTATATTTTTACTTTTACTTTCGTAATGAATATATTAATATGTTTATTAGAATCTTGCTTAAATATAATATGATAATTTTTATAGAAAATATTGAGTGCATAAAATTTGAGTAATATTTTTTTTATAAAAAAAAAGAATGATAAAATTTTCTTAAAAAGATTTTAAGTAGAGATGTTAAATTGGTCCATTGAACCTATTTGATCTTAAATGTTAATTCTACGTTTAAAGCCTTAATTAACAACCTTCAATTTAAGTGGGCAAGTCCTATTTTACTTTTTTTTATTTTATAATTTATTTTAAAATATAATTTTTAAATACAAATTTATGTAATCTTCAAATTAAATGGGATGAATGTGAGCTAACTTATATGATCCTATTTTATAACTCTTTAGTTTGTAACTTATTAAAAAGTAAGATTTTTTACATCTTTATTCACACAGTCTTTAATTTAGAAGTAGGTTTTTTAAATCCTAACCTACATAATCCTCAAATTAAGTAGAATGAGTATGAACTTATTCATTCGTCTCTATCTTATAATCATTTATTTTGTGATTCGTCTAAAAGTAAGATTTTTTAAACTTTAATCTATATCATTATCAAAATAGGTAGGTAGGATAAATGTGGACTAAATCATAGTTTATATTTAACTTTTTTTTTTCTAAAATTTCTTTCTTTCTCTTAGTTTTTCTCCCATTTCTTTATTTTTCTCTTTAAATATTCTTTTCAATATTTTTTATTATACTAAAATATTATTTTATTTATTTATTTTTCTTTTTTTAATTTTATATTTATCTAAATATTTTTTTATTTATCTGTAGAATTTTCTCCTTCTCTAATTTTTTCTGTTTCTTTCTCAATTTTTTTTAACTTGTTTATACTTTTATTTTTTCTTTGTTTATTTTTCTAATATATTTATCTTTCTATCTCTAAAATTATATTTTCTCCATATTCTTCCTTCCTCCTCTCTCTAAATTTTCTTATTCATTTTAATTTTTTATTATTATTTTATTTTAAGAGAGAAAAATAAACTAGAGAAGGAAAAAATTATAGAAAAATAAAAAATTGAAGGAAAAAAAATGAATCCTTTAAGCTAGCCCTAACCCATAGGATTTTAGCTCTATAGGCTTTATAGTGTGGACTTATGAGCCACTTTGATCTTAGCCATTAAAGTTAGGTTGGATTAGATGGACCAAATTAACTTATCTACTAGCAAGAACAGTTCTCATCAGAGTAGTAAAGAAAAAACAATTTCAAGGTAAAGCAATTTTTAGTCAAATTTTTTAAATGGGTAGAAAGATAGAGTAGTTAATATAATCATCTAAGTTTATAAAGTTAAACAGACTTTACCTAAACTTGCTGATATAGCAAAACTTGTTGTTAGAGAGAACCCGAGTGTCCACCTATATTATAGCATATTGGTTGGAGAAATTTGTTAAGGATAAATTGATCTTCTAACATTGGTTATTGCTCCTTTGTGACAAACTTGTTTTGATCTTTCATATACAACTATACGAGTAACGCTTCTTTAAAATTATAAATTATTTCGAACTTGTTGTATATTACTTATTATTTGTAGTTCTTTGGAGTTTACTTTTCCAATTCTTCACAAAGAGAATGACATGATATTAATTATAATTTTTTCAATTAATTAGATTCTTTTATTTTACTTGAAGTGTTTGCATTGTTTGAACCATTTTCAAAAATATAAGTATTTATGATTTCATCTTGTAACCTTTTTATTTCTAAACCAAAATTTACAATTGGTCATTTAGGATACTAATGATTTTTTATGTATGGGCTCACCTTAACCCATTTAGCCCTATGGGCTTTTTGACCCTATAGAGTTTTTATATCTAAAGCTTTTTGGTTCTATGGGTTTTATTGACCCTAACCCGTAGAGCTAGGATTAAATAGGTTAGAACTAGTATGAATACTTTTATTTTTATTCTATTTTCTTTTATAAAAGTTATTAAGAATAAAAATAATAATTAAAAAAAAAAGAAAACAACAAACCAGATACAAAAATTGCAGGAATAAAAGTAAAGGAGAAGGGAGCAAACAAAATAAGTAGAGTAAGGAAGAAGCAAAGTAGACATGTAAAAAGCAACAAGAGATGTAGATATCCAAATTTTCAAAACTGGAGTTTGTGCTTAAAAAAAGTAAAGCAAAGCACAAATGTAAAGGAAATAAAGGGAGTAGTTATAGGTTTTTTCAAGTTTCATATAACAAAAAATGACATGTAAAAAAGACAGATACGAGAAAGCTCCAAATTTGTTAATTAAGATTAATCCATTCTATAAAAATAGAATCAAGAGAAAAGGATTAGGATTTTTTTAAAAAAAATAAAATCTCTAAAAAGACACACATACACAATTCTTGGGGGTGAGACATCAATTTTGGGGAATAACAATATGAAGAAGTTTTAGGCTCAATTTTCTGAAATCCCTTCCATCATTAAACCTTCAAAAGGTAAGCAATTTTTTTCCACTAATTTATATATCTTATGTATGTTGTATGTCATGTGATTCTTAATATATGTCTAAGACATTATGGATACACACATGTATGGTCTCAATATCACAATATGCAATGTCAAACAAGCTTTTCATCCTTTTCATCATAATACCGGTTATAACAAAAATGAGACATTTGCAAAACTCCATATCAAAATAAAAATAAGTACAAAGTTGAAGATTAGAAAACACACACTCTTACATGTCACTCTCCTCCTAGTTCAATACAATACATATTAATGTTCATTTAGAAAACTTTTCAAGTAGTTCTAGAATAAACCCAAAATAAAAATCAAAGCAATTTTTTTTTTTGAAACCTTAGATTCTTTGGATTTTCATCCTTTCTTCCTAACCTCTCTAACCATCCTAGTCATGACCACCATTTCCCTTTCCACCGGCCATCAGATTCATCATCTTCATCATCCAAACCCATAGAAATAAAATTCTGGAAAAAAATAAACAAAAAAGAAGAAGTTAAGCAAATGATTTTTTTTAAATAACATTAAACTTTTCCCCCTCACCAGAGGCTAATCTTCTCATCGACTTCTACCACAACTCTGATGTTCGTTGTCATGGGCATGGCCATTTCAACCAACTAGCGACATTGCTTTCATGAAATTCTCTCGTTACTACCCGTTCCTCAACTACGCATGGTTGTTTTATTCTTCTCTCACAGTCTCCCTCCATATTTTAAACAAACCCACGAACAGGTCCATTTTTCTCTCTCACATGTCCAAAGTCCTCATCCTTGCCGAAATGAGTTTATCACCATCATCAACAGCGAGATTGTTGCCATCGTGAAACCTTTCCCTTCTTTCCCCATGTAACATTGCCCTCCCCTCACCCTTGTCCAAGACGTGAACTCTTAACCTCGTTCAAATCCTTAATTCCTTTTGTGTTCAAAAAATAAAAATAATTTATTTCTGTTCCTTTCAATTTAAGTTAGTAAAAATATAGGTTATTTTAATTTTCTTTCTAAACATTAAACATAACTACAAGGTTAGTATGGCCAGTGTGTTTATAATAGTTTAAGAGGTCTCAGGTTTAAATCCTAATGGTTGGCTCACCTAGATCAACTTAGCGGTTCCAAATTCAATCCTTACAAGGGTCGTTTTGGGCCAAAAATACAAAATAAACCCAGACTTCCAAACAAAAAATGGGCTCAGACTTCTTCAAACAAAAATAAGTCTAATAGAAACTAAATCTATTTCTTTTCAATAAAACCAATATCTCCTAATATATTTTATATATAGATTTAAAATAAATTATAATTTTTTTTCAAAAATGATAAAATAATTTTATTTTACATATGAATTTTTGTTTAAATCTTGTAAAATATATTTAAAATAAGATGTCGTTAAATTTTAAATTAAAAAAATTATAAAATAAAAAATTATTAATATAAATTTTTCCTTAATATTTTTGTAGAATAGATTTACAATAAAAATATTTAAAGTTTTAAACTCAAAATAAAAAAATCAAAAAGTTTTTGATATAATTTTTGTTTAAAATTTTAAAAAATTATTATCATTAAATCCTCAAATAAAATATGGTGAAACCAAATTTTTTTATATGTATAAAAATTGTAGAGTAATTTTGAATGATTTATTGGTTATTATTGAATTTTAAATTAAAAATTATGATTATAATATTCCTAAGAAAATAATATATTTTTTTCATCCTCCTTATACATATTTAAATAAAATTCTCTTAATTTAAATATTTTAATTATAAATCTCATGCAACAAACTTTAAACCATATGTATAACTTATTCTATCTTATTGTGTTTCAATAATTGTATGAATTTAAATGTAACATACGGTTGTCTTAAACCTTGTACATATCTAGATTTAGGATATTTTTTAAAAAAATTTTAAAAATTGAATTTATATTTATCATTCTATATTTAATTTAAATATTTTAATTATAAATCTTACGTAACGAACTTTAAACGTGTATGTATAAATTACACTATCTTATTGTGTTTAAAGAATCGTGTGAGTTTAAGTTCAACTTAAATTTATCTTAAACCTTATGTGACACGCTCGTCGCAAACGCGCAAAAATAATTTCTAGATTTTTCCCAAACTATTGGTATAGTATAAGGTGCAACCTAGGTCATATTCCAAAGACCATTTCATATTCTTAAGCAAATTAGGAGAAAATTAGAACAAGGGGATTTTGTAAAGATTGATATTGAGTTCTAAATGCAAAATACTGAATGAAATTAATTTCACTTAACAATTATCAACTCAAGGAATTCAGAGGCTATTTTCTTAACTAATCATTGATCACTAAAATCATGCATTGTGTTTATCAACCTAGGATCATCTGGAACCCCTAAAATGATCCTTGAATTCTCTACTGAGAAACCTCTCAGAATTTAATTGATTATGATCAATAAGATTAGTAACCACTTAATCTTTTATCTAAACCAATTTCACAATCAGAATTCAGTTGAAGTAAGTAATAAAATGAAAACCTTCAATTCAATTACTTAATTTCTACTCTTCAAACTTTTGGAAAATGATTTACCAATCAAAAACCAATTATAAATCAATTATGCATTAATCAAAATACGTCAACCGATCAAACTTTGATTAAAGAATAAAATTGAAGAATATAGTGAAGTAGAGTAGAAACCACTTAATAAGCATGTAAATAAAGATCAAGACCTCAAAGTTAAAATGAAAATAGCTTGAATCCTTGAATTGAAACTATAAACCTAGCCTTCCATGAAGGAGGCAAACTAACAACAAATAAAGAGGCAAACTAACAACAAATAAATCCTAAGCCTTCCATGTAGGAGGCAACTAACAATAAAGAAAAACTAAGCCTTCCATGTAGGAGGCAAACTAACAATAAAGAAAAACTAAGCCTTCCATGTAGGAGGCAAACTAACAAGAAAGAAAACCTAAGCCTTCCATGAAGGAGGCAAAACTAACAAGAAAGAAAGAAAGAAAGAAAATGGTATTGGAGTTAATCTCCAAAATGGTGTGTTTCTCCTCTTGTAAACCCTTCTATTTATAGAGGATTTTTGAGGCATCATCTTCAGAAAGTCACCAACTAGGATATTACTTTTCTACCCTTTTATTGCTTTCACATGGGCTTTGTTGAAAATGCAAAACACTTGAATTTTTGTCACCAATTAGCACAACAATTTTGACTTTCTTGCACCGCAATTTCGGATGTTCACATGTCCGAATTAGAGCTTGAATTCTGAACAAATGTTGTAGCCCGGATCTTAGCTGTCCAACAGATTTGATTTCATCTCAATATGACTTCTCTATCTCAAGATATAGCCGGATCTTTGCACACTGTTCAAATTCCACGTCAGCACCACTATCTCATCTTTTGAGATAATTTCGGAGTCCTAAACATCCCATTTAGAGTCTGTTCTTGCTTTGTAACTGTGGACACTTCTTTAAGCTTTCGTTCAAGACAGATTTCATGATTTTTGGATGTCTAAAACTCCTATTATGCTCAAAATACTATAATAGTGTCATTTTAATCGGGTAAGCAAAGAAATTCAATTAAACTTCATATGAACCCAAACTCATAAAATATGACAAAGACCACTTAATTGAACATATAAGAAGTCTTATTGAGATAAAAGTGAGAGATAATTATTTATGAAATTTATGCTTATCAAATTCCCCCATACTTATCTTTTGCACGTCTCGGGCAAACTTAAGTTAAGGATTGGTGACTATTTTTTTTTTATTTTTTTTTTTGAAAGAACATCAAAGTTTTGAGTTGATTTCTCAAGAATTCACAAAATTTCATGAAGCATTCTTTTATCACATTTTTGAAATTATTTAGAAAGGCAACTTTAATTTGAAAAATATAGATTGAGAAAGATAAAACCTCACATGATATACTCTGAATCTCTCAAGTGTTTGATTTGGTAAGTGTTTCTCTCAAATTCAATCCATGAAAGATGAACTATCATAGGTTTGCATATCTTCTACTTCTCTACTACTATGTACACATGCAATGCACAAATCAAGAGGTCTTTATTTTAGTTATAACGAGATTAGAAAGATGAAATGATATATTGAAAAGATACAATGTTAGACCAAGGAAAATGGTGAGGATTGAGAACTGAGTCTAAGTGCAAGTGTGAGAAACAGATATTACTTCTTCATTCTTTTTTTTCTTTTTTTTTTTCAATATAATAGTTTATTTATTAATTTCTTGCTTCAGTTTTTTTTTTCAACCATGATATTGATGAACACAACAATAATCTCCCCACACTTATTGAAACACTTATGGTATGATAAATCCAGTATTCCTCACCTTTTATGGTCAGACAAAGTTGTTTTTTTTTTTTGATTTGTGGTGAGCTAAAAAAAAGAAAAGGCTAATCGGCTCAAAGGGCTGATCAAAGGATAAAATTATATGGTTTGGTTATTTGGCCAAGTGGTTTGTTCAAGAAAAACAGTGCCTCAATCATTTTTGTACAATTCATGTGAAAATGTAGCTTCAAAAAGAATCAATGCAAGTTCTGAAGTAACATATTCCATGGATGAAAATCACACAAGAAAGAAAATAATAATAAGGCTCAAAATCTCACAGGTAATATATTTATCAAATCTAATTTATCTAGTTCAAATATGTGTTGTCAAACTAATTAATCTCGAAATGTAAATCATTTTGCTTCAATTATTTTATGAAATCTAAAGAAAAACAAACTTCCATATTCAAAATTTTTTATTTTTTATTTTTTATTTTTTAATCATAAGATGCGTATCAAGAGTCAAGTGTAACTCCTTACTCAGCCATCTTACTCAAAGCAAGTTTATGATTCTAACCTAATTTTTTTTTTGGGTTTTTATTTTATTTTTAATTTTTTTTTATATCGGACTATCCTCCCCCCAACCTATCCAAGACATTGTCCCCAATGTCTTAGATGGAATTTCATATGACAGGAAAAGAAATGTGAGAAAACCACCAAAGTAAGGATAAGTTATAACCGAAGAGTGGTATCTGGTTCTCTTTTGTCTCTGCCATCCTGATTTGGTTGGTTCACCAGCTGCATTGCTTGACTGAGCTCAGATGTAGGATTTTGAAAAATCTCAAGTAGCTGTTCAACAGTTGAAGCAGATACTATGATGTTGCGCATGGATTGTGGCATGAACTCCTGCTCTACTGCATGATCTAAAAAGGATATCAAATCATTATAAAAGCCATTACTATTCAATAAGCCCAAAGGTTTTTTATGAAAATTCCGATAGGCCCAAAATATAATGGTAAAAATTTCTTCCATTGTTCCAAGACCACCAGGTAATGCAATAAATGCATTAGAATTAATCAACATGTGTCTCATACGGTCATGCATGGTTGCAACCTTCAATTCAGTACCCAGGGTGAAGTAGGAGGTGCTCTCATTTTTTAAGCCAACACCTAAGACGTTACACCCCTTTGTGAGTGCAGATCTTGCAACACATCCTTTTAAACCCTGAATCCCTCCCCCATAAACAAGATTGATTTTTCTTGCAGTTAATGCCTTACCAAGGGTATAAGCTGCATGTTGAAATTCTCCATCCTTTCCAAGGTTAGACCCACCAAAAACACAGATAGTATTGATCCTATCCATATACGGTGTTTCTGTCTTTTTTTTTGAAAAAATATGTCATAGAGATTGATAATTTATAGGGACTCAATATCAGACAAGGAGATCGCTTGAATAGTGCGGGATCAGGATTTGGTAGCAAAAGTTTGAATTTTTGTTGCAAAAGTTTGAATTTTTTGTTCAAGAAAAAAGTGAATGTCAGAGGGGAAATACTTTAAGCAGGGGTGAAAATTTCAAAAAAAAAAATGGTGGCCCAATAAATTGAAAAGACAATGTAAATGACAAACATACACGCATGAGAATGAACAGTAGTTGTGATTGTGGCTCACATCTTCCTCTGGTTTTACGTCCAGTAACGACTGAAACGCCTTCTAAGAGTCGAGAATGTGTTTCCCATTCAGTTTTCTTGTAAACTGACAACAGGGTCTTTTAAAGTCAGATTCTCAAGACTATAACGTGCTTTTTCCTTACGGAACAGTTCAAACAAATCAAGAAGAACTCCTTGTACATGCCCACTAGGATGCGTCTCAAGAGTCTGAATGATATCATCCAATGACTCCTTACTCAGTCCATCCTTTATGAATTGAATTTTGTCCTCTCGATTTCTTGAAACCATTCCAAGGTTCTTGCATCTTGTGTTACAGGTCCATCTTGCACACCTGTAGCAAACTCCAATTCTTTTTGCCCTTCTCTTCTTTGCATAGGAACTTCTTCCCATACCTGGCATGTTTTTAACAAATGATTCTTGAAATTCACCTGCTAAACGTACCTTAGCTTCAATGATCCAACGGACATCTTCTGGAAGGCCTAAGAGTATTAATGCTCTCAATCGTTCAAGTCTGCAATTGTAAATGTCTTTAAGAAAATTTCTGGGGAGAGTAGGGAACAAAATTTTGATCCTGGTGAGAGCTTTCTCCATTTTTTTCTTAAAACACTCAAGTTATTATTCCTGCAAGCTCAATATGGTGTAATAGTTGGGATGATTTAAGAGGTGAAGAAGGAAGTTGAGAGATTAGTTGAAACTTATAAGTGAGGAATGTGAGAGAGGGAGAGAGAGAAAGAGAGAGAGAGAGAGACTTCTCTTGAATTTATCGCAAGTATATGGCATTGTGCAAATGCACTTCTTCTACCGTGTGCTCTTGAAAACCTTCGAAAAATGGTTTAAGACGATGTCCATTCACCTTGAAGATTTTTTCAGTTACCTCATTTTTTATTTCCACTGCACCATAAGGAAAAACATTATAACTACAAATGGTCCTAACCATCTAGAGCGTAGCTTACCAGGCATAAGCTTTAGCCGAGAATTGAAAAGGAGAACTTTTTGTCCAACGGAAAACTCCTTTCTTACCAATTTTTTGTCATGAAGAGCTTTGACCTTTTCTTTGTAAATTTTGGAGTTTTCGTATGCTTCTAATCGAATTTCTTCAAGTTCCTGCAATTGAAGCTTCCTATGGATTCCTGCTTGGTCTAGATCCATGTTGCATTTCTTTACTGCCCAAAATGCTCTATGCTCTAATTCAACTGGAAGATGACATGCTTTACTAAAGACAATCCTGTAGGGAGACATGCCAATGGGTGACTTGTAGGCTGTCCTATATGCCCATAACGCATCAACAAGGCGCAAGGTCCAATCCTTCCTGTTAGGCTGAACTGTTTTCTCTAAGATTTTCTTGATCTCTCGATTAGAAACTTCAGCTTGACCATTTGTTTGAGGATGATATGGGGTGGAGACTTTATGCATGACTCCATATTTGCGGAGTAGGGCTTCCATTGTGCGGTTGCAAAAATGAGTGCCTTGGTCACTAATTAGAGCTCTAGGAATGCCAAACCTGCTAAAAATGTTAGACCTGATAAAATCTGCAACAACTCGAGCATCATCAGTACGAGTGGCTTTTACCTCCACCCATTTTGAAACATAATCAACAGCTAGCATAATGTAAACAAAGCCAAAAGAGACAGGGAATGGACCCATAAAGTCTATACCCCATACATCAAATACCTCACAAAAGAGAAGTGGTTGTTGGGGCATCTCATTTCTGCGCGAAATACTCCCTATTCTTTGGCATTGCTCACAAGTTATGCATAATTTGTGTGCATCACGAAATATTGTAGGCCAATAAAAGCCTGAGTCTAGTACTTTTCTAGCTGTCCGTTGTGGCCCAAAGTGTCTACCACAAGCTAGGGAATGGCAAAAGGTAAGTACAGACTGAACTTCATGATCTGGAACACATCTTCTAATAATTTGATCACTACATGTCTTCCAAAGGTATGGTTCATCCCATATGTAGTGTTTGGCATCACTTTTCAACTTGGCAATTTGCGATTTGGTGAAGTGTTTGGGTATTTCTTTAGCAACCAGATAGTTTACCAAATCTGCATACCAAGGATCTTTCCCGTGCAAATGATAGAGATGCTCTTCTGGGAATGAATCTGCAATTGAAGTTTCTTCACAAGGTTGCTGGATCCGACTTAAATGATCTGCTACAAGGTTCTCTGCACCACTTTTGTCTTTAATCTCTAAATCAAATTCTTGCAATAGAAGCATCCAACGAATCAGTCTCGGCTTAGCATCTGCCTTCTTAAGCAAGTATTTCAAAGCTGTATGGTCAGAAAAGACAATAACTTTAGATCCAACCAAATAGGAGCGAAATTTATCTAATGCAAACACAATTGCCAAAAGCTCCTTCTCAGTTGTTGTGTAATTGGATTGGGTTGCATCTAGTGTGCGAGAGGCATATGCAATGACATGAGATCTCTTGCTAGCTCTTTGAGACAGTACAGCACCAAGGGCATAATTAGATGCATCACACATTAATTCAAATGGAAGCGTCCAATTAGGTGGTTGAATGATGGGAGTGGCTGTCAACCGCTTCTTTAGTTCATCAAATGAATCCTTGCATGCTTGATCAAACACAAATTTGGTATCTTTTTGTAGTAGTTTAGAAAGAGGTTGTGCAATCTTGCTAAAATTCTTGATGAATCTTCTGTAAAAACCTGCATGACCAAGTAAAGAACGTACTTCTCGCACAGAAGTGAGGTAAGGTAGAGAAATAATAATGTCTATCTTGGCCTTATCAACCTCTAAACATTTGCTAGATACCAAGTGTCCTAAGACTATACCTTCTGTTACCATGAAATGACATTTTTCAAAATTCAAAACCAGGTTAGTCTCAATGCATCTGTCCAAAACTTTAGAGAGGCTTTCTAAGCATGCATCAAAAGAATAACCATATACAGTGAAGTCATCCATAAACACTTCCGTGCAACTTTCTAAGAGATCAGAGAAAATGCTTACCATGCATCTTTGAAAGGTTCCAGGGGCGTTGCATAGACCAAAAGACATCCTTCAATAGGTAAAAGTACCAAAAGGACAAGTGAAGGTGGTCTTATGCTGGTCTTCTAGGGCTATATGTATTTGAAAATAACCTGAAAAACCATCTAGAAAGCAATAGTGAGATTTTCCTGTTAATCTTTCCAAAATTTGGTCTATGAAGGGCAAAGGGAAGTGATCCTTGCGAGTAGCTTGGTTAAGCTTCCTATAATTTATGCACACTCTCCAATTGTTTTGTATTCTGGTAGGGATTAGTTCATCATTGTGATTTTTGACTACAGTCATGCTAGTCTTCTTAGGAACTACTTGCACCGGGCTCACCCAATCACTGTCTGAGATGGGATAGATGATACCAGTTGCCAAAAGCTTACCTACTTCCTTCTTTACCACATCTAGGATGGTTGGATTCAAACGCCTTTGTGGTTGTCTAACAGGTCTGGTGTTTTCCTCCAGCAATATCCTATGCATACAAGTAGATGGGCTAATGCCTGGAATATCAGCCAAAGTCCATCCAATTGCTTGTTTATGGCTTTTTAAGGTTTGCAGCAACCTTTCTTCCTGTTGTGGTAGAAGGTTCTTTGCTACAATGACAGGAAGCTTCTCATTTTCCCCCAAATAAGCATACTTTAGATGTTCAGGCAAAGGCTTCAATTCCAAAGGAGGTGGTTGTATTATGGAAGGCAGGGATCTATTTGAGATTGAAATGTCTGCAACACTTGCATCTAACATGTCATCTTTCAACGAAGTTTGGTCTGCAGCATTAATCCTGGAACAGACAATACATGGATCAAATTCATCACATGTGCAAGTAAAATTATCTAAGTAATCTAAATCAAAATCAAAAAATTCAAAAAGTAGATTGTCAATAGAATAATCATTCGCAAGAAGATCTATGGCATCAAGTTGAAAGAGTGAATGATTCTCTATAGGATGCTTCATGGCTTCAAATATGTTGAATTGGATGATATCATCTCCAAATTCCATAGAGAGAGTCCCCGTATGCACATCTATCTTTGTTTTTGCAGTTTTGAGGAAAGGTCTCCCTAGGATCAAGGTTGCTCTATTGATGGATGACTCATGTTCCATATCCAAAATGTAGAAGTCAGCTGGAAAGATTAGCTTATTCACTTGAACTAGCACATCTTCAAGTACTCCAGCTGGATGTGTTGTACTTCTGTTGGCTAATTGAATCACCACACTAACTGGCTTCAGTTCTCCCAGATTCAAAGATTTATAAACTCATGAGGGCATAACATTAATGGAAGCACCAAATGTAGAGTTTCCTATTGTGCAAGGAATGGTGAAAGTTCCTGGATCTTTACATTTCTGAGGGAGGCTGGGTTGAATTAAGGCAGAAACATTGCGTCCCATACTGATCTTCTCATCCCCTTTGAGTCTTCTCTTATGCGTGCACAGGTCCTTTAGAAATTTGGCATATTTAGGAATTTGCTTGATAGCATCTAGAAGTGGTATGTTGACTTCCACTTTCCTGAAAGTATCTAGAAGCTCCTTATCCAATTCTGCATGAACATTGGGCTTGGATTGGACCATTCTATTTGGAAAAGGTAAAGATACCTTCTGATTAGCACAATTTGGGGTTTTCGTCTCATCAGATGCTTCAAGTGCAGGTCGTTTATGGCAAGCTTCTTTTTGTTGATCATTCGATGTCTTATCGAAGGCTGGTGTACTTTTTTCATCATACTTTTCCTCTGATTCAGATGGCTTATCAGAGATGTCTCCAGGTGTGGAGATAAATTCTTCTTTTTGGTGTGGATTAGTCTGATTGAAGCTTTGTTGCTTTAAAATTGTAGGGTCTGTCTGCACTTTCTTCCCACTTCTCAAGGTCATGGCATTCACACTTTTGGGATTTATGACAAGTTGAGAAGGTAGTTGACCAGAACCTTGAGATTTCAATTGGTTGACAGTGGTAGCCAACTGCCCAATTTGAGTTTGTAAATCCTAAATGGTAGAACTTACATTTTGTTGAAATTGAAGATTGTTGGTTGCTAATTGCTTCATCAAATCATCAAGAGAGGGTTCAGAAGCATTAGAGGGTACAGATTGCTGCATATGCTGTTGTTGTTGTCTGAATGATGGTGGTTGGTATTTATTTTGGGAGTCAGATGTTTGAATCCCTTGTTGTTGTGGAGGACCATATCTCAAGTTAGGATGGTTTCTCCAACTAGGATTGTATGATCCAGAAGGTGGTTCAAACTTTTGTTGCTGATAATGTTGAGGAGGCCTGTATTGTTGTCCTGTGCCAAAAATACCATTTACTGCAGCCTCAGGTGTCTCACTTTCTTGCAATGTTGGGTATACATCAGTAGGATGATCTGCAGAAGTGCAGATGCCACATGTTTTGGTTTTGTCAACAACATTAAGTTGCTGTTGTTGTCCGATGGCCAACTGTCTTACGATGGAGGTTAGTTCTTCAATTCTGTTCTCCAATCGTGTATGGTCTGTCTTAGTGGTCATTTCATGGACTCCTTTAGACAAGGAATTAGTTCGAGAATTGAATTGCTGAGAATTTTCTGCCATGTTGGCAATCAAATCTCGAGCTGCTGTAGGAGTTTTGTCCATAAGTGCTCCACCACTAGCTGCATCAACCATGCTTCTGAATCAGTAATTGATCACTGATTTGATGGTGTGGACAAGTGGCGCATAGTTTCTTGAATCTCTCCCAATACTCATAGAGAGTTTCTTGGGAGTTCTGTCTGATGCCGCAAATCTCTTTTCTGATAGCTGTTGTTCGGGATGCAGGGAAGAATTTCTCCAGGAATAATCTCTTCATATCATTCCAGCTTGTAACAGATGTTGGATGTAGATAATACAACCAGTCCTTAGCTCCATCATTTAAGGAGAAAGGAAATGCCTTCAACTTGATATGATCTTCAGGAATTCCTTGTGGCCGCATTGTGGAACACACAATGTGAAATTCCGTCAAATGTTTATGAGGGTCCTCACCTGCAAGGCCATGAAACTTAGGTAGCAAATGTATTAGTCCAGACTTCAGTTCAAATGGTGCATCAACATCAGGGTATTGAATACACAACGGTTGATAAGCAACATCAGGTGCAGTTAATTCTTTTAGGGTTCTATCAGCCATGTTCTTAGCAAAATATTTGAAACTATCAAAATTTAAAGATGAAAAATCACTACTGTTACTTTCTTGGTTATTACTGAATGAATGTCTTCTATGTGCTCTTTTCAAATGGTGGAATGTTCTATCAATCTCAGGATCATATGTATATAAATTTTCAGGATTGGATCGGGTCATACACAAAAAGGTGAATTCATACAAAAAATCCAAGAATATATACCTAAAGTAAAAAAAAAATTGTTAGAAAGATTAAAAATTTTATACAAACTCCTAAATAAGCCTAGGAAACTAAAATGGTCCCCGGCAACGGCGCCAAATTTTTGACACGCTCGTCGCAAACGCGCAAAAATAATTTCTAGATTTTCCCCAAACTATTGGTATAGTATAAGGTGCAACCTAGGTCATCTCCCAAAGACCATTTCATATTCTTAAGCAAATTATGAGAAAATTAGAACAGAGGGATTTTGTAAAGATTGATATTGAGTTCTAAATGCAAAATACTGAATGAAATTAATTTCACTTAACAATTATCAACTCAAGGAATTTAGAGGCTATTTTCTTAACTAATCATTGATCACTAAAATCATGCATTGTGTTTATCAACCTAGGATCATCTGGAACCCCTAAAATGATCCTTGAATTCTCTACTGAGAAACCTCTCAGAATTTAATTGATTATGATCAATAAGATTAGTAACCACTTAATCTTTTATCTAAACCAATTTCACAATCAGAATTCGGTTGAAGTAAGTAATAAAATGAAAACCTTCAATTCAATTACTTAATTTCTACTCTTCAAACTTTTGGAAAATGATTTACCAATCAAAAACCAATTATAAATCAATTATGCATTAATCAAAATACGTCAACCGATCAAACTTTGATTAAAGAATAAAATTGAAGAATATAATGAAGTAGAGTAGAAACCACTTAATAAGCATGTAAATAAAGATCAAGACCTCAAAGTTAAAATGAAAATAGCTTGAATCCTTGAATTGAAACTATAAACCTAGCCTTCCATGAAGGAGGCAAACTAACAACAAATAAAGAGGCAAACTAACAACAAATAAATTCTAAGCCTTCCATGTAGGAGGCAACTAACAATAAAGAAAAACTAAGCCTTCCATGTAGGAGGCAAACTAACAATAAAGAAAAACTAAGTCTTCCATGTAGGAGGCAAACTAACAAGAAAGAAAACCTAAGCCTTCCATGAAGGAGGCAAAACTAACAAGAAAGAAAGAAAATGGTATTGGAGTTAATCTCCAAAATGGTGTGTTTCTCCTCTTGTAAACCCTTCTATTTATAGAGGATTTTTGAGGCATCATCTTCAGAAAGTCACCAACTAGGATATTACTTTTCTACCCTTTTATTGCTTTCACATGGGCTTTGTTGAAAATGCAAAACACTTTTGAATTTTTGTCACCAATTAGCACAACAATTTTGACTTTCTTGCACCGCAATTTCGGATGTTCACATGTCCGAATTAGAGCTTGACTTCTGAACAAATGTTGTAGCCCCGGATCTTAGCTGTCCAACAGATTTGATTTCATCTCAATATGACTTTTCTATCTCAAGATATAGCCGGATCTTTGCACACTGTTCAAATTCCACGTCAGCACCACTATCTCATCTTTTGAGATAATTTCGGAGTCCTAAACATACCATTTAGAGTCTGTTCTTGCTTTGTAACTGTGGACACTTCTTTAAGCTTTCGTTCAAGACAGATTTCATATTTTTGGATGTCTAAAACTCCTATTATGCTCAAAATACTATAATAGTGTCATTTTAATCGGGTAAGCAAAGAAATTCAATTAAACTTCATATGAACCCAAACTCATAAAATATGACAAAGATCACTTAATTGAACATATAAGAAGTCTTAATGAGATAAAAGTGAGAGATAATTATTTATGAAATTTATGCTTATCATTATGCATATGTCACTTTAAAATATTATTAAAAAATTCTTTTAAAATTAACTTTGAATTTATATATTTAATTTAAATTTTTGATTTTAAATCTTATGCATCAAACTTTATACGCGTACGTATAGATGGTAAGACATGTTATGAATACAAAGAGCATAAAAAACAGTAGAATAGGATCAAATACCTTCCGTAATTGCTGTGTGATTTGTTGCTTTTGGGGGACCGAGTTGAAGCTTTTCCCGATAGAAATCGGAGCACTTCCATAAGTCTTCCAAGCACTCAAAACTCATTTTAGATGGAATATTTAGTGTTGAATGTTTTGTGCTCAATGACCTCTACTTAAGTGACTATTTATATGTGTTTCTTCCTATCAAAAATCCACCATCAAAGTTAGTGGACATTCATGGGTATTGAGGAAGGTTAGGATAGGACCACTTCCTCATAAGGGAACTGCTTCATGACCTTTACTGGACAATTCCCATGAACGTGCAATTTGCATGTATAACCAACATAGATTACTTTATTTTATTGTATTTAAATAGTTGTATAAGTTTAAATATAGTATGTGTTTTGTCTTAAACCTTATACATATGTGATTTAAAATATTATTCAATTTTTTTTTAAATAAATTGATTTTAAATTTATCATTTTATATATTTAATTTAAATATTTTAATTCTAAATCTCACACAATGAATTTTAGATATGTATGTATAGATTACTCTATCTTATCGCATTTAAAAAATCATATGAGTTTAAATGCAGACTACGTTTGTCTTAAACCTTATGCATATGTAGATTTGAGAAAATTAAATATGAATATTTTTAAATTATTTTTTCTTTTACAAAATTTTTTTTTCCAAAATTTAATTTTAAATTTAAATATTTCTTAAAGATATTTGCAATTTATTTTTGAACCGTTAGCTATAAAACTACATAACTACGTGCCTTGAATTTTGTACTGCATTCAGAAATACACAGAAGCATACAGAAATACACAGAAGCATAATCTAAATTTCTATCAAACTATTTTGTGTACATATTTATATTATTATTTTTATTTATAAATAAATATTTTTTTTACTATTTATCTATTATATTTTAACTGTCTGCTTTTATTTTTAAATTTATTTTTATTTCATTTAGTTGTATGTTTAGAATTTGTTATTTATTTAAATTTATGATAATTTATTTCATAATTTAATAAAAAATTGTTCTTTTGGATGAAAAAAATAAAAAAAATGTTAATACATTTTTTATTTGTAATTAACTTTTAAATTTAAAATATTTTAAAAATATTTTTTTAATATATTTTTTAAAAAAATAAATTTAAATTTTAATAACAACTTCATTTTCTTAAAAATATTTTTTTAAAAATATTTTCATCCATTATTTATCCTGACCGGTTATAACAGCTCTAAATTTAAGCACAATCCTGTAAATTACGGCTCATATTAATACACCTTTGTCGGCTTGAAAACAAGTGCAAGTTAATCAGTACAATTAGCTACTTGTTTTAAAATATGGACCTGGGTAAACTTAAGTTTGGGCTTTTACTTTTCGGTTTATTTTATGAAAAAATATATTAATATCTTATAGATTTATAAAAAATATATAATATTTTAAATTTTAATATTTTTAAAATTTTTATGTATATAAAATTTTAAATAAAAAAATTATATAATTAAAAAATATACAATATTATTTTTTATTTAAATTAAAGGATGTTTGTATAGAATAAAAAAATAAAAGATATTGAATAATTTTTTAATAAACATTAAAAAGTGTTAATATAATTTTTTTAACTTATTTTATTTTTTTAATTTTATTTTTTAGTTTTTTTCATACATTTATAAAATATATTTTTAGAATTAAATTTTTAAAAGTATAAACATATATTTTAAAATTTAAATTTCAAAAGTATATTATATATAAATATAAAATAATACTTTAAGATTTAAATTTTAAAAATATAAGAAACATATACAAATATAAAATAATACTTCCAGTTTTAAAATTTTAAAAGTTAAAAATATGTTTTTAGAATTTAAATTATGAAAATATAAGAATATATGTTTGAAATATATATTTTGAAAGCATATTTTATATAAATATAAAATAATATTTTTTAAATACAAAAATATACTTCTAAAATTTAAATTTTAAAATAAAAATAGAAAAAGAAAGATTCAGCTTAAGAAATAAAAGACAATACGAAAAGTAAAAGGTTTAAGAATGTCCTCTTAGAATAATCTCATAAAATAATCTCAACCACATCTAGGGTGAAAATTAAATATATCAAGGTAGAGTTTGAAGGTTTATAATTGATGTGTTTAAAAATTGTTAAATTTAAATTTACATCGATTATTTATTATAATTTTTTTTTAAATCTAAAACTTTTAAAGTTTAAAATATATGAATCTACTTATAAAAAGGTTGATATAAAACCTATATATAAATATTTAAAAGATTTATAAAAAAATTTAAAAACTTACCATTAAAAAAATTATAAATTATATTATTTAATTAATATATTAAAATAAATATAATATATAATATATTAAAATATTATAAAAATTAATGTTAATACTAAATAAATAAATTTTTTAATAAATTAAATTAATTTTTTATCAATTTAAACTTAATTTATGTAAATTTATTTATTTAAAAATTGATATATTTAAATTTATTTAGATTGAATTATAGATATTTAGAATAAAAATAAATAAAACCGTATCTACGGTTAAATTTATTTATTAAATAAACAGATTTGAACTTATTAAAAAATATTTTTTAAAAATAAATCAAATTAATATTTAAAAAAATTTATTTAACTTATTTAAAAATCTATTTATTTTTATATTATATATTTATATTTTTATATATTAGACTTATTTAATAATTATTTATATATTAAACTTACAAAGTTTTTAAATTAATCATTTATATAAATTTTAAATTTATTTATTAACCTTTTAAAACATATTCGTACACTATATAAATTTTAAATTAAATTTAATAAAAATAATAATAAATTCAAACTTAAAACTCAAAATATTTAAACAAATCAAAATTAAACACTTACATTCTACCTCATTTAACCTATTTCTATCTCTATATTTACTAAACCTAAACCCGTATTGAACTTAGTTTATTCTGAACCCTACCCTCAGTCATATCATACAATCAAACAAAAAGCTAACAATAAATAGGGATATTACAAAGGGAGAAATTTCATTCACGCACTTGCCAAATGACTCGATACTATCCAACTTGAATGTTCAAAGTTAAGATTGCTCCGGAGTAAATCATCATTGTAATTCACGAAATTTCTCCTCCAATATATTTTCAATAATTCTCTTAGTTACTGAAGAAAATATGTTAAATATTTAATATATTTATTTTATTTAATAATTTCCTTATAAAGTATTTTGAAGATTTATTGAAAATATCATATAAAAATATAATATTACTCTTATATTTATATGCTTGGGAATTTATTTATTCGTGACATAAATTATGTAGTAACTATGGATATTAATTTTGAAATTAATAAAATATTATAAAATTTTAAAATATTGTTGAAAATTAAATAGTAAAACAAGGTTATTTTATTTCATGAAATATAATGAGCATGACGTATCTCAACAGTAGATGCCTCCATATTCATCTTATTGTCTCTAAATAATTGATAAATTACTTGTATTTACATATTATTGATTTTATAATAAACTCACATTTTTTTTTGAGAGTCTCTTTTTCCATCATCTTTAAGCCATTTGTACTACATTTTTTGTTCTTAAGATAGTATTGAAATTCTAACAAAATTTATCATCATTACTGCAAACTCTTTCATATTCGTAATGTTGTTTTG
Source organism: Canavalia gladiata (assembly GCA_037954105.1). Lineage (NCBI taxonomy): Eukaryota > Viridiplantae > Streptophyta > Magnoliopsida > Fabales > Fabaceae > Canavalia > Canavalia gladiata. Next base: position 52,996,231 of record CM075659.1, on the reverse strand, counting down.
TTTATTTTAAATTATTTTTATCCTTCTTTTTTATTCACACATTCCATTATTTCTCATCTATAAAGAATAACCAAGATGAAGCTTGACTCATGCGCATCTATGACATTAATCCTTTGAAAGACTTGAAGTGATCAACATAACACTATCCTTTTGCATGCCCTCACATTTTTTGTGCCTAAGTATCCTCCTCTCATTTGAATCTTAATAAACATCCTTCTTTGAAATTCTTTATTCCCTCTTCTTATTCTTCTCCAATTTCCTAATCCGATCTTCTTCTCCAATGGAAAAACGAGAGATCACATTTAATTCTCATTAATCAAGGCAACATTCAGGTCGAAACCGTGAGAGAGATCTCTTACATGTCCAAGGTCAATGTAAGAACCAAATTTGTTCCGAGTTCTACGAGTAGGGCATCGATCCTATAGGAAAATACAATGTCCAAGGCAATTTTGATATTCAACTCGAGAGGTTTGCTTTCTGCACCTGCATGTACCCGAATGCATGTTCTTCACTCAATTGTTTAAGCATTACCCAAATTGACATAGTAATATACATTGTTTCAATGGTTTCTTTTTATCTGTTTCCTGGATTTGTTAGATGTACCCTTATTTCCATTCAATGAGGAGGAGGAGAGATATAAGATGGTGCAGGCAGAGAGGGGACTCAGAAAAATCTAAGTGTGAAAGATTATTTGTACTTGAACCATGGTGTGCATGCATCGAGACATTTGTGTATGTTTCTTGCACTTGTAGAGAGGTTCTTTACTTTTCTCAAGTTCACTTGGAACATGTTGCTACATTTACTCAACATCAACTAGATAATCATATGGAAATTCTTATTTAGGACTAATTTCATTTTAAGATCCTATATAGGGATATATGCATTCAATTAAAGATTGAAGCTTACACAGATGAGATAGATGTTTATAATATATCTTCTTTTCTTCCTGGAGTGGTCAATGGGATGCTGCAAATTTTGGTTCCTAAGATATATATCTATGTAAGTTTAATATTAAATGATAGAATCAATTTTATTTCCTCACTAACATTACTATTAACATATCTTTTGGTTTAATACCACATGTATCGTTCATGAAAATTAATTTTGTTTGAAATGAATAAAATTATTCTAGATGACAGAGTTTTTATTCTTAACATCCAATGCAACAACCTACTCGAATTTAAAATAATATAATATTCAGATCCGTGAATAACTCAAACTAAATAATAAATCAATGAATTATTAATCAGACCAACGATTCATTAATTAGTTGATTAAATTAAAATATATTAAAATATAAAATAATTTTTTTCCATTTCTATAAGATACTTTATAAAAGATTTTAGTTATCATTTTTATAAGGTATTTTATAATTTCTATGAAGTATTTATTATTATTTTTTGTTGTCCTTAATAATTGAACTTGTTTATAACTTAAATCGAAACTAATAAAAATGAATGTTGATAGTAGAATTAAAATTAATGATATTAAATGAGATAAAATTAACAAATTGTAATAATTTTTAAAATATTACAAAATCAATTAACTTTATCTCTTTTTTTATTGGTATTTATAATTCAGTTTAAAGTATCTTATTAAAAGAATCGTAGAAAGTATTAAAAGATGCGCATATATTATATAAGATACACTTGATCTACCTGGTGTTATGTCGATGCATTGTTCTGAACGAATCCTGTTGTTGACAATTTAATATAGTAATCTATAATATATAAAAGACCAAGTCAAATTAAAAAAAATAATATATATATATATATATATATATATATATATATATATATATATATATATATCTTGCATGAGTCCTACATCAGGCACTCTATATGAAAGAGTTGATAGAATAGTCTATATAAACAAATATTTGTAAACTTGCAACTTGAATGACTTTTGATTCAAGTAAACACAGCCAAGTCATTGGTTTTATTGTTAAATCATTTGAGTCGTATATGATCCAATTGATGGCTCAAATTGTTGTATGATATTCTCGGTTCAATCAATCGCACTAATTAATTCAAACTGAATTTAATAACACTAGATTAAAGTTGAAATCCCTTAATAAGGTGGTTTAATTTTCTTATCTAATCCCTCCACTTAGTCATTATTATTAATATATTTTTTTACAATGAAAACCAATTCTAATGACTTAATATATTTAAGTTATCGTTTAAAAATTTAAAATTACAATTCTAAAATAAATGAACTTTTGTCCAAATCACATTATAGTGCTTTTCAAAATGAAAATTTGAATACGTCATACATCTAATTGCAAAGTCATCTAATAATGGAAAAAAGGAAAAAAATAATAATCATATACTAATTAATAGTCCTTTTTTTATTTTTTTTATTTGTTTTTATCTTTTCAATGATAATTTTCCATTGTTGTCAACAAAATTTGATAGTTTTTATTTAGTGTTATACGAAGTTTCTAATATGAATAAAAATTAAAATAATAAATAATAAACAGTTACAATAAAAGGATAAATATACATAATTAATTCCTAAAAAATTAATTATAAATTTAAAAGAAAATATTTAAATGAAGATATATCCAATCAATTTAAAATTTTGAAATTAAAACTTTAAAATGAATTAAGAATGACATATTTTATTCGTTAAGAGAAATATATTATGAAATTAAATATTAAAAATATAATTTAACATAATTTTTTTTACTATAAACATGTTTTTACAAAATAAAAGTTAGGCATTATTTTTTTATCGTTTTTCAAATTTACAAACATACATGCTCGCATATATATATATATATACTCTTACCATGCATGAATCACTTGAATAATTATTAATTTATATTATCATTATTATTAACACAAAAACATTGTCTAAATCATAATCATATACTAATAATAGGATTGCACAATATTATAAGTTATGAGTTTTGTCACTATCTTCATGCTAGATATCACTTAAGATTATGACTTCATGGAATTAAAGTAGGACCATGACACTTACAAAATTATAGGGCTTGCAATCTTTCCTAATCTTAAGATATTTCCCGCGGGTGAATTTTGTAGGTTAACTTTGTTGCTATTAGTTTTCCAAAATAAAAATTTATAAATTCTTGTCCAAATTAACTCTAACTTTCCTCAGTTTCTCATCCTTCAATTGCACAATCATCTCCACCTCATTTACCTAAAATTAACCTTAGTCTTTTAGCACTTTTGTAAGAGTTTAAAGCATTTTCCTTCAAATGCTTTTGCGTTTTACCTGTCTTGTCATCTCTATTTCATTGGCCTACAAGCTTCCACTTACGTTCTGCCTTTGAAGCTTTTAACTACAGGAAAATGTCTTCAAGCGATGCCACAACTAGTCGACTTAGTGGCAATGGTAATGAGGCTAGTACTAATGGAGATGGTCTTTGTGAATGTAGGATTTAAAGTTCAGAAGAATGCTCCTGAAAGGCAGAATGAGGTACAATGGAATCTTAATATTTTTTGGCTGATAGGGGTAAGAAAACTCAAACTCAAATTATGAAAAGGTGATAAATGAATGATTTATCTATTAAAGTCCCATTTAGCACAAACATAAAATAATTTATCTGTTAAAGTCCTATTTTGCGCAAACATAAAAGCATGTTGAAACTTACAAAGCTATTCCTAATGGATTTGAGAAGGAAATGTCAACACTGATACTTTGTTGCAAGAAAAAGATAAATTATTCAAAATTTAAAAATATGTGAAAAAGAAGCTAATTGTGTAGATGAATGTATTAAAAGGAAACGTAAGGAAGCAGTTGAATATCTTTCAAAATCTTTTCAAGAAAAGGAGAGTGAGGTCTTCATTTATCACCAGTAACACATTTTTAAGAAATCTTTGAGGGATAAAGAATGGTTAGAGAATCTACAATGTACTGTAGAAGAACTGCTTTGAAAGAAAAAAAAATTGGTAGAATTCTGTGCAACCTAGTTTTGGATTTATTTCTCAAAATTAATACAACATGAAAAAAATTATGCATTTAAAATTTATATATATATTAGAATTTCAAACAACAATGTACAAAAATATTAAAAAGAGAAGAGAGATCAATATAGAATTTTTAATATTGTACGATATATACAAACACTACCGGTGTAGCCAAAAACCACCCCTCTTAATAATCAATAACCAAAAATTAATATCGCAATAAAATAGAATGATGTATCATTAAAATAGAGTGATGTTTCCTAACATTAAAAGTGTTTAGAATATAATTTTAAGATGTAAAAAAAGATTTGGGCTCAATATAACACATGTGTGTTTGAGTTAGATAACAATCTCACATTCTAACTCATTATTTAAAATAAGTAATAAAAAAATATACAAAAATTTAAAAGAAATAAGACTTAAGTAATGTGAAACTTGAGAGAATAAGAAACATGCACACCAGCTTATATTTACTAACGATTTATTCAACAAGTATGCTTCAAATTTGTTTCCCCCATTTATAAGGCTATATTTTTTCATGTAGTAAGAATTGATGAGTTATAGAAGTTATTGTAATTTGAGAGCATGGTATAAAATTTAAGGCAAAATCCTACCAAAAAATTATATCAAAAATTTTAAAGATAAAAATTGATATGACCAAGTAAATTTTAAAGAATTTTTTTTAGAAATAAGAATGGATTATGATGAGCAATAGATAGATTGAAAAAGTAAAGAGATTTATACTAAAATTATTGGTAAATAGTTGAAACTACTTTTTTAAGTCCATTGATGTATCTAATATATCTAAAACAATCAACTAAATTTTAAAAATGATGATCAATAGAGATACCCTGATGAAGAAAAGAAATAAAATATATTACATATGTTACCATATACATATATTAAAAGGTTGTTTTTATTTTTTATTACATCAATTTACTAAATAAAATATTTTAACACATATTCTATTTTTTTATCCTTTCTTGCTTAAACTTTGGATAAGAATATTTACATTCAAAGAAAGGAAATTTAGTGAGTTCCTAGAGACTAAAAATGGAAGATTTTCTAAAAATTTTATTGTAGATAAGGAGTTGGAGAGAGAAGGGAAATATTTTGAATTACATTAGAGATACTTATTTAAAAATTGAAAGGTTTATATTTGGTAGATTCAAATGAGAACCTATTCATTAAATTCATTAATAAAAAATAGATTGAGGTAAAAATTAAGAAGATATAAAATACTTCCAATTATGTTAAAAAAGGTAAAATGTTGTTTTTCGCTCGTTCAATTTTCTAATTTTAGTTTTAAAATTAATGCAACTTTTCCATTCTTTTCTTAATGTCTGTAGAGAAAATCGTTGTTAAAAAATTGAGCAATCAACCACAAAAGCCTTTGCATATTGCAGGCTTCATGTATATTGCATTATAGTCTTAATTTTAATACAAATCATGAAGTCAAATATAAACTATATAATTATTTACAAATAATTATGTGAGATATTAACAAAAATAGATATAATTAATGGATAACTTCAATACTTCAAGCTACTTCCTTTAATTATTTTTATTAGGCATTATTTAGAAGGTTTTAATATTTTTTCATAAGGTACAATTTACAATTTCCTTAAATTATACTTATTATTTTTTCTATTTATTCTTAATAATTAAATTTAATGGAAATATAAATAAAAATATAAAAAAAATGTTGATATTAGGATTAAATTTAATAATATTAAATAAAGGTAACATTTCCAAATTATAATTATTTTTAGAGCATTAAAAAACTAACTTTAAGCATTTTTTATTTTTATAATTTAATTAAATTACCTTATAAAAAGTATCAAAGAAATATATCAATTTTTTTTGTAGTAAAATAACTATACATGAACTTAAAAACAAAAATTCAGCAAAGTGGTGAAAACTTTATAATGATGAACATTTAGAGTTATGAAAATTTGTTATTCATCCACCGAGCTTTACATACAACTCTTATTTGTAGTGGGTGTACTTAGAGTCTGTTAATGATGGTAAGATTTTATATTTAGGAAATGAATTATATTTGATTACTAAAAAATCTAACCCATATTATATGTTAATTGATTTTATAATTTGTTTGGGTTCACACATAAAAATAAATAAATAAAACATTTGATGGCTAGTTTAAAATTGTTCAAGTATCAGTGATAATCTTTTTGTAAATGATTATTAGACTGTGGGGAATAACTAAAACTTATGTTTGGATTTAGATGCTCCAAATGAAGATTATTTGGTTTTAAATTTAGTGGCAGTATCAGTGATACCATCTTTATAAATAATTTTGAGATTTTTTAATTGTGATGATAATAGAGTTGATGAAAATAGAAATATTATTGATAGAAATGAAGATCACATTTAGGATTATTATTATTATTATAACTTGAAAGATTTGTTAGAATAGATAATAAATTATAGATTTGAACTGTTTTATTTATAATTTAATTTTATTATAAATAAATGTGTTTAATATTAAATTCACGATGTATTTTTATTTATTTTATTAGTGACATGAAACTCTAAGTATTGTTAGCCAATTCATTCTAAAATATTTAATAGTTAAGGCATGTACTTCAATTCAAGTTAAACATACATTGTTCTATGATAAATTAAGTGACATTATAATGTGTTCATTTCTATTTTAGTGTACTTCAAGAGTTTTTCGTTATCTAAATGTCAGCTCCACTTTCTGATTCATAAACAACTAGTATCAGGTAGTTTAAATATTTCTTACCCTATGCATCATATATATATCTTAACCATATTGATAAAAAAAAAATATGTAAAATTATTGTTAAGCATGATACAATTCAATTAGATTAAAAAAAAAATTTTATTTTATATTTTTATATTTTTTTCTATTATATATATATATATATATATATATATATATATATATATTATGAAATGATCCTCTCCAGAGAGGATCTTGATTCATTCAATTAAGTATATTTACTTATAAATTTTTTATTTAATATACTATGATCATTACTATCAACAAGATTGTTCAATCAATCTTAAATTATCATATGTTCCAAGTTAACTCATTAAAAAAAATTATCAAATTATTTATCATGATGTAACATAAAGAATAAATATATGTTTTTAGTATTGATAAATTCGGAAGGAGAAGAAGGGCAAATTCTTGTAGTAGGATTCATCAGCAATGTTTCTCGTCAACTAAATATATCATCAATCTCTTTTTGAATTTGTGAAATGCTAAGCCCAAAGTAAAAGGCAAAGAAGAGGAAGCTATAGATATCCACCATGGAAATCTGGAAAAAAAAAAGAAAAGAAAAGAGTATTGTAACTGCAAAGGTATAAAGTTATTAATTAAATAATCAACCCTGATTAACCTTGATATGGGTATAAATTCTATAGAAATGCCAAAACAAGTGACATATTCAAAAGTAGTATATCTAGATTCCAATGGCAATCATTACTTATTGCAATTCATTAGTTCTTGAGTTGAAAGGGAAATCGAATAACGAGTTTAATTATGCTTATAGCCAAGGCTACCGAAAATTCCTAATATGTTTAGTGCATTTTCATTAATGTTTAACATCCTCACAACTAAAGTGACCATTAAAATACAAAGAATTAATAAGCTGCCAAGACTTAAATTAGCTCTTCTTTGTTATAATTTGGAACAATTCACCAAATATTCTTTCAACTGCTGAGACTTTTAAAAAAGGCAATATTTAACAAACTGTCACAACTACTTAACTCTGTTTGTAATTTAACTCTATAATTTTTAATAACAAATTGTAAGGAAACATAACCATTAAGTCGTTTATCTTAAGGTGGATTTAAAGTAATACAGTCTGGAAGAAAATAATTAACAAGGCTTGAACCTATATATCCTGAGTGAATATTACAAACATAAAATTTTATTATAATATTTATTCGAGATTTTTTACCTTGGTTATCAGATTGATGGGAAGTTATTTTAAATTTTCAATTAAAGAGAAACCTTTCTCACTTTAATTTTACTATATTCTTTTCATTTTTTCTGCAACAAAGATTTAGACTAGATTTTTTTTTTTTGCTTTATTTTAATTTTCAATTAATTTATTAATTTATGTGAAGTTCATATCAGAGACTTTAAAAAAATCATGTATAATTTCAGCTTTAATCACATTCTTCTATACTTTGTAATGTTTTATCTTTTCCTGAAAATGTGTATATCCTCAATTTGGTTATACGTGAAGTTTTTAAAATTTATTTTTTACTTAAACTGTAATAATTATTTTAAAAATTTGCAAACTTCCAAACTATGATTTTAAGTCACGTTTTAACCTTATTTCGGTAATTTCTTTAAATTTGGACACCGACAATTTGATCTATTTTGCTTAATTCTTAACTTGTTTGGAATTTAGTTTCAATACTCATTTTGGTTCTCGGTTGTAGCATTACTTGAGTATTAATAAGATGGATATTAAATACGATAAAAAAAATGGAGATACTAATTAAAAATCTAATTAACTATGAGAAATGTTTTTGAAATATAAAGGTTATAACAAGATATCGTATGTAATAAACGTAAAACTACAATTTGGATTTTTATAACATTTGAAATCCTTGCGATATGATTAGAAGGAGCTGTGAAAGTGATAGAGAATAATTTAGGAGGAGATTGAGGATTAAGTTTCTTACCAATATTAGTGGGCATCTCAAATATGTTTCTTCATAAACTCTGAAAATTAATTAATGGTTATGCATTTTAAGAATTGATTAAGGTTCTTGCATTGGTTATTTCAAAGAAAACACATCAAAGCATCCGGTATTTCAGTTGCTAAACAGATAATACGCAATGATCATGAGATGTGATGATCCATCATAAGGCTTTTTATTTGTTATGAATTAGAACAAATAATTTATTGAAGTGGTATGAAAAACAATAACAAATTACTACCGCAACAAATGAGACTTTTGAAAAATGCAATAATTAAGTTGTTTATGTTAACAAATTAATTTAAATCTTTACTTTTTGTATTTTGAATAACAAATTGTATAAAAACATGAATTTTAAGTTGTTTCTGTTAACAACCCAATTGATGTCACATAGGGATGAGCATGGGTCATTTTTGGTCGGATCCTGTCCATTTTTGTGTGGAAATAAAGCAAATGGAACTTCACTGATTATGAGCCATTTTTGTCTGTCGCGTTTAGCGTTGTCGGTGTGCATCGATTGATTTGGTATAAAATCAAATTAGATCAATTTCTAAATCTGTTATGTCAATTGAATTTTAAAACCCAAGTATTTATTTTTTCCAAAATTAGTTTAGTTTTGACTAAACCAGTTTCAAACTAGATTATGGGCTTACATATTCACTCACTTCTACCCAACCCATTAGGCCCAAACCCATATATTATTATAACTTTCCTAACTAGTTTAGTCGGTAATGGGTGTATCCACAAAATAGAAAGGCCACATGTTCTGAAATAACCATAGCTCATTGAAAATTGAGGTAGGTGTTTTATTTGTGAAAATATTTTCTGTTTTTATTTTTTTTTTTTATTTTATATTTATAAAAATAATATTCTTTTTTATTTATTTTCATATTTTAATATTTTTTTTAAAAACAGTGAAAACAGAAGAAAAAATATTTTTTGTTTTTGTTTTTATTTTTTATTTTTAATGTAAAACTTTAAAAATATAAAATAAAATAAAATAAAATAAGATGGAATTTTTTAAATAAAATAAAAAATAGAAAATATTTTTGTAAACTAAACATCACCTTAGGATCCATTTTGTTTTAAAATAATATTTTCTATTTTATTTTATGTAAACAGTTTTCATTATCATGTTTTCAAGATTTAGAAAATATGCTTAGCTTGAAGTTTGATTTTCTGTTTTTTAAAAATTAAAATATTAAACATGTGTTTAGTTTATTCATTTTAATAAATTATAAATTTATTAAAATGTTTGTATATAATATTTTTAAATTAGATATACTTATTTTTTCTCTTGAAGGTAAGAATATGCTTATATTTTTATTAATGAAGAATCTATGAAATTCAAACTCATTATATATATATATATATATATAGTATTATTTATTTAAAAAATCATAAAAAAAAGAATATAATCGATGCTATAATCTAACCAAGTGATTCTCTAAATTATCAATAATGCTAACTTATTATAAATTAGTATGCATATACTAACTGGTGTTATATACTAACCACTAGCGATGATCATGTCGAGAGGATTTATTTCAGGCTATATGTCATAAAAGGCGAAACATTCATCTCTGTCATGCTAATTACGAGGTTAATTGCCATCGAACTTGTGGCTTCCATGGGTTTGGATGTCACCGTATGGGGCCAATTTGATTGCGTAATGAACAATTGAGGAAAGAAACATAAGTCTCAAACTTTTTTAAAATATTGCAAATTATAATCATGCTACCGCATTTTCAAGGTTTTCATTTCCAAAAATGTGTAAAGAAAACACAACAATTTTTTTTTTTTTCATTTTAGATTTCAGCTTGTTTTCAAAAGTGTTCGATGAAAATATTTTCTACCTAAACAAACATGTTTTCAATTGTATTTTCAGTTTCATTGAAAATAAAAATAGAAAATAAGAAAACCAAACAACTCCTAGTGTTTTCTTCACCTAAATTTCAACCCAACTTGTCTGTTTTACACTTTTTCCACTCAATTTTGTCAATTTCAGGTCAGGTTTGGGGTTGGTGATTACCCTTATCAACGGAGAATAGCAAATGTCATTTAAATTAATAACCCAATGCAAAAGAGAATAATGGAAAACCGAAGTTAGGTTATGTTTGTTTCTCCGTTGGATTAGCTGAAACTTAGTTTAGAGAAATTGAAGCAAAATCAAAGGCACACAACTTGCCTTGAGATTGGTCAAAGTTGGTTTCTCGTGAGTCAAACTCTATTTTAGATGAAAAAGAAACAGGTAGTTAGTATAAGATGTATGAGCAAAGTAAAATTGGAAATCTAAGCTAGCATAAGATGTATAAACAAAATATACATAAGACCAAAGTTAAGATAGTGGAGATCCTGTTTAGAGACTAAACAATTGGTCTACTAATTGTTTAAGCAGAACAAGTACTAACATGAAGGCAAATAAATAAATAAAAATATGTCTCTAGACATCTTTGATTATTTGCTCACACTTCATTTCTAAAATGCAGTTCTCTTTAGATTTCCCATATATTCGTCTGCGTCAGTTGTCATGATTCAAGTCCATTGTACACCACATTTAACCCTTGAATGGATATTGTTCATTTATTACAATTTCTTAACAAAACTTTTCATAATTACTACATCTTCCATGATCTTAGACACCCGTCACCGTTAAATTCACAGGTGGTTGCTACTGTATTAACTCTTCTTAATTTCTAAAATTTAAAACAAATAATTAAAAAGAAACAGTATGGAAAGAAAATTACCATATTGTCACAACTAAAGAGACTATTAAAAAATAGAAAAAAAATCAACTCCCTTAAATTTTACCTTCTTTACAAATAGATATTTTAAATTTTAATTTCATCACAATTCATCCTTAAAATTTATTTATCTTATAATTAAATATTTTAAACTTTAATTTTATTTTAATTGTTCATAAAATTTTACCAATCTTACAAATATACATCTTAAACTTTAACTTTATTTTAATTTCATCCTTAAATCTGTCCTCTTTTACAAATATCTCATTTAAAGCTGACTCAATACGCTAAAACTCAAAAACTGGACTCTACAATTTGAACATTACCGGTCTCCAAAATACAGGATTAGTTGGAAATGTCTATCATCCAAAATGGTTTTTTTCCAACAGCAGCAACAACTTCAACTATCAATTTAGAAGAAAAAAAAATTAAAAAATGCTTATAACAGAATAATACGAATCAGTTTCAGGCCAAAAGGGCCTTCGAAGACAGAATAATGACCTAGATTTCCTGGTTGAAAAAGATGAATGTACATCTCATTTAGAATCTATTGGAATGGAAGGAAAAAAAGAGAAAAAAAGAAGTCAAGAAAAATATAATATAATACAATACGATGGAAATGGTATTAGAATAGATGGTAATGAGACCACTGTAGGGATGATTTTGAACCGAGACAAATAAAATAAAGAAAAGGAAGGAAATCAATGATTTGTAAAATGACCGTAGGTAGGTACATGATACTATGATAGGGAGGAGAAAGAGAAGAGAATGGGTTGAAAAGCGAAATTCCATTTCATATACGTAGAGAAAGTGTCACCATCAGCGGTGCACCTACACTAACGCTGATACCCATAGGATAATCTACCTGTCTACATCCGTAATCAAAGAGCTAAAATCTTATTTTTTTAAAAAAAAAATGGGACGGTTTACACCAGGTCTGTGTACGCGTAGCAGACGATCTTTCCCATCCGAAGGTGGCTATGGTAAAACAATAGAAGTGAAAATATGCCTCAAATATCATTGCAGTAACACAAAAGCCCAAACTTCGTTTCTGGTCAACAAAAGAAAGCCCGAACTCTAACAACAGAATAGAAAACCAACCTCATTTTCAAAATGTTTTTCGGGATTGCTTTTTGCACCCCGTTTTTTCTTTTCGCACTCCCTTCATTTTTTGTAAAAAAAATTTTTAATTATACCCTTTAATAAATACATTCCGAAAATTAATTTGCGGAATGTAAACATTTTACATTCTGAAAACTAATTTGCGAAATGTATTTTTACATTCCGTAAACTAGTTTGCGGAATGTATATTTTTACATTCCGTAAATTAATTTGCGGAATGTAAAAATTTACATTCTGCAAATTAGTTTGCGGAAGGTAAAAATACATTTCGCAAAATATATTCCGTAAGTTAATTTGCGGAATGTAAAATACATTCCGTAAACTAGTTTACGGAATGTAAAAAATACATTCCGCAGACTAGTTTACGGAATGTATTTTTTACATTCCGTAAACTAATTTATGGAATGTATATTAAAAAACGTAAAGAATAAAATGGGAATATCCAAATGTGCAAAAAAAAGTGGGGGTGTAAAAAGAAAAAACCGGGGCTGTGAAAAGTAAAGCCCAATGTTTTTTACCAGCCGACAAGGTAACTGTATTAAGATCCAAAGCTAAATAATTGAAACACCAGCAACACTATTCATCCAATATACATGATATAACATTGCTCTTTTATATAACTCAAGCGATGCAATGATAGAAAACCATTCATTGTGGATCTTGAAAATTCTGAGAAATCACCAGTATAATTAATTATAGGGAGAATGATATCTATTTTCTATTGATGCATTCACCACAATAAAAGAAAATTAAAAAGCAGATCTAGAGGATATTGGCAAAAGAAATAAAAAGCAAATGGTTAACTTAAAAAAATTGGGATGTTCAAGTCATCCGTCATCCTCGGTTTCTATATATTAACACACAAATATTCATGAAACCTCTCAAGCTGCTTATTGTTCAATGAACACATTAATCAAAAACCAAATCATCACTAGAAAGGTGATTAATAAATGACAACAATCCATATGTATTAACAACCAATGTTGCGACCAACATAAATATTGACCGAATCAAGAGAATAAAGTTAAAAATCATGATTCAGAAAGTAAAAGTTAAGAATTGAGAAAGGTTAATGTTAGCCGTACTATAATACCCTAGAATTGAATCTTAGAATTGTAATTCCATTCTAAAAAGACTTGAAAATATCATAATTATAATTTAAAGTTCATTTTTCTATTTCAAAGTCCCAATTTTACATCCAACGAGAATTAAAATCAGTACGTTTTGCTACAAAGCCAAAATAAAAAGGTGGGTTGTACAAAACAATTTTTTCAAATCTACATACCCCGTCCACCCTCCCCCCAAAAAAGAGTTAAAAATTCCAATGATATGAACCAGCTCTAGCTACACCATTAATTTAACCATATTTAAGAAACTTTCCAACGCTATGGCTTCAAGAACAATTAATTAACTATAACATCGTATTATCAAGGAATTGTATTTGTTGATTTTTGTTTGTGTTAATATAATTTAACTCATGAAGTAATTGCAAGGAGTGGATCAATGCGGAGTGGGAGTGCACATCGAGTTTCCCAGCCCCAAATGCAATACTAGGATTCATTTATGTACTTGCAACCAGTTAATTCAATTTAAATAATTTGTAGGCCAAAAGTAAAATATAAAATTTCACATTTTAGGATCACATTTTGTTAAAATGGGAAGCAAACGTCCACCTAAATCATCAACACATTAATCAAATAAACCTTGCCAATAAGGTACTTAATTTCATACCTGATATAACATTAGGAAAATGTCGGATTCCAAAGTTTAAAAGGAGAAAAAAGAAGGCTGAGAAGAACAAGAGGACTATACTATATGCCTACTAGATTTAAATTACTTTATATTTAATTAACCCTTTTTGTCTATATGGTTCCAATAGCTTATGGCAATCTGTCATCCTAAACTTCACCATGATCAAAACGCTTTAGTCGATATCTCACACTTGGGGCTACAGCAGCCTTTCAAGAGCCAAGTTTTCATCACCACCAACAGCTTCCAATACGCTCCTTACTTGAGCTTCAGGAAACCCCATCTCAACGAGTTTCTGTACCTGTACCAGGTTAAATAGAAATTGTACGCATTACAAAATTATGATATATAAATATTGTCATAACTGATTCATTAGCAATGAAAATTAAAATAATTACCAAAGTAGTTTAAATTTCATAATTTAGCGCTCTTACCATATCAAAAGTACAACAATATTCTTAAACAGGTTACAAATGTCCATGCAAGTAATTATTCTTCAAATTCGAAACACAATTTTGGTATGAAATTATAAGATACATAAGATCAAGAATTAAGATTAATTATAAATAAAACTTTTAGGTTTATTATTTTCTTATGAAAATATCAAAGAAGCACTCTAATATAATAATATTAACTAGATCACTATATCATTATTAAATTTTTTTAGTAAATGATGCGCAGTAACAAGATACATAAAACAAGATGCTATCCAAAATAAATCCATGTAAGAAAGTATTAAAGAATGTCGAGCTTTCGCGTTAAGGAAATATCACCAGTTTGTCAGGCCAATTAAAATATGCTCAATAATATGCACCCATATTTTAATTAAAGAAAAAAAAAGCTTGGTACCTTATCTTCAATCCCACGAGATGATGCCTTGGCAAAACTTTCTGTCCAGTAGCGAGCAGTGTTAACAAATGTCTGATAGTCTCTCAGATACTGCATGATTTATACACACACTGGTTTATAATAACAGAAGGACTTAAAAAAACACAATATAAACAGAAGTTGATCTAGAAAAACCTAGCCAAGTATAGAATCTTCTACATACTGTGCTTTGGCAGTTCTACACACAAAGCATATGAGAAGAAACAGACACAGGTACAAAACACAACAAGTCAGACCTGCTGCGCCACAACAGCATCTTGAGGATCATCAGGCTGAGGAGCAGAGAGAAGTGCTTGCACAGAAAGAAGTGCAGTCTTCAGAGTGAGTGCTGGGCTCCACTGGTCCTTCAAAATGTCAAGGCAGATAGCTCCACTCTGGCTGCTAATATTAGGGTGCCTTCAATGTTTAACATACACAATAAAATCCTGCATTAATCAACCAAATAGATATCTTGCCATAGCAATGCTTTAATAAATGCTACATTTACTATATATAAAGAAATTGAAACTCAAAAATCACAAGCTTCTTCTAAACCCAGAATTCCTGATGCAGCGCAATTGAAACCTTGACTTTGCGACGAAGTTTGTGGCAAACCCACTATTCTGGTAGCAGAAAAAAACAAGCACAACAAATACATTTTGCAAGTTTAATAACCAACAGCAGATGGCAAAAGGGAGATATTCACATGAGACACAAATACAGAGCCCATGATATCAACAGATCTCCAACCAAAAAACACACCATAACATAACCAGACTCCATTTTAAGAATAGGATCAGCATAGGCCTTTTTAGTAGGTTATGAACATATAGAGTGGCAGTGATATCAAGACCAAAATTGGAATAGATAGAACCCTAGCACCGGAGTATGTCACAAACAACAAACAACAAATTCAAACAAAGATATAGGTTCATTGCATTAGGAAAAACTCATCTTCCAATCCAAACCCAAACCCTAGCACCAGAGTATGTCAAACAACAAACTCCAACGAGTTTACACATTAAAAAAAAATACATGTTCTCCCTTTCTCCATATCGATACCGAGTTGAACACAAACCAAAAACAAAGATTTCACAATTTCAAAATCTTCAAGGAAGCCCAGGACATGCTGCATACTCCCACAACAAATTCAACCGTAATCCACAGCGGTTCATTAAAGACCAAGAAAAAAAATCTTGCGTACCAGACTTTGGTTGCAAACTGCATCTTCGGCGGTTCAAACGGGTATCCATCTGCATCAAAAGTAAAGGAAAGAAAAGGTCACTGGCGATTGAAAAGGCGTGAAGATAAACAAGAACCTAAAATTGAAGGGAATTGAGAAGCGTAGGGTGAAGGGAAAAGGAGAATTGGGGGAAAAGTAATTGAGAAAGAGATAAAAGGATAGGTACCTGGCAATGTGATGTCAATCTGGAAAATGCCCCCTTCATAGGGAGTTCCGATAGGACCAGGAATGGTCCCGATCAAGATGAGGAGGTTATCGCCCTTAGGACTCACTTTGATGCCCGATCCCTCCGCATCTTTGCTGCATTCCACCAACTCCTTCTGCACGCGAGCCAGGTCTATCATCTTCAATCTGAAAATCAATTCCAATTACCAAACCCTACACAATGAGTAGTCACACACCGGGGGACGCAATAAATAGATAAATAAACAATTAATATTAATATTAATAATAAATGCTCCTCTTATCTTTATTGCTATGTAACAATAAAAACAAATGTGAACGAAAAGAAGAATACGCGGTTTCTAATTCGCTCACTCACTCCCTCACTCACCTTGGGTGCTGTACAGAAGAAGCGAGAATAAAGCGTTGTTGTTGCTTTTAGTGATGGTAGTGAGTGATATGGGTTTCTTCAGTTCTTTTTTTTTTTCTTTTAATATTATTTTATTCACCCTCTTTATTGAACAGGTTTTTCTTTCTGCCCTGCCGGTGAGGTGAATGACGCTTCCGTTTTAGATTCTTACAACCTGCCTTTGGCATATTTATCTCTCTTTTCTTTCTTCCCACTCCTCGGTCCTCACCTGTGAAGCGTTTGATTTTGATCAACTCTCTTTGACCCTCTGTTTCTACGTTATTGAATGATTATTTTAAAATAAAATTAATGTTATTAGCATAGTATTCCTCTATTCTACGGAGATATTAAAATTAAATAAATGAAAACAATAAATATTTTCATTATAGATCAATATTTTATTGTTAATAAAAAATATTATTCTTTCCGTTTTATATCTGTTCAAATAAATAAGAAACATAAATGTTAATAAATATCATTAATTTTAAAAATTTATTATTTTATTTTTAATATATTTTTCATGAAGTTACTCTTATTTTTTTATTTTTCATTTTTTTAATTATAAAAAATTTATTAATATTTTTCAACTATTTAAATAGATAGATAAATAATTGTTTATTCTGTGTGAACATATAAAAAGAACGGAGTATATTATATTATAACATAGTATATACTATATTAATAAAATTTAAAATAAAAATAAAAAATTAATTTTTTATTAATTTAATATGTTAAAATTTAAATTTTAAAAATAAATATAAATATATATTAATTAATATTGTAATGATTTAAAATTTACGTAAAAGATATATTTTTAAAATTATTATATTATATTAATATTTAAATTTAATATAAAGTCATAAGGTTTAATTAGAAAAAAATATATCTCACTTTCATTTCAAGAATAAAAAATATAATTTAATATAAAAAGTAAAATATTTTACTAAATTCTTTCAAGTGAGGATTTTTTGCCAAATTAGACTAATTTTCTATAAAAATATTAAATTAGTACAAATTTTAGATTTTTTTCACCGATTAAAAATAGTGTATGCTATACTTACACAAGAAAAGTTACATAATTTAATTAGAAAAAAATAGCTTCGTTTCATTTTAAGAATAACAAATTTAATTTAATATATAGAGCTGAATTATTTTACTAACACTTTTTTAAATAATTATTTTAAAAAACTATAATTTAATCAAGTGGTGTGAAGTTTAAAATTTTATATAAAAATGTTCAATTTAAAATTTATTATTTTCTATAGTGTATAATTTATTTATTTTTTACAAATTCAGGATGATTTTCATCAAAGTTATTAAATTAGTATATATTTTTTAAAAATTATCAAAATAGAATATATTGTGCCAATGAAATATAATTTTATTTTATTCTTTATTTTATTATACTTAAAGATGGAAGTGAACTAGGTTTTGACAAAAACTTATTATTTGATTCGTTTAAAATTTAATTTAACTCGATCTGTTTAATAAATAAATATATTTAAATTTGTTAAAAATTTTTTCTAGATAAACATGTTAAGTCTAAGATTATAAAAAAATTTATTTAATCTATTTAGGAAATTATTTATATTTATATATTATATATTTATATTTATTTTGATATATTATATTTATATAATATTTATTTTATATTTTATTTACATAATATTAATATATATATATATATATGTTTTAAACTTATTTAATGATTTTTTTATTTTGTAAAATTTTTCAATCAATTATTTATATAAACTTTAAGTCTATTGATATTTTTAAAATGTAGGATTTTAAATAGATTTGTCGAACTCGTAGATTTTAAATCATATTAGACATTAACAAAAAATAAAATAAAAAATTAACAAGTAACAGATTCAGACTTAAATATAAAAATTTGTAAACAGTAAAACTTATATTAAGCCTAGCTCAACTCAATTTATTTTCATTTCTAACTATATTTTATGTAAAAAGGTTTGACAAGCTTTATTGTAATTTATGATAAATTTTAATTGTCATAAAAATTATTGACAATTAATAACTATTAAAAAATTACTTAAAATAATAATTAGATAATCATTCACATATAATATTACTTATATTATTTTGATAAAAGTTTTAACATTTACCTTTTATTTAAATAAAATATTTTAATATTTTAATAAATTTAAAATATTTTAAAATGTAAATATTTTTATTTTAAAAATATATGGTTTGAATATAGAATTTTAAATTTATTATATTGTAAATTTTTTATCTGGATAATAAATTTTAGATTTATTAAATTTTAAATTCTTATTTTTTAAATTTTTTATTTAAATTAAATAATTCAATTTACTATATTTATAATTTTATATTTAAATATTTATATTTTTTTATCCAGAAAATTTAGATATACAAATATTTTTACTATACAATATATTGAAATAACAATTCAATAAATATATATAAAATAATAATAAAATATGATTGAATATTGAAAATATTATTTTTAAAAATAAGAAAGATTGAAAAGAATAATAAAAAAACAACGAAAAAAATAATATAAATAAATAATAATAATAAATAATAAAAAAGTAACATAAATAGACAACACTTATTTATAAAAGTAAGTTGAAAATTTAGAAAAAATTTAAATTTTACTTATTTTATTTAAAAAATTAAATTCTACTTATTTTATTAAAGTTTAAATTTTTTTATTTTAGTTAGATAAATTATTTTTTAAAAATTATTTCAAATTAATATTTAAATAAAATATTTTAATTATTAAAATTTTAAATTTTCTTAAAAATTATTTTCTTTTTCAAAATATCTCATTTAAACATAAAAATTGGGTTATTATAATAATTTTGATAAAAAATTACTCCAAATTGATGAAAGATTCTTCAAAAAGTGTAATTATAGAATAATAACAAAAACTGCAAATCCTTATACATTGAAAACAGAAACAAATTAATTAATAAATCTTCTATTAATACTGGATAAAATGAAAGAGAATTTTTTTTATAATAGGCTTAAATTGTTGATATTTTTAAATATCACACATTTTAATTTTAATTTTTTATAAATGTATGTTTTCTATTTTTGAAAAACAATTATTTTTAAAATTTAAAAACTTTTTTGGTAAGTAAAATTTTAAAAATCAATATTTAAAAATTATTTTCATTTTTTAAATTAAAAGTAAAATAACTTTAAATGTTTTGATTTTTATTCTCAATTTGATGTTATTCATGTTATCTCGTATTTTGTCTTTTTTTTACCTTCTGTTTTCTTTCACTTTTCTTTTAAAAAATATTTTATAAAGTAATTTTTAAAAACTGAAAACCGATGAAATATTCCCTTAATATTTAATAAAAAATCACCGTTATATTATTTTTTATTAACTATACAAATTAAATTTAAATAATTTTTTATAGTGAATGAAAAAATAATATTTTTAAAATTGAATAATTTATTTAAACTTTTACCATATATAATGATTATAATTGTAAAAATTAAACTAATATTATCGATCAAACTAATAAGATCAGAAATTGAATATCTTTCTAAATTATTTAAACCATATAATAGTTCTATCAAAAAACGGTAACAAAATTGTAAAATTGATAAAAAAAAATATCTGTTTGTAAAAATAACATTGTTTTGATCAATAAAAAAATTAATATAATATATAATTTAAATTTAAAATTTTGAAATAATATATAATTTTTAATGTTTAATTATGTAAATTTATTATATTAATATATTACACTATTATATTATATTGTAAATATTTTAAAAAATAATATATAATTAATGTTAATTCAATTACAGTTGAATCATGTGTAAACTATTAAATTTTAAATTAATGTCTTAATTAATTCAATGTTCGATGAGATTTTAAAATCTTAAATAGTAATTTATTAATAAGAATCAAAATTTTTAAAATTAAACTGATAAAGATACTATTTTAATATTTATTTATTTAATTATGGTTGAACTGATATTAATTAAATATTATTTTTAAAATATTTATAATATATATTATATTTAAAATATAAAAATATGTATATATAAATATTATAATTTATATAATTAAAAATTATATATATTTTAATTTTTAATTTTTAAATTACGTATACAATATTAAATTAAACATAATATATTTTAAAAAATATATTAAAATAATATTATTTTATATATAAATTAATTTTTTTATCCATTTATCAAATTTTAATATTAACTTTTTATTAAAACAATTATGTGATTTAATTAATTAAAAAATAAATCAATTTTCCGGTCCCACTGAACTGTTGAATTTGATTTTCATAATGATGATGATGAAACATGTAGATAACATATTTAAGAAAGTGGTTCTTGATAAGGCAATGGGATAAAACTGCTAAGATTGATTCGGTGAAGAGCTCTAATAATTTACATAATGTTAAATGTTTAAACCTTGTTACTTTCATAACTGTGAAAAGAAATTCAAAAAGAATAATTTCATTCCTACAATTTTTTGTAACAACTCTTGTAATTTAAAAAACAAAAAGTATATAAAATATAAAGCAGAATGAATCATAAAAAGAAATATATATTATACAAATTATTGTAAACATAACATTATTAATTTAGAAAGGTTCTTTATACTATTTAATGATAAAAATTATAATTTAAATAAATTTTTTATTTTTATAAATATATTTTTTTATACTTCAAAATATTTATTGATTTATATTTTTACAAATTTTAAAATATTTAAAACAATATCTATTACTACTTAATGATAATAAATCACGTATATAGTTGTGCACTGTTAGTAGTTGTTTTAATGTAGTATAATATAATAGGATTAAATGTGTGGTATAACATTTTTAAATAATGATATAAATTAATATTTGAAAAAAATTAGAGTATAACATGATTAAAAATAAAAAAATAAAAAAATGAAATCATATTTAGAAGGATTAAAACCAGTAAAATGCTAGTAATATATTTATTAATAATAACTGTGAGTGATCCATTTTACAAAATGTCAGTAATTTCTAAAAAGTGATTAATTTATAAGGTAAATATTTTGATATTTTAAAAATAAATCAATTATTCAAATATATTGTTAATATTAAAAAACATTTTACCAAAATTTCATCTACAATAACATAAAAAAGGTTTTATATAATTTGTATAATACGAAATAAATTTTATATGCTATTAATATAATAAAATTAAACTGTTAATTAATTACATAACATTTTAAATATTATTTTTAGAGGTAATTATGATAAAATTTAATAAATTTCAATAACACGAGAGCTAATGAGCGGTTGACGGTATATATCATGGAGCATTTTAAGATGTAATAAATATTACCTTATTTTTATTTCTAAAATTTTATGTAAAACACAGTGAATTTTTGTTAGTATCTATTCAACCAAATTTAAAAATAAAAAAAATGTAAAATTTCTATAAATAAAATAAAAATAAAAATAAAAATATTTTTTGCAAATCAGTGTTTAGTGTTCTAAGTTTTCTCAAGCTAATTAAGTCTCTATCTCTTAAATTATGGAAAGGTTGTCCCCTTAATTTAGTCTAGAATAAATAAAGAAAATGTGAGTTATTTATATTAATATTACTTATTTTAAAATATATATTGATGTTGATATTAATATTATTCAAATTCAAATATTATTAAAGCTGATCTTGCATATAAGATATTTTATTATATTAGTATTATTTATTTTAAAATGTATAAGGTAAAATATGCAATAATTTTATAATTTAAATATACATAACATTATGATTTATATATTATATCAATAAATTAAATTAAAACATTATTATTTTGTATAATTTGATATCTCAATTAAATCTGTTTTATATTTAAATTATTGACTAAAGTAAAATTTAAATATTATATAAAAAAAAAGATAAATTCATCCCAACGTGTCCATGAACACCCCCCTGCTAACTAATAGCACCTGCGCTATAGTTGAATTAGCAGCTGCGAACAAATGATGTGTGGCCAGCATTTTCCTGTTGTTGCTGCCAAGCAATGGCTAACACTATTAAAATGGGTTGTTGACTTTCCTTTTTATTATTTAAGCCATTGTTTTATTAAGTTTGTTAAAGCAATCCCTCCTTTTTTAAGTCATTTTTTTCTTATATTATTAAAGAAAGTGACATTCATTTAACTTAAAGTTGAATAAAATGAATTTAAAATTATTAAATATAATTATATATATATATTAAAATTAATTTTAATAATAAATTTGTATTAAAATATAAGAATTAATTTTTGAACCGATAACCGCAAAAAGAACTAAGACCAGTAATGTAACTTTCAAAGGGTGTTTGAAAGTATCGATCTATCGCCTCACGTGGGACATACTACTGAATTTAAAAGCCTGTTTGGACTGCCGTTGACAACCGAGGTTAGGCAAAATTATTATTTTTTTCTGTCGATAGTGGTTGATATTTGTTACTTAATAATAAAAATAAATAATTTAAAAGCAATGTAATTTGCAATCCCAATCATATACCAATTCTTCCTTACGGTTGAAGTATAAATCTCCCTGAAGCCATTTCAAAATCTTATTTGATACTTCAAGGAGATTCTTTGATGTCGATGTTTAGAACTCTTGAGTAGCAGCAATTGAATACAAATATTTACATATTAATTGTTTAATATGTAAATTAGTTGTTTATGATGCTCGAACAGTAATCCTTTAGGTCGGGTCGTTGTTGGTTTCCGGTACCTAACCCGGAAGGAACGAGACTGCTATTTCACATTATTTACAAATTCTTTGGGACCATGTTTATAAAGGATAAAAAAAAGCACCATAAATTTGATGGTTTAAATAAATTTAATTTATTTTCAGCATCTTTAAACGGAACGTGCATGAAAATTAAATAATTTTTAAATTCTAATTTTCACTACGCAATATTATTAAATATTTATAATTAAGAGTTGGAAGAATTAAAAAGTCTTATCATTATGATTCTACTTATCTTAAATAAAATTATTTTTATAAAAAATATTTATAATCTCATAAAAAAAATCTTCACTTAAATTACTATCCAATCCAATCAAATCCATAATCTATTTGGTAAGCAGAACAACATGGATAGAAAACTAAGGAGGAAGGCTTGTCTATAAATTATTCGGCAATAATACGATTTATTTATTTAGCCACGTTTGATCAATTAGCATTCTCCTCTCCCCATTATACTTTATCTTTACTTTTCGTTTATTAAGTTAATAAAAAATAAAATATATTTTTTTAATTTTTATTAATATAAATTTATTTAGTTTTAGTTCGTCATTGCTTTATTAAGTTTGTTTTTTTATATTTATTTTAAAAATAATTTATATTCCTACTTAATAATAATGTGATTTGATTTTTTATAATTTTTTTAAATAATTTATATTACTACTTAATAATGATGTGATATGTATTTAATTATATTGTTTTAAAGTAATTATTAACCTAGTATAACTAAATACATGATAGGTTATCGTTAACTAACAATAAAAAATATTTTTTAAAAATTTAAAATTTATAAGATCAAAACTAATGAATTTTTTTAATGTTAAATAAAATCATATTCAGAGAAGGAAAAAAAACTCTATAAAAAATGTACAATGCGCTGTTGTTATTGTTAATGTTGATATGCATTATATGAAAATTGAAACGATTTTGAAGAGTTGAGAAATTATTTAAGTTTCATGCAGCTTCCATGTAAGAAGGGGTTCAAATATATTGTACAATTGAAAAGGAGTTTGAATGATAAAATACACTTTGCGCAATAATTTTTACCATTTTTTTTAGATGCGGCAGGTCAAACCTCAAACGGAGTTTCTCCATAAATACAAGCAGGCACTTTTTTTTAGAGGTTAAAACGAATCCATTCATATCTTCGCAACTTCTTTAAAAATGATTTTTAAAAGGAAGTGGGTATACTATATTCGCTAAGATGTTTTGATAAGTTATTTTGGTTAGTTAAAAATTTAAATTATTAATTAAAAAGACTGTTAAGATTTTTTTATTTTTGTTTGATAAAATAATTTATTTTAGTAGTTATTAGTATTTTTTAGATGATTATTAATATTTTTTAAAAATTTATTTAAATAATTTTTAATTTTTATATTTTTTAGTTTTTTTATTTTTATCTTTTATATATTTTTATAACTTAATACTTTATTTATTTATTTTTATAAATATAATATTATTTGATTCTTTCAAATAATATTATTAATTTTTATAGATTTATTTTTATATTATCATAAAATATTATATTTTAAATTAATAATTTAATATATACTATTTATTTTAAATATTATATTATTTGTTTTATTTTATTAAAGAATATTAAGCTACTTGATAAAAAATTAAAATTATAAAAATAATTTTTTTTAAAAACAAAATTATATTTAATTAAATTTTAATATATTTTTAATTAAAAATATATAATGCTTATCATATTTTAATTTATTGTTTAATATTTTTTTATTTATTGTTTTATATTTATGAGTTAGTTTAATAAATAATTTTATTAAATAATTTTAATTTAATCAATATTTATCAGCTTTCAACTTTTATCTAATTCTTTATTTTTACGTTTTTATTTTTCAGTTTTTAACTAATTTTTTAATTTTTAATTAATTTATCTATTAATTTTACCAAATTAATTTTATGTTTGTTTAGTATGAAAATCTGAGTGATTATATGAGCTTAAATTTAAATTTTTTTATATAAAAAAGGTGTGCAAATAATAATAATATATATAAATATAAAGAAGAGGGTGTAAATAATTAAGGAATGTACCCTTTGTGATGGTGCACGTGTAGAAAAAGGATGGAGTAGCTTGGATTTGGAACGTGGAGACGTACTAAACGAGTCACTAGCCTAAAAGAAAGAAAGAATGTGGCCCAATAAAGACAAAAGAAGGCCTTTTTCCTTGGACAGGGATAAGTTCAATCAAGCCCAAAGGAATGTACTATCTCTACAGGACATACATCTTTCGATGTTTAAATTTTATACCACAAAGATTATCTATTAGTTTTATATTTATTTTTCTTTTTAGAATGAAATAGATGTATGATAATCAGAATCCGGATTAAAAATAGAATAATCCTACTCCTATAAGGTGATAACAATTTTTTACAGTACTTTTTTCATGATATATTTTAATTTATTTCACGTTTCTTCGCTTCTTGATGTAAGTATTGTTATGAGAAATATATACGAAAATAGCATTATTCTTAAAATAAGTGCTTAAACGGTGTCGATGTTGAAAGAATCTCAATACATTTTGACAGAAGTGTAAGCAGAAAATGAGAGATAACGGTTGATAATCCATACCATTAAAAAAATCAATAACAAGAATGTGTGAACACGGATATCGCATAAATTATCGCTTGTTTGGTGTTAAATAATCCTTGCAAAAAATAATGATTATATGTTTTGGGTACGCACAAACAAATTTTTAGATACATGTAAGAAATGGTATGCCTATAAGTGTAATTATACTCTCAAGTGTTTCATTTTGTTTTTGACCATGTCAGGTAACTATTCCTTGACTCACATCTTGTATGATATATAGAGAGTAATTAGAGTTACATATATTGAATATAAATGAAACACAAATTCAGAGTACTTTACAAATTAAAGGAAACGGTTACATTCTTCATTTGATAGAAGATATGCCACCTACCAGTAGTAGATGAGGATTTAAAAGAAATTAAAAAACAAAAAGAGGCTACAAATGGAAGACAAAAAAAAGAAAAGGGTATTATGAGTTATGCTTATTTTTCTAGCACCTAGTGATTAAGCAATTATCTGAAAGAAGTCTTCTTCTGTCATTACCAGTGCAACTCACCATTGGGTTCATTCGATTCATTTGCAGATGCTTAACGTTGAGTAGGTTCTTCTTCATCGCCCCAAATTTTTTCTTTTTCTTTTTTCCTTTTCTCTTCGGACTTGATTTGATTTCAACATCCTAAGCATATCAAATAACAAGAGGTCGATGGTGAGATCTAATTCATGATACTATTCTTGTTCCTGCCATTATTCCTTGCTGCTCTTCGTGATTCTTAAATGGTGAGAGCCATAGAACGAAAAAAGAGAGAGGAAAAGGAAGCACAACAAATCACAAAACACAGATGAAAGAAGCTTACCTCGTTTGTGTTTCTTGAGTTCCGTGATGCAGAATTAGCAGAACTTTCTACACTGGTCGCACTCGGTGATTTCTGGATCCCGGAAATGTTTTGACTCTCACCTGCATTTGTCAATGCCAGACATTGTTTAAGTTTACAGTTACAGCCAAACATGTACGATGCACTATTAACGTAACTTGGTGCTAACCTACAAGTATATAAATCCTTATTATTGTATATTGTAATGGTATTTTCATTCTAATTTTTATTATTAATCTTATTCTATATCAATATATCTCATTTAAAATATATTTGTAACATTTTGAATAGCATTGTTGGTAGAAAAAAAGCAGCAGTTATAGAACTATATCATATGGTAACAATTGATTACTTACGTAATTTCTGGTCTTTTCTCTTCCCAGTCTCGTCACAGTAAATTTTGAAGCTAGGTGATCTCGGACCTACAAGTCTTCCACCTTCAATGTCATCTTCCTCCTCTTCCTCGTCATCATCATCGTCGTCGTCATCATCATCATCATCTTGGTTACCATCACCACCACTATATTTTGCATTTGCTTCTTCATTATGCTCCTCGTGAGAAACCGGTAATGGAACGACTTTGGAAAGCTTTTCAACACGTTTGGTTTGTTGAGTGTCCTCTGAAGAAGGTTTATTGTTCTGAGTTTCATTTTCATCAGAAGTTTTTGAGTTGTTTTCATCCTTTATTAGCTCCTTCTTTGAGAGGGTGCTTTTTTCATCTTCTTCTTCATCATCTTCTTCTTCTTTTTCTCCTTTTACAGCGGCTCCTTTTTTGCGTTTTCTAAACTCCTCAACTCGGCGGCAAAGCTGGGACCGTATTTTAGCAGGCAATACCTCTCCTCCATTTGCATGCAACCTTGAATTGTTAGCCCCCATTTGGAGAACATTCTCAATTATCCCAAAGGTGAAGGATTATGAAGGCCTTTTCTGCACGTGGCAGTTCAAATGATGGAACACAGTTTTTGTTTACACTTGTTAATTGTTGGTGGTCAAAATTAGCACCAAAAACTTCATTTACATGCATCTTCTTTCTTCCGTTGTATTGGAACGGAACCATTTGATTTTGGGATAAGGAATTAATTCATAGCTTCTGTTCGGTTGCTTATTTCTCCATTCTCTTAAAATAACATTTCCTTCTTTTGCTCTGCACAACTCAGCCCTTTTTGTTATTTTTTGTCAACACAGCCACACTTTCTTCACGGACAAAAATTTTCTTCCTTTGTAAAAATATTCACCCTTCAATACATGCAAGGAACCCACATTTATTGAATGGTGGATATACTCGTTAAGAAAATTCCTTCCTCCTTCAGCTTATAAAAACTTCCTCTAAAATATTCTTAAATTTCTATTTTCAAGTTCCTATATACTAATCATTTATTCTTACCCTTC
This sequence comes from Canavalia gladiata, assembly GCA_037954105.1. NCBI lineage: Eukaryota > Viridiplantae > Streptophyta > Magnoliopsida > Fabales > Fabaceae > Canavalia > Canavalia gladiata. The sequence goes on along the minus strand of CM075659.1, from coordinate 52,967,733 downwards.
TTTTAAGGTTATGCTTTATGAAAATGACAATTGGTAGTCATAGTCAACACATGAAGATCGGTAACTAATTTATTTGTAAAATTGCATAAGACTTGGGTTTGAGGGAAAAAAATATTAATGATTTAAAATATTATATATTGTTTATATATAAAATGCGTATGTGTGAAAAGGAACATCTTTGATTCTAGCGTTCAGATTTTCATTAGTTCTGCAACTTAATATCACTTGTCACAATGCCAGATGTGTGAATTTTAAGAAATTTGCAAAAAAATATTTCCTTTTATTTTCCCTCTGGTAGATGGCCAAAAACGTTGAAGGAGAATTTCCACGAAAAGATCCGTTCATAATCGATCTTGAACAGTAGCACCAATGCATACCTGAAATCTATCATTTTTTTTAAATATCTAACCAATAGATCCACTATATGTTTTTGGAAGTTAAATTTTACATTCTCTATTTATTGAGGTCTTCATTTGAAGTTTAAACATTTTATCATTTTCGATCTTTTGATTGCTATAGGGATTTTTTATTTTTACCAATTCTATGGTTGTGTTCTTATTTTCTTATTTTGGATTTTCCATAACTCTTGAACAACACTGTAAACCGGCACTTACGATTTATAAATGAAGGAAGAGGTACATAAATGTGAGTACTTATAATACTTCTGTTTAATTACATTACATTGTTTAATAAGGTGTAATATAACTTATTTTTACCAATTAACCTTTCATTTAGGTCAAAGTACTAACATCTATCCTAAAATATTAATGTTTTATTGGAATAATAAATGAAGTAAGATGGAAAAATATAGGAGGTTGAGAAATAAAGTAAAAGTAAAATAAAAAATATAAATTGTTTAAGTGCAGAATTAGAAGAAAATGAAAAAATATATATTTTATTTTGTTTGAATTATGAGTAAAAAATAGAATGAATAAAATAAATTAATAGTAATTAAATTTATTTTATATTAATTAAAAATTAAAAAAATAATAAATAATAAAATTTAATTATATTATTTTATTGATATAATATTTTTTATTTTTAAAAAACATTTAATATAAAGATTAAAATTAGGAAAAGAATTTTTTCTACTATCTATGAGGACTAATTTTTAAATGAATCACATAAGTCCTATTCTATTTTAATATGTATTTAAACATTAAAAAAATATTTTTTATTTCTTTCTTCTTTATTTTCTTCTTTTCCATTTTATAAGAATCTGTACTCTTTGCAACTTTAGCTCGAATAATTAGCATATATAGTTAAAATCTGAATCGAGTAATCTTATCCACACATAATCTACTAAAATTATTTGAAAATTAGTTAATAAAAATATGCATATTTATTTTTGGATTATAAGAAATAGAAAAAAAGAAAGAAAGGAAAGATTAAAGAAAAAATGAAAATAAAAATAGAAAAAAAGTAATTGTTCAGACAGATAAAAATATGAAAAAAAAATTCTCTTATTTAAATTAATAAAAACAAAAAAATAAATATATTAATATTACAAATTTTATTTTATATAAATTTTAAAAATAATTTTTTACTATATTTGATTAACATTGTATTTATTTTTTATTTTTAGTATTAATAATTTTAACAATTAAAAAAAATTCTTTCTTCCACTTTCTCTCCTATTTAAAAAAACAAAAACAAATTTTGATGACATCCGGTCATTTTTTCCTATTTCTATATGTACACAAATCAAATAAACCATAAATGTATTGTTCCAACATAAATGAATTTTAATTTAACATGCTACATCATCATGTGTCAGCAAATCGGTTTGAGCGTCCCTGTTGTTAGTCATGCCTATCTGAGAAGTTTTTTCAAATCCTTTGATCAATTTACCTTAATATATCACGTGTTCCTCCACGTAAATAACCGTTTTGAGGGGTTCGAAAATTATCAACACTACTGAATATTAAAATAACATATTATCTATAATAAAGATTTATAATAATATATCGCTAGTATAATGGACATTACTCGAGAATTAAACTTAAAAAACAAAGAGAAAAAATAGTCCAAAAACATGGAAACCCTGGGAATAATATAATAGGGAAGTGAACAAATTTGCAGATAAAAGAGCGGAAGAGGTATGTAATAATGCACTTTAATTAAAAATCAGCACAGCGCTTGTTTCTATGGGGTTATATGAAGAGGCCTCTACGACGTCGTTACCACAACTTGAGCAGGAGCCACAGCTGAGTTGCACTTCAACATTTTTTACTTATTCTGTATTTCTTTTCTTCATGGATACGTGACACACAACCCAATCCCCTATCTCGTTTCCACCGTTCTGCCAACCCAAAAATATATTTCACTAATAAATATCATTTGGAAAGTATAAAGTGTTTTGTACACAATTTCTCCTATCTCTTTTCTCTGAATGGAAAATAATGCTGCAAATAGGATGATGGAATTGAACAATTCTCCTGTTTCGTTACGGCTCGCCTTGTTTAAATTATATTTTGATTTGATTTGTTTAATAAATAAATAAGTTTAAATTTGTTAATTTTTTTTAAATAAATAAATCAGATTAAATTTATAAAAAAGTCTATTTAATTTATTTAAAAACTTATTTATATATATATATTTATATTTATTTTAATATATTATATTTGTATAATATTTATTTTATATTTTATTTATATAATATTAATATATATATTAAATTTTTTTAATAACTTTGTTATTTTGTAGGTTTTAAGTTTGTAAATCTTTTTAATCAATTAAATTTTTTTTTGTTATGTATGATTTGCATATTTTGTAACCTTTAAATCAAGTCAAACCTTAAAAAAAAAATCTTTAACAAATAACATGTACATGCTCGTATCCAACATTTTTAAATAAGATAATTTAATTTAGTTCGACATACTTTTATCCTAACTATAAATTATATCATGAAGAGATTTATTAAAAAATTAAATTTAAATTTTTTTATTAAAAATATTATTAATAAAATGAAAAATTCTAAAAAATATAGGGAATATTAATTTAAGATTTTTTTTGTTTAAATTACATATTTATTTTTCGGAAGATAATTTTATTTGAGTTCATGAATGAATGAATTTTTATTTTTTTGACAGGAATCCAAAATTTTATATGAAAAGAATTAAACAGGTACCATTTTAATTGATTTATTAATTATTAATTAAAAATGTTTATTAAAAACATTATTAATATAATTTCACCATGATTTTCAACCAATATTTATATTATTATTATTTACTTGACCGATACCTTTAAATTAGTAGTTAACAGGAGCATTGAATAAAAATGGAAGTTTAGAACCGAAATTAAAAAAGAGAATGAAATTACCTGATGGGATGAATTGGAAGCAGTGGTTTCTACATTGAGGAGGCGATATTCAAACATGAACCAATCAGTTCGAGAGCCACTTGCGGATTTGCCTTTATAAAATACGAGACGTTTTCTTATCCCCACAATGCTATTACTTGTTGAAGATGATACTATTTTGTCTGCTCCTGTTACCCTCCAATGCCCACTCTTAGTTGTTCTGTTCATGCTGTTCAACTTCCCGGTTCGATACCTCGCTTCCTTCCGAGTGAAAAAGTACCTTTCTGCCTCATCACAATTTCCTAAACACACACACATCAAACCGCAATCACTACTAAACTACTGTAACAACTCACCATATATTTTACAGTTAAAAAAATGAATTCGGCTGTATAAATTATAAATTAATATAAAATATATTAAATTCGGCCGGTTATTATTTATTAAAGAAATTTTTTAATAATTTTAAATGCATGTTTGTTTAGTTTATTTTTTAAATAATCACTTACTTTTTTTGTCATTTTAGAAAATAATTAAAAATGTAAGCAATTATTTTTAAAAATAATAAATTTTTGAACAGGGATTACGAGTTTATTTATTTTTCAGTTAAATAATTAATTATTATTTTTTAATATAAAACATACATTCTAATAAAAAAATATTTAACAATTTAAAATTAATTTTATTAAAATCAATTTTTCCAAATTTTAAACACTCTAACTGTCTTGTATACAAATAATCAAAGTGCAGACCACTTAATTCGTAATAAAATGCTTTAATCAGAACAAGATATTCTAAAAGCTTAGATCTTCTGGGAAGAAAAGCATAAAAAATTAAATAAATAAAATGTTTGTGTTAGAGCAGGTGGTAGAGCCTCACTGTTACCTGGCAAATCCCATGGATCATACTTGCGAACCTCGATCTCAGGAATCATTAAAGAAGGCAACTGAGAAGAGAAGATTTTAGCCTGCAAATACTGAAAGACAAGCTCTTCATCTGTTGGCTCGAAACGAAAACCAGGAGGCAATCTCCTCACTAAATTTTGTTTTTCCATTTGCTTAAGAATTCTCTTCAATCTTGGACTTTTGACCTACTCAAACTGAGGGTGATGACACACACGTCAATGAATGCTTGTGTACTACGTATATTTTTATAGCCTTACAATGAAGCAAAGATGAATGGGGGAAGAGACGGGAACAAACATTTAAAGGCAACAATACTTAACCTACTAAATTTTATGCATGTTTGACAATTAATTTAAAGAAATTTCTTATCAGCATTAGAAAGACTTTTTTATGTAGATGGTATACAAATATATTACGCGTGTAAAAGTTATTTATTCCTATATCGTTCCTCTAGTGTAATATTTATTCACCTAAACATTAAAGTATTATTTGGATGAATTTTCACCTCTTGAGATATTAACTAAAAATAAGTATCAACCTTCATTTTAAATTTTAAACTTGATTTATAATTATCTTCATCGAAAATAATAATTTGAACATATAACATAAATTCTAATTCAAATGAGCTCACTTTCATTCGTTTTAAAATTATAATCAAATCGAAAATAAATTTAAAATAAAAAAAATCATAATTTCCTTTGTCACTCGGCTTAGTCTGTGCTTCTTTTAAGCAAAACTGAACTAATGTCCGTATATGAATTACATATGTATTTTAATTTGATATTGAATTTTAGAATAAATTAGTATTGAAATATTTTAGTTATATTATATTTATTATAAACATATGTTACTTTTTTACTATTGTAAACATCCAAGAGACTTCATAATAAATAAATGAATTAGTAAACAAACAATACTTAGATATATTTAAAGAAAGAAAAAAAATAAAAAAAAATAAAACCAATAATAAATAAAAATAATGATAAAAAAAGAGAAAATAAGAGTAACTAAAAATAAATAAAAAAATTAAAAAAAAAAGAATGAAATAGAGAAAAAAAATAAGAAAGAAGGACAAAAAACCAGAAGAATTGATCTAAAAAAATTCAGTTAGGATTCAGTTAGTTTGTTAGGAATGAGTTAGCCGGTCAATTAAGGAGTTGCAATGTATAAATAAGGAAGAAAAAGAAAATGGAAGGATATTTTTTCGTTTTGGCGGGGAAATTTTCAGAAAGCTCTCCTTCTCATAGCTGAAGCTTTCTGGGCAAGAAGAACTTCGGGAGGTCTCTTCTTCCTCCGTCGAGTCCAATTTTGCTTGGCTGGTCCTAGCTCCTACCACCTTTATTTAGATCATCTAGTGTTCACCACTCTCTCAGGGAAAGCACTTCGAAGCCGTTTTTGTTGCATGCATCGTTTGGATTCTTTTTCTTTAGCTTCAGTCGAGAGAAATGACATCCGTTGAAGTGAGTTTCACTCAAGGAGAAGCATCTTAGCAAGAGGAAGTGCGGAAATTAGCTCTCACTTGTTCTCTCAACTAGAAGAATCAAGAACAAACCACAAAGGTATACAGAGCATAGGCACTTTTAGGTAAGTTCATAAACACTTTGTTATGTCTTCATGAAGACAATTCTTGAATTCTGAATGGAAACAATTTTGAAATGTAGTTAGATTCTTGCATCTTGCTAGCACTGGTTCACATGACTCTTAGCCAAATCAACTTGGATAATTTGTCATATTATGAATCACGTTTCTATGCTCATTAGTGAAGTTCTAGTAATGATAAGCCTTGGTTAATATGTTGCTCAACGATATGCAAAATATTTTGTAAATTTGTTAAGATCGGATCAATTGCTTTTCAATCTTGTTTGTTTGCTAGACGTTTGCATGTTTGGCTGAACGTGATAAGAGCCAATTAAATTTAAACAAGATCATTAAAGGAGTAGTAACCTTTAGTATTAATCAAATCAACTCAATAGGTTTGGAACGAGTTTCTATATCGGGTCAAGAAATAGATTCGAAGTTTAGTAATTCTAGCCTTAAGAACCATAATTTAATAATTTAAGTGATAGTACATGCTGATGCTGAGTAGAGTCTTTACGGTCTTTGCATAGTAACATCAAAAGGGTAATATCACTATTAAGTTAAGAGTTCAGAAGCTATCTTGCTAAGCCTCTATCCATACCAAGAAGAATAGTTGCTCTGTTGCTTGGCCAAGTTCCCTTCTAGTACCCTGAATGGTATTAGGAACTCCTTACCGCTTTGTGATTGATTCAAATCATGAGTCAAAGAACTACATACCAACAGTAAGAGATAGCCATAGAGTGAGGTTCATAAGGCAGTGCAAAGGAAAGTCCATGAGGAAATGCTGTGATTTGATTTTTTTTTTTACATGAGAAATACAGTTTCTGCAATGTGTTGTGAGCAAGGTCCTAAGTTTGAATATCGCCAATTAACATTGCTAGAGCCACCTAACCATACTTATTACCTTTCCTCCTTTGAAGCCTGGTATGAGATGCCTAGTTCTATTAGTAGTCACAACAAAAGAATGCCATAATTTGATAAACATAGGCTTGGAGAATCATAGCCCATAGCTGGATCCAAGATCCAGATTCAGATATTGTTACTGTTAAATAGAGCTACTGTTAGTAACTTTGCTCCCACAATCCTGCCATACAGCCTGGTCACCACCGAATCAGAGTAAGTCGTACAAGGCTGGCTTATGCTGTCTGTGAGAGAACCTGTGAGAAATTTGTAACCAAAGGTGGGTCTAACATGAGCTATGTTCACAATCCTGATAAGTTGGTGAAGGAGCAATATGAGGTTGCAGACATCTAGGGTGCATAGTAAAGCCAGTCGCTTCTAAGTGACCTTAAAAAGAGCCAATCAAGTTTTTTAAAGCCGGATTTTATCTTTTAGAAATCGAATTCATTTCTGCTTTATTTGAATCAAGCACAATTCCTTTTTTATTTTTGTTACTTTTAAAATTAAGTACATTTTTTTTAATGATGTTAGATCTCACGCAATGAGCTTCAAATTTAAAAATGCAGCATATCCTGTCTTTTACTATTTGAATAGTCATATGAGTCGCAGTGCAATTTTGCCTCCGACTCTATAAATGTAGGTCAAAGATCTTCGTTTCTCGATCCTTCGTCGAAAATTACATCAAAATCTTTTTCAAATAAAAATTCAAATTTTAGGTCTCACGCAATGAGCTTTAAATACGAAGTGGTGACATACTCTACCGTTCGATATTTGGAGATTCATATGGATCCCAATGCAACCTTAGTTGTCTTGGACCCTGTGGTGTACTAAGGATCGTTCAAAATACTTGAAACGCTTTTAAAATTTATCTGTCAAATTCTTTTACCTTTGAAGATCAAGTCTTCAAAAACCATAATTACGTAACTTTGAGTTTCTCATTGCACCAATGAATACGTAGAAGTATGATCAAGTTTTGTCAGACTATTTTTCATAAACCTATTTATTTATATTTTATTTAAAAAAGATCAAAAAGATTACAAAAATATCAAAACCACACACTCAATCTAAGGGTACCATTTTTCGGACTGGGCGACTAGGTTGCCTAATACCTTCCTTATTAGTAACCGACTTTCAAACTTAGAATTTTTTTTTTCTCAAAATAAAATTTTTTCAAATATTTTTCCTTAAAATAAAATGTGGTGGCAGCTCCACAAATTAATTAAATTCTTTTCTAAAATTTTTTGAAAGTTCGTCATCTCATTATAATTACAGTTACGACAATTATAAATTGTTTTATTTTTGTTATGTATTTTTTTATAATTTTGAACATAATATTTTATATTTGTTTGATGTTATTTTTACCAAAGTATTTTTACAATAAATTTATAATACTAGTATTAATAAATTTTTTAATAATTTTTTTTATATCATATTTAGTAAAAAGATCGCTTATTTTTTTTATTAAATTTTATCATTACAACAAATTTTTAATAATATAAATTTTAAAATATTTAACTGTGGAAAAGTTGTTATAATATTTTTATAATAATATTAAACTATTATATTTTTTTATAATTTTAAAATATTTTTTAATTAAAAAAAATACAATAAATTCAACTATCTTAATAATAATAATAATATTTTTTTATATGTAAATCATATCCATCATTATTCTCAAGAAATCATGTAAATTTTTCTAACAATTTATAATTTATAATAAATAAAATTTAAGTTCATAACTTAATCTTTCTAATAATATATCAATATGATAATAATAATTTAATTTTTAATATATATATATATAATATAAAATATATGATATAAAATTATATAAAAAATATTTTATAATTTTATTAATATAAAAAGTAATATTTTAAAAAATAGATCATGTATATTTTTATAAAAATAATATTAAAAAACCTTTAATATTGTTGAAAATGTATCATCACTCCTTTAATGAATTTATATGTTTATAACATTATTTTTAAGGATTACAAAAATTCCTTCCCAATGAGTAAACAATCTTAACAATATCCTAAATAAAAAAATTGTCATATATATATATATATATATATATATATATATATATATATAAAGTGTAAGAATCGGAAATTTAATATTTTGTTTATTCAAATTCCTAGCTGATAATAATAAAAATTGATAGAAAAAAACAATTATATAAAATTATTATTATAAATAATCAATTATTATCACACATACAATTAATAGTAATCATGCTAAAATTTGGTAATTAACACATTATTTAGTAAATAATCATTCAAAACTGTAATTTTAGACAATCACATGCAAGGTCATTTCCTTTTATATCTAAATCATGTTTAAAATTGGTAACAGTTGTTTATTTCTAAGAATATTAAAATTGGTAATTAACAAATAATTAAGACATTTTAAATTTGGTAACTAATATAATAATTACCAAATAATCATTGAAAACGATAATTCTAAACAATTATGTGCAACATAGTACAATGTTTAAAACGATCTTTCTTTAATATTTTATCTATAAATTAAATAATTGTCTAAAACTAAAATTATAAATAATCAATTATAATTACATATGCAATTAATAGTAACTATGTTTGAAATTGGAAATAATTAGTAATTTATAATTAAAATTGGTAATTAATAAATAATCAATACGTTTCCAAATTTGTAATTAACACATTAATTAGAAAAATAATCATTTAAAACGGTAGTTCTAGATCGAATAATGTGTAAGGTCATTTCCCTTTATACCATAATCATGTTTAAAATTGGTAATTAATAATTAATAAATAATTAACATGTTTTAAATTTGACAATTAACATATTAATTAGCAAATAATTGTTCAAAACGATAATTCTAGACAATGTGCAAATCGTTTCCCTTTTGCTATCTTATCTATTTAAATAATTATTCGAAATTGTTATTATAAATAATCAATTATTATCACACATGTAAAATTAATATTAATCATACTTTAAATTGATATTAGTTGGTAACTAATTGATAAGATTAAGTCCAATTAAAATTGGTAATTAATAAATCATTAACACATTAATTATGAAATAACCATTTAAAACAGTAATTCTATAAAATTATGTGCAATGTCATTTTCTTTGATATCTTAATCATGTTTAAAGCGGTAAATAATAAATAATTAACACACTTCAAAGTTGGTAATCATCATATTAGTTAGCAATAATAATTCAAAACGGAAATCCTAAGCAGGTATGTGAGGTATTTTTTCTCTTAGGATATTTTTGATAAAATTAGTAGATAAATTAATTAAAAAAATTGAAAACCAAAAAAATCTTGTTGATTAAAATAAAATAAGACATGATCGATAAAATAAACTATTAAATTAGCTGATAAAAATAAAATATTAAATAAAAATATAATAACTAGATTGAAGTTTATATATTATAATTTTATTAAATATAAAAATTGATATTTTATTATTTAAATTAAATTATTATATTAAAATAAAAGTAATATTTTTTAATTTATTCTTATTTATATATTTTAAAAAATTATTTTAAAAATTTATAATTATTTTTGTGATTATATATTTAAAAAGAGAGTTTTATGATTTATTTATTTATTTACTTTGTTATTTATGATAGACTTTTAATAAAAATTAGATTTTAAATAAATAAATTTTTGTTTGAAATTTAAAATATTTATTTTTATCTTTTATAAATAAATTTTAAATAATATTTCTATGAAAAGAATATTTATTTTATCTTAAAATTTTATTTTAAAAAACTAAATATTTTTATTGTAAATGACTCAAATAAAATATTTAACCACTAAACTAAATGTTTTAACATTAAATAATAATATATAAATATTTTTCAATTAATTAAAAATTATCAAAATATATCAAAGATAATAACAAATGATAATTTTCATTTTATAGCTAAAAACTTGAACATTAATAGATGCAATGTTTAAAAAATAAAAATTATTTAATTTAATTATTAAAAAATATATCATACAAAATAAAATTAAACTTATCTTAAAAAAATGTAAACTAGTTTTTTTATATTTTATTTAGATAAAATACATTTGCCAAACACTTTTCTTAACTACAATTGTCTACGAACTCAATGCACCTTTATATTTATAAATATCAAAATTTGTAAAATCAGACTAATAGATAACCTAGTCAATGTATTGCTTAAAATTTCAATATTTTAACCTTAATTACACTATGATAAAATCTGATATTAATTAAATATTATTTTTAAAATGTATAATATATATTATATTAAAATATAAATATATATAATAATAAAATATATTAATAATATAATTTAAATGATTAAAAACTAAAAAATTATATATTTAATTTTTTAAATATAAATTATATATATAATTAAATAAAAGATTATAAATATTTTTTATTTAATTAAGTATTAAAATAATATTATTTTATATATGAATCAAATTTTTATCCATTCTAATTTATTATTGGTTTACTAATTTTTTTTACTAATTTTACAAGTTTATTATTAATTTTGTATTAAAATAATTTTGTAATTTAAATAATCTAAAGAAAAAATCAATTCTCAAATCAGCTTCAGTTCAATTTTCATAATTATAATAAATATTTTAAAAAATTTACAAATTTAATTAATATAAAATTTAAACCTTTTAAAATACTAATTTTTATAATATCTTAAAATTTTAAATTTCATCCAAAATTATTGTAAGTTTTATTTTTTTATTTTTAAAATAATTTTTAAATTTGTTTAGTAAATTTTTTTTAATATATTTTAAAAATAATTTTGATTTAAATTTTAAAAAAATATTTATTAGATAATATTTTTAATTTTAAAATATTTTCATTATTAAAGCTACTCAACTTCATAACTATTAAACTATCATCCTATAATAATAATAATAATAATAATAATAATAATAATAATAATAATAATAATAATAATAATAATAATAATAATATATTTTTTATTATTTTAAAAAAGTTACTTTTTATTTATCTAATTTTTCATAATAAAAATAAAATATATAGTAATATATAATATATATTATAATATTAAATTTATAATATTATAATATTATTTTATATTATTTATATTATTTATTTATTTTAATATATTATTTTTTATATAAAATAAATATTAAATAATATAAAAATGTTATAATAATATATAAAATTATTGATATTAAATATTAATAATCAAATAATATGTGAAATAAAAATTTGTACAATTATATAACATTTTTATATTATAACTACTACACTATTATTATTATCTCATAAATACTACTTTTTTTTACCATTACTAATATTACTATCATTATTATTATAATAATAATAATATTTTATTATTTTTATTATTTTAAATAATTTAATTATTTATATATATTTTTTATAAATTCACAAATAAAGATAATATTTAATATATAAAAATTATATTTAATTTATTGTATTATAACATAATTTTATTATATATTTTTATAATAAAATAAATATTATTTTATTTAAAATAAATAATAAATAATATAAAAAAATTATGATAATGATATATAAAAATATTTATTTTAATATTAATTATAAAATAATAAATAAAATATAAAACTGTATAATCATATAATATTCTTTATATTATAACCTTCATCAATGTCATAATCAATATCATCAATAAAATTATCATCACCATAATAATAAATATTTTATTTTTTATTATTTAAAAATAATTTAATTATAAATTTTTATATATTTAAAAATAATATTATTTAATATATAAATTATATTTATTTTATATTCTTATAATATATATTATTTTTATATAAAATAAATATTAAATAATATAAAAATATTATAATAATAACATATATAAACTTATTTATTTTAAATACTAATAATCAAATAATATATAAAATATAAATTTATAATTATATAATATTTTTTATATTATAATTATCATACCATTACCATTATTTTATAAATAATATTTTTATTTTTACTTTTATCACTATTATCATAATTATAATCACAATAATAATTTTATTAATAATTAATTTATTATTTATTAAAATTTTAAATTTATATTATTTTGATATATTTAAAATTTTTAAATTAATAGTTTTATTTATATTTTTTTAAAAATTTATAATAAAAATGATATAATAGAATATTTTAATTTATTTTTAACAACTTTTATAAATTAAAAATGAAAAAGAAACTAATTTTAATTATCAAAATTAAAAAATCATCGAAAGAGGACCTTAACTATCAAGAACTCAAAAGTACATATACGCATGTTAATAAAAATAACTTAATTCACAAGAGCTTGAAATATTTCTCAAAATTCAAGCGTTTAATTTTTCAAAATAAATTATTTTCCAAATCAAATATCAATATTATTTCTTAATTTAGGACATAAATTGAATTATAATAAGCAATATTATCTTAAAAACAAAAAATAAAGATTTACGTTAAAAGATATACAATTCATCCCCTCTCCTCCAATTATTAAATAAAGATTTGGTTATACATAAAATTTAATTCAAATAATTTCACTTTTGTTTAGGGTATTGAAGAACTATATAATCGATTTCAAAATTTTATAAAAGTTACAATTTTTTTATAGTTAGATTTAATTTTCATTTTCTTAAATAAAATAAAATTAAATCATATATAAAATAAAAATTTATTTTTATTTGATATTGCATTATAGAATATTAGTATTAAAATTTTGAGTTTTGATATTTATTATAAATATATATTATTTTATTTATTATAAATATTTTTTTAATGAATTATAAATTTTATTATAAATTTTAATTTTTTTATTTTTAAAAAAATATTTTTACTATTTATTTCTAAAAAATAAAAATTTAATTTAATCTTCATAATATATTTCTATTAAATTAAATCATAATTAATTTTTATATAAAAAATAAATTGATATTGATCCTATAATTATATTTATAGGAATTGAAATAAGTCAAATCAAGTTAGGTTTTAAAAATTTAAACTTATTTAAAATTTTGAAATTTGAGTTTTAATTTTTTTTTTTTAAAAAAATTTGATCTAATTTAAAGCATACAAGATTTATGAATTTGATTAAAAGTTTATATTCCAAAAAATTTAATAAATAAACTTTAAACTTATATAAATGATTGATTAAAAAGATTTATAAATTTAAAATTTATAAAATAAAAAAATTATTAAATAGATTTAAAATTTATATATATTATTAAAAATGTTTATAAATTATATAAATATATTAATATTATATAAATATAATATATAAAGATAGATAAATATTGAATAAACTAAATAAATTATTTTATAAGCTAAAACTTGATTTGTTTATTTAAATTTTTTTTAATAAATTTATATTTATATATTTATTAAATAAATCAAATTATAAATTTTGATCGGATATGACATTATTCATTTTTATTTCTAATCTATAAATAAGTTAATTTTTTATCTTAACATTTAATTAAATTTAATGAAAAAAATTAATTTAATATTTAGTATGTAATTTATTTTTTCTGATCATATCAGTAAGATCATAAAATTAAATTTATTTATCTTTTATATTACATATGAATTTGATTTATTTATTTAAAATCAAACCAGACTATACCATCAACATTCTTACTTTTGTTTGGTACCTTATTCATCTCTCCATGCTATTGGTAAGTTTGTAATATCATAGTGTTTTTAAGGTACTGTTTTTTTATTCAACAGAAATCTCAATAAGTTTATCCTTAATCCCTGGTAAAAAGGGAAAAGATTAACTAAGGTAAAAGCAAATAAGCTTCAATACTTCTGTTATAATAATAGTAAATTATTATTTACTCCCTTCATTTTAAAATTAGTGTCATTCAACTTTTTCTCCAATTATCCGTCGGTTATATAATTCTAAAAATATTTATTTATTTATTTTCAATTTTATCTTTCAAAATCTAAATTATTTCTAATAATTATTATTTTCTTAAGGAATAAAGTACTCTAAAGCAAAAAAAAAAAAAAGCCTATGGTCCTTTTTTTTATTTTAAATTTTGGATTTTCCATAACTCTCGAATAACACTGTAAACGCAAATTATTATTTTTCAAATAAAGGAAGAGGTAAATAAGTGTCATTATGAGTTATGCTACTTTTTTTTTATGTACAGTATTTAGGCTAACAACATATATATAATTGAGAAAAATAGAATTAATGTAATTTTGAAATGACAAAATAAAATAAGAATGTCTAAATTTTTTGTTACATGAATATATTAAAAAGAAGAAAAATAACATTACATTGTCTTATAAGGTGTACCTACCTATTTTTATTAATTTACCTTTTATTTAGATAAAGTAAGTAAATCTATTCTAAATATGTTCTTTTGGGTGATAAATTAAATAAAATGGAAAGACTTAAGAAGATGAGAAGTTAAGTAGAAATAGAATGGAAAATAAGTTGTTTGAATATATAGAAATTAAAAAAAAAATTTCTCTTATTTTAATGAGTAGAAAAGAGAGTAAAAAATGAATTAATAATATAAGTTTTATTTAATATTAATTAAAAAATTAAAAAATACTATTTTATTATGATATTTTTATTAATATATTAATTTTTATTCCTACTTTTTAATTTTTAAGAATGTTTAAACATTAAAAATGGAAAAAAAAAATCCAGCTTCTTTATCCATTTTCGTATCTATTTGAAAGGATTAATTTTCAAGTGAATCTTATGCAAAATACTTTTTTACCTTCTATTTCATGTGTATCTAAATGTTAGAAAATATTTTTATCTTTCTCCAATTTTTCTTCTTTCTATTTCTACTATCCCTATGTTTAGGTAAGGAATTTTAAAATTCCAAAATTTTTTAAGTAAAAATAAATAATTATAGAAAAAGAGTGATATATGAAAAAAAGTATAAATAATAATTTTAAAAAATAAAATAATAAAAAAAATAGAAATCCTCTCTAAATAAAAATTATTTAAAATTATTTCTATTTAATATAAAAATTACTTAAATAAAAATTTAAAGTATTTTTAATTTTTGTTATTATTTAAATACATAAATTCTTATAATTCTAAATTATTCTAAATTATTCTATTTATAAAATAAAAGATTTGTAATATTTTTTGCGACTTTAGCACATATAATTAGCATATTTATAGTTAAAATTTGAACCAAGTAATTTTAGATACACAAAATTCTGTTAGAATTATCCGAAATTTAATTAATAAATATGCATGTTTAAATGAATTGGTTTGAGCGCCCTGTTGTCAGTCATGGCTATGAAGTTTTTTTTCATTACTTTGACGAGCTTACCTCAACATGTCACGTGTTCCTCCACGTAACTAAACCCTTTCGGTGGTTAGAAAATTATTAAAATTACCGAATATTAAAATAACCTATTATCCAGACAATTAAACTTGTAAAATAAAGAGAAAAAATAGCCCAAAAACATGGAAACCCTTGGAAGTAATATAATAGGGAAGCACCAAATCAGCTAGAGTGAACATTCTTCGGCTCCTCAATGGTTATAATAGCATAGACACGTGAACAAATTTGCAGATAAAAGGGAAGAAGAGATATGTTATAATGCACTTGGTTAAAAATCACCATAACCACTTGTTTCTTCGTTGTCATATGAAGAGACCTCTACGATGTTACTAGAACTTGAACAAGATGAGGACGTAGACGAATGGATAGGAGCTGCAGCTGAGTTGTGTACCCTCATAAAATCGAAGAATCTTGGCTGAGCCACTTCATCGTTTTTACTCATTGTATTCTTATTCTTTGATAGTGGAGCAGTAGTATTGCCATCTATACTTCTTTTCTTCATGAATATGCGACACAGAACCCAATCTCCTATCTCGTTTACATAGTTCTGCCAATCCAAAAACATATTACACAAATAAATATCATTTATGAAGTACAATGAATCTTAACCAGTATTTAGTATAATTATGATTTATTTAACCGATACCTTTAAATTACTATTTAACAAGAACATTTCATAATAATGCAAATTTAAAACCCAAATTAAAAAAAAAAGGAAATGAAATTACCTGGTGGGGTGAATTGGAAGCAGTGGTTTCAACAGTGACGAGGCGATATTCATGCATGATCCAATCAGTTCGAGAGCCATTTGGGGATTTGCCTTCATAAAATACAAGAGTTTTTCTTACCCCATCAATGCCATTACTTGTTGACGATGATATTTTTTTGTCTGATCCTGTTGCCTTCCAATACCCACTCTTTGTTGTTCTGTTCATGCGGTTCCCGTTTCGATATTTGGCTTCCTTCGAACTGAAAAAGTACCTCTCTTGCTCATCACAATTTCCTGAACACACACATCAAACTACAATTAATACTTCACTTATAATTACAAGCACCACACTACTGTAAGAACTCAGTATATAGTATTTTAAATGTATGTTTGCTTAGTTTATTTCTAAAATATTAATCCCTTTTTTCTCAGTTTAAAAAAAATAAAATAAGACATTGATTTTGCAATCTATTTTCGGTCAAGCATCTGAAGTTTGTCTATTTTTCAGTTCGATAATCAATTCTTGTACTATTGTATTTATTTAAAAAATAAATAAAAATATTTTTATTTATCTGTTTACTTTAATTTTTAAAAGAATATTAATTATTTTTTTCATACATACTCTTATATCTATCTAATTATTATGAACTGTATTAAATGAAGAAGGATAAAAATAAAGAATGATAGTAAAATATGAAACATATGAAACATATCTAATTAATTTATGAACATATCTAAAAAATATATTTAACTGCTTAACATTAATCTTATTAAAATCAATTTTTTGCAATTTTAAACACACTAACTGTCCTGTATACAAATAATTGAAGTCCGGCCACTTAATTAATAATAAAATACTTTAATATCACATCAGAACAAGGTATTCTAAAACCTTAGATATTAAGTAAAGAAACACGAATGATCATGTTACACTTTAGAATCTTTCATCATATTCTTCTAGGAAGAAAAGCACAAATAAATGAATAAATAAATAAACACAATGGTTGTGTTAGAGCAGGTACTAGAGCCTCATCGTTACCTGGCAAATCCCATGGATCATACTTGCTGACATTGATCTCAGGAATAATTGAAGCAGGCAATTGAGATGAGAAGATTTTAGACTTCAAATACTGAAAAACAAGCTCTTCATCTGTTGGCTGGAAACGAAAACCAGGAGGCAATTTCCTCACTCCATTTTTAATAAAATTTAGTTTTTCCATTTGCTTAAGACTTTTCTTCAATCTTGGACTTTTGACCTTCTCAAACTGAGGGTGATGGCACACACATCAATGAGTGCTTGTGTACGTATATTTATATACAGCCTTAGAATGAAGCAAAGATGGATGGGGGAAGAGGCGAGAACTCAACAAACATGTAAAGGCAACAATACTTAACCAACTAGATTTTACGCATGTTTTGACAATTAATTAAAAAAAAGTTCTTATCACCGTTAGAAAGATCTTTTTCTTTGCTTTTGCTATATATGCCTAACCTTTTTGTATTACAATAAAGTGTTTATTTATCTGTCGGGCTTTATTTTATATATTTCAGTTTTATTGCGTGCTTTGATGTCACTGTAGCCTTAAGTGTCATCTCATTGTGTCAGATTCTACATGGCCCTACCAATTATTTCTTAACCAGGATTGAAATATCATTTTCATTAGTATTTAAGAACCAATAGAATGTGAAATTTCTTGATCTAGTATGGGATAGGTTATACTATTTTCAATTTGAGCTGTTGGATTAATTAGATTATAAATTGATTAACTGGGAGGTTTTGGAATCACATGTGTAATTTTTTTTTTTCTTAGATAATGAATCTCCAAAAGCTGGTCTCATGAGGAGTCAAGCTTAACATTGATTAGTGTATGACTTTTTTTTGTTACAGTTTGGTGTATGATTTTGACATATAAAGAAGTAATTTCCTAATTAACTGTAAAACTGCATTACCCGTTAACTGCCAGCAGTCGTTTAATTTTAGTGCTGGTGTAATTTTTATATAACTTCAAATAATTTTATTTATTTATTTATTTATACTGATCGAATTTAATATTTATTCAATACACTGAAGTTACACTATAAATATATGTTTTGAGTACAAGTCATTTAGGCTGCCTAATTTTGTTCCGGATAAATCCCTATAACAATATCGGTCAACATTGAGACTAGAAATCGAAATAAGTTACTCTGTCTCTTAAGTTTAACAAGGATTTGATTTATTTAATAAATAAATATAGTTTTATTTGTTAAATTTTTTTAAATAAATAAATTTAATTTTTTTTTTTAAATTTTGTTTAATTTATATAGATTCTTATTTATTTTTATATACTATATATTTATATTTATTTTAATATATTATATTTGTATAATATTAATATATTTATATAACTTATTTAAAATTAAAAATTTAATTCTTAACAAAAAAATTATATATTTATAATTTTTTTTAATATTTATTATAAAAATTGTGTATGTTATTTTAAATTTAAAATAAATATTTTATATTTTATTTTAATTTTTATATATATTTAAATTTATATATACATAAGTGTGTGTTACGAATATGTATTATATATTTTTTTATATGTTATTATATTTGTATATAGTTAATATATATAATTAAACTTACCAATATTTTATTCTATCAATTTTAAAATTTTAATCAATTTTTTTTATATATTTTAAATTTATTTATTATTTATTTATTATAAAATTTTAAAAAATATTATAAATTTTAAAATAGATCAAATTTATATAAAAAAAATTTATAACAAATAACAGATGTAATTAAGATAATATAGATCATTGTTCAAAACTTATACATTTATGTTAAGATTTTAAATTATTTAATATTTAAAAATTTTATTATCGTTGTAGGAATGTTTTTTTATTTTGCATAATTTATTCATATTTAAATCCTATATTGAAGATACATATTTAAATATTTTTCAGGTTATTTTCCTTTTTATACTTTCATCATGTTTAAAATTAATAATAATTAATTGATAAGTATAATTAGTAAATGATTTACACGTCCCAAATTTGACAATTAACACACTAATTAACAAATAATTATTTAAAACAATAATTCTTAACAATCATGTATAAGGTTATTTTTTTTAATATCTTGAATGTATTTGTAAATGTAGATAAATTATTTGAAGATTAAAAAGTTGATTAAAAGTTAAAAAGATAGATAGAAGTTAAAAAATTAGTGAAAATTTTAAATAAAAAATTTATTTATCAAAATAAAAAATATTTGATAAAATTGATTGTTAAATTAGTTTAAAAAATAAAATAGCAAACTAAAATATAACAATTAAATTCAAGTTTAAGTAGTATAATTTTTATTAATTATAAATTTTAATATTTAAATTAAACTATTATATAAAAATAATAATAATACTTTAATTTATTATTATGTGTATATTTATATTAAAAAATTTTATATAAATAAATTTATACTTATTTTAACAATTATATATTACAAAAAATTTGATAATTTTTTTATTTACTTACTTTTTTATTTATGATGTATTTTTTTACTAAAAATATTTTTAAATAAATAAATTTTCTAAATTTAAAATGTTTCTTTTTTAATTTGTATAAAAAAATTAAACAATATTTTCTATAAAAAATATTTATTTTATCCTTAAAATTTTTATTAAAATATTAAATATTTATTATAAATAATTTAAATAAAATATTTAATAACTAAAATACATATTATAAACTTAAACGATGATATAAAAAACATATATATCATAATAAATAAGAAATTGTTAAAATATACTATAATAAGAATGAAATGATAATTTTCAACTACTAATTAAAAATTTAAACACTAATAAAGGTATTATTAAAAAATAATGTTAATTATTCTATCTAATTATTAAATAAATTATCGTATTAAATAAAGTTAAAATTATGTTAAAAATTATTTCATCTTTCATTTATTTAAAATATATATTGTCAAAGATAGTCTTTATCTACAAGTTTAACACATATTTATTAAAATGTTTGAGTTATTACATTCATAGTCGAAGTACATATTGTATTCTAATTTGATATTACATTCTAAAAAAAAATTAATATTAACATATTTGTTATTATATTAATTATAAACATATATTAATTTTCTTATTTTCTATAATTTTTATTATAAATTATGGACTTTTTCTTGCTATAGATTTCACCTTTTTTATAAATTTAAACACAACGTTTTATGTGTATTTTACAATATTTATTACTTGTTTTTTAAAATAAATTTAAAAGCCAAAATATTTTATTTGAATTTTATAATATATTTCAAGCCAATCAAATTAAATCACAAATATTTTTTAAATTAATTTTAAATAATTTTTTATTTAAAATCAAATCAAACTACAGCATCAACATTCTTACTTTTATTTTCACACCTTGTTGATCTCCCCATAATACTGATAAATTTGCAATATCTATTTATATTATATCTATTATTATTTTGTTTATAAAAATATCATTATTATTATTATAATTATTTTTAAGGTACTATTTTTTCATCTACACAAATAATTTTCACACGCTTTTTTATTTTTTTATCAAAGATTAATTAGCATAAAATGTTTAAACGTGGTTTTAAATTAAAAAGTATGTAAAAATACAAATACATTTAATCACCAGTGTTTAAATAAAATATTATTGTCATAGAGGATGATTTATAGTTTTTATAAATTTTATTTGTTGGTACCAATAATGAGAATATCATTAAATATCTATTTTATTTACAATAAAATTTAAATCAAGATATATATATATATATATATATATATATATATATATATATATATATATAAAATAAACGAAAGTGACCAAATTACACAATGAAACTACACACTATATTTAATCAGAAACCTTGAAGTATTTGATTTATAAATCCTACTTACTCGTATATTACTTAACTTGCCAATTCACATTCAATTTTTTTACTCACACATATTACTCCAACAGATTAATTGGCTTCAATTTGTTTGAAGAATATCAATGTTTTTCCAGTGAGGGATAAACTATGGTGATCGATAAGCCAAAAACATTATAAAATGTTAACAAATGCTGGTGAAAAGTAAAACAAACTATCACTGATAGTTTATCACGATTCGCTTACAACCATTCACATATCTATAGCTTTAAATACACTCATTTTAGATTAATTAATTAGAGTTTTGTCATCATAATTTTAGTCACTGAAACTTCACTAAGGGGTTGCTACCTTTTTTATACGATAGTCTTGCATGGACAAAGGTTATGCGGTTGTGACGTCTGTGCATCTCGAGAACTGACTCAGCCTTTTCTGTTTTTTTCTTTGACATGTGGGGCTACAAAGCTTCGTAACCAAGAACTAATTAAGCCATGATTTTGATTTGCCTTTTTTTAAAAAAAAATAAAATCGAAATTACTATGTTTAAAGTTATCTCAGTGGTTTGATGTTTAAATTAACTAGGTGTTCTCTCCTTATTTTTTAATTTTTATTTATGAATTTCAATTATTGGTGGATAGATGACTCAGCCACTCACACTTTATGTCTGCTGCAGGTGTTTCTAAAGAAGAGGCCTTTTTTTATTATTTATATTTTAATAGTTTTCTTTACCGCCATTTAGTTTAATTTGGCTAAGATAATCCTAATTTGTGGTTTGTAAAGTTTTGGGAGAATCCAATTTGGACTAACAGATATGGGAAGATTAAAAGATACAATCTTTCAGAAAAAGGTAA
This sequence comes from Canavalia gladiata, assembly GCA_037954105.1. Taxonomy (NCBI): domain Eukaryota; kingdom Viridiplantae; phylum Streptophyta; class Magnoliopsida; order Fabales; family Fabaceae; genus Canavalia; species Canavalia gladiata. The sequence goes on along the minus strand of CM075659.1, from coordinate 52,945,259 downwards.
AACCACAGCAGGTACACAGTCAACTAAGATATACAGATTCTGTACTGTACCCAACAAAAATTAGGAAAAATGTAACCGCCCCACCGTATAGGTGTACATTTGTATTTATTCAAATATTTTGATGGCTTCTACTAGTTTTTGTTTTTTTTTTAAATAATTTAATTTAAATTGATAGCAATTATTTGCAATATTTAAAAATACCGTCAAAAAATATAAAAATAAAATAAAAATGTAAGAATGGTAGTGTACATAATGGGTATTCAAAAGATTAATTGGTACTTTACTTCACTAAGAAGATGTTGCTTACTTGTACTTGGCTTGAAAAGCTAACTTTTTTCCACGTAACTTGAGATTGTGAAAGATTCAGTCCGTCGCTAGAAAATTGAAAAGAAAAGAAAAGTCTCCTATTGCATATTTGGAAGGTTGAATCCCTTTGCTCAACAGCAGCATCAAAAGCAATGCACTTTGTAGCTAGGTGGTAACCCTTTAAAGGAGTGTCTTGTAGTTCTACGCATGGGTCTCACTTCCTTTTCTTAATGCATTTCAACAATCATTAACCCCATTTCAATTCAGCTGCTGGTTTTTCCTCTCTCTCTCTCTCTCTCTCTCTCTCTCTCTCTCTCTCTCTCTCTCTCTCTCTCTCTCCTTTTGCGTGCGTGGAGCCTCCAACCAATTAATCATGTGTTGCATGATCTCCCCCTACCAATGCATCAGAAAAGGCAAGTTATGCTTAACGTATAAGAAACTTCGCCATTCTGTTAATTCATAGCAGAACTCTTCAATTTTCAGAATGCAGTCACTGTTATATAAACCTATGAGAAGGTTTGAACATCGAATAATCTGTGAGGGATTATCATTCCAACGTTTGATTATATACAATGTTGGAAATGAATCTGGTTCATGTATGCCAATCTTTCCTCAATTAATTTTTGTTTTAATTAATGAGAAAAGTGGTTCCTTACGCCTTATATTATAAATATCGGTTTATCATAATGCAATTAAAACTCACAGTAAGACTAGAATGTTTCATTACAAAAATATTTCTATATACTAACAAAAAAATGTTAGTGGTTAGGTTTACACCCATAAATAAAATATTTGTTTAACAAAAATTAACCTATAAACATATATACACTACAAAAAAATTATTTTTTTATAAGCTTTTTTATTAAAAAAATTACATTAATATTTCTAAAAATTTATAAAAAAATTAATATCTTTTAATTTTTTATATTACTTTAATTTCTTATGTATATAATGCTCTAAGAAATTAGAGAAGATATATACAATATTATATAATTGATAAAGAGATACAATATTATATCTTTAATTAATTACAAAAGGTTTGTATAAAATAAAAAATAAAAAAAACACCAAATACATTTTTGATAAATTTTAAGAATATCAATGTAATTATCTCTTTTTGTTATTATTGATATATGAGATTCTTTTATTTTAAGGATACCAAATACTTTTAAATGGATTATATATATATATATATATTATTGATTATAATATTAAATTATAATATAATTTGTAACTAAATATAAATCTAAATCTATTAATATAAGTATTTTTTTTAATAAAATAGGTAATAAAATTTGAATCTAATAATAAAATATCTCATATTAATATATATATTTTGTTAGTATAAAATATTAATATACATTATTAGCACATTAAATGTAAATATATAATACATTATTTGTTCATATAAATTTTTAAAGTTTATATTAATATTTTTTTTTGTTAGATAAAATTTATACTAATATGATTATCTTAACATTTAAAATTTTTTATTTATAATATTATTAGTATAATATATATACTCTTAGTATAATATAATATTTATATTTAACAAATTAATTTTTTTGGATAAAAACTACATTAACAGAGATAATTTTCGCTTATCAGTGATGATAATTTTTTTAGTGTCAGTGTAATGGAGATAAGTTTTAAAAATGAGAAAGACACTCATTCTAGCTAGAAACCCAAAAAAATAAGAAGTGTTTGTGTAGCTTTCTATGTAAGTCCGCAACGAAGTTGGGATCATTTTTTTTTTCATAAAAATATTCCTTTTAAGCTAATTACTGCCAAATTTTTTGCCATTGTTTTTTTTCTTTGGGGTTTCTTTCGGTTACATTTTTGGGCTCAACAATGGTCCATCACGTAGGACACAGAAAGACGTTTTCTCCTAATTATTGGTATTGGTGGGCCAGTTTTCACTCAAGTTATTACATTTTTGGGGTGAAGAATGGCCCATCTCATAGGACCCAGAAAGATGTTTTCTCTTGACCATCGGTATTGGTGGGCCAGTTTTCTCTCAAGTTATTACATTGGGCCTTAAAATAATAAGTCCATCTGCTTCTAGAACAAAAGCAAAAAAATGAAGGTTTAATAAAAGGTTTTAGCCCCGGCAAAAAAAAAGAAAGTAAGAAAAGGTTTTTAGCTTGTTAGATTTTATAGAGTCATTTCATTTCGCTAGGAAGTCGCATTAGGGTTTTTCCGTGGGATTTGGTTGGAGTATTCACTATTCTCTCTCTAAGTCTCTTCATGGATCTTTCAGACCTTAATTCCCCTGAAATGCAGAAATTCTACTCTGTAAGTTTCGCTTCTTCTCTTCTGATTACTTTTCGTTGCATTTGCTGATAAATAATAGCCTAACTTGATATGAAATTCCAAATTCTAAGATCTCTGTTTCAATTCGATTTTACTTATCTCGGAGCATCTTGTTAACTTATTGTGTTTTACGCTGTTAATTTCTATGAAAACGTGCTTTTCAACGCTGATTTCAGTAAATAAACACTATTTTCTTAATTCATATGTCATTTAGTTTCGACTGAATGGTTGATGTGTAACTTTGTTTAGGTGGTTAGGGTATGTATATGCTTGTTTTCTGGCTTTAACTTTGAATCTGAACGCTCATCCTTGGTATCTCAATCTTGAAACCGGCTATGAATTACGTGAAAGTTGATTCTGTTATTGTATCTATAAAATTCATCTGAGTTGTGGTTCAAATTGCAAAATTTTAAAAACATTCTTATATTGTTTAGTGGAAGCATGTTTTACGTTTGGCACTGGATGATGATATTAGTGTGATATTTTATCGTTCATTAGTTTTCAAAATTTTAGGAAGTGAAGGTGATTAGCTGCACCTCAACTGCTGGTGATTTTCATTCTTTACCATGGCTTTTGTGTGAGTTCAGTGCCCGTTATGTTTGACCATGTTTTCAGTTTGTTAAATTGTAACTTCATCTATCATCATATTATTCCAGTATTGTCTAAAAAAAATCAGAAGATGGCTGACAAATTTTGCATTTATATTATAAGCTACACATTTTATCTATCCTGCGTTTAATTTTTTGTTTTAGCTATTCTTGTATGTATACTTACCAACATTGAAGAAACTTTTAAACAAATCTTGTTTGAACTCTAGATTTATGCTAAAATATTTTAAAGAGGTGGGAAGTTAATATACCCACTGTTGCATATAAACCAGATATATGGATAAAACACAATCGCAATCAGTTATATGGCTTAACATCAGTATCATATATCAGAAAAACCCAAATGATAAGATTGATAGAGAAAAATAACTTCAGTAACATCAGTGTTGTAAGCATGATGCTTAAGTTTCATTGTTGTTTTAAGGAGGCTTAAAATGGTACTCAAGTATGTAATGTACCATTTATAAATAGGCATTCCCTTCTCTTTTTTGGCTTTTTCTCTTTTCTGTTTCCTATATAAATAAAATTTTGCCCGTGTCCCACAAAGTAATGTAACCTTAACTAAGTCCTTCAAATGCAGGAAGAACAGCAAAGAGCCGTGGTTAATGAAATGGTCTCAAAGCTAACTAGTGAATGCTGGGACAAATGCATCACGGGTACACCTGGGAATAAATTCAGTTCCAGTGAATCTAATTGTCTTTCAAACTGTGCACTGCGTTATATGGAAATGAGCATGCTCATCATGAAAAGGTTTCAGAGTATGCAATGAAGTTCCAGACTATCAATGTGATTTCTCAGTTAACAAATGTAATATTAAATTTCTGTTTTGCTTGATCATCAATATTGGAATCTTATTCTTTAGCAGTTTTATATTTTTGGACTAGTTTATGGTTGTCGAGACTGCTATGTGAAAATATTTCGTTTGCCTTTTGGCATTCCTGAATTTTTGATAAAAAGAGAAGCGTAGTGCCTATGGTGAATAACTTATAGTTGTTGTGACTGGAGGGTGGACGGATCGTGAGCGTTTTGCAATTTTAAATTGCCAGTCATACAAACAAAAACAGATTATTCATGTTTGAAAATTATTACTGTGAATGACCTCTCTTCCTCCCTTTTAACTCGAAATAAAAATGGCTTTCCTTAACAGCGCAACTCTATATTTGTCAACTTAGCAAGGTTTTCCATGGGAGGCATTTTGCAATTTCTCTTAAAAAATGTTATTACATATATTTACTTTGTCAAGTTTAAATCATGATATGATTTAAATTTAAAAGTCTTATTTGGTTTATTTTAAACGGAGACTGGGTTTAAATGAGGGCCTTGTGCTAGCATAGTTAGGATTGGAAATGATTTGAGTCCAATTTGATTTGATAAGAATTAATTACGTTCCAAATCTGAATTTGATATCAACTTTTTTTCTTTACCCGATTCAATTTAATTCAGTGAATGGCTTGGTTTGGTTCATTAACTTATTAATTTAAGCTACAAACCAAATGTTAAAATAAATTAAATTTATAATTTATAATTTATTAATATATTTTTGATAAAATAGTTATCTAATTAAAATATATAAATATAATTATAATTTATATAAAATAAATAAATATTTATATTTAAATTATTATTAATAATTAATAAATTAAACAATTAATTTATATGTTGAAAATTTTAAATTTATATTTTATTATTAATTTTAAAGTTAATTTTTTTTCTAAGCATATAGCTTATAAGAATATATATTATGATTATATTATATATTTTATACAAAAATAAATATAAATTAATTTATACATATAACAAACTATTTTATGAACTAAACAAATTAATACATAGTTTAAGTTTGACTTATTTAATTAACGAGTTTAATTTTTAATTCAAATTTAACTCATTTGATTTATTATTGAGTCAAGTTTTAAATTAATTTTAAATTATGTCAATTTATATTCTCAACCTTAAATGCATGCACTTGGAAATGATGTTCCTGTTTTCATCATAAAACTTGTAAAATAAAACGTTGATTAATAAGTTGATATTGATGTTTTTATTTTGAATTCTTTGTTTTTTTTTTCAAAAAAGATAATTTTTTTTTTGCTATTTATTACTAGTACTTTTTAATATGTTTAAGGTACATAATAATGAGTTAATAAATAGTAAATGTTTATTACAAATTGTAATATGTAATGTTATTAGCACATTAAATTTTGTAATTTTTAATAAAAATTAATATTTACAGATTTGTATTATATGTTATTAGCCATACATTAAATATCAGAATGTGTAGTGAATTTTGTTTGCTATTTCTTGGTCAAATAAATTTTATTAATTTTTGTAAATGTATTTAGTTTAAATAGAATGGTAAACTCAATATATCTGTAAATTAATATAACTCATTTGGAAGAAAAAGAATACATCTAGTTAGAGGTGGAATTGAAGCTTAAATTTAGGTAGTTTTGAAACATTTCAATTTGTGTTCAATGTAGCATAAAATTGTGTATGGAAATAAAAAGATAATGAAATATAAACTTGTACAAAGTAAAAAAGGAACTGGGAAAGGTAATCAGAAGAATAAAAGGTTGAAAATAAAGTGTTAAAATAGAAGAAAAAATAAAATAAAAATGACCAGAATTAAAAAGGAAAGTAACTGTAAATTGAAGACATAAACTAAAAATAAGAAATATAAATGGTAAGAAATTAAATGTTGAATGTAAATTGCAGAAAAATAATCCTAATCTAGACGTCACTCCACTAGCTAGAGCAAGCTAGGAAGATAAGTCAAGTTTTCACCACATTGTAGGCTTCAATGACACGCAAAGAGTCTTACCTAAAGAACAAAGTAAGAGGGAAAAAAAGAGAAGAGAAGGTTGTTCTCTTAAGAGAAATCTCGGATTCCACTTGTGTAAAATGATCAAATGTGAAATTTGCTTACATAGTTACGTTCTACTTACATTAGACCCTTGTTTATAGGAAAAACGGAAGGGGCTGATTGGTTATGGGTTTGGGTTGCCCCTAATCAACCAAGCTTCTAAGTTAAGCCTATCCTTATTCTAAAGTCTATTCTTGTTCTATGTTGGAATGAGTTATTCCTAATTTTACAATTTAAGGAAAAATACAACCAAATTGAAATTAGAAATTTCATATTTATTTTCTCTAAGCTAAATAGACTTAAAGAGTATATAAATGATTGATTAAAAAGGTTCGCAAGCTTAAAACTTACAAGATCAAAAAATCATTAAATAAGTTTAATATATATATATATATTATATAAATATAATATATTAAAATAAATATAATAAATATAAATATATAATAAATATAAATATATAATAAATATAAATATATAATATATAACATATAAAGATAAATAGGTCTCTCAATAGGTTAAACAAGTTTTTTTGTAAATCTAAGGCTAACTTATTTATCTAAAAAGATTTTTTAATAAATCCAAATCTATTTATTTGCTAAAAACAAACTGAGTTATAAGCTGCGATCGAACAACTTTATTTAATTCTATCCTTTTTTTAAACTTATCTTATTCATTTTAATTTTTCATCTCTGTTTTATTTTGAGAAGAGGAAAGAAAGTAGAGAGGAGAAAAATTTTATAAAAAAAAATTAAAATAATTTTTTTTTAAAATCATTAAGCGTGTGGACCAATCCTAACTCTTAAGGTTGAATAAACTTTTAGTCTAAAGAACTTTGCAAATATAAATTTTTGTAAATTTATGAACTATTTTAACCCTATTACACATGAATTAAGTTAGATGAACTAAATTAACACTTATACATATACTTTCCAACACACTTTATTATTATTAAATTTTCATTAAAAGTTATACAATTTTAAATGAGACTCATTTAATCTATTACAAATTGAAAGTTCTACTTTGTTTCACTTTTTAATATCGCAACACTACTTATGTTCTTCCTCCTATTTTCTATTTTTTTTTCTAAAAATTTTATTATATAATTTGTTTTATAATTTCTCAAATACAATAAAAATAGAGTGAATTTTTTTAAAAGTAAATGACATTTTTATGTTAATCCTGGGTATTATAAAAATTATATGTTCATATAAAATAAAAATAAATAAAAATTTAAAATAATTTATTGAAAATATTATATTCAATTTCAAAATAATTTAATGTTAATTCAAATTACATAGCATTATTCAAAGTTTAGTATCAAAAGGTTTAAATTTTAATATATATATATATATATATCAAATAAATAAAAAAATTATGAATTTTATTTTCATCATAATATGATTTTTTTATCATTATTAAAAAATTTGTACATTAAAAATTATAATGTTAATGTTCTTCCAAATATTAAATTTGGAAAAAAATTGTTTAGATTAGGTGATAAAAGCTAATAATTTGTGTTCAAATACATATAAATTAAATGTACGAAAAAAATACATTTGAAATAAATAAAAATTTGAAAAATTATTAAAAATTAAATATATTTATTTATTTGAATTTTTTAGCTTTGTTTAAAATTTTCTGTATAAAAATGTTTAATATCAATGTTTTATGTTTGAATGCATTAAAAATAAATATAAATGCTAGAAAATATATGTTTTATAGACTTGCATGATAAATGTGAAAAATAAAAATATTAAAAATTATTAAATATGTATTTAATATTTGAAAATATATTTTTAATTAATTTATATTTAAAAATATTTGTAATTGTTGAAAAATAAATTATTATTTTCCTTTAATGTCTATAAATATGTTTGTGAGAACTAAAAACACATAATTTCAATTTAAATGTAAGGAAATGAGAAAAGATATTTAAAGAGGGCTAATTATTAAATAACCATATTGTCAAAGATTTAAAATTTGTTCAATACTAAAATAATTATATTATTAGTGGAACAAAATAATTTCACACCTAATGTATTATGTCTGTTGTATTATGTCTGTTATAACTATCTTGAGTACAAACCAGGAACAAAAGGCTTTATTGTGGTTGACATTCGATCCTTTAAAATAATAATTTCTAGGCTACATCAAAATGAAGATCCTCCTGATTGTTCCCATTTCGACACAACAACAGTAATAAATCCTGATCATAGGGATGTACCTATCATGCCTCTCCAATCTGGACCATAGCCTGGAGACTCCAATAACCTCTAATAGAAACATGATGTTCATGATGCCATTGAGCACAACATAAGAGACCCAAGTAATACTTCACCAAACATACCTTTAGATGATGGATCAAGGTCGACATTCACCTCCAATGACACTTCTTCTGTTGTTCTACACAGACGAACATTGGGCAAATGTCAGCCACCTTGTTACTTGAACAAGTATTATTGTAACAATATCAATAAGACCATCAAGTATCCAATCTCTTCCTTTGTCAACTATGAGAACATATCTAATGCCCATCATTCATTTCTTACTGCTATTGATCAAGATCGTGAGCCTCGTTCTTGCAAAGAGGTCACTCTTTCAAACTATTGGAAGGAAGCCATGCTAAAGGAACTTGAGGCACTGAAAAGGAATAATACATGGACTGTTGTCACATGCTTTGTTGATGTAGCTTCGACTGATAACATATGGGTCTTCAAGATCAAAAGAAGAATGGATGGATTGGTAGACTGCAACAAGGTCCGTCTTGTGGTAAAAGGGTACACACAAGCTGAAGGATTGGATTTTTTTTTTATACATTCTCACCTGTTACAAAACTCACAATAGTATGGATGATTCTTGTTTTGGCTTCTGTAAAAGGATGGAATTTGCATCAAAATGATGTGGATAACGTCTTTTTACATGGAGATCTTCTGGAAGAAGTTTACATGCGACCCCAGAAGGAGTTTCATCCTCCAAACCCAATCCAGTTTGACGCTTACAAAAATAACTTTATGGGTTGAAACAAGCTAGTCGATGTTGGCATGAGAAACTAACAGCCTTCTTAATTACCCATGGTTACCATCATGCAAAATCTAATCATTCTATGTTTATAAGGATCATGGGATCAACTTTACTGTCTTGTTGATATACGTTGATATACCCTATGAGCTATGAGTTATTTCCATTCCTAAAAAGAACTTTAAAATTCCAAGGTCCTTGATGCCAAAAGCTTGATGAAGTTTATCCCTTTGCCAATGTAAATATTGCTTAGAGCTTCTTATTGACACAAGCTTACTGGCTTGTAAACCATCAAAGACCCCTTTAGACACTCATATTAGATTGCACAATGATGATGACGATGCCTATTCGAATGAACAATCTTATCGAAAACTATTGGACGATTACTTTATCTTATTAACACACGGCCTGATATCACATTTTCCACACAAAAACTAAGTCAGTTTATAAATAAACCTAATGTGAAACATTTCCAAGCTGCTACCCGTGTTCTCTGTTATCTAAAGGGTTCTTTAGGTCTTGTCTTGTTTTTTCCACAAAATTCTCAGCTTAAACTCTCAGGTAATAGTGATACTGATTAGGGAGGATGCTTGGACACTCGTCGATCAACTTAAACTCTTATACCTCGTTTCTGATCTAAACATACAGTGCTCTCGTCCTCCCACTTTGTATTGCGACAATCAAAATGCGATCCATATCCCTTCTAATCCTATATTACAAAACACTTGGAGATAGATTGTCACATTATTCGACAGAAGCTTCACTCTGGCCTCATGAAGTTACTGACTGTATCGTCTCAGCTCCAACTTGCTGATATCTTTACCAAGGCCCTCTGTTATCGGATGTTCTCATTCTTCCTTTCCAAGCTTGGAGTGGTGGATATCTTTTACCCTCCAACTTAGGGTATCAGAGGAACACTTCCGCACCTCAAGCACTTTAAGCACTTACCAGTCTGTCATTACAGTTATAACAGTTGTAACTGTATTATGTCTATTGTAACTGCCTTAAGAGTAGATTAACTACATCTAATGTCTATAATAGACATTCATGTAGCCCATATAAATGTACACACATTCTGCTGAATGGTTAATTTTTGAAATTGTGTTTCGCATTCAATAATGGTAATAATGTATCAAATGGTGAATTTATGAATATAAATTAAATTTAAAACTCCATTCTTAATCTTTATGAAATCATTTTAGATTTTTTTTATGAAAATACGTTTTTTTATATTGTAACTTTGCTATTAACATTTTTCTTAAATCAAATCAATATTAATATATTTATTAGTTAGTTATTCAAGTTAGATAAAGGAAAATTTCACTTTCCATAGTTTCATTAATCAAATTTTATTTTATTTTCAAATTAAAATTAAAAAAAAATAAAATGTTTTAAAATTGTTATTAAAATAAATTTATTTACATTTATATATATTGTCAGTAAAATAATTATTTAATAATTATATTAATTTAATAAAGTATTTATTAATTTTATTTTTTACATTTTTATAAATATGTACTTGTCTAGCATGAGATTCTTAAAAGGTAGATTTAATAGGAAGTGAGATCCACGTCATTTTGAGTCTTGAGAAGTTTGAGTTTATAATAATGTTTTAAAATATTATGTTAGAAAAAATAGTTGTAACATTTTTCATCAAATAATTATGAGATAGGCTCTATGATTTACAGGAAGGATACAAATAACATTTTAAATATATTAAACAATTTTTTTACCAAATAGTAAGCGAGTCCAATGCATTGTTCAATTTTAGATTAAGTTTAGTGTTTTCAAATGTGGAATGAATCTACTATGCCTCTACATTGAGGCTTCCCCTCAATCAATGTGGTTTGAAGTTCTATTATTTTGACTGAAAATAAATAAAACCAGAAATTCCTATATTGTAAACATTTGTGTTTCCACTTGCAAGTTTGTACCAATATTGCAATTAAAATTTTGTTAATGATCCTTTAATTATGAATAGTTTTGCTAACCATTGATTTTAAAAGGATGATCGTTAAAGAATCAATATATAAAAATTTTGTATTAACAATTCTAAAAAAGTATGTTAATAAGTAATAACATTAAATATATATTTTATTCTTAATTAAAGAAGAAGAAATCTGAAATAATTCCTTATATCATTCTAATAGACAAATCGTCATAAATATATACAAGTCGTCGCATGATGGATATATTTACAAAAGCAATCTTTGCATATCATCAATTACTAATATCATGCTAACTAACTATTCCTAAAATTAGGTCATGATAATTATAATAATATCTCAACAAATATTTACAGAATAATCTCATCAAAAATACCAAATCGGATAATAAAAAGAAAAAGATCTTCCACAGATCTCAAAATCTCACTACCCTCCCTCAAGGTGGAGCAGGGTTACAAATGCCCAACTTGGAAAACATGCAGTAAAATTGAGTTTTTCTTAAAGCCCAACTAAACATGTGATGACACATGACGTGTAACAATAATTCCTCGCGACAACTTATTCCGAGCAAAGTGGCAATCTACTTCGATACGTTTGGTGCGCTCATTTAAAACTAGATTAGCAGCAATGTGCAAGGCAGCTTGATTATCACATTAGAGTTTAGTAGGTTGAGAATAAACAATGTCAAAATATGATAAAAGTTTCTTCAGCCATTTAAACTCACAAATAGTATAAGTCGTAGAGCGAGACACTGTAGGTTGCTTCTTAGTTTTCCAATAAATAGGAGAATCACCCAGAATAACAAACCAGCCAGTTAGAGATCTCCTAATCAAAGGACAACCAGCCCAATCCGAATCACACCAAGCATAAAGTTGCATATTACAGTTTGTTCGCAACACAATTCCTTGGCCAAGATTACCTATCAAATAACGCACAACACGGAGAGCAGCATCCCAGTGTTCTTGTCTAGGTTGCTGTATGTACACAGTAAGACAAGTCTGGCCTTGTAACAGATAAGTAGATTAATCTACCTACTAACTGTCGATGGTGTTTCGGATCTGTAAGGATATTGTCATTCGTTAGAGACAAACGATGATTAGGATCCATGGAAACACTAGTAGGCTTAACTCCCAACAATCCTACTTCAAGATACGATGTCCAATGCATATTTGCGTTAACACATGAAAATTCCAGCTAAGTTTCGAGCCACCTCAATTCCCAACAAAAATTTCAGCACTCCAAAATCTTTCATATGAAAACATTCACTCAAGTATGCTTTGAAGATTTTGATGGCATCACTATCATTTCCTGAAATCACAATATCATCCACATACACCGACACATAAAGCTCGACATCTATGTATCGTGGGACAGAGTGAATGATCAGAGAAGGATTGTGCAAATCCATGGTGTTTCAAAGCACCTGCTAACTTGGCAAACCAACCTCGTGGAGCTTGTTTCAATCCATACAATGACTTGCGTAATCTACACATTTTATCGGTTTGTGACTGAAATCCTGGAGGATGTTTCATATGGCTGCCAAAAAATGTCAGTGTTACATGGAGAAATTATCATAATTGACAGAGTAGGGTGTACTTGAGGAGTGAGAGGCAATAGGAGAACATGGAGATGAGTCTATTTTGCAGATGGTGTTCGTAACAAAATATTTTAGCCAGGTGGACGACTACTTAGCACGATATCCACGTCCCAAGGGCTCCCTATCAGCATTAGAGCCCTCCATTTCGTCTACACTAATACCAACAAAGAAATATCACTCTCCATATGTTCAAAATTACCCATATTTTCAGTGTTGGCTTCACTCTCTGAATTTGATTGTGCAATCATTATTTCAAGATCATCATCAATACTGCCTAAAGGCGAAAGATTACTAGAATCCCCATGCTCAGGTGCCAACAATCGAGGTTGAGCGTAAGGAAATTCATTTTCACAAAACACCACATCTATTGACATCATGAACTTTTTTGATTCCAAATCATATACTCTCCAACCCTTTTTACCATACGGATATCTCAAGAAAACACATCATCGACTACGACTTGCAAATTTATCCACTTGTGTCTTGACTGTGAGTATAACACAAGCTCCCAAAAACCCGAAGAAGATTGAGAGGCGGCAGCTTGTTGTAGAGCATCTCATATGGAGTTTTCCCATTTAACACAGTTGAAGGTGTGCGATTGATTAAGTATCCAGCAGTTAAGATGCGTTCTCCCAAAATTCAATAGGCAGATGAGATTCAAAATGCACTCCACAAGCAACATTAAGAATATGTCTATGTTTTCGCTATACTCGCCAATTTTGTTAAGAGTCGCTGTACAAGAAGTTTCATGAACAATCCCATGATTTTGAAAATAGTCACTCATGTATGTGAATTCTATACCATTGTCACTACGTACAACTTTTACTTGTTTCCTAAATTGACGCTCCACCATAGCAAATAACTGACTGAAAACTTCTTTCTTTTCTTCCAACAGATAAATCCACATAACTTGTGAATAATCATTCACAATGGTCAAAAAATACCGAGCACCACATTGAGCCATGGTTCAATAGGGTCCCCAAAGATCACAATGAATTAATTCAAGAAATGTCCACAGTTTTATTAATGCTAATGAGAAATCTTTCTCTACATTGTTTAGCTCTAAGACAAACATCGCAGACTTTATTACGTAATGTATTGTTTTTATTAGTCCCAATATTGAGCTTTACAATCTTAGAAGATGGGTGTCTCAGTCAGCTATGCCATAGAGCAAATGAGTTTCAATCATCATGTCTCACAACACCAGCAATGGTCATTCCACCAAGATAGCCTTTTTCTTCGTTCACCCGGTCCAATCACTTTCCTCGAGACACAGTCATGTACAACACAAAATTTATTAATGAATAGAACCTCGCAGTTCAATTCACTAATAAGTTGTGACACTGAAATTAGATTGCATTTTAAGCTCGGCACATAGAGAATATCGCCTAATTTCAGAACATCACTAAGCAACACCGCTCCTTCTTTGGTAGCAAAGGCTCGGTTTCCATCAAGAAACCCAACTGGACATTTCAAGTCATCTTTTAGATTGGTCAAACATTTCAGCTCCGCTGTCATATGGTGAGGTGAGAAGCACCCGAATCTATTACCCATTGAACAAGATTAGGCTTACTAGTCAATTTTGTCAATTTCTTCATGGCTCCTAATTTGACATTATTCAAGAGATTTACCAATGTTTTCCACTGCTCACCACTCAGCCCAGTAGCAACAATTTTTTCTTAATCTGTCATCATGTTGGCTTACTCATGCTAGTGCTGACGCCATATTTTCCTTGGCCACTGCACCACGTTGGACGTCATCCCTCATTGTTTGACTTTGTTGTGCCCAGCTTGTCGTCCAGTTTCTCTAGGTTGTTTTCTCTAGGTCGTTCGCCCCACCACTCTGAGTCTCCGATCAATTGAAAACATTCTTCAATGTATGTTCAGAACGATTACAATGGCTGCAAATTATGTTTCGGTCCTTCCATTTAGTTTTGTCATAGGGTTTCCTTGCAGTATCATTAACATCTTTTCCTTTGTCTTTACTCTTATTCTCTTCGTCAACCATGATAGCAATGGCAGGCCTAGCAAACCACTCTTAATACCATAAAGAAGAAGAAATCTAGTGTAATTTCCAAACCGCTCTTAATATCATAAAGAAGAAGAAATCTGGTGTAATTTCTTGTATCATTCCACTAGACAAGTCGTAACAAATATATACAAGTCGTCACATGATGAATATATTTACAAAAGCAACCTTTGCATATCATCTATTACTAATGTTATGCTAACTAACTATTCCTAAAATTAGGCTATGATTGTTATAATAATATTTCAACAAATATTTACAGAATAATCTTCCTAAAAATACCAAATCGGATAATAATAATAAAAAAAAAAGATCTTTCGTAGATCTCAATATCTCAATGTTAATATTTAATTTACTGGTCGGTTATTTATTTTGTTTATTTCAAAGATATTTTGTGTTTAAAAATTAATGAATCAATAAAGCAAGGTTAACTTACATAATTTTTTTGTATTTTTAATTTACATCTTTAAATTTTTCTGAAATTATGGAGCCACTTAGGTTAAGTTGTCACTGGGGTCACTTCACTTGTACTAAAGTTGAGGAGTTATATCCCACTTTCTGCTGCTTACTTCTTTCCGAGTTGTTCCTCATCATTGCTAAACTCGTCTTTATAATCACTTTCCTCTTCTTCACCTTCATTCCAAACTTGCACCCTCTGCTGTTTTTTCATCATTACCCTTCTACATGAATCTGACAGTTCCTTCGGAACCGAAATGTTAGATCTCAACTTGTTTTACCCTTCTACATGAATCTGACAGTTCCTTCGGAACCGAAATGTTAGATCTCAACTTGTTCTTGGATGGAGGAATGGTTGAGCAAAATATTTCTTTGAAATTCTTAGCTACCCCTTTATCATAAGGGTTGGCTTGTCGGTCATACTGGTATCTAAAATTTTCACAAGTTGACTGCATATAAAACAATAAGGAATTGTCATCATTTATTGACATAATAAGTGTGAATTTTGATCTTCTCTTGTTAAATAGCATGATATGGTTATGTTGAAGAGAAAAAGATACAAGTTTTATCAATTAAGAACTTACCATGATTGGTTGTAGGGTTCATTAATTAAATTTGATAAAAGAAAAAGGTGCCTTTCTCAGTCTAACATGACTATGACTATATCATCTTATTCAAAAACATGAGAGAATCCAAATTTAATGGAAATATTCCTAACCTCATATGTAGACCGCAAGGGATGGTTGAAAAACACAAAAAATTGTAAAACTTACATTTAAGGTTAAGGGATTAGGAGTTAAATGGAGTTCAAACCTGATTTTTGCTGATTAGATATGTGTGGAAAACTGCGAGGCCACCAACAAACCAGACAGAAACGAAGGTGTATAGTATTAGTATAATGGAAGCAGGAGTTTTGTTCATTGCTTTCCAAAATGATATCCCCTCTGAGTCCAAGATCTTCTTAATGTAGACCCAGCAAAATCCATGAATATATAAGCAAAGAAGGGTTGTAGAGAAAACAAACATGTAGTAGAACCGGTAATTTCTCTGCCGTCACGTACATACATACAAGCAAAGAGTCGGAGAAATTCTGACTTAGCAACTTCATGTTCATATCTACTACAATTATAATCGTGTATTATTTATTGTGTTTGTCCTTGTGCTTAAGTGATATTTGGGTATGAAAACAGATAATAAAAACATACATCCCAAGAATCCTTCTTATCTATGAACCATTCTTATCCTTAGTTCTGTACCTGTAGCTATTCATGTTTGTAAATCACATGTAATTTCAAGAACTACTTAATGCCTTCCATCAACGGACTACAATATTCTACCTTTCTTCCTTTAAGTACAAAAGATACCTGCAAACAGTATAGTCTGCATTCATGCCTGCCTAGTGCATACCCCTTTTCAATAGTAAGTTTGATTATTTGTAGCCTTGCAGGTGATCACAGTACATTGAGAGTTTAAATATCGCACTAACATTGTTTATTTGTGCAAGAAGATTTTATGCAGTCTTGTAAAACAAAACACAGATGAGCAATTCAAAGGAAAGCACAAAAACTATTCCATTACCATTCCAATGCACTGACCCACCCATGGGCAATGATGATCAAATCGTTCCACACAGTTGTCACATACTGCACAATGAGAACAACGGGGAGGTCTAAAAAGCATGCAGGTATAACAATACTTTATCTTTACAGTTACTCCATTGACAATAACATCCTTTGATAGCGGCAATTGTGACAGTTGGTTTTGTTCATTGTTGATATGGGCACTCCCATCACTATCATATAGCATTGGAGGATAAGCATTACGGGGCACTATGCCAGGATCTCTTCCTGAGGTCAGTAGAAGGGTGATCAGAACCTGGGAATACGTTTTAAGACTTTTAAGAGTGCGGGGCTGAATGAAAAGCACTGTGCTGTAACAGATTTCGATAGTTCTATTCACAAACTAATCTATATATCATCCTACTTTCAAACTCGTATATTTAAGTATCAATTTTGTATAGCCCTTAATGTATCAGCTGCAAACAAGTTGTTATAAACTTCATTCAAGTATGAAATTTTTTGAAAGAAAACTAATTTTGGGGTTCAGATAACTTTCTTGTATTGAATGGCTTATTTAGGAAGCGACACTCTAATCAATACTAAATACTGGATATTTATAATTTTTAACATATGAAAATTCATGAAGTTCATAAAAACATTTAGGAAGCTTAGCATCATCTGGATATAATGCCTCAGAAATCTTAGAGAATATGCAAGCTTCCAGTGTCAGAACTTAGAGTTTTGTCTGTCATAAGAAATATATATTTAATGTCCATCCACTATAAAAAAATAAAAGTTAAACTACTTATACATTTGTTCTCAATTGAGTCCTTGTACTTAAAAAGTATATAATTTAAGTTTTTATATATAAAAATATTTGTAATTCAATCCTTAACGTTATTACATTTATTTTCTTGCTGATATAATCAACGATAATTGATGTAATAACTACATATTTTTATTCAATTTGATCCCTCTATTTATGTAAAAAAATTAATGATTTGATTTCTACCATGTATTTTTCGTTAAATTGCTATATATAATTTTTTTTAATTTAGTTTTTATACTTTAAAATTTTAGTTATGAATTAAGTAGAAGTATTTTAAATTTGAAAAGTTGGTTCTTATAATAAAAAAGTATATCTAATATATATTATTGTTAATCATGATCACAAAATTTAAACTTATGAGTATCTATAACATCTTAATGAAAAAAACCTGTTGTAATTAAATTAATTTTTTTATGTAATGATATTAAATTAAAAAAATTATATATAAAAATTGAGTTAAAAATACATGACACATGTAGGGATCAAATTAAAATTTCATGACACATTTAAAAACTAAAATATATTTAAATAAAAATATGTTGTTATCATGTCAATAGTCATTAATCATGTCATCCAAAACATAAATAACATTATAATTCATTATATTGTTAGGTTCAAATCATAAATTTTTTCATGTATTAAAAATTAATTACAATTTTTTAAATATAGAGATCAAGTTAAAAATAAGTATGATATATAGAGACTAGATAAGTAATTTAATAAAAAATAAATCCTTCTCAAAGTTTCAAGCTATGATTTGTTCTAAAGACTTATTCAGCCATTCACTTGTATAAAGTTATTGAAATAGCACAATGTCCCATGATAATAAGTAAATCGGCAAGGTTAGAGTAAAAATTCTCTGGCTTATTTTCAGCATGAATACCATACAACAACCCAATGCATGCAAGTAAAACACACAGGAAGGTAATGGATGAAGGTGGCAAAGCAAGATAGTAATGGAAAAGAACTAGGCCATGGAACGACCCTGCTAGAACATAATAATATCAGGGTCCTAAGGCCCTAGACGAATTACTTAGCATATTAAACAAATCATGGTATCATCAATTAGTGAAGGAGACTAAGTTTTTTTTTGTATAAAAATGACTTACAAACATTGTGTGAAGAATAACTAGTATCAATATTGAATATCCCGAGTGATGAGGAAACTCATCCAACAATTTGCTAGCCACAAAGGTAGAGAAAACAATAACAGGGGCAACGATAAGAAAGACTGTCAAAGGTATAGATTTCACATCGGGTCCTAATATAAGCCTCCCTCCAAGAAAAAATTCCTGAAAAGATAGAACAGCCACGAAGGTAGTAATGATACAGAGCACACCATCAAAACAACGCAAATATTAAGATGCGAGTTTTCTTATTTCTAGTTATGCAACCTGCAAAAGTATTCTATTTTCTAGTTATGCAACCTTCTAGTTATATAATACATAGTATTCAGAATAAAAGTTTTCCAGTTATTGAACTCGAAAATTTAATCTAAATTAGTATAAGCAGGCACATAAATTAATTCAGAATTGAACACAGTTAGAAGAAACTCTGCAAAATTGAGCTTTAAGAACACTGAGATTGTGTTAGCTTACATTATTGCCTTTCCAAACGCGATATGCTCTCACCAGCGAAGGAACACCAGTATCTACGGCACCGCCACCGTCGGAGTTGGCTGGCATCGCCGCCGGAGGCTGCACTCCATACATTAGTTCTGATTTTATTTTTTTATGTGAACAAACGAATAATGGCAATAAGTATTATTGTTAATTGGAGATGGGTTTTTCTATCTCCCAGTTTTGTTTTAATTTTTTTAAAATTGAAAAAAGGTTTTATTGGAAGTTGCAAGTTGCAACAGCAAAAACCAAAAAGGAATGGCTGTGTTGTCTTGACCAGTTGAGTTCGGTTGGGTGGGTTAATAATTGGTTGACTTTCCTATTTTTGGTTACATTCTGACCCACCGATGATGTGGCAAATCCAGTTTCCTTTTTGTTTTCTTTTTTTTTTTTAAGGAGGTCAATTAATTAATTAATAAAAATTCGACTTGTTTATACGTATAAAACGTATTATTTTGAAAATCCACTAGTTATTAAAATTTTGACATATACTTAATTTGTTCAAATATGTAAAAATTCTCTGTTCATAAATATTTTTTAGCAGTTCATTTTGGTATTTAAAAATAAAACAACTATAATATTAAATTAATAAATTTGGGGTTTTACTAATACGAAAAATTAAAAAATGTATAAATTTAGGAAATTTTTAAATAAATCATTAAATTTGTTAAAATTATAATGAATGGTTAAGTTCATAAATCGTTAATAATAAATAACTTATTACATATAAAGTTACGGATTTTATTTTTAAATAATCCATGTTACTTGATTTAATTCTTTAACATAAATCATTTAAAAATTGGTGTAAATTTAGACCATTACACTTTACCTATTTTACTTGTTATAGAGATAAATATTTTTTATATGTATAAAAACATATTTTTATCTTTATAATCAGAATTTTTTTAAATTCACTTGATCTACAACGTATAGAGATATAGGAAATTATGTATTTATCACTATGTAATGTAATATATAGTATAACTATTTAATATAAAAATTATTTTTAATACTTACAAAATTTATGCTGATTTTAATATTTTAATCATGTTATAAAATATATTTTATAATTTTTCATAATTTATTTTGTTTTTTATAATAAATTCTAACACAAATATTTTAATTCTAATGGTAAATGTTACGGCTCAAATTACATATATTAACATTAGTCGTAGATCATGTTTTACGTACATGTATTAGTACTGAATAATCGTACCGTCATGATAGACCTAACCTCATGGTAAATGTATATATTCACGTCCTCATAGAAACTATATCATTTATACAATCCCAAAATATAAATAATTTAGGGTAATATGATTTGGGTGATAAAGTAAATAGATGCAATATTATGCTATTCTATTTCAACTAAAACTACAAGGATCTGCTTCCTTTCTTCAAATTCATACTCCTGCATTATTATCATTACTCCTAATACCAGAATGAGAGTTTCTTGTCTACCCTCTACGTTGATTATTACCTCAACGTCGAACACAGGTCACGTTGTCAGCTTACTAAGGAGTCATAGTCACACATAAAAAATATAACAAAGGGAAGTGAGACATTTCCTTCAAGTAAGAGCAAAGAAAATGAGTAGTGCATTTATATTTTAACATAAAGAACAAATAAATTCTTTGACCTTCTTAGCACACTATCAACAACAATCATCCTATGCAAAGTATGAATGAAATTATTTTATTATCTGCTTCCCAGGTTCTACGATGACAAACTTAAGAATAATATGAGATTATTGCGTCCCATACCATAATAATCTTCACTATTCTAAAGTTGGTCATCTCTGCAGTATGCACATGCATATGAATCCAAACTTCTTCACAAATTTATCAAAATAATAGGGTACCGGGATCCAATTTCTGTCACAGTGTGCCTTTAGCAACACTAAAATCATTATCATCCGCATTCCACAACATGCCAAAATTGCTTAACCGGTAATGATAATTGTTAGAGTCTTGTGAAGGCGGCTAAGTCCGACTAGAGCCGTCCTCCCTATCCCTATACGAAGCAACCTCAGGCCATTGGGAGGCTCAAACTCAACTCACGCATTCCTATACTCGGAAGTTCCTACTATCATAAATTTTGGTCTACTTCCATGTGAACCTACCCTTAGATTTCTCAGCTCATTTTCACAGAAAGGCTCGTAAATTATCTTTATTTTAAATTTACAAATCACTTTTATGAAAATGATGTATACCAACTAATTATTCTAACTTTTAACTCTACTTCACTTTAAGGTATCACCTTCTTCTCAAGGATAGGGCCTCACGGTCCTTAATCAATTATTTTGTTTGTTCAACACTATATATGTATATTTTTTTACGTTTAATTATATTTTCTAACAGCTTAAATGAGGTTTCCAACCTCTAATAAATATCCCTTAAAACTTAGGTTATGTAAATTAGTTACTAATATAATCTCCTCCGATAGTTGGTATTTGCTTTCTGTATACTAAGGGTTAAATATAAAGGTTTATATATATATATATATATATATATATATATATATATATATATATATATATATATATACACGAAGTCGGTTAACTATTATTAACTATATTTTTTTTGTATAACGTAGGAATATATTAGAGGCAAAAATAATACTTATCTTAGGGTATTTAGATTTTTAAACATTTTATAAGTTCGGTGATTTCCTTTTTTCTCCAAATTTATTGTTTGGATACCTTTCCTATGTTTACTAGGTTGGAATATGTCTGTATAACTTAAATTGATTACTAGGATCCTAGTTTAAAATCTTTTTCTACAGCCTACGTATAATATTATAATCCCTATAATTTATATTAATTTATATCAGGGTATATAATTTTATATTTCCTGCAAAATTTACTAGTATAATTCATAAATAAATACGTATATATTTTTGGATACCTAAAATTATATCACATTTCCTCATCTAAATTTATTTACTAAATAATTCGATCACTAAATTACAATGAGATATATTTCATATTTAAACATAATTATAAATAAATTTAAACTATCACATGCTTGATAAAATATTCTTCTACATTAAGAGGTTCTAAAAATACCCCTATAACAATTAAATTTCATCCAAAATTAAATTTAGATATAATTAAATTTAACTCCTAAACTTATCGTACAATTAATCATTTTCATTTCAGAGCAAGAGACTCTGGAATTACTCTTGTACTCCACTTGAATCTCCTCCTTTATGATCGATGTAATTTTCTTTAATTTCTCCATGAACCTTCGAATTTTTTCCACGCCTCCCCAGCAACACTTCAATTAATTTAAAAGAAGTTTGAAAGTGTGTATTCCCTTTCCTCTCCTCTTGTTTAATGTGTGCTAATTGTGTGGGTGGCAAGCGATTGTCGCATCGCTTGTCGCTTACTTTTTTTTAGTATTATAATAAAAAAATTTATAAAAAATTAAAATTTATTATAATTTTTAATATTGATTTTATTAAAAATAAATTTTTAAAATTTAATTTTTACATTCTATCTTATATATATATTTTTTATTTTTTTCAAATGCTAGATAAAATATTTTTCATTTTTTATCCATTATGTAATAAAAGTTTCTTTTATCATTATCCTATCATATTCTTATTCACTTCTTTTATATATATATATATATATATATATATATATATATATTAATCAACAAATAAACTGCTAATAAATTATATTATATAATAATTATTTAAATTATTAAAATTTATATAATAAGATAAAAATATAATATATATTTTAAAATTTTATTTAAACTTTAAATAAAAATAATAATTTAATTAATGTTATTTTTATTATTATTATTTATTAAATTTTCATCTATATGAATAGAAAGATATATAAATAAAATTTTAATATTTATAATTAAAATATTTTTAAAAAATTAACCACAATTTCAATATCTTATTTTACTTAACTTATTTTAAAATGTAGGTTAGTCTAGATGTATAGATAAGTTTCAAACCATCAATTTCCCTAAAAAAATAAATAATTTAAATGGATTGTACTTATATTCTTATCTTTAACCGGATTAGCTTTACGTTCTAATAGATAAGATATATTGTTACGAACTTTACACCTCAAAATCTTAAAATTCAACTCGTGATCCAATAGATAAGATATATATATATATATATATATATATATATATATATATATATATATATATTATCTTTTAATCTTAAATATTTTAAACATTGACAAGATAGATTCCACGCCTAAATTTTACAATTGAATACCGAACATTAATTTAAGTACATTCGAATGATTTTTAGTTTTAAAAATTTTAGAAATAAAAATTAATTCTTTTTTAGTTTTTTAATTTTTAAAATTATTTTATTATAAATTTATAAAAAAATATATTAATAACAATATTAATTTAAAAAATTACACTATATTAAAATATAAATTTTAACTTTAAAAATAATAAATTAAATACTTTTATTATTATAATAATAATTATTATTATAATAATAATGATGATAATTATAACAATAAAAATAAAAATAGTATTTATAAATTTATATTTTATATATTATTTTATTATTAATATTTAAGATATAAATTTCATATATTTTATTATTATAATATTTTTATATTATTTAATATTTATTTTATATAAAAATAATATATTATAATATTATATTCTAAATAGTTATATAATATAAAATTATAAATTTAATATAATTTATATATAAATTAATATGACATTTTTAATATATCAAAAACAGATAAATTAAAAATTAAAAATTTTAAAATAATAAAAAATAAATCATTATTATTATAATTATTATAATTATGATGATGATAATTATAATATAAATAATATTATATGATCATATAGTTTTATATTTTATATATTATTATTATTATAATAATATTTTTATATTATTTTATTTTATATAAAATAATATATATTATACAATAAAAATTTATATAAAATTATATTATAAATTAAATATAATTTATATATATAAAATAATATCATTATTTATTAATATATAATAATTAAATAAATTAATAATAATTAAATTTTTCAAAAAACTAAAAATAAAATTTAAAAATAAAATTATTATTATTATTATTATTATTATTATTATTATTATGTGATAATATTTATAGTGATAAAAATAAAAATAATATTTATGAGATAATAAGAGTAATATAATGGTTATAATATAAAAAATATTATATAATTATGTAAATTTTTATTTTATATATTATTTTATTATTATTAATTAAGATAAATAATTTTATATATTATTATAATTTTTTATGTCATTTGATATTTATTTTATATATTATAATATTATATTATAAATAATTATATATTTTAATATTATAAAATTAATATAAATTATACATAAATAATATTATTATTTTATTTTTACTATATAAAAATTAAATTTTTTTAAATAAAAATATTATTATTATTATTATTGTTATTATTATTGTTATTATTATTGTTATTATTATTATTGTAAGTTTGGATAGATTTAAGAATGAAAATATTTTAAAATTAAAAAAAACATTCAATAAATCTCTTTTTTTATTTTAATATTTAAATAAAAATTATTTTAAAATCATATCTGTCAAACAAATTTTATTTTTAAAATAATTTAAAAATCAACTGAAAATTTGCAACCATGCCATTAACCTGTACGATAAATTTTAATTTTTAAATCATGTATTTATATAATTCAAAACCAAATACATTGACTTATAATTTAACAAATTAACAGATTAAATAAATCTTTCACATGAAATACTTTATATTTAAATATATAATTATTTATAACATAATTTAAAATTAAATCTTAAATTAAAACGATTAAAATAAATTATATAATATATCATATTAAATCATTTTTACATGTATATATATATTATCTGAATAATAGTTAAATAAATATTAAAATGAAAAAACTATGTAATACATAAACTATTAACTACTCATTCTATAATGTTGATAAGTAAATTAAAATTCTAACAAAAAAATATGATAGTCTACGTTCATTTATACTATAATATATCATATATTTTATAACATATATTAAATATAACAATTTTTTAAAAATTTTATTAATATTAATAAATAGAATTTTTTTTATATTTTTATAATATTTTTAAATATTATTAATAATATTTTACAATATAAATTAAATATAATACTTATATATATATATATAAACAGAGATAGTCATATTTTCTCAAATTTAAAAAATAAAAGAATTAAAATTTAGTAATATAGTATAATATATATATTTTTTAAAAATATTAATACAAAAAATTTATCATGTCATTAAATGTTATTCAAAGAAAATTTACAAATGTCATTACTTGTTTTAAATGTTATGAAAATTTTGACTTTGAATTAAAATCTTTGGATTGAAGATAAGTTTCACGTACAAAAAGAGTGAATTTGGTTAGCTTGCAGCATTAATATTTGATTTAGTACTTTAATTATTATTAATTTACTCATTTTATATATGTTATGTAACAATAACAAGGTAAATTTTTAGACGAACTTAATTATATAAATTTTTTAATGTATTACAGATTTAAATTATTCCTAATCAAATTAATTTTAAACCATAATTCAAACACTGTGATCAAGTTAAATCTAGGTTTTATTTGCAAGTCAAATTCCTATGTCGTGATCACAATGACCGCTCAACTTCTGTTGTTTTGACCTTTTGGTTTCCTTCATAAAAAATAACTTTCCACACATATAAAAATATAAGTATACGTCCATTTACATTTGAATATAACTAGTAGAATTTGTTTTATTTATTTTTTAATAATCTTTTATACTTTAGTAATAATTTGTTGTTAATTTATTTTATAATACTACTATCGAGGACTATAAATATCATCTACGAAAAACTATTTTATTTTACCTATTATAAAATAATAGAATTAGTTCTTTCAATGATAATTTTTTAATATTACAGTATTCAAATTAAAAATATAATTAAAGGAAAATTAATCATGTAATATCATAAATAATCATCTATTGGTGTAAACTTACGTAACTTTTAATAATTTTTTAGAAAAAAAAGACAGAAAAATACTTATAGAAAAATACTTATTTTAAAATTTATAAAATTATATATCCTTTGTTCAATCTTTTCCCAAATCCAATTTTACATTTTGTATATTCTAATAAAGTTATAAATACATGTTAGAAATAATTTTAGAACTCCAATGATGTTGTTGCAATTAAATAATATTTATTTTATTTTATTATTTTAGTTCATATTTCTGTTTTTTGGGCCAATATGTGACAGAACGAGGCTGGCCTGAGCAGTAAGCAAAGGTCCAAAGAGAAAGAGATGGCCCATTTTAATAAACTAACTACGAAAAGGCCCAATTACAATGCGCTGAGCCGCTTGGACCCCCAAAGGAAAAAACATTAAAGAAAATGAGTATATTTCATGACCCAAGCAATAATTAGAGCAAAAAGAAAACTACATACGCCATACACATAAAATATTGTTCTTGTTTTCTGGCATGGATCTAGAACAAAATAAAAAGGAGATAGTATTGTATATAATGATGGTCGCTACCTAAACCTGAAAGAAGAAAACAACAATTCGAAATGAAATTCTGAAATTGTCTGGATTCATACATTGCCATTATAATGCCGGAAGTCAATAGTCCCATGGAATATTTTTCTTCTGAAATTTCAAGGCTGGCATAGCCACGCAAGCCATGAGTGTATTTCATTATATTATATATATCTTCTCACTTTTCATTAGATTTGATGCTTTAGCCTCGTTTGGTACAAGATAAGATCTATTTCATCTATGCGCACATGGCATGACAGGTTCAAGGGACCTGCATTTATTAATTCCCTCTGAATGAGACTGTTATAAAGCTTCCATTAAGCAGAGGCTATCTGCAAGAACCAAAGAGTCCACAATTGCTGCCTTCGATGTTGTTATGTAGTGGCTAAGATCCAAATGGATGAGTCACACTTGCTTTGATCTTTAATGAATTTTCATCAAGTGGAAGAACTAGAGGTGTTAGTAAATTGCCTTAACCTTCTGCCAAAGTAATCTATTTCATAGCCTCACATTTTGGTATTAATGCTACCAACACTCTCACTTCAACAACCCCTACATTTACTCACTCAACATGACCCAAGCTAACCCTATTAAACTCTATAATATAGTACTTTACAAAACTCTCATTAGTCATTATTCTTTCTTTGTTAGCCAATCCACATCTTCGCAGTTTTAGTAATAATAAACACTACCTACTGTAGTGTGTCTACATAGTCCATTAGTTGCAGCTGAATAGATATTCTTTTATTAGCACTCAAGCTTTGGTTTACAATGTTGCATCAAGTTAATTACCTTGGCTTAGCTTCCAGACATTCCTTTCATTGTTTGATTCTAATACCAGAACAAAAATATACACTAGTTCATAGTTGTTGATCCTAAAAGTTGCACCCGGCACCATGTGTTTGGTCCAGGTGTCTTCCAATTATTTCATGATATTGAAATCTTACCAATAATTATGTAAAGAAGATTTGTACTTAAGGTAGGTTGTGTTAATAAGTGTGTTTGATTATAAAGTTAACAGTTTTGTTAGTTTCAAAATTTATGAACAGTTTCAAGCATAAAAAATAATGTTTTATTAAAGAAATATTTATTAATCTTTTATATTTTTGAAATAATAAATATTTTTTAACGAAAACTTACCATTTTTCTATGCTTAAATTTAATTTTAAAAGGTTGAGGTTAACATTTTTTAAAATTAAAAAATTAAATGTTTTTATTAAGAACTATGGTGTAAAGGATTTAATGAATATTTTTATAATTTTTTTCATCTTTATCTCCTTAATTGGTGTTGTAATTAAGGATACTTGATAGCGATCTTTTATATTTATTTTTTAATATTTTTTATAAGATCATAAATATCTTTTATGAGAGATATTTTTATTTAAATTAAATAAAATTATTATAAAAATAATTTTCTAAATATTTAATGTAAATATATATTTAAAATCCAAACGTAAGATTATTAATTAAATTGAACCTTCATCAGCTAATCTACATATTCCCTGATTTTCAGTCTTTAACATTGATGTAACTCAATACTCATCTGTTTATTTATTATCTCACACTTTCATAAAAATATGTGTATGGATAGGTGATAAACTCTTATTGTTATTTATGAAAATTAAATAAGAATAAATCAAGCATAATCATAGGCGATAATGTTATTGGAGGGGCATTTTGTATAGAGTGTTTACTGTTTAGCACGTTCCAAGTAGGAATGAGAGAGATGCCAAACAATAACATGATGCAATTAATTGTGGGAAAAGTATTTGCATGGTTGACAATTAGAAGAAGTTCATGTCAATTTTGCTCAGCTTGTCCACTGGGTGGGTCCCTCTCCCATCATTGTGGAAACAGATAGATTCGGAATAATCATATCTCATGTTGCTCAAAACTCCAAACCCAATAATAATAGTAATCAACTTCAACGTCTACCCCTAACCCAAAATTATCCTTTGATTTAAACCCTCCTACTCTTTCTCGCTTCTGAAAGACCTATGACTCAACCACTCCTCAACCCAAATTTCAATGGAGAAACTAAGTCAAAAGACAGCAATAGGTATTACTATATCTAGAAATTTCCGAGTGTTAAAGCAAAACATTTGGATTTTGGAGGATGTTAACTCATCTTACATCAATTATTATTATTATTATTATTTCTTTTAAACTATAAAATATTTAATAAAATTTATAATTAAATAATTGGAACATTTTACTTTTAATAAAAACTGAGAAAACCAGAAGTGAAGAGAATTATATGCCGATATTATGGATTGAAAATTTCCATAAGTAATAATTAAATGTCAATAATATTTCCCTTCAAATGAATACGAGGATAAAGAATCATTGAAAATACATAGATTTGAAAAAAAAAAGAACTTATTTCCTTTGATAAGAGAACGTAGGGCAGAATACTAACGATTATATTAGATAATAATTAATTTAATTAGGAAGAGAGAGAAATAGCAGAGATAAAATTGTGTTAATTTTTTAGTCTTCAAATGAAAATTAATATTGTTATTAAGAATTGATGATATTTATTACATTGACTGTGCATATTATTTTAAAGTAACACATGTTACCCAAAAGAAATTAACAAAAATCTCTCATAGTAAAATTTATGAGCTAAATTACAAAAGATGAAACTTATGAATGAAATGAAGTTTCTTTTGGGGCATCCGGAAAAACCACAAAGGCCTACCTCTAACAATCAGTTGGATTATCATGTTAAGGATAACATCATTTTGTTATAAAGGTCAAATGAGTAAAATCAGATTATCTTTAACCTAAATTAAAACAATTTTTAAAAAAATAATTTTATAATATTAAAAAATTATTTTTCATTATTCACATAATTCCTAATAATCTAGATTTACTTTTCTTATAACTCGTATTAGTATTTAATTATTAATTTTTGTATCTCGTGTGTTTTTCCGCCCTAAACGTGTTTTGTGAAGTTTATATATTATAAACAAAATATTAACTAATATCTTAAATTTGATGATTAAAAATTTATTTTAAATACATTTTAATAAAAATATAATTTTAATTCCTTAATAAGTTGTATCCCAAGGACAATAGGTAAAGGGAATCATGTGTGCTGCAGCTAGAGTTAAAATAGATCTCTCTATATTTAGTAGTGGTTGATCTAAGAAGAAAATTGAAACTTAAAGCGAATTTTACCTATAATATTAGGTATTTAATTAAGTTTGAAATTTCCATTCTAAGAAGAGTTTGACCTAAACATTGCCAATCTGGATGAATAAAGAATGTGATAAAAGAAAATAAAAAAATCAAGAGAAGAAAAAATAAATAAGAAACTAATAATTTTATATCATTATTTGAAAAAAGAAAAAAAAATACACAATATTTCTTCTTGTTAAATTTTGAAAAAGATAATATTTATATTAAATATTTTCTATATTCTTTCTAATGCAAGCTAAATAAGTAGATATACTTGGTATTTTAAATAAATATTTCTCTCTTTTGTATATTCTTCTCCTAAAAAACAAAAATTGAGCAAAATTTTGTGTCCATTTTTAATTTTACATTATATATATTTTGTTTTAACTAATTTCTTTCTTTTTACTTCCTCAATTGAAACAATGTGCAAAGCTAGTCTCTTAAAACATATTTAGAAAAGACTAATTTTCCGGAAACAATTAATTAGTGATTCTTAAAAGTATTTTTTAGAAAGTGAATATAAACAAATAGGAAGTATTTATAAAATATAATGGAAAAGAAACATGTATGAATGAAAAAATAGATCTGAATACACATATGACATATATGGTCCTGAATGACATATATCTATCTAGAGCATGGGAAAGTGTCTGAATACGTGGGCAAGTATCCAAAAATAATTCAGCTAAATTTCAATTGATTCAGATTGGGGACAGTGTCACATTCATGCAATCCGAAAACAGGGTGCAAGAGAAATGAGGAGAGTTCGAGTATTAGCTAGCAAAAGGGCATTGGTTAATTCAATTCAATCAAGTCATCACCATGCTGACCCCTTTTAAGTAATTTCCAGCTTATTCCAGGTGTCCCTCCACGTATTCATAACTTCAATCAGCCACACAAAACAGAAATCATGCAAGACAACCTTCTTAGCCTTCTAAAGTGTAAACCACACAAATACAAAACCATTCATAACAATTATTTGGGTTTTATATTTAGACATAAAAATCAATCAATCATATATGGCCAGTCATGGAAAAAATGATAGAACCACCTGTGCGGTTTCAGCCACACGATTATTTTACGCGTACCAATTTTTAATTATGATTTATTTCGTCAGGTAATGTACCACTTACAAAAATAAGGACCCTACGAAACTCTTTTCGTTTAGCTGTTTTCTTTTTTGCCAAATCGACCATAGTGCATGATTGGATCTATATGTATTACTAATAAAATATTAATTTAAATTATTTTTAAAATAAATTTTATTTTTAAAAGATACTATTTCAATTTAATTTTTTTTTATTTAAATTTTAGTGATCGTTCAAATAAACACGTACCTAGTTTGTTGGCGTGAAGAATAAAAATTTCCGTACGAATTAGAACTCATGCATGCACTTGACGATGAAGCAATCCCAGAAATGTCCACCATAATTAACAAAACATATAATTTGACGTCTCATATTTTGTTCTTTAAAACAAACCCGTTGAACACATTTAACATAAGTACATCCACCATTGATGAATAGACGGAGACTTCCTTGTTGCTGCTTGTGGCTGTAACATCATTTTAAACACACTTTCTCCCCAAAAAGTGTGGGTAAAACTTTGAAAACTTTAAAAAGTGAAGTTAGTTTCCAACAATGTTGAATCCAGCTAGCTGCATGAGCCATAGTGATAATCGATTGTTAGTCAATAATTGCTTCAAGTCTTGAACGCGACACCAAAGCATAATATTGATATTATAGTTACCATGCATGAAAAGTATGTGATTTTTAAATTTAAAAAAAGGGTTTTTAATCTAAAAAATATTTTAAAAATTATAATAATGCGTATTTTTTAAATGTTGAAACATTAGTATTTTTAAAACAAAAAAGAATATTTAGCAAAATAAAAAATTTACGATAATTATTTTTTAAAAAATTTTGTCTAAATACATTAAGAGAGTTAATTATACAATAACAACCAATTTTTTCTCTCACTGGGTGGACTCAATTTTATGAATCAAGCAATGCTTTTCTTAGGCCAACATGCCAAATAATGTTATAATGATTTTGTTTAATAAACTATGTAATAGACGAAATGATAACTTTTAAATTAATCATAATGATTTTGAGAAAGAACAAATTTTATGTACAATATTATATATGTTATTTTTAAATTTAAATTAAAAATTTTAATTTGATAATTAATATTATAAAAATTTATATGAAAAGTTAATATCAGTTATTAAGGTAAAACTTTAATTTTAATTAAAGAATAATATTAACAACACATATGATATTGTTTTTAAGTTTTTTCATTTGTAAAAAGCTTTTCTAATCTCCTCCGCCCGTTAGTTAATCTCTATCTAATTTACCTTTCTTATTAGGACTTTTTTACAAGTCTTCTTCGCTTGTGCTCGATCAAACTATTATTGAAAGGCAAATTTTTACAATCTTTTTATCATATGTGCTACCACAACTTATTCTCTAAAAGTTAATATTTGATTAAGTTTTTCATTTTAATCGGTCATTGGTTTCTTTCATTATTTTTTTTTATCAAATTTGTTCTTTAAAAATATATATTGTTTGACAAAATTTTATTTTTTTTATTTTTTTAATAAAATGAGATTATATTTCAGATTTTTAAAAATTAATTAAATAATAAAAATATTTAAATTATTAATATCAAAAGTGAATTTTAAATTTCTCCAAAACTAATAATCACACGTGCACAAACACCATATGTTTTTCTTTTCTTTTCTTAATCGGCGCACTAACACCAGCAATAATCACCTGGGGATGGTCATGTTAATTAATTAGTCCAAAATATCTAACTCATAATTTTAACGTATATGATGAAAAATGTGTTAAGAATAATTTTTAAAAAATTTTAAACAATTTTATATTATTAATATTTTCAATATAACATTAAAATAAATTTTAATTATTTATTTTTAAGCAATTTCCATATAGCACTAATTTAATTTAAAGTGTACTATAAAATGTTGAAATCCATGATGATACACAATTATTGTTAATCGTGGAGATACACTATGATATAGCTTAATTGTTGAAAAGAGGAACTTTAATAACATATTTTTGAAACATCTTGTATATTTAATATATTTTCTATAATTGGTTCGTTCCTTTAGAATGGAAACTTAATTTTTTAAAAGCGATTAATTGAATTTATAAAATAAATATTTCAATTTTTAAAAATATCATAAAGAAGGTATTTAAAAACATATACTGTTAATATTTTTATAATTGAAAAATAATATTTTCATTTTAAATTTTATAAAATTTAATTATGTAAAATAATTATAATTTTATTAAAAATTTATAAATATTTATAATTAAGAGATATACACAAAAAAAAAGAGTTAAAATCATGTAAAATTTTAACATAAAAATTTCGTTCAGTTAATTATTAATATTTATGCGGATAGATTAACAAAGTCTTAAATGTTATCCCCCACCTCGTTGCGCTTCTTATTTTAAGACCTTAATTTGCAGCCACCACTTTGGAGTCCAATTATGCCTACTAAAGCTAGTCGTCGCCAACTTATAAATCATATATTCAAGGAGTACATTATGTTAACGTGTATAATGAGGTACATCTAGAAATATTAAAGAAAAAAAAAGGCAAAAAATATACATTTCGAGAGTACATTTGGTAAGTTAAAAGTAACTTTTTAAATTAATTAGTAATTTACTTGTTTAATTTAAAATTTGTCTGATCAAAATAGGAATGTTTGATTAATAAATTTATATTAGTACGCTGTACCATTTTCAAATATTATTTGAAGTAGTGTATATGGATCCATAAATTTATAATTTATAATTTATTATTTAGCTTCATTATTTTTTTCTTTTCTTTTTCACAAATTTTGGATTGTCAAATATTATATGATATATATTTTATTTATTATTGTGGAAAATTTATTTGTATCTTTTAGATTATTTTTTAAAATTTTACTATTTCAATTATTGTCTTACTTATTTTACTTTATGATAAAATATTCTATTTTTATTAATACAAATTCAAATATTATTTATTTATAAAATAAAATTATTAAAAATACAATATAAGTATATTTGTAACATCTCGTTTTATTTAATATTAATAAAAAATTTTAAAATAAGAATAAAAGTAAAAAATATTATATTAATTTTTAATTAAGAGCATGAATTATTTAAAAAAATTCAAAATAAAATATTGATATTAATTTACAACATTCAAGAGATTGTTTTGTTTACTAGTTTTGATTCTTTTAGAGATAATTGATTTATAAAAATATCAATTTATACAATTTGATTTCTAAATATGTTAATTTTATTTATATTTTTTATAAAAAGATAAAATATAAACAAATTAACATATTTATTAACTAAATTATAACCATCAGCACTTTTAAAAATTAGAAGTAAACAAAATATAATTTTTACGAACAAAATATAATATTGTCATTTGAATAAAAAAACCAAATAATATAAGCTAAAAACATTAAATTTTATAAAACAAAAAATTAAACTAAAAGTAAAGTTAAAAATCAAAATTAAAATAAAATAAAAAAATGAAAACTCAATTCTTTACGAAACCTATTTTTAACTTCAGTAACGACATGTACGATCGTATCCTTTAAAAAAATCTCACTTCTTTTCTCCCTTTCAAATTAAAGTCTCACTTTTTTCCTCGTTGAAATTTTCTATTAATCCGGACACACTACCTTTTGTACTGTCGAACAAACCAGCTTCAATGCAAGTGAAGTTTACCTATAATTTTATGAAATGGTAGATTCATATAACTTTCATCGGATCAGAGGGTGCCACTTGGTTTATCATCAAGACGACTTTGAAGGACTTTGAATTCCACTGTTCAGGCGTGACAAAAGGTTATGAGATAGAGCGCAATAACACACCAAGCTTTCATCAAGATATGTATTATATATATGAATCACAAACCATTCAGTAACCAATTTTTTTTTGAATTTTTTTTTATCACAAACACGTAAAGCAATAGTGAAAGACTAAACCCATTTTTACACGTGTCCGGTTTTCATCTCTAAATCATAAAATTTTGATGACCTAATAGGTTTCCTTTTTATGGTAGTGCGGGTGATTCGGCCACGGGTGTTTGGCGGCCTGGTGTAAATCGATCGTAGTACTAAATAGACATAAAATAAAAGGGAGATTAATTATTACCAATAAAAATATATAAACGAGGGATCAAATTCTTTATTATATCTTTCTTATATTTTCAATTATATCCTTAAAACAAAATATTATTAAATGAAAATTCATTACCGATTAAGAGAAGCATATTCTTTGTTTATTAGCATTATTTTAATAATAAATAAACAAAAGAATGGAAAATTTGGACTCTTTGAAAAAATGTCTAAAAAAGAATGTTTTGAATGATCAAGGAATTACGAATAATGGGGATGTTGTGTCACGTGAGGAATGGGGAGAGAGTGTTTGAGACTGCGGAAAGAAAGAAGACATTTTAGGTACGTAAGCGGTATTAAGTAAAAGGGCCCAAGTATTAATTGTAGAACGACACTGCACCAACACTTACAATAATAATCTATATTGAGTTGGCAATCATCGTATTCATCATTTCTTATTTCTCATTTACTACTTTAGTTATGTAGTTTCATCATTATTATTTCTCATTTTAAGAACCCTTTTAATGTTATATATGAAATAACTCATTTCTTAAAAAAAATGTTATTATATAACTTCTTTTCATTTTTTTAGAAATTATTAATTTTAAATTCGGAACTATTTTTCAAAAAAAAAAAAACCTATACAATAATTAACAAATTTCAAATGTATTTTATTTAAAAATATCTTTTATAAATACAAAGAAAATAACCTCAAATAATATAAGATAAGGTTTTCTTTTTTTTTAAAAAAATAATTATAGCTTGGGTTTTGTGTGGTTTTCAAAGCAATGTGTTGGAAAGCAATCATTCATAGTTTCATGATGTTCATGCAAACTTGTCCTTCCCCACCCCCTCATGCATGAGCCAGCCACCCTATATATAGGGACTCTATACTCGTGTCAAAGGTGTGAGACAGGAATTAAGCTTGAGCAATTTCCCTTCTGAACTTCCTTCTCTCCCTTCACACAAGGGAAAATCAAAGACAGAGAGAGAGAGAGAGAGATTCCAACACAATGACTCACAGCCCTATAACTTTCGTCTTTGGGATTCTAGGTATCTATCTACACACAAAATTCATTTGCATTCTCCTTTTCTCATTACTAAACACATCTTTCTATTAAGGTTAATTGCAGAACATGTGATTTAACTTAATTCTTCCTTATTTTCTTGTGAATTTTGCAGGTAACATTGCCTCCTTTGTGTGCTTTCTGGCACCACTGTAAGTCTCTAATTAATGAAGTTCTTTCAATCTTCATATTTCTGAATTTGAATTAACTATAATTAAAGTTCCTACATGAAATTACCAAAATATAAACGCATGCATATATGTGTGCAGACCAACATTTTATAGAGTTTGCAAGAAGAAATCAACCGAAGGGTTCCAATCGATTCCATATGTGGCTGCACTCTTCAGTGCAATGCTTTGGATTTTTTATGCCTATGTGAAGACGGGAGAAACGCTTCTTATCACCATCAATGCATTTGGTTGTGTGATAGAGACAATTTACCTTGCCATATTTATCACTTACTGCCCCAAGAAAGCTAGGGTACGTACATAATTAATATATCCAAGACTAGGATTACTAATTACTAATTACTAATTAACTTTACTTACTCACTTTGTGTCTCTCATTAATTAATTTATATATTCACATCATTTCACACTGTACCTTGTATATTGAACCTGCAGATATCAACATTGAGGATGATTGTGTTGTTAAATTTTGGGGGATTTTGCGCAATTGTCCTCGTAACACATCTTCTAGCAAAAGGAGCAGGTCGTGTCAAACTTCTTGGATGGATTTGCGTAGTCTTTGCCACAAGTGTTTTTGCAGCACCGTTAAGCATTATTGTTAGTATCTAACTTATAACTTTCTCATGACGGTTGATATTTATATACTGGTGATGCATTCAAATGGTTAATTAATTAATTATTTATTTAATGAAATTTTCAGAGAGTGGTTATTCGGACCAAGAGCGTAGAGTTCCTTCCTTTTCCTCTTTCACTTCTGCTCCTAATAAGCGCAATCATGTGGCTCTTATACGGTCTTTCGCTGAAGGATATCTATGTTACGGTAAGTGAATTCATTCATATATAAGAATTTGTATGCTTCCGGAACCAACTATTTTGTCTTTATGGAAAATGCATATAGTTTACGGCAGAGTGTGATTCTGTTGTTATCTTTCTGTGGACAGCTCCCGAACGTTGTGGGGTTAACCTTTGGAGTGGTTCAGATGCTGCTGTATGCAATGTACAGAAACAACAAACCGGTAAAGGATGAGAAGCTTCCAGAACACAAAGCGGATATCAACAATAATGAAAACGAAGTACCCACACAGAATGAAGAGAATCAACAAGTGGCAGGAGATATTGAAATTGGTGAGAATAAGAAGGAACAAGAGAAGAAAGATGAAGAAGAAGCAGAGAAAAAGCAGGACCAAACAGAGGTCAATAACAAAGGGGAGAGGGAGATGAATTGTGAAGTTTGATGGAAGATGAAAAATTCTGCCATAATCTCTATCTCTCTCTCTGTAGCTGTGAAATCGATGTTTGATCAATTTACGTGTAAAATTGGTAAAACGTATATATAAGGGGCAGAGACAGTGTAGATAATCGATGCCTACCTATTTCTATATCTCTCTATATAGTAATTTAACTTATTTTGGTTCACTTTTTATTTTATTTTATTTTTCTTTTTACTTCAAGCTAATTATGCCCCCAAATATAGGGAAGTTCATAGAAAGAGTCCCCTTGTTGTGGTCATATATTATTATTATTATTATTATATAAACTATAGTTGTAAAAGCTCATTCCAACCACCTTTCACACATAGGGGCTGATTGAGTGTGCATGAAGAATTGAAGACTGTGTCGGATTATGTAATTTCTTCCTTTTATGAATAAAATTTTTTCCGTGCTTTATTTTTTTCCTTGGAGGGTTACTACAAAATTATACTATTGTAAGGCCATTGTGTCATGAATTACGATATCGATGTTTTAACAAAGGACAAAATATTAACAAACCTGAAAGGGACACAAGCCACTCAAACCAGCTATTCGCCGCAAATATCTAATCAACCAGAACATAATTATTCCAGCCTTTCCTCTGTTCTTCTTAGTGTGGTATTTGATAATACTATGATTTTTTTAACTAGAGAGATAAAAAAAAAAGTTTTACACCTTTTAATAAAATCTTTTTTATGGACATGATCAGGAACTTAATTTCGATTAACATGTTTATTTACTCAGGATATAATCATTTAATAAAACCTTTTTTTATTAATTTTGCTTACTTTTTTTTATCCTTCATCCTCCGTCCCCCCAAATCTTAGGGAGTGATCTTTTGGGCTCTTAATTTTATCCCTTGAAAGGTATCTTCTGTCAAGAAATAAACAATAATATATAAAAATTATCTGGTAACAAGATTTAGTCGCTAAAGCCATCAAGATATGATTTTAACCTTTATATTTCCATGAAAGGTAACTTTTTGTTTAGATATAAACAATTATAATAGTTATTTGATGCCAGATTTAGTCACTACCGCAATCACGCTAAGATTTTTTTTTTTTACCTTAATATATATGGCAAGCTAACACGCGTATGAATTAAAGGCGGGTAAGCCTTGTTTTCTTGATTAAAATATAGAGTTAAGGATTCTAAATTTGTCATCGTGATCTTCCAAGATAGGAATTCACTAGATAATGGCAAGTACCATAACAGTCATATTGGAAGATCATTAGTAGATATGAATATCTATAGCGTCATGAGTTGTGGTGGGATTGTTTGAACTTTTAAGCATTAATTTGGCTATTTTTCTACACCCTCTGCTCCTTTACAAAGGAAACACTTGACAATATTTTTTTTAAAAAAATTGTAAGAAACAAAAGTTTATTTTTAGATATATTAATTGCTTAATTTATTATATTATTTATGTTAACTAAATATTCATTTAATTTTCATTTTATTAATTCAAAGATTTAATAGGTAATTTTAAAATAAAATTTAAATTTATAACATATTAATTAATTTATCATTTTTTAGTCTTAATGAATTAATTACTTGATTTTATAAAAAAAAATGGAAAACATATTAGTGAAAAAATATTTTATCTGAAGGAATATAAGGATATTCTAACCCATAACACACAAATTTCAGTAATTTCAAATGATGGAGTAACTTTTCATATAGACTGTAATAGATTTATAAATTAATCGGAAAATAGATAATATCTCCCTATTTTTTAAGACAACCATAATCATGATCTAACATTAGTAAACCCAACTAATTTTCCTTTGAAACCATACCACTTATATATAGCACCTAACTAAATCAACATTGAAGCCTTTCTTTTTTCCTTCACAAAATCAAGGATAAGTAGATGCAAAGAAGATTCATGTTGCTCATTGCGAAGCGGACAAAGGCATAGAATGTGAATCAGTACAAATTCCTTTGTCAAAGTTCATTTTGTTCACGTCCCGTTCAAAACAATCAATCATCCAAATGCTCATTATTTCTGAAATTTTTTTTCTTAATGATTTAAAATAACTTAACGGTGACTTTAACAAGTGCATATAGAAGTGTTATGAAAGGGGGAAGAATCTACAACTGCGGTTTAGAATCACTATAGTAGGTGAACAATTATAATGGTTAATTTCAATTTCGTTAAAATAGGTATAGGCCATTTATATCACTTCTGAGAGTAACTGCTTCAAAAGATCAACCTTAATTGTTTTTTTTAGATCAACCTTTTATGGCAATTCCATCATGGTACTGCTATAGTAGGTCATGATTTTTTTTTTTACTTTTTATTTAAATAAACATCTTTTAAAAGATATATGTTTCTTCTCTCTATATGAATTTTCTGTCAAAAGCAAATTGGATGATAAATTCACATTTTTAGTAGATTTCAAATCTTTTTTAGGTGATTTTTTCTTGTGAATAACTCACATTGGGTTTAAAAATTTAATCATTACTTGTGATTTTTAATAATTGTATTGTATTCATAGTTGTTTTGAATTTATAAGTTATTTCATGTGAATATTGGTCAGTTTGATTGAAATTATGTTCATAGGAATCATTCAATAAAATCGAGAAATAGAATAAAATTTATGAATTGAAGAGCATTAAAATGGTGAAATTTGGTCATAGAACGGTGGCCTTATAATGAAAAGAAAAAGGGCACTCTCAATACTCAATGTTTGAACATTCAATATTTGAACATGGACTTGCCTAAGAAGGCCTTATTTCCTAAGTAGTGTGCATTTGAACATTCAAGTTCCAACTTTTGAATAATGGTTGGAAAATAATTCGAAGGATTAAATATTTTTAATCTTTTAATTCTTTTAAAATTTGGTTTTAAATTTTTAATTTTAAAATGATAAGTTTTATTTTTATTTTAAACAGAATGTTTTACCATATTTAAAAAAAATAAAAGATCAAAATCAATCTTTCTAAAAATTAAAATTAAAATAAAAATATAATTTTAGAAGAATAAAAATATATTTAATCTTAATTTAAATATCCATTACCATGTGCACGTATCCCAGTCTCAGAAACTATAAAAGAATTTTCTCAATAGATGTAAAACATTTTTCGGGATGACCTTCTGACCATTCTTTGGAGGAGAAAATACCTTTACGAAATTGGAGAATCAAGAATTTATGGAAATAAAATATTGAGGATTTAATCATTTTCTCACCCCATGTATTTCATCTTTTCTTTTATCAATTTTTGTAACGTTTCTTTAAATTCCTTAGGTTAGGAGATGATGAATCCCAATTTGAATTTCTTGAGTAATTTGGATTCTTACAACTCAATTCAATTTTCTATATCTTTAATATTAATTAAGTGTTTTCTTTTTTCTTTTATCTTTATTATTAATTAAGTGGCTGTTTTTGTTCTTAATATTTTTATGGATTGACCGATTATAGATTGATGTTAGATTTACTTTAAAAATTGTAAAATTGGCTTGTGGATTGAATCTTAAAGCAATTATTGATATTTTAGGGGTAGAAATTGATGATTATATGATCCTATAAATTTTTTAATCTAATGCTTATTTCAATTATTAAAATCTAAGAAATTAAGGTTTTTCATTTTAGAGGAGAGGGGGTAAAAGGAATTAAAGTTGACTTAATTTAGTTAATTTTTTCGTTAATTAAAGGTTAGAACTTGAGTTAAGAGGACATTTGAATGCTTGGAATGAAGGTTGGGAAGATTCTATTCTAACTTGTTCAGATATTTTTAATTTTACTATTTCATCTTACTTTAATTTGTTCACTTTTCATTGCTTGTTCTTGTTTCAATAACCATATTTGATTACTATAAGAATAAGTCCAAATAATCATAAATTTATAAGTTGGTAATTGAGTTTAATTTTCGTGAGAACAATAAAGTCATACTTATACTCTATTATTTAATATAACTATATTTTCGTTGACATATTTCCTTTTATGATTGGACATAATATTTTAAAATTTTAGTTTAGCACTTTTTCATTTATTTTTATTTGTTTAGAAAGATAATAAAAATCTCATTATTATTTTTTTAACTTTTAATTTTTTTAAAAATATTAATAATTTTTTACATATATCTTTATATCTATCTAATTATTATCAAATATAATAAATAAAAAAATAAAAGGTAAACTAAAAAATTAAATAATTTTAAAAAAATTAATAATATTAATTATATTTTTTAATATTTATATTGTTTTTAGATAAAAAACGGAAAAATATAATCTTTTAAAAAAATTCAATTGCATGATAATGATAATTTTGTTATCGTTCTTCTTGTTACATATGGTGGTAAACAGAGGTATAAATGACATTATGTATAAAAATAGGTTGCAAACTACTTTTGGTATCAAATATGTAAAGTCTTACAAATGAAAGTGCGCCAGTGCAGGATCTAATTTAACTAATTTAACTTCGATATTAAGGTAAAGGTGCTCTAATTTACCCCGTTAAATCCCAAACAAAATTAATAGTCTTAATGAAATTCTATGTTTAACTCTACTAATAATAATTAAAAATATATCTTATTTTTAGGATAGAAAATAATATATATATTTTTTAATAAAGCAGCAACATTTGATCAATAATTCCAAGCAGCATTTTGATGGAAAATTATAGGGACAAAAAGAAAGTTTGACACTTTTATATCTACATTATGATTTCTTCAAAGAAAGATTTTAATTAAGTTGCATTAATTTTTTTTTATCTTTATTTCACATTAAAATCAAAATG
This sequence comes from Canavalia gladiata, assembly GCA_037954105.1. NCBI lineage: Eukaryota > Viridiplantae > Streptophyta > Magnoliopsida > Fabales > Fabaceae > Canavalia > Canavalia gladiata. The sequence goes on along the minus strand of CM075659.1, from coordinate 52,902,960 downwards.
TTGTAAAGGGGATAAAAATGAATTTTCTCATCCAATTATGTATGTTTGAAACATAGACATGCAAACTGGAATTTCAATATGAGCTTCAAACTTTCAAAGGATTGAACAAGGATATCATTTTGATTTCCTTTTATTTTCTTTGTGGTTGAAAGGTTGAATGGCCTCAATTCAAAATGTTGTGTCTTTTGATAAGTTTAGAGGTTCAAGATTAAGGTAAAGGAGTTGTTATCTTTCCTTTACATATGTTTAAGAATAAATCAATTTATTTTAAATTCTATAACCGAAAAAAATTAAAAATATATATATTTTTGAATTTGATTTTATTTGCATTTTTTCTATATAAAACTAAACTGACTAAAAGAAATTGCATATATTAGAGTAAATTTCAATTTTATACTTTAGTAACTAGAAATAGTATGTACCAACCTATCCTTTAAATTTAGTTCATAATATTAGAAAAAAAGGTAAATTATTTGATAGACATAATTTTTTAATACATTTAAATATTGAAATTATTATTATATATATTTCCATAAATTTTATAAGTATGCATATGAGTATTAACTAACTTTCACCGGTCAAATTGAATTTTGGGTACATCAATTTAATTGATTAGTTGTTTAAATTTATTTATTTTTGTTGAAAAATATAAAACAGTTCATTTAAAAAAATTATTTTTATTTTAAATCATGATATATTTATAATATAAAATTTTATGTTTAAAATGTATATATCTTATTGATATTATTTGTTGTTACCTGGTGTGTTTTTTTTCAACTATTCTTTGCCTAAGAGACAGAAAATTGACATAAAAAATCTTATATTTATCTAAATTTTTTGTTGAAATATATTTGGCTATAAATACTACTTCTTTATTATCAACTTTGATATTTAGTATTCATTATTTAATCAGTATAGATTTTTTGTATACTCAGAGATAAATGTTTAATCAATACAAATTTTAATTTTTTTAAAATTTATATTTTTATTTAACTTTGTTTTTAGATATTTTTAAAATCAAAATTAAAAATAATCAAACTGAGTGAAATTACAAAATTAGTTTAATTTATTTAATTTATATAATATATTTCAACCAAATTAAATCACAAGTATTTTTTTATAATCGATTTAAATAATTTTTTTTAAATCGAATCAAAATATACTGCAAACACCGTATTTTCTTCTACAGTACATAATAGATACTTTGTATCACACAAGATTTATGAATGTTACACTGAATCTTGAAATGTGTTGAATTGTTGTTAGAATTACAAGTTAATGGCTTGACTGGGGTTAAAGTAAATGGGATTTTGGATAATGCAACCACTTTCCTTAATTTTGAGAGAAGAAACATTCCTTTCAATTATCTAGGGTTACCAACAGTAGAAATCCTAGGAAAGATTGAGAGTCGGCAAGTCTGATTGTATCGAAATAAAGATTATAATCTTGGAAAGGAAAGTGTTCATTTTTGGAGGGGAGGATAACAATTTTGTTTTGAACTATATTTTTATCCGTTACTTATTCTTTTTCAAAGTTTCAAGAAATATTACAAGAAATGTTATTGACTCTTACTTGGATGTATCGAGATATTTTTTTGAAAAAAATAAATGAGTAGAATTGATTTTGAGCTATTAAATGTAATTGGGATATGTGACAAAGTTAATCTTGATTATTATATTTTTATTAAAATATCTTTTTATTAAAAAGTGAAAAATTTAATTCTCAAACTAATAATGAAACAAGCACGAAAGGAAATTAGCAAAATGAAGGTTTTGAAAAAAAAAAAAGGTTTAGAAGTCTTTATATTGAGCCTATTAGCAAAATGAAGATTACATTTTGTGGTGTAAAATATTGAGAAGTAGATGTGGATCGTGTATAGTTGGCCCTATCATTTCTTGTGGCAGATGCAATCCTAAATTCACATAAATTTAGCACAAAGATACGTGTAAGATTGGATGCTTTCATAATTTCTCAGGTTTGAAAAGTAAAGTAGGTAGTAGTCATTAACCTTTGTGAAAGGATGAACGTGGTTTAGTGATTTTCGTCTAAAGGAATTATTCTCGTTGTTGTATAGTATTTTCTAATGATTTAGGGGGAGGAAATGTTTGCTCTGGGAAGGTAATCTGAAAATGGTTGGATTTATTCACTTAATCGGATGAACGCATTAGGTTCCTTAGTTGGCCTCTGCAAAAGAAATGTTTAACATTAATGCAATGACAAATTATATTATTAAAAAAATTAAAATGCATGACCCTTTGAAAAGTTGTATAGCATATTTATATAAGAGGAATGTTTTCTCCTCCCAGCAGTACTTGTTTTTGTGATTTTGTTTCAGCTGGAAGGAGAATACAATAACTCATCAATTCCATGCAGTGTTTGTCATCAAGTTGGTTATAGGTTGAGTGAAGTGACAGGGTTTTCACTTCACATTTTGTATGTAAGTTTTTATGGAATAGGTTTGCACCATTGAAAGTTAATCTCTTCATGTGGAAGGCTCTTATGCATTGAATTCTGGTGAAGGAGAAGGAGCAGCTAGCCAAACGAAACGAGGTACCCTTTCCTGTGTTGGTACATGAACCCAATGGAGTGTCTTGCATAACCACAATACAATAGATTCAAAAATAATTACATATTTACTGCATAGGTTGGTTTTTTGGATTCAGTTATTGTGGCCTGATTGTACCTCATTATATGATACTTCACGTCTGATACTCTAAAATAATACTTATTTCTTTTTCTTTTTAAAAAAATATATGCAATTTTTTTTTATGTATACCAATAAATTTTTTGATTGGAAACTGAAGAATAATTTTTTTAAAGGTCTAAAGAACATTAAATAAGTTTGATCTTTTTTAATAATTTTTTTCAGACATATATGTTTAAAAAATATAATTATGTGATAGCTTTGTCTTTTCAAGTGTATTTTCGATAAACAAATGGCGATGGATTTTAGAGGGAGTTAATAGCTCCTGCCCCCAACTTAACTGCCCCCTCGTATATGTATTCCAATCCTAGAATTCAAGATAGTAACTATAACGGAATAATTGTAAGAAATAGTGTGATTTGAAATTTCCAAAATTTTGAATATATGATTTTGGATAATTTGATTTGAAGTTTTTATAATTTTATTAGATTTTAGTTAGGTTTTTATAATTTAAATATTTTTAGTTAAATCTTTATGATTTTATAATTATGCTTTTCAAAATTAACATTATTAAACATATGTTGATATTATTATTTTTTAAGGATTAATATATTGATAATATATAACAAAAAAGTTAATAATTTTAACTTTTGAAGTCCTAATTATAATAATTTAATTAAAAAAAATTAAACTATAAAAACTTAATTAAAATTCAAATGAATTAAAAGGATCTACAGATTAATTTACCTATAAAAAATCTCATATTTCTGCGTATGTCTTTTCTATTTATTATGAGATAACTCCTCGGAATCATTCAATATCTTTCATGCAATTAAATTTACTAAATTGAACATGATCTTTTGATTTTATCTATTCATTTTGGAAGAAAAAAATAAAAGCAAAATATATTAAAATTATTTATAATTTTTAGTGTGATTTTCATTATTTTTCTTTTATTTAAGATAACTAAGTGTGTAAAATATCAATAAACAAGATAAAAACAAATACATATTTATAAATATTATATTAATATTGTCTTTGAACTTTTAAAAAGATAATTTAAATAAATAGATAAAACAGAGATAATGTGGACTTTATTAGTTTCGAAAAATGAGAGAGGGCTGATGGTAGGATAAAACTTTCTGAACACAAAGTATAGCCTGATGTGTTGTTTACATCTTTTTATTCAATCTGTTCTGTTCTTCATCTCTTTTTTCATTTGCACTAAACACACCGTTAATACTGGATTAATATTTTGTAATCGATAAAATAACTAGTTACGACATGCAATATCATCTACAGGATTTTTGGCTTCTATGCACTAATGTAAAGTAGATATGAATAAATATTTTTTTGCTATATTAAAGGGGCAAAAGTCTGGAACAAAACAACTCATTGTACCCAACAAAAAAGTAAAAATAAAAAAGACGAATGCTGTATGTTTGGAAACAGTTTATGTGAATTTTGAATGCTTGACGAGGCACTTATACATATACCAATGTTTACTTGAAATATGTTTTGGAAAATAAAGTCCAAATTTCGTATGTACTTCATATCAAAGCAATTCCATTAAACATTTCTTACATAAAAAAGGGGTCCGAAAGTTTGCAATAAAAAGGAAGTATTTAATTGTTGAAAAAAAAAATTAGTATGTTGAATTCTATGTAGGTACATGATGTCTGATAATTTTGATCTACCAAAAAAGTGTCAGATAATTTTTTAAAATCAAAATTGTGACATATCTTGTTACAACGTTTTGAGATTTTCTATCAATTACCTTTGATGATATTATCTTGGTCCTCTTCGCTAATCTTGCAGTTTGCACATCTTAATGGGTATTTTTTTTCTGGGGCTTATCTATTATTAATGAAACATTTTGTTTTCAAACATATATACTGTTTAGTATTGGGCTTTCTTTGGTAATGTCGTTGGCTATGTTGTATGTTTTTCGGATTTCCGTGTTCTTGATAGGGTTGTTCTCAAGAATCTCTCTTAATGCAATTATCTTTTGCTTTAGAAAAAGAAAAAGGTATTAATCAATATATATAGACACTCAAATTTAAAACTTCAAGAAATGAGTAGCCGAAGAACATAGCGCGTTAAAAATTCAGATATTATAATATCTAATTGTGATTCATACAAAATTAAAGTTAAACGTGATCTTGTCCTCAACTTTTTCTTTTTCTTTTCCTTTCAGATATTGCTTTGATATTTCGTAATAAAAAATTGATTTTACCTTTGACCTCATAGCTGATTACAATCATCTCGTGTAGGTTCCATCTAACTCTGCTTTCTTCACATGGTTCATATCCGAAATAGTGGGAACATGCACTCAATCACTTTGTGATGACGCCATACAAAACAGGAAACGCTATTAAAAATAGTTATGCACTCATGTAAAATAATATATCACTTCTATTTTTTGTTTAATTTGACGGTCAGAATAAGATATAATAATTTGTATTATTATATTTTATTTTTAATATTTATAAAGTTAATAAGATATAATCATTTATTCTGTTGAATTATCAGTCCTATTTAAATTATTATATATAAATATTTTTGTTTTTTTCTTATATTTTACATTGTGTCTTAATAAAAATATTTTATAAAATAATCTAATTATTTTAAAGATATAATTTTTTAAAATATTATAATTTTATATCAATTATGTAACGTTATTTATAAAAAATAATATATATATTTCTATTTCTAATGAAAAGTCAACCACAATACCATAAACTAGGTAGCCCACACACCGCTTAAACTTTTACTCCAACACCCTAATCCTTTTTGCCACTTAGCTTTCAAGCTTAATTGTTGGAAAGCATTTGCACATCCATCATTTCACATTTTATCACTTTAATTTGGAGACGATGACCTAGGCATGCAACTAGCTGCAATTGATTTTGTGCATATTTTTTTTTTTGTTGAATTTATGGATTTTTAAAATATTGCAGTAGAATAAAAAATAACCATACTTATTTATTATATGTTTAAAATTTAATTTAATTAATATTAAATATTTTAAATAATTCTTCATTATTTAAATTAAAAAATTCTTTTCCATATTATGAATAGTCTATACCTATCTTATCTGCATTAAAATAATATTTTTATAATCAATATCTTAATTAAGTGAAATATATGTTTTTAAAAAAATTATTTATTTTAAAAAATAAAATTTGTAAAAAAATTGGTATTTTGAAAGAGAATTATTTTATTATTTCTTTTCAATTTTTTTATTTTTATAAATATAATAAATATTTTATTTTATTTTATTTTATTTTTGTATTAGGTCCTTTTTTATATGAAGATAAGTTCAAATAAATTAATCCACTTTATATCTCATTTATTTAAATGGAGAATAGTTAAAAAAAAAAGAGAGAAAGAAAGAGGGAAAAAACTATAGAAAGGAAACATCTTAAGAAAGAGAAAGATAGAAAGTTGCTCTTTGATTCGGAGTATTTTTATCTTCTTAATTCTCCTTTTAAAACATTGTTACTTATTAAGTTGATTTATTATACACATGACTTTTTTCTTGTATAAAATTTTCTTGAACTCTTTATTTAATCACAATGGAGTTATTTCTTTGATCTGGATGACTCGTGATTTTTACTTCTCACATTAAGGAAGTTTTTCATATTAATAATCTGGTACTAATTATTTATTTTTGTTGTTGTAGTATATTTGTTATTACTCCTTAATGTTTTTGTAAGTTTGTGAGAATTTATTTTCACTACCTTATCATACGTTTATTGTATCTGTGTTTATCATACATTTATTGTGTCTTTGTTATTATATTGTTGTTTCCACATCAAAGTGGTATCAGAACTCTTTAGTTATTGAATATATTTTACCTACTTGAATGATGGAGGTGAATACAAACATGATGGTTAGTTTGGATGGTATTAATTATCATTATGGAATGGTAAAATAAAATATTTGCTTTTTGTGAAGAAAATGCACACTCTTATCTTTACTACTCAAAAGTTAGATTCTATGTCTAATGAAAAATGAGATTTTGAGCATCAACATGTATGTGATCTTATTTAGCATTTTGTAAATGATAATGTTTATAATCACATTGCAAATGGGATACATGCTAGAATTTTGTGGGATAAGATTGAGTATTTTCCTTCGTACCATCGCACCCTTCCCCGAAAATGGTGTGGTAACATATCTTCGGCATGCTATACCGACTGACGCCGGCTCCATACCCTCAATCTGATCTAGAATTGATGTTAAATTCAGTAAAATGAGTCCACATATGCAACTAAGATGGAGAATAATAAATTGTATTTGTTGAATTTCATTCTGAGTTTGAAGTACAAAGAAAAGACTTCTATTTCAAATCAGTTAAATGAATTTCAAGGACTCCTTGATCAAATGTCAGGAATGGATATTAAGTTTGATGATAAGTTTTTGAAACCTTTGTTATTGAATTCTTTACCTCGAGTCTTGAGAGACATTTAAGGTTCTCATTACTAACTCAGCCTCTAATGATGTTGTCTATTTACAAATGGTAAAAGGATAGTGTTCTTAATGAGGAGATGAAAAGGAAGGTACATGGTTCTGCATCTCAATCTGAGGTTCTTTTCACTAAAAATCTGGAAGAAGTCAAAAAGGAATCAAAGAGTGGTAGAGAAAAGAGAAAAACTAAGTCTAAATCCAGGTATAAGAATGTGGAGTGTCATTAGTATCATAAAACAGGACAATACAAAAGAATTATTTTTAGTGGAAAAAGGAGAACAAAGATAAGAATAGGAAGCCAAAAGAGAAGGATCTTGATGATGATGATGATGATCATGTCATAACTGTCACCTATGATGATCTCGTTCTTCTTCATGAGTATGAGTTAGTTAATTTTGTATTAGATAAGAACGTGTGGATAGTTGATAGTGGTGCTATGTTGCATGTTACACCAAGGAAAGAGTTCTTCACCTCTTACACTTTCTGGTGATTTTGAAGTGCTAAAAATAAGTAATGATGTTATGTGTAAGGTTATTGGTGTTGGTGATGTTTTCTTGCAAACCAATATGGAAAAGTAGTTGTTGTTGAAAAAGGTTAAACATGCTCAAAATGTCTGTTTTAATTTGATCTTTGTACAAATGATGATTGTGGTTATGATAACCACTTTAGTTATAGAAAATGGAAACTCATCAAAGGTAATTTAATTATAATTAGAGGGAACAAAATTTCAAAGTTGTATTGGAAAAAAGATTTGGTTTCTAGAGATAGTGTGAATATCATGGATATGAAGACATCTTTGTGGCATTAGAGGCTTAGTTATATTAGTAAAAAAATGATTGAATTGTTTAGTTAAAAAAGATGTACTTTTGGGATTAAATAATGCAGAGTTGAAGAAATGTTCTTCTAATTGCATAGTTGGTAAGCAAAGCAAAGTATCCTTTAAGAAGCATCCTCTTTCAAGGAAGTTGGAGTTACTTAAATTAGTACATTTCGATACTTGTGGCTCATTGAAGGTAAAGTTATTTAGTGGTGCACTTTACTTTTTTACCTTTATTTATGATATTTCTAAAAATCTTTTGTGTTTATGCTTTAAAGATAAAAGACCAAGTGCTTGAGAAAAATTTCAAATGCATTCATACTGAAAATAGTGATGAGTATTGTAGAACTTTTAATGTCTTTTACAAGAAATAAGGTATTAAACAAAAAAAGATTACTCCTAAAACTTCTCAACTGAATGATTTATCAGAGAGGATGAACAAGACCTTAATTAAGATAGTTAGGTGTATACTTTCTGAAGCAAAATTCTCTAAACATTTTTGGGTGAGGCATTGTACACATCAACACATGTTATTAATCTAAAGTTCTGTAATTACTTTGAACAGTGAAGTGTCACACAAAATTTGGTTTGGAAAAGATGTTGGGTATGATCACTTGAGAATCTTTGGTTGCAATACTTTTATATATATTTCAAAGGATGAAAGATCTAAGTTGGATATGAAGATTAGGTAATGCAACTTCATTGGTAATGGTCACAATAAATTAGGTTATATGTTGATCATATTAAGAATAAGTGTGTTAGAAGTCTTGATGCAAAGTTCATGAAAGATCAAACCATTGAAAGTGTTGATAAGGTCTAGAAGACTACACCTGAGAAAGATAGTAATTTGTTTGATATTGACCCAGTTTGATTGTATGTCCATAATTTGAATGCTACTGGAATCATACTCAAAACAATGAGCAACATGATTATGTTGACGACTATCAACTTGAAAATGAGTTAGATATTTCAAATAATGTTGTTGAATTGAAGAATGAGATATCACGGCATGAGAATCTTGGTGATGCACCTGAATCACCTCAAGTCCAACTTAGAAGGTCTAATAGGTAAAGAAAACCATATACCAGACATTTGTTTGATGAGTATGTGATCTTGACTGAAATACAAAAGTTGAAATATTATCAAGAGGCCATGGAAAATGTTATTCATCTTGGTAAGAAGCTGACTTTTCATTTTAGGTCTAAGCATATTAATGTGAGGTAGCATCAGATATGTGATGTACCAGATGTTGGGTTGTTGAAATTGATTAAAGTTCATACTAATAATAATGATACTGATATGATGACTAAAACATTACCAAGATAGAAGTTTGAAATTTATTCTAAGATTGTTGAATTGATGATCATCTTCCCATAGTTGTGAGAAGAAGATTTGTTGGGTATTGGACTCCCTTTGTGTGTGGAGATATAAGTTGAAATTTGTTAACCCATTTTACGTTTCATTCATTTAAATGAAGAAGAGCTAAAAAAGAAAGAAAAAGAAAGAAAGATTGAAAAAATATAAAAAAAAAATTGAGTCATCTTAAAAATAAGAAAAAGAGAAAGTTACTTTTATATTTATACATCCACTTATTTGAGACTCTATTATACTTTTTATTTAATTATAATGAAATTATTTTTTTATTACCGATAACCCTTAACTTTTATTTTTTACATTAAAAAAATTTTCACGTTAATAATCTTGATTTTTATTATAGTTGCTGCTCTATATATCTATAAGTTTCTCCCATCAATTTTATTAATTATTTTTATCTTATCTCTTTTTTAATATCTAAAAATCTAACAATATAATTTCTATTATAAAAAAATGTAGAATAATTTTATCTTTTTTACTTTAACATTATTACAATAATTTAATTAAATTCTTATTTAAAATTTAAAATTTTTAATTTTATTTAAAATAAAACTAAACTTCTTCAATATCATTACATATTATTTATTTTTAATACTAACAAATAATATAATAATATTTTATTTAAATAAAAAATATTTATTTAATTAAATTAAAATTTATAATTTAATTATCAAATAATAATTAAATAATTTTATAATAAATATTAAAACATTCAATAATATATTATCTTATAAGTTTAATATTAAATTAATAATAAATTAATTATATAAATTTATTAACCAAAATTGATATTTAGCAATATTCTTTGACGATTAGATTATATTTTAATATATTATATTTATATATGTAATTTAATAAATAAAATTTATTAATTTTTAATTATCGAAAATTATTATTTATATATTAATCTATCTGAATTATTAATATTTTTTAATAAATTAATAATAAAAAATAATATAAATTAAATTATAAAAAAATTATTATTAATATTATTATATTTATTATTTAAATTAAATTAAAAAATTTATTATATTTAATTGAAAAACTAAATCTTAAACATGATAATAAAAAATGTTTAACATATGATAAAACAAATCTTGAAAAAATATTGTTATTACAAATAATTTTTTGAACATTTCAACAAGAAGTTTGAGGCATAATTATTAGAACTAGATTAAATTACGTTCAACCAATGAACTAGTTTACTTCAGCCGAAGTTAATCGACTTGAACCATACTCATTTTATGGATGAACTAATTTTGAAAAATTAATATGGTAAGTTCATAATTTAACGACTGAACCTAATACCTAATCATTAATTCTACAATAAAATCATATTGGTATTTTTTAAAATTTTATTAATTTTTATCAATACTTTCTCTTTTAACATTCTTAATTTGTATAAATATATAAAAAATTAAAAGAATATAGTATCAAGATAGATACGCATTATGTCTTATATTTTTATATAAATTAGGATATATTTATTTTTTTATTAACAAAATATTATTATACGAATGTAAGAAATACTCAAATTAACCAGTTTACATAAAACAAAACTAATTAATCTCTATATAAAACACCAATTAGAGAAAGAAATAGAATGTCCTATATGAGATTTAAACTGTATCTAAAATCACCAGCACATTCCACTAATCACGCTTGAAGACAGTGTTATTCCTAACCAACGAAGATTGGCAATTAACTATTACACAGCCCTTTGAAGAGGGTATGGATCACTTGTATTGCGGACGACATTATTACCACTTCCTGTCCTGTCCCATTCATCCATTGACATTTCACAGTGAGAAAATAAATGGTGAAGTGACTCTTTATATTGCTATTACATACCTCTTATATTGCCGTAACTTTCATCCAATTTTCAACAGGTTATTATTGGTTGGTATCTTGGCCAATTCCAAGCCATTTTAGCCGTACCCTGAATCTAAGACTCTATATCATAATGCATTTTTTAGGTGCAACATTTTCAATGGTCCTCTAAGATAGATTTTTATGTAGGATAAAAACAAAGATGTATAAGTTAAATAGTATATTTAAGTATAATTTGTCCTTAACTTTGATGCTGACATACATTTTACCAAAGCTAAATCTTAGTTACAACACTTTTATTATTGTCATATTTATTACATGCTTATAATATAGTTTAAAATTTTCAAATTCAATTGTTCAATCATTGATCTATTGACGTAATATAATGACGAAATTGATTGTCAAATCGAGTTGAATAACATTGATATGAATAGTTTATTATATTTGACTTTATTTTTTTTTAATAATTTATCACGTGATCTTTGATTGAAAAGTATTAATATTTATTGTTAATAAATACTTGGATTAAGTGGTAGAGGTTTAATCCCACTTAATATGAGATTTTAGGTTTAGTTTTGAATGTATAATTGTATTAAAACAAAAAATTATAATCTCGTAACAATTTTATCTAACTTAAACAAAATCGTTCTTAAATAAAAGAAAAGACATTTATTGTAAGCAAAAGAGAAAAAGAAAAATAAAGAAAAAAATTAATACTTTAATTTAATTTAATTTAATTTTATATATTGAAGACTAAATAACTTATTAGATAATGATAAATTAGATGTGACCAATTTTCAATGTGGAATCCATTTTTACAAGTTAAATTTAAATAAATATTCATATTTTTTAATTTAAAAATCACACTTATAATATTATTCTAACTAATAATTAAATGGAAGTAATTAAGACATAAATATTTTTCTTTTAGATTTTATTTTCTTTTCTGTCGCTCTTTTTATTAAGATAGAATTATGTAGGCTAAAAAAAATAAAAAAAGTATCAGATAAACTTTTATTAAACCTAAAAAAGTATATGTAAATATAATTTACCCTTAACTTTAATATTAACATCCATTTTACTAAAGCTAAATCTTAGTTGCAATGCTTTTATTATTATATTTATTATATAATTGTAATATAGTTCAACTGATTCATCATGTAGCTCATTAGTTAAACCATTGATTAATGAATTAATATAATATGATCAAATTGATTATCAAATCGACTTGATTAACATTGATGTGGATAGTTTATTGTATTTGACTTTATTTTTTAATATTTTATCACGTGATATTTTGTTGAAAAGTATTAATAATTACTGTTAATAAATACTTGGATTAAATGGTATAGGTTTAATTCAACTTAATATGGAATTTAGATTTAAATTTTCAATATATATAGTTATATTAAAAATTTGAAAAAAAATATATCTTATAACAATTTTATCCAACTTAAACAGAATTGTTCTTAATTAAAATATATATATATTGTAAGTGAAAGGAGAAAGATAAAAATAAAGAAAAAAATATATTTTAACTTTATTTTATTTTTATGTATTGGAGACTCAATAACTTTTCAGGCAAGGATAAATCATATGTAACCAGTTTTCAACGTGGATTCCATTTTTTACTAGTTAAATTTCAATAAATATTCACATTTTTAATTTAAAAATCACTTATAATATTATTCTAACTAATAATTAAATGGAAGTAAAAGTTTCCAAAATTAAGTCATAAATACCTTTAGCTTTTCGGTTTTATTTTTTTCAGTCGCTTTTTTCTTTTTAAGAAAAATTATTTAGGACAAAAAAATTAGAGATATCAAATTAATTTTTATTAAACCTCAAAGTGTATATATAAATATAATCTTTCCTTAAATTTAATATTAATATCCATTTTACCAAAGCTAAATCTTAGTTACAATACTTTTATTATTATATTTATTACATACTTATTATATATTTCAACTGATTGAACATATAATTCATTAGTTAAATCATTGATCTAATGACATAATATAATGACGAAATTTATTATTAAATCGAGTTGAATAACATTGATGTGGATAGTTTATTATATTTGACTTTATTTTTTTAATAATTTATCACGTGATCTTTTATTGAAAAGTACTAATATTTACTGTCAATAAATACTTGGATTAAATGGTAGAGGTTTAATCCAACTTAATAAGGAATTTTAGATTTAAATTTTCAATATATAGTTATATTAAAAATTTGAAAATAAAATTATATCTTATAATAATTTTATCCAGATTGAGCAGAATTGTTCCTAATTAGAAAAAATACATATATTGTATTGTAAGTCGAAAGAGAAAAAGAAAATAAAAAAATAATAATACTTTAACTATTTTATTTTATGTATTGAAGACTAATTAATTTTTTAGGCAATGATAAATTAGATGTGACCAGTTTTCAACGGGGAATCCATTTCTTACAAGTTAAATTTTAATAAATATTCATATTTTACAATTTAAAATCATACTTATAGGAAGTAAAATGTTTTCAAAATTAAGACATAAATTAACACGTTTTTCTTTGGGATTTTATTTTCTTTTCAGTCTTTCTTTTAATGCATTGAGCGAAGTTAACCACTAACTACTTTAGTGTGCCATTTTCTACTTGGCTGTGGTTGAGAATATACGGGCGGTGATTTGGATTAGTGATTAATTAGTGTCTTTGCAACACAAAATTATGATTACAGGGTACGAAGCATTCCCCAACTCAAAGGTTACATTTTCTTAAACCATTAGTAAATACGTGTCAAAATATTAGTCATGCAATTCTTTAATAATGGAACATATGAATGCACAGTACGTTGAGAATTCACGCTACAGTACACGTACAATACAACATATCAAAACTTCGGGAGGAGTGACACACACTAGGCCATAGCATTAATTAGCAACCCAAATCTAATTATAGTACAAATATTTCTATATTTATGTAATCATTTATATTTGTATATATATAGTTTAAATTTAACAGTTGTAATTTTTTTTAAAAAATCAGACAACCATTAATAAAGTAGATTCAAGTGTGCATTACCGTAGTATAAAATAAACATTTTTGAACCAGCTATTCCTATATCTTTCTCTCTTTTTTCTATATTTTTGTACGGATAAAAAGGAGGAACAAAACCAATTACTACAATAATATCAACTGTAATGATACACCTAACTGGGATGGATTCATCACAAAATAAAAAATAAAAATAATAAAAACTTAGATATAATATAAATTAAGTATATATTAATCTTTATATCTATGTCTTTGTAATAGCAAATGTAAGTGTTGGAGAGCATCATAATCCATAGTAAGAGTGGTGTAATTTGCGGCTGCTCGCTTAGGTCAACAAACAAAGGCATTTCTTGTTTAAGTAAGTTGGCATATTCTCAATCGTGATGCTGATCATCATGCTAATTTGATTTACGTTCATTTGATCCTAGCTTTATGCCAAAGTAGTTGCAATTACGCATATAAAAAAAATAAAAAGTTTCCCCTATCTAGCTAGTGCGATTCTGAATTTCACCAGTTCAAGAATGTAGCTCAAACCTCGCTTGATTTAATCCTTCAATAAGATTATGAAATGAGGGAAAGTGGGTTCATTATCTATATGTATATTTGATCTTACAATGCATTACAGTCAGTGCAGCTGGACAAATTTGGCTTTTGTAAATTTGTACTTTATTCGGTCCAAACTTGGCCTCCCATGGTAGATGTAGCCACACTTGTAGGTGATTCAAAAACCTTTCATGAGAAAGAAACCCAAAAGGAAGAAAAATTAATATATATGGTATAGGGAAGGTGCCGCCGGGGACCTCAGGACCATGCCATTTATAGATCTCAATGAATACTTTTACATATTTCTTATGATATATTAAAACAACCCGATTTTGAAAATTATAATTGGGATTATTATTCTTTTAATAAGATTTTTAAATTTCTAATGTAATAGTTTTAATTATAAATCAAGTTAATTCACTGAACGGTAAATGATTTATTTTATTTTATTTTTTGCTTGGTTAACTTTAAATTCATTTGCGGTAATTTGTGGTGGTTGTGAAGCAAAGGATAGTATAATAAAAGGAACTCGCAATAACATTAAAATAATTCGATGGTGGAAGTTACATCATTCCGCTTGTTAAGGCTTTTGGCGGCTGGCTGCCCAATTGTATAAATAATAATTAAAAGGTATTGTTATATATTTGAAAACAAATGAAAGAAAATAGAAAAAAAATATAATATAATATGTGAAGTAATAGAAAGAAAGATGTAAAAAAAATGAAATATATTATCAAAATATATAATATTAAAATTTAATAAAAAAATAAAAGCAATAAATGATCATTTAGTTGAGGTGATGAGAGATATTAATTTTTAAATAAAATTTTAAACTTAAATTATATATATAAAAATAATTTTATTGTTAAAAATATTTTAATTTAAAAATATCTGGAGTCTAATATAAAAGTAATGACAACATCACGCTTACATACACAGAATAGTTTCTATATTATGCAAAATGCTACTACTATACTATTAGCTATAACATTTTTAACATGGTAATGATAGGATTTTATTAAGTCTCGTTGTGAAGAGAGTGGGCTCAGTGCTTACTTTTTTAGCCTGCACAAAATTTACTTAATAAGAAAAAGTAAATTAAAAAGAACATAGGAAAAATTGAGTTCTTAATGTTATTATTTATATTAATATTGGTTGAGTACGTAATGAAAGTGTATTTAAACACACCAAGTTTAAATCTTATTAAAGTGAGATCTTAATTTTGGTTTTTGATTTAAAATTTCGTGAAAATAATTTTTCCTTCTTTTAATATATACATATATATATATATATATAGTTTTATGTAATATTATTTATTTATTCAAAAAGAAAATTACACAAATAATAAAATTCAATCATTATATTAGAATTATTTGATAAATTTTTAATGTAATTTTTATATATTTCATGATATTATTTTTATTTTTACTTCTTTATTTTTATCTTTATATTAATTAAGGAAAAAAATAAAAATTAACATTATTTTAAATTTTTAAATGAAGTAGAAAATTTTGAAAGTACATAATAATTAATAAGTAGAATAGTACTCAACCGACCCCAAGTAATAATTAGAATGGTAGCCGTACCTCAAAACACACACATCCAGATGCCCCTTTGTAGGTGTCCCCCACCCACTCCTTTGGCTTAGGAAGGAGTTAGGAATGCTAATTATTAACGGAAAAAAAAAATTTGAGTTTTCATATTCTTTAAGTTTCTGCATATGGATGAAAAAGTAAGGAAGGAAACATTTTTTACTAAATTATTAAAGAGTTAATCCTTCGTTTAGGTGAAAAAATGGAGGGAAAAGATATTTTTATTATTTATGTTAATTTATTAACAAATTTTAAAAATAAAAAAAATAAAATTATATTAATAAAAAATATAGTAAAAAATAATTTTTTAAAATTAAATTTATTATTAAATGTATATTGTTAATATATATATATTTTTACTATTCAAATAAATAAAAAATTCTTTTTTTATTTTTGTTTTTATTTATCTAAATTTTTTTTTCTTATTTTTTTTAATTCTTCCATTATTCAAATAAAGAGATTACATGTGATATATGATATAATAAAAAGAAAGATATAAAAAAATAAAATATATTAAAATGTAAATTTTATTGGTACATATGATAATAATTTTTCTATAATTTTATATAAATATATTTACTTATATCTAATAATATCGATAAATAAGTTGCCTAATTTTTTTTTAAAACAAAATTAACCGTCCGATCCAAATGTGATAAGATCCAATGATTAGTGTAAACATATGGGTTTGAATTATTAATAACTTGATGCAGCAAGTTTTAGAAGTCGAAGTATGAGTTGTAAGGCTTAAAACCACATGGTGGGTGACACGTCACAAAGAGTCGATTAATGTGGGCCCGGGAAAGAATTTTACCAATAATGGTATTGGGTAGCACAAGTTACCCTTCTAGAGATCGTCTCTATTGAAAAAATGAAAACCTTATAAGGATAGAGAAGGGACAATATGGTAAAAAAAGAAGAGAAATGCTTTGGATTGGGTTAAAGTTAACAAACACTAAGGTAAATAGTGTTTGGGTGGAACAACTGGAAAGTGATCTAAACTAAAGCTACATTAATCAATTGATGTATGATACCCCACATATTCCTATTAACAACTTGACTTTCCTCACTTCCCTTTTCAGCACTATAAATACCCTTCCACTCGTGCATTTCAACACACACACATCAATTGGATAACCTGAACTGAGGGAGAGCATCTTCTACCTTTTCATCACCCACATATATTGTCACTGATTCACACAATTTTCTAGGAAGAGATTCCAATACTTTAATCATCAACACAAATGGCCATTCACCATGACACATGGGTTTTCATTTTCGCCCTTCTTGGTATATACTAGCTACCAATATCCTTCCATTCCTATTTCATCGCTTTTTACTTTTTCGTTATTTAGCCTAGTTCTATCTCTATCACCTCCACCTTATTCTCCTTTCTCTTCTTTTTAATTAAGCATGCTCGTTTCATCAAACATCTTATGGTTGTTCAACATCTCAAATACCTAATACTAACGTCAACTTTTAATTATATGTTTAGAAATGTAATTATTGCTTCTATTGTTTTTTTTACCAAGTTACTCTAATCACGGTAGATAGTTTCGGAGGATATGGTTGCTAGCTGGAACCATGTATGTAGCATGTGGACTGCATTTGCATGGCATTTTTCTAATTTTGAATAATGCAAAATTAGAGTAATAGAAAGCAACTCTGATGCATTAGGATAGTAACAATATATTTCATTTAATTAATAGGCCTGTTTCTTAAGTGTATCTATAGATATATATAAAGTTATTTCAAATTTTGCACTTCTGGGTTACTATTTATTCACTAGAACTGATGGATATTTCTTGTATATTTTTTTTGTTGTGATATTATAGGCAACGTCATCTCCTTTATGGTGTTCCTTGCTCCAGTGTAAGTCACCTTTTTTTCTTCATCATACTCCTTATGATTAATGAATGAGCAGCATATATATAATTATCCGTTGAAAACATTTTTTTTAACTATATATTAATATTATTTGAGTGCAGACCAACTTTTTACCAAATCTACAAGAAGAAATCTACAGAAGAGTTTCACCCACTACCATATATTGTTGCATTGTTCAGTTCAATGCTCTGGATTTATTATGCACTTGTCAAAAACAATGCTACCCTCCCTCTCATTACCATTAACTCCTTTGGATGTGTGATAGAAACAATTTACCTTGTCATCTTCCTAGTTTACGCCACAAAAAAAATCAGGGTATTTATTTCGCAATTCTTCAAGGCATTATTTTTTATTTTTCTTTCTATTTCTTTTTAAAAAAAATGAATACATTAATTTTCCCCCCTGTTTTTAATGTAACAGCTTTCAACCATCAAAATTCTTCTCTTGTTGGATGTGTTTGGGTTCGGAGGAATGCTTCTTTCAACCCTCTATCTTACAAAAGGATCCAAACGTCTTGCAGTTATAGGATGGATTTGCCTCGTTGTGAACATAAGCGTATTTGCTTCTCCTCTCAGCGCTGTGGTAAGAATTTAGGACCCCGTTATTTAAATATTTAAATCATTATATTCAAATTAAAGTATTTTTAAGACCTTTTTCATTCCTTTTTGAAAAAGTATTTTTTTCTAAAGAAAAACAATTCGCCTTTAATGACACAAGATAATTTATTATTTTTTTCGATGCAAAATTTACTACTATTTCTTTTTCTATTTTGGTGTCAAAGGACTTTCATTATTTTAACCTTTTTTTCATTTTTATTTTCTTATGCGTCCATAAATTAATTAATGCTTATATATTACTGATTAATGCATGCAGAAACGTGTGATAACGACGAAGAGCGTGGAATTCATGCCTTTTGGTTTGTCCTTCTGTTTGACCTTGAATGCTATCATGTGGTTCTTCTATGGCCTTCTCCTCAAAGACTATTACGTCGCTGTAAGTTCAATTCAATATTGCTACGTCGGTTAGGAGCATAATCATATTATATTCACCTTTCAACTTTTTCCTTATTCATGTTTAGGTCTCTATCTTTTCTTGTGTTTTTTATAAGCAATAATGTCAATTTAATTATAAAAAAATTAAATGTGTGCGCGGTCCATTAATTAATGTTGAGTTAGTTCCCATGAAAAAATAAAATAAAATCAACGGAAACATCAGCGCCGAATTCTATCACTCTCTCCTTACTTGTTATATGTGAAAAAAATATATTTACAGATATTAAAAAATATAATTAATATTATTGATTTTTTAATTTATTATTTATTTATGTTATTATTTCAGTCGATAATAATTTGATAAACATAAAGATATATATGAAAAAAAATTAATATTTTTTTGAAAATTTACATAAAGAATAAATAGAAATAGATTTTTATTTTTCTAGACAAATAAAACGAACAGAGGAGTATTATTTAATTAGAAAATTATATTATATTTATATGCTAAGCAATTAATTTTATTTGTTTCAATTTTTTAATGAAGAAATTCCCAGATAAATAAATGATCCTATAACAAAAAATAAATGATTTAATATTTTCATTTTGATGATGCAGCTCCCAAATACGCTTGGGTTTCTATTCGGCATAATTCAAATGGTGTTGTATTTGATCTATAGAAAACCCAAGACGGTGAAATTGGAGGAACCAATGAAGTTGCAGGAACTAAATGGTCATGTTATTGATGTTGTGAAACCGAGCACAAGAGATGTTGAGGAGCCAAATGGAAAAGAAATAGAGAAGGGAAATGTGAACAACATGGATAACGTTACAAATGTGTGATTAATTATCAAATAACAAATCCAATAAAGAGAAGAAAAAAAAAAGGAAAAGAAATGAGGTCCATAAACATTTCACCTAAAAGTACAAGTACTTTACCATGCCAAGTGGACCTAATCTCTATGCTAGAACATTACGTAGTTTGGAGTTAAGGTTTCTTTTTCTTTTTTTCTTTTTTAATTAATGTATTTGCCTGAACGAGTATATGTAATATGTTAGATGGTTAGTTATGTTAGCATGAACGTCTCTTTGACCTTGTCAATCGCTGTAGTAAAGCGTGTAACACAATACTTCTCTTCTTTCGGTGTATCCCACAGTCAAACTCATCATCAATTCTCTCTTTCCTTATATGTGTAGTCTAATGTTCATGTGATGGAAAATAATTATTTTTTTTTCTGATTATGCAATCTATGACTATTGGTATAGCACACTTTTATTTATTTTCATATGCCACAATGGTTATCCTAATGTTAAATTTTATATTATTATTGGGTAAATCATGATTAAATTATGCATCAAGAGACGTTGAAAGTGGAGGGTTTTCTCTTCCTTTTGTGATGTCATGGAGAAGGGGGCAGATATAAAGGCGACACTAAAAAGTAAAAATGTATATCTTGATGACGTCAGCTAACAATCATTGGCAAAAGCACCCGACACTACCATTCTGAAATTCGAATTGGGACTATTACATTCTATTCATTGAAAGGAAAGGTGTTAAAGATCAATGTCTCCATTATTTGAAATTACTAAACCTGACGATTAGAACACCAAAACTATGATTGACTCTTATTATATATTAAGCTTTTTTTTATAGGTAGTATTTAGTTGCGTTATTCATCTAATCATCTATATAATATTTTTTATCTTTTATATTTTATTTTTGTTATAATCAAATTTGTTATATAAATTTAGTATAAATAACTATTATTCTATTATTATTTACTTTCGATGTATGCCCAAAATTTTACTCCAAGAAACATGTATAGCCAACTGAAAAAAAAAAGTTAAATAAGAAGATAAAACTTAAAAACTATCACAAATCTGTTTAAACATGATAAAAGGATAAGATGGAGGCAAAGTTTTCTCTTCTACTAAAAATTGAAATAGGTGCAGGTTTATATAAAGGGGTACTAAACTTTAAAACTATCCTCGAGTCTATTGAGTTTGGATAAATTTATGTGAAATTTATATCTTATCTTTTTAAAAAATTATAAATTTAATTTATTAATATATATTTTTAAATAAATAATATATTAAATATATTTTAATTTAAATATTATATAAAATAAATATTAAAAATTGAAATAAAATAAAAAATTTAATAGTAAAATTATATTTTTAACAAAGTATGATAGTTTAATAATTTTATTTAAATGGTATTGTAATTATTAAATATATTCAAAATCGAGACGCAGTTTATATGTCTATATTTTTAAACATTATTCCGATTTTGCAAATTAGATTAGGGTTGGGTGTGAATTTTTTTTAAATTTCGGTTAAAACAATTTTTTTGTGGTGAAAGTCGGAATGGATATCTTGCTTTAACTATCCCCTTTAATTACTGTTTTCAAACACTTTTCTGTTTCTTTATTTCCACAGTATTTTTATTAGATAAGAAACTGGTGGGTATGGATGTATACATCTAAAGAGAGATAACAGGAGAAAAGAAATAAAAAAAATGTTAAATAATATGATATGATAAAAAATAATATATGAATATAGTTATTTAATAAAGCTTAGAAAGATGAGAGGATATAGCATTTGGAGGCCTAGACATACAGAAAACCTTAATGCGGGATATATATATATATTACATGTTAAGAGAAATTGTTAGTGCGAAAATTAGATAAACTCTACGGTCATATTAATAAAGTTAGGGAAATAACATGCTACTCTCCCATATTAAACCATCAAGATGCATACTATATGCTTTCACAGATCAAGTTCAAAAATTCTACATTTAGTTTAGGTTTCTAAAATGATACTTAAACCTAATAAAAATTCAATTTTTTGAGCTTTCTGCAAATTTTACAGGTTAAGTCTACATCAAGCTAAAAAAATCATATTTATTCCATGTAAAAAACTTAAAATTTAAATCCTACATTCTATCAAGTAAGTTCAGATGATTCGGTTGGCTTAACCCATTCTGATAACACTACATATTAAAAGTGGATTGAACCTACCTAACGCTCTAAAGTTAACCTAAGATTTTCTCTGCGACATTGTTTTGGAGGGAGAGGTAGGGGAGGGAAAGGATTATGACCTTGTTTTTCTATGTTTGAGAAATTTTTAAAATTGAGGAACGATTTTGGGATATTTTTAAAACCTTAAAAATTCATTTCCAAACTAATTTTTGACTTCTAAATTGAAGGATTTTCGTACATCCATATTAGGAAAAAATTTACCTCCTCCTTCCCTATTCTCTTCTTAATTCTTCCCTTCTTCTTTCTTTAAACCCTTCCTCTCCAAACTTTCAAACCAATCTTAAGAGAATGAGTATTCAAATCTTATAAAATCTTCTTTATTATATTTTTAATTAATGAGATATTTTAACAATAAAATAATATTGCTAATTATTTGTTTGAGAATTTTTATATTTTTAAAGTTAGTTCTATGACAGTTTAAATCAATATTGAGCAAAGGAAAGTTTTAGATTTTTTGTTGAATAGAATTGTTCTAAATATGAAAATTATTGATTTTTAATACATGCAACATTTATTATTCAAAATTAATTTTAATTATTATTTAAACACGTTTTTAAAAAATAATTCTCAAACATAAATTAATTTTCTTAACATCAACTCCTTTAGTATCAATTATTTCATAATGTATCCTAGATGTTATAAAGTGAGTATTTTGGCAGCTGTTTCTTAGGTTAATTAAGAGCATGCGCACGCCATTCACGCAATTGACCCACCCATCATATTCACACACCATGCAACCGTAATCAGAAATAAACGTAACCATGCATTATTGAACTTTTATATTATGTTTAATTCTCCCAGTGGAAAGGGAACATCCGAACATGATATTTTGTCAATAATATCAAATGACTAGAAACCAGACGATTTATAAAGACCCACTATATATGTTTCGTGGTAGCCTCCTATACAGGGTAGGTAAAGTGAACGTCCCAAAATGAAAGAATTTTGTTGTATCTTGAAACCTCTTTTTAATAATTTTTCTCATACATACTGGATAAAAAAGCATGAAACAAAAACAATAAATATATTCAATTATATCTTAAAAACGTAAATGTATTTCGCACTTTCCTTATTTATAATTATTTAAAAGTGAAAAGTATGTGTGTGGACAGAAGAAGACAATTTGGAGTTTTATTCTCCTTTCTTTAATCTCTATGAAAATTAATTCCATGGGAAAAGGATAGATGATTTATGTTTGTGCGGTTGATCTAGAGTATGCTTTTAGCAAAATGTCTTGTTGTGAAGAAGATACGAAAAAATATGAAGGAGTTTGTTCCAAATGTCTCACAATATTTGAAGTTTCTAAGTGGGGATAAACTCAATTAAAAAGAGAAAACGGTAGGCGGAGAAAAATGGAAGAATAAGAAGCACTAGTAGCTAAACGTGAAACAAAAGAAAATGGACCACTCGAAGGGAATAATAATGCACAAAAGGTGACACTCATAACTCATTATTCTCAAGATAAGCATTCGAAGGTGTTACGGAAATGAGTGAGTGAGGCAAGGTCATTCTAAAAAGTTGCCTATGATTGTGTTGAGATTAAGATAACATTGCCATGCACCGAACAAAATTATATGCCTACTTGGTTAGGTGTTGTTCCCGTGCTCATTAATCCTACAAGAAGAGAGATAAGGGTGATGTAATGAACCACTTATTTGGACCACTTTAAAGTCCCTCAAACCCCGCTCTTACCGTATATGTCATCTATCAAACCCGTCTTCTTCTAATGCTTTATCTGTTTCTATTCATATATATATAAATATATGTCAATGAAATGAAATGAAATATCGATGTTCATTACATGGGCATGGGGCTGCCACTTTGGCCTAAGATATAATATTTATATATGATCACATTTTTGCTTTTTAATGTTTTCTAGTGGCTGACCTCGATTCTATGCCAATCATTGCCTAATAATGCTTTCCTAAATATATATGATTTGGTTTTTGATTTGATTTTTAAATGACTATCGCTACCCCATGTGTCATGCATAAACTTTGGGGCGGGCCTTGCTTACCTCATGCTTTAATTCAATCATATCTTACTATTTCTCTTATTTTGTTTTTGTCTTATGCCGTACAGTTTGGAGGATGATAGAAGAAGATTTATATCTTGTGTGCATTATTCCATTTTGACCCTTTCATTTTGTGACACATTGAAGATCACAGATTTTACTTTTTTGGTTCACCTTGATGAATCAATTTGACGAGAAGACGTGTGTTACCTTGACTCTCACATGCTATTGTTTAACCAATCTAATGAAACCTTAATAATATTTCAATTTCATATCCTCCGCAAGCACATGCCCTACCGTATCAAGCAAGATACCGCTTATTTCAATTTAACACAACGCACTAATGTTCATTCTTAATTATTATTTCATGATTACATTATCTCGCATAAGTATTAATATTTTATTAAGATCCTCAAACCATAATAATTTGGTCTCCACAAATTTTATACTGAAAATTTTTCCACTATTGCAGACACTCTATCTACCGTTTCTTTGTCATAACGTCCTCCTTAGGTAAAATTCGTTTCAAACAGGGCTTTGTTTGGTTTAGCGTTGAAAAAATTAATTTTATATTTTAATAAAAATAAATAATTTAAAATTTATACATAAATTTTAATTTTATTTAACAATTTAAATTAATTTTATCAAAATTAATTTTGTTCAACTTTAAATCAAGCCGACAATAATTTAACGGCGGCTTAATATATATATATGATTGCAAAACTTTGGACTTGTGGTCCACAGGTGGAATTGATTTCAAGTGCTATGGCAAGTGCTGAGATATTTTTTTGTTTTTGGGTCAAACGCAGGTGCTGATATTGCATTTTCACTTTTAATTTAAGCAGCATATGGCCACCCTTTGTGACTTCAACCAAATTCAACTTTAAAAAAAGTGTGAATAAAATTAAGATGAGAAATTAAAATATTAATAAATAAAAATAAATAAAAAACATTAGGTCACACTGAAAAATAACTAACTCAAATAATAAATACCTACTTTTGCCTCTCTTTTTTATTGATAGATCTTAAAGGAAGAGATTAGGTGGGAGAAAAAAAAATATTTTTAGCTGTTTAGATGAAATGAAAATACAGGAGGATGAAAAAGAATTGTGGATCTGCTAAAATAAAAATATCTCTTATGTTTTGTTGGATAATTTAAAAAATAGAAAAGAAAGAAAGAGAAAAAAAATAGAAATGTAAGAAATGAAATAAAAATAAAATAAAAAAATAAGTTGTTTGATAGATGTAAACAGGAGAAAAAAAAAAGAAAAAATTTTCTTTTATTATTTGGATGAGTAAAAAAAATATTAGTAGTATAAATTTTGATTTATATAAATTTTAAAAAAATTATTTTATTAATATAATATTTATTTTTTTCAAAATATTTAATAATTTTAAATAAATAAATAAAAACACTTTGGTCCCTTATTTTCTCTTCTCTTACAGGATAAAAATATTTTTGTGAGCTAAATAAATTTAATTCCTTCTTTCTATATTAAACAAATAAAGATTAAGAAATAAAATTCATGTAAATTTAAATAATAAATTCTTTCCATCCCAATTTCTCTTGAGTTAAAGTGAAGAGAAAAAAGAAGGCAAAAAAGCTGTTGGTTTTTAAATTTTTTATTTTATTATGTTTACTTTATGTAATAGTATATATAAGATATAAATTAAAAACAAAAAAAATTATTAGAAAAAAATTACAATAAAAATTTAATAAATTTTTATTAAATTATTTTTTTATAATTATTATGAAAAAAATTTATATAATTCATTCGTTTCTTTTTATCCTCTTTATTTCTATCATTTATTTTTTTCATCAAAACAACACATCTTTTTTTTATCCTATTTTCTATATTTCTAATTCTTCTATTTTTTTTTCCTATTTTCTTTCTTTGTATTTCATCCCTCCATCGAAGCAAGGTCAAGGATGAATTGAAATTGTTAGTCAAAAACTACTTAAAAATACAGGAGATGTTTTCAAGAAAATTAAATTATTTCGTTGAAAATGCATATGATTTAATGTATACGAAATATTAAAAATAATGAGATGAAGAGAAGACTGAAAAAACAAAGTACTAATTCTTTCTTACTTGTTTCAAGACATAAAAAAATTGAAACAATTGATATTTATCTATTTATCCCACCATGAATTGAATATATTCCTTGTCTAATTACTCATTATCCAACCAATTGGACTTTTAAAAACTGTTGAAAGCCCCATCCATTTAACCTTTATTTAAAATTTGAAAATATTAGTATTTACCATAATCTGACCAAAACTTTTACAAGCAAAATTTATGTCACGAGTACTTGTACACAAATTCCCCTTCAAATTCATAATCCTTTAATTCAACTGTCATCAATTAATCAATCTTTTCTTATGATCTAATTTTAAAACTTTCTAATTTGTATTAAGGTTCACATATATAATATTAACTGTCGTTAAAATAAACTTTTTTCCTTTATTCTATGCATGTCATGGTGCTTCACTCGTTACGAAAAGAAAGCCACAATGCTAGATCCCCTGATAAAATAAAAAGAAAGAAATAACATCTGTAGAATAAAACGCCCTGACTAGATGTTAATTATAGAAATTTTATCTGTTGTTAGATCCGTTTTTTGGATAAACAAGTAAAGATAACAGCTAAAGTGCTCAGCCCTATTTTCGAAATTGGTCCATATTCCAGAGTCCAGACAGGTGTAACAAGTTACAGCATAAGCCTTAATAAGCTTGTCTTCCATGTTCCACTCACAAGGTCGGCAAATACAAAGCATTCAAGTTTTAATAATTAACGCATGTTTTAACCAAAAGGTTTAATGAAGTACATATACACTAACAAAACACGTAGGCATCTTCAAATGGAAAACATCTGATAAGCCTTCTACACTTTTTACCCGCAAAGAGAACGGATTATTGTGATGGAAAAGTACATGATGTATAAATATCTTGTGATAAACTAGTAGCATATTCGGTTTGAAGGTCAGACTTAGTGTTTGTATTTGAAATGTCCCTGAAAAGTATTAATACGATGTCTAGGTAAGTTTAGCCCAATCAGGATATGGGCATTCATACGTCCAACCAGGTCCAGAGTACCGAATACAATGTAGCCATAGACCTTCTTCATTGCCATCATATCTGCAATAATAAAAATGATAGAAAAGTCAAGCTGTCTGATATTCAAATTCAAAACAACAGTGTAAGAATAGAATCCTCAGAATACTGAACTTGCTATGAGCTAAAAACTCAACAAGCTTCCAGATGTTACAAATACAAAATAAAATCCATAAAAGAGTATAAACAAAGAATGTGTGTGTATACTTCAACAAATTGTCATATACGCCCAACAGCAATTAAATACTTTTTTGGATCCAGTGACATAAGCAACATTGTCATATTCAAGCAGAAGAGCTTTTATCTAAAATGACACGGGTAAACAGAGACGAACAACTGTCTGCAACATTAATTTTTTTGTTAGGCAAATATTTAACCTAATTCCAATTTCCTAACCCCTTAGATCATTCCCCCCTTTTATCACACCAGATAAACTGTAAAAAAACAGATGCCAAATGTATGCAGCATTGAATCATAAAAGTCTTTTAACTTTATTGTAGTCTCTTGTGATGTAATAACATGCTTGACAATAAGAAAACCTACCCTCACAACCAAGATATCATGAAACCCATTCTACTAGACAGATAGGCAAAACGCTAGAGTAAGAAAATATACTCTTAACTTTCTTTAAAAGCTACCCATGTCTCTGTCTCTTTTAAAATTTACAATACAAACGCAAGGCAAATGCTTTTTTATACGGGTTTCTTACCCTTTGGGAGCCAAATTTGGGCAGTTTGTACACATGGGATCAATGCTAAAATCCCCATTGGAATTTGCTTCACATTCATTGAGCACTTTTTCCTCAAAATTTGATGTCAAAGAGGCATCAGATATGCGGGCACATCTATCGGCACTCAAACCTTTAATAGATCGATCAACTGTTTGTTCTGAGATGTACAGCATGTCATTGCCTATTGGGTGACCTGAATACTGCAAATGAACACGTATCTACACGACAGGAGTTTTTGTTAGTACATGTACTCAAATTAGTAATAAGTGGAACAAACATAAAGTGCAGGATGTTTTTGGTCATACTAGACTTTCACATTTTTCAACTGCATCTGTGATTCTGATCCCATTTATTTATCGCAACTCTTTTCCTTCAGTTTTACCAATGAAAGGGTATTCATAAATAGATCTAATCTATTCAAATGCAAATCCCAAAAAGCCAAAAACTAGATAAATTGAAAAATTAAAAAAGAAAAATATTGGATTGGGTCAGACTTTCAAATCTAATTTTGAACAAATCTAGTCTACTTCAAACCAAACCAAACTTGTATATACATGCCATTAGTTATGAAAAATACTCATACAACTCAATACTTGTTTAAGTAGATATTAATGAAATTACTGTACCAACTTATTTTCTTCAAGGTCTCATTTTCTATATTATGTCTTATTACTCTAATATTTTTATGTTTATTAATTATGAATTAGTTTGAATTTTTTTTCTTTTCTTATATAACTTCTGCATTTTATATTGAAGATTAAGTTTTTAATCAATAGGTAGAAGAAACAAAAGACGACGAGATATTTAATTTACACTGTTTTAAACAAAGTCACAACATGATTTTGGGCTTGTAGCAGTTGGTTTATGAGAAAAGATATTTGACACTTTGGACTAGTTTTAATTTCATTTATTGGGTATATGAAAATTTTCTTACTATTTCCCAAAAATTAAAATAAAATTTTCAAAATATCAATCGAATCCAAACTGCTTTTGTTTGGATTGGGTAGGATCAGATTTTGAATACACAACCAAACTGATCCGATGGTAAAATAAGAAAACTGATTTGATTGAATTGGATTATTAATATCCTCAAAACCAATTCAATCAAATCCGCATGAACACCCAGCATGAATGCCTACACAGTGACAGCATAGCTGACATGTTTGGAATATGTCATCACTCACTTTGACACACTGGTGAGTCAGCACCTGGTAGTGAATAGTGAATAGACGACATGATAATGGAATAATGGAATGACACCAGCTCAACCTCAAAACACATTGAAGATAGTATATTACTCTTTTTTGTGGGGGAGGAGGGGGGGTTACACAAGATAGTAAGTTAAAACCAAAAAGATATCAGAGCCATAAATGGAGTTACATTAACATGTTATAAAAGACCAAAATCGTCATCTTTAGCGGAGGAAAAAAGAATAATAGAAATCATAATCAAATATGCAGCTAAATTTTGTGGTAAAGAAACAAATAATCCAGATCAGCCAATATTTTCTCACCTGATGAGTGCGGCCAGTGATTGGTTCACATAAAACAATACTTCGAGTACCATCTGTACTAATCCGAGTAAATTTTGTAGAGGCAGCCTTGCCCTTTGCTGAGTCTCTGACCTTCATTAACAAAGATATATTCACTCAGATCTATCACCCACGATAACTTCCTTTCTTTCCACAACTTTGTGTTTCACTCACCAAGAACAAAAAGCATCGATTCATTTTTCTTCCTAGAGTGCCAGTTATTTCCAAAACACTAGAATAACCGATATAATAACCAACACTTGGCTTGTTTTTTGTTGTCATATGCCACTTGAAGTTCTACAGATTAGATCATTTAACAATGACTAAGGGACCCATGGTGTTAAATCTATTTGTGTTTTTAATTATGTCAATTTTTGATGAGTTGGAAACCTTGAGCTTTGATTTCATAACACATTGCTTTGATTCTGATATACATTTTTTGAATCGTCCCAAAAGCTATGCATGATTTTGAGAGACTCTAGAAGCTGATATTAAAAAGTATCAGATAATTTATTTCAACTCAACTTGTTGTGAATCCCATACATATAGTTGAACTGCTAACTTTTTTAAACTGGTTGCAGTTAACATGTGTAAAAGGAGAAAAGTGTTTGGTGATTCCAGGGTGAATGCTTATAATTTTAAATAAGCATAAGAACTCAAATGAAAGATGCTATATCAGTCCCAATTAATCATTTAGATAAAGGTTAAGAACAAAAAAATTATTAGGCCAGTTTGTTCAAGCTTGTTTTTAAAAAAACTGAACTTTTATAATAATTAGATAACTTTATTGGGAAAAAAAAGAAAAGTAAAAACAATAAAAGAAATGTTTAGTACTTTTCTTAGAAGCTAGAAAAAATTGCTTCAAAAAAACTGCTATATAGTAAAGAAGTGCTATTTTGCAACTCACCAATAATTACAAAAATGACAACTCATTTCACTCTGTTTACTACTTTTAGGAACTTGTAAATGAATGGTGAAAACAAATTTTTTGCTTCCTATTTATTCTGCAAATTCTTGAAGCCACGAAACAAACTGATATGGTGGCATTTCTGTAATTATCTGAGAAAAAACAACAGAAAATAAAAACAAATAACAAACCATACGTGCCCAGAATTTCTATAACAATAAACCATTTAGAACCCAAGTCCTCACCTCTGCGGTGCTCCTTCCTTCTCGAGCATTATAGTCTATATTGGCATCAACAATTAGCTGAAAAGAAGAAAACTTAGATGTCAAATGAGAAAAAGAAAACTCAATCATAACTGACAGAACAGCACTTATTTATAGCTAAAATCAACATATATTTGAAGCTGTTGTTTGGTTGATGGAAAGAAAATGAGAGGAGAGGGTGAAA
Organism: Canavalia gladiata; assembly: GCA_037954105.1. Taxonomy (NCBI): domain Eukaryota; kingdom Viridiplantae; phylum Streptophyta; class Magnoliopsida; order Fabales; family Fabaceae; genus Canavalia; species Canavalia gladiata. The sequence continues at coordinate 52,871,981 of CM075659.1, read as the reverse complement.
AAATTGAATTGAAGAGAAAATGCAAAGAGAGAAATTTTGAATTATTTCTACACGTCAACTTTTTTTCTCTCTTTTCCTTTATTTTCCCTTCAACTAAATAAAAAAATTACAATGTAATTTGTGTTTTTTCCCTCTATTTTCTTTCTACTAATCCAAATAAAGCATAAATGAGAGCTTGCTGAATTACAAACAAACGCCTAGATGTTTCAGATAGAAGTTTCAGTTAACTAGGCACTATTTGGTTGTTCCCTTTTGTGCCAAGATTTTAGAAATATTACCCGATAATCAACATGCAATTCTTAAAACTCAAACCAAGTACAACTTTCTCAATGTTCTCAAAAATAATGTTTTTAGAACAGAAGTTCTTACACTGGTAATATTGTAATTAGCAACTTCAATTAACAGCAATCTTAAAATTAACGGCAAAACCACATTGATTTTCTCAATGTGACAATAAACACCTTTGCTTGCCCAAACCATTGCTTCTTCATAAACAAAATTAAAGATGTTACCTGCATCAATTTTATCTAGCCACATCCCTTAAGTGATTAGTTGTTTTTCCCAAGAAATAAATCTACTTAGAAGATCCACTGATCAACCACTTACTTGGTTTTGACAGATGAGTTATTTGTTAATGTAAGCAGTTTCAATCCACAATATATAACAGGATTTTTCAACACATTCATAATGTTATTACTTATTCCTATTTCCTATAGAACATTGGAGCTAGAAACTTGGGGAAGTAGCAATTAGCAAATATCTCATTCTTCTGAGGGGTCCACATCACCTTGATAAGAAATATAAATCATAACACACTGGGATCACATCAACCAATTATTTCTACCAATTGAGATGTTTTTAAGCATTTAAGCATGAAATTAAGTACTGTTCTGAACTGATTTCAAAACTCATATTTCCAACTCATTTCACATTTCTTATGAAAGTTGCTGCAGAAATACTTCAAAACACTAAGTTATAGAGTTTTAGGTTTTTCAAATTTGCTCTACAATTGCAATTTGAAAAATAAAGTCAAAATCTCAAAAGGGAAGAATAGAAATCAACATGCACATAATTTATACGCTAATGTGTAAATTTGTTTAAACACATGTGCAGATATGCTAAATTCTTGCTTTTAAACTGTGGTTTTAGGTTTCTCAAAATTTGCTCATGAATTGCAATTTGAAAACTAAAGTCAAAAACTCAAAAGGCAAGAATAGAAATCAACATGCCCTTAACTGATTGCTAATGTGTAAATTTGTTTAAACACGCACAGATATGCTAAATTCTTGCTTATAATTATTTTCATTTAGTTTGAGATTGTGAATATCACCTCTGCAAACACCAGCAGACTTAAAAAGGACACTTTACTAAGTTGAGTTCAACTCCACCTACGGTCTCATAGCCCGTCCCAGGCCCAGGTAAAAGAGGTGGGGGTTGTGTTGGGTCCTCAGCAGCCAACATAAAAGTGGTTGACTACCTTTACATGGATCACTCATTGTGACCGCAAAGTGCCTACCAAGTTCAAATGAAAGCTTTACCCAACCGCTATACAACCAGATATCTTTTGTGCTAGTGAAGGTTGGACTTCAAAGGAACACAAGAAAAAAAGTGGAAATAGCAAAAAGAAGAATGTATGAACACATTACAAAGGACGAGATATGCAATGACCATATACAAGAAGATATTGATCAATAGAGAAGATAGCAAAAAATCAATTAAGGTGGTTTGGATATGAGCAAAGAAGGTCATTGAAGACACTTGTGAGAACATTTGACAGCATAGTTCTTAATCTTGTGAAGAAGGATAGAGGGAAGCCAAAAAACCTTGAAAAGATATCATTAAAAGGGACCTCGTGATAAAAAATATTTCAGAAAATTTGATTTTTGACCGAGTCCAATAACACCGAATGATCTAGGCCTCTTCTAGTGGGATAAAGGTTTATGTTATTGTTCGTTTACTAAGTTGAGTTCAAATGTCAATAAAATTCTCAAGGATGCCCCAAGGATAATAGATATAATCAATATCCTAATGATACCATATAATGTCAACAAAAATAAATAAATAATGTCATATTGTGATCATATATGAGATACATGCAGGGTTTTTTCCACCGTTATCAATTGCATGCTATAGCAGCACAACAGTGAATAGTGTTGTTGCAGTACATCACAGCTGGAGACCACTATATTTGGCAGTTTGCAGAGCATTTCTATGCATCACCTTAGGACATGGCAATTTGTGGCAAAAATTGTATTTATTTGCGGCAGTTTACACTGCTATATGGACAGTCATCATTTACAGCATGATTCACATCAGAAAATTGGAAACTCTCCTTAGTTCAATTCCAACCATTATTCACCCTCTGTTCTGATATAAGCCCCCACTGTTATATTTTTTAAAGACCATTAGTCATTAATTGAGAATATTCTCGGAGACATAATATAAAACTGTTCATGTGTCTTCAACTAACAGCTTAAACTTTTGGGATAGTCGGTTTATGACATGGTATCAAAGCCTCCACAATCAAGTGGTCTAGAGTTCAAAGTTCAAACCATACCACTTCCATTCTTCCAATAAAAAGTTGAATTTCAATACAAGGTAGGTGGCCTGTGCATTATCCATGTTTAAGTCCGCTCTTGCATGAGGGAGTATGTTAGAAATATAAAATAAAAAGCATTCACAAGTCTTTATTTTGGGTTTCCTTCTTTTGAGCATTTATATTTGTAAGGCATAAATTATAAATTATTAATGTTGGAGACACAATCTTTGGCTTAGTTTCCCTCCCACTATATTATTTTTGGGGTCAGCCACTCTGCACTGCTATCCAGGATAGATGATTATGGTATATTTCTCATATATAACATTAAATATGAGGGTAAATATAAAATATGCAGCACAAATAAAATAATACCTCATCCTTGGGAAATTCCCCAACAACTTTTGCTATATACTGTTTCTGGACTAAGCCAGCCTCAATCTGTAACAATCAAATTCTACAGTTATAATATACATATAAAACAATCAAGATATAATGTATGTATTGATAAACATCACACAAGAAATTGAACTTTTGTTTCATTTTTTGTGTTCTTTCTAGTTTACTTTCTACCAAGTACCAACACAAATCTTACCAATATTTTGGTAAATGTAGGTTAAATTTCAAGACATTTCAAAATTTTTGTTTGCATGATCATCACTTTTTTTTGGGATACAACTACAACATGATCATTATTTTGAAACTAAATGGCTCTTCACACACATCTGAATACTCAAACTGCTATTTCAAACCTAGCTCAACTGCAGTACCCCTCATATCTCTTCTGCTCCTGTCTAAACTTCATATGAATATGCCAATGAGAACCTTTTGTAACAACCAAATTCAGGAAAAAGCATACGTGTAAATTTGCAATATGATAGTTTTATTAAATTTGGGCATAACATGCTTGTTATGCTCAGCATATGTAAGTTCACTGTTCAAAACACAAAAACTAACATGCAAGGAAAACCCAGCACTTTTATCACAACTTAATAAATAAATTTAGTATCAAAGTAAGAATAAATAAATTATCTTTCATTAATTCATAGTCATAAGTACATTATGCAAAGTATCATCTGAATAGATCCCATACTCGGTTTTTTTATGCAATATTTTCATTAGACAAACAATGGATCCTCCAGCATTTAGTCAGAACATTCACTTTTATTTAAAAAATTAATACTTAAGATTTCAACAGGCTATACACCTTAAAGACTTAAGCAAAATGAACAATGTTGCTCGTTAGATATATCATGTAAAATTAAATAGATTCATCTTTATTCAATATTGAAGAATACATATAATAAGAGAAGAAATGAGCAAAGAACAAAGGAGAAGTCCCTGCCTAAATTCACCTGTTGCCTAAAAATGTCAGCTTTTGAAGCATTTCTGGCCAAAATAAGAAGTCCTGAGACAAGGCGATCCAATCGATGAACAGCTGAGATGATTGTGTCAAGGGAAAAATCCAAATACAAAAATGGATAAAGTCTACAAAATAAAGGGGAAAACCAAGTACATGATGGATAGACTCTGAGAGAAGAGAGAGAATGCAAAAATCTAAGTGCAATAAAGAAGCTATTCTTTATGCTAACTGAAAACTGCAAGCCTTATTAGCATATGACATTTATCTTTATGATGATTACATAATTTCCAAAAGCCATTTTTTGGATACGAAATAGAGGCGCCAAACCATGCTCCGCTTGAAGGATGCCAACAACAGTGTTCTTACGATATTGACCACATGGATGCACCTATGTAACAGCTAAAATTCACAGCTTTAGCGTATACTAAATAAAAGCAAAACTGTCATTAAGAAGCACATCATCCTCGCGATACAGATAGAAAATTCATTTAAATTTTAGGCCTACTTTTGGTAGAATGGAAGGAAAGAATTTAACTGACATAAAAGCACCAGTTATTAATATCATCAAGTTAAACCATAATAAACAAATAATTAGAATTATATTATCAGTCTTTCACAGATACTGCAGTAATGGAAAAGCCAATTCACAATTACATATTCATGGAAGCTCCACACAGTAATTTATGCTGCTTGCTGAATAAATTCAGAAGAAAACATCATGTAACTAGAAAAATAGTTCACTGTTCATATCCTGATGGAAAACTATAAATTACAAAACAACAGCTAGAAGAGGAGGGTTCATTCTCTCTTGTATTTTACTTAACATGACAACTTTATAATATGGGCACTTTACAAATCCATAGTTAAAAGCTTACTTACAGGAACAGATGCCGGCTTATAAACAGTTAGTACATCTGGTTCTTTTTGAAGAATAGGAACATTGCAAGCCATTACAGGTGGTTCATGCCTAAAACCTCAGTAGCATCAGCTTTCAAGGTCTATCACATCCTTAGAAGTAAAGCATCAAGTGCAAAAGCAAACCTGTGCAAGAAATGGCTTATCTTTTGAGATGATTTAACTATGTATGAAACTGACACCATCTCACCGTCAACTTGAATCCTGCCACATTTCACTGCACTAACCTACAATGTTCAGCACAAGCAAAATTAGCTAAGATTCTAAAGCAACATAATGTTCACTGAGTTTAACTCGAAGAAGAGTGTCTTGAAGTGAATTACACAGCGCCATTTGTGTAAAATGTGCTAAAAGAATTTGCCACAAATGAGCAAAAATTAATGGTTACAATAGGGCAGGACTCCAGTACACATCCTCCTTTTTCATCGAAGAAGTATGGTTTTTAAGCATTTGATTGGTTGCCAATCATACTTAACAAAATTCCAAACACTCACTATGAAACCAACATTTAAAATAAATGATTAACAGCTCATCATGAGTATTACTCCGAGTATGGATACCTGCCATAGCAACTCTCACTACAATGAGGTGACACCTCATTGTATCCTAACAGTGTAAAATACTCTTAGAGTGAATCAAATTTAAACTCGTGTGAACAGAAAATACTTATTTCAGGGTTTCGCAACCTGTGATAAGGTACTCACTTAATGACAAAAACATAAATATTAAGAAACCAAAACTTACAATTAGTCAAACAATCGAGCATTAATCATATTCTTACATAATACTCATATGGTCGACCTTTAAACTCCTCAGCGAATAAATCTACAATGGATTTCCCTGCCCATCGATTTTTAACCTGGCATCAACAAATTGACCATTTTCTAGGGTTTAATCAGGGGTTTTACATCATAAGAAGAAGCGAGATTTTAAAATAAAAAAAGTTACACGAACTAACATGAGCGATGAATTCGAAGTAATATGGTCTAACGAATCGAATTCCTGCGCAAATTCCACGGTAAAAACAAAAAGAAGTGGTCATCTTCGATGTTCATGGTAAATGTTCGAGCTTATGACTGGAATGTGTAGAACATTTGCGATATTGGATGTTACCGTTTCGAATGATGTAATCATGTGGGTGCGGAGGATTTGCTGGGGTCTGCCACACGATATCCATCTCCTCATTCTTTTCTCTCTTTCTCTTCATCTTCCCGCTTTACTCGACAGAGGCAAAGATTGAAATTTGGAAGGTAGTGTTTTCCAAAACGACGTCGTTTATCTTTCATGTGAACTGTTAACCGGTTAGCATGTTCTGTCGTTTAACTCAGTTAGCAATTTAGATTTAATGAATTGATTCTTTTAACGTCTACCCAACGTAGATAATAACAAAATAATAAATAATATTTTTTATAAAAATATCAATATATTGAATTCAATATTTTTAAAAATATATATTTTTTATTATTTTAAAATAATTTTACTTTTATTTAATTACCATTTTAAAATTTTGAGATTATATTTATTATTTTTATAAAATATTAATTAATAAGATTATAGAACAAGTTGAAAATGTTAAGAAAATATAATAAATAATATTTTTTATTAAAAATATCAATATATTGAATTCAATATTTTAAAAAATATATATTTTTATTTTTTATTATTTTAAAATAATTTTAATTTTATTTAATTATCATTTTAAAAATTTGAGATTATATTTATTATTTTTATAAAATATTAATTAATGAGATAATTCAAAATTTAGAAAATATTAAGAAAATATAATAGAAGTTGCATATCAATTTTAAAAGGTAGCTTCTTTTAACATTTATCTCTATCAATTTTAGTATTGTCAATAATTAATTTTAATCTTTTAAAATCAAAGAAAAATAAAATTTTACTTATGTATATTTTCAACTATATTTTATTTTCTTTTAAAATTATAAAAAAAATTAGAAGAATTTAAAACTATTTTCCAATGAAGTTGAGTCACAACTCACAAGAGAAATACTATCTCTTAAAATCTAATTCACATTAAAAATATTAAGATATAACCCATTAGTTTTTAAAAAAATTACAAAAAGTTACTTCTCTGAAGAATGAATGATGAATTCATGACGTATCCTTAAATTCGTTAAATAAAATGAAAAGATTTTATTAAAACTAAAATTACGTTCTTTACATTATTATCTATATACATTAAATAAATAAAAGAAACCTCACTTAGATTCTTTTAATAATTAATGCTGCAACAGAATTATCATCTCAGTTAAAAAGTCAAATGTCTTTAACATACGTTGAAGGCCCAAATACGCCATTACTGACATCACCCTCCACTGGCCACCCGAAAGGAAGAGAACGGCAAAGGTATCCAATACCTAATAATGCAACTTCTGTTTTTTTTCATACATACTAATGCAACTTATTAAACAGTTTTGATGAAAAATTATATTTATACCCAAAAAAAATACTACAGTTCATATAATTGCATAATATAATATAATAAAAAACATTATATATAAAAATTATAAGTTATATAGAAAAAATAAAAACATGATATAAATTACTATATAACTCTATTATATAAATATCACATTTCTAGGTCCAATAAGTTGGAGGCTTTGTTATTCACAATTTAATGTTTCCACAATATTCTAACCACTTCAATTAAAAAATAATATAAAATTACATATACAACGAAATATACAATATTTTTCTCCATCCTTTTTCTATCTCATCCTTATCTTCCACATGTTGTTTTTCTCCTCTTCATATCTTTTGAGCTATATTTAAAAAATCAGCTAAAACCATCCGAAACTATGTTGCAAAAATTAATTTAAAATTATAACCCAAAAATTTCAAATTTGCCAACTAAATTTTGAAAAATACAAATTGTAACATCATCGGACATTTAGTTGACATTATGCTAAATTTTGAAAGATATAAATATAATTTATCTTCCACCATTTTCTTGGTTCGGACAATCGTGAAGGAAATCAATGTTTCCGGTAAAAAAAATGGAACTTAATTCGGTAGTTGACATTATGGCAAGTCACGGGCATCCTGAGGTGGGGTCACAATCACACCCATATTATCCATGCATCATAAATCCCTCCTTTCTTCTGCTCACTGATAATCTAATTTTTCAACGAACAAAGAGATGAATAGGAGGGGACCAGCCCTTAAGTATTCTAGAGAGACAAAGAGCAGCTTTACTTGAATGTTTTAATACATGGAATGAACTTTCAGCAGTGGTAATAGTAATACTTGACGACGCTTGTACAGTTCTATTAATGAATGAACACAAATGGTAAAATGGCCAAAAGTATATACCATCTCTTCATGCCCAACAAACAAAGACACTAGTATAAAGCAAAAAATAGGACAAGGCAAATTGGGTCTGGAACTTTATCCTCGGTCCTCGCCTACTTCCTATCTATCAAAAAATTGTAAGCATATTCCTCTGATCACATTGCAAAGACCTATCACGTGCAAAAGTGACATCGGCGTATACAGTACCTATATTATGTGTATATACAAGTCAAAAGAATTAATTTCTGCAACACCCACAAGGCCTATTCCGTCCAGACAACAGAGAAACCAAAACACTCTCAAACAACATAAGATTGTTGTTCATGGGTAGATGAGTTTTGGCAAAAGGGTATTGGAATATTCAGACACAGATCACAGAGGAAACGGAAAGAGGGTAGAGAAAGGTGTTGGCATATTGGAAGGAAATGGTACCGCCATTGATCAAGGGTCTGCCATCATTGACGAGGCAGTCGTTGTAACGGAGGCGCTTGAAGACCTTGGGGTTGATGAGGCGTGCAGAGCTGAACCAGCCGCATCTGAGGTGAATGGCAGAGATGTCGCATCCACTGACGCACATATTCATGATCTCAACCGTGTAGGTGGGAATGCCACTTGGTAGTGGGGCCGTGGGGCCTTGGTTGATCACAATATCAGACTTGCTGCATTTGTCACCCCATATTCGGTTCGGTTCCACCCTTGAAGTCGCTGCAACAAAAGGATTTCTTTTGTTTGTTTTAAAATTTCAAAAAAACAAAATGCCCTTTCCATCAGAATATTACTAAATTATGTTTTCTCTCTCACACATAACAAAAGGAAAGTGACCTAGTCTCATGGTACAGTACATCAATAATCAAATGATCAACAGACAATGTAAATCCACCCTCCTTCGCAGGAAGCCACACCGCGACAAAACCTAATTATTACGGTTATTATCAAAAACGTAAACACAGAACAACGAATCAAACCACAAAAAAACACCCAAGAAAAGCTCAAAAGCAACTTTCGAATCTCAAGTTCAACTGGGTGAAAAAGGGAGCCAAATTACTCGTCAACAATAAATTTAACCGCAGAAAAAAAAAAGGACTACATATTCACTTAAATTCTTGAAAAATCTCATCCGACTTAATTTAAACTCCGAAAAAAAAATATTCTTCTAAATTAATTAATAATAGCAACATTTGAATATTTTCACCTATAAAACAGTTCATTTTGAGACTTCATTTTATTCTTTCTAAACACGTCATTTTTCAGTGTCAAATAGAAGTGCTTATTTTGAAAACCGTTCAAATCAGGAATTAAAATCAGTAAAAAAAACACTCGTATACATTTAAGAAGCAGAAACATTGAGTTAGCTTTTCATAAGGAAAGTGTTCCAATAATTTTTTCTCTAGAATTTAAATTTGAAGAACAGTTGCAATTCAGTAGCTATTTTTTTCTTTCTAGTAACATGGCTTATTGATTCTTCGTTATTTGATGGAAATACGCTCTTGTGCAGGCACTTCCCATTCAGCAAAAAAAATACAAAGAAATACAACCAAAGGCATATCTCTAGAAAAGAGAAAGACAAAGTCGTTCCCCCACTGAAAACAAACAATTACTCAGTCAAAAAATAAAAATAAAGAATTACCATGAGGAAGAAGCTTGCGATGTGGAATAGGGAGCGTTTCGTTGGTTCCTTCATCTAAACCCATGAACAACGAAACCGCCACGGGTCCGCTACGAGTCCCCTCGCCCAAACCTGCAAATGGGTTTCACAAGGACAAACACAATAATTAAAGAAAATCTAAAGATTAATAGACATTGATACCTCTCCCGTTGTACAAAGAAAGGACCAATAATTATTTAAAAAGAATAAATAAAACAAAATAAATAGCGAGGGATTCGGTGTGAGTGAATGTAGACGCACCTGCCAGAACGGCAAGGAGTAAGAGGGAGACGGTTACGAAAACGGCGATTCGTCGAAACGAATACGGTTCCATGAAACAAACAAGAAAAAGAGCGAGATGAGGTGGGTTGAAACTAGTGGTGGAGAGAGTGGAGCAGCATGAAGGATAATAGAAAGGGAAGAAAAAAGAGATCTGCAGAAGAAAAGGGAAGGGTGATTCACATATATATCACATCATGTGAAGAAAACGGTCAACGAAAGACGAATAGCCGTCGATTCGGGAAAAGACGAGAGAAGAAAAGGAAAGTTAGGATCACGGGGCTAGGATGAGTGAGTGTGAGACCTAAAAAGAGAAAAAACCAGCATTCATATTCATTCTTATTTATTCAATCAAATTAAAGGCAACTAGCTATAACTATTGTGCGTAGATAGATATAACTAGCTTCACCACCACACACACAGAGAGACACACACGGTTTGTATTTGTATTTGTATTTGTAATGTTAGCTTACAATAGAAATGTGGATCAAGCGAAGACGAAAACGACATTCATTGCTCCATGCAATTGTTTGTGTTTTGAGAGGGATTAACTGGGTGGGGGGGAAGAAAGAAGGAACGTGGAAAAAAAGGTAGGGTTTGAAGCGACCAAGATGGCAGAGAGTATCAGAAGTGACAAAACTGGAGGAACGCGTAAAGGAGAATCGTCAAAAAAAGGTTAAACGCATTTATGAGATGACACTGCCATGCCATTAGGTCTTTCCCTATATATGCCAGACCACGCTCACACCTCACACTACACAAAAGTTTACCTTCCTATTTTTCTATTTTATATCAAGAGAGCCCAAGAGCTATACTGTTACACTGCTACTGGCTAGGTTTTTCTTCTCTTTCTTGCGGGAGGTCATAAACCCTCCTATTTAATTCCTTCATAGTTAATTAGTTACAATTCAGTTACTTAATTCGTTATTTATGTCAAAATAATTATTTCTTTTTTAGTTTTTTTCGACCAAAATAATTATCATAATTTTATCAATTAACATTCAGATTTTTCTGCTATTTTTTTTACCATTATCATAATTTTATTTTTGGAGCTTTGTTGTATAATTTTTTTTCTAGGTTAAATACTTAATTTTTTATATATTTTTTTTTGCTCAGTAATTTTTTAAAATAGAGCTTCTATTTTTTTTTATTAAATACTAACAACTTGGATTATTAATTCTTCCGGTCTATAATACTATATATATACCAATGAAAATTTAGGTATTTTGCTTGTCACTGCATTTTTTATTGGAGGAAATTACCATACTTGATTTGGTGTAATGACGATGGCATTAAAATCAAATAATAAGATTCAATTTATTTAAATAAAATAGTCTTCCAAAGTTACCATCAAACAATCCAAATTTCCTTGCATGGAAAAGGTGTAATAAAATAGTTTTTTCCTGGATTATTCATTCTTTGGAATTATTAATAAGTTAAGGTGTGATTTAGTAAGAAATTGCTTTGGAAGTTTTCAATAACCTGAAGAAAAAATATTATGAAGAAAATATTTTTAGGATATCTGAATTGTAAGAAAAAATTAATTCTTTCATATATAAAATACATCATTATTGATTCATTCACTTATCAATGTGTCAAATTCCTATAATAATCTTTTTGCTTCAATATCTCTGCCATCATAAAACTTTCCAGATAATAATTCATGGATACTGACATGTCTTATTCATAGGAAGAAGGTCTTAGGTAACAAATAGGTTTTTAAGATGAAATATAGATCATATGAAAATGTTGAAAGGTACAAGACTAGATTAATGGTCAGAGCTTATACTCAAATTGCAGGAATAGATTATCTATAGACTTTTAGTGTTATGGTGAAAATGACTACTATCGGATTGATCCACACTCTTGTTGCTATTAAAATTGGTATTTACATTAATTAGATGTGAGCATAGATTTTAGTAGAGTATGGAACACTAAGTTGTCTATGGTCCTTATAGACCTTGACTATTCTTAATCAGAAATATATTACTTTCTTTACACTAAAAAAAACTTTGTTGATCGCAGTGATTTTGGTGTATGTTGATATGATATTGTCAATGAGTGATTTATCTAAAGTAAAGTTCATCAACCAAGTGTGTTGAATGCCAAATTTAATGTTAAAGACTTTAAAATTTTAAAATTTTGATTTTAGAATAATGGAAGTAGCTAGATTGATTAAAAGAATTCTTCCCTGTTAAAGAAAGCATGTTTTAAACTTGCTAAAGGATATTGGTTTCTTGTAGCAAAGTCTTCCACTACACTAATAAACTTTTCCAGCAAACCAAACAAAAATTTTGGACCACTTATATTTCAAATCTCACTTCATACATAAGGTTAATGAAAGACTTTTATATCTTATTCATACTTAACCAAACATTCGCTATGTTATGAACACTCTAAGTCAATTCTTAAACTATCCTACAACTTTCCATCATGGAGTTATCATGAGGGGTTTCAAAATTTTCAAATCCTTCATAGTTAGAGATATTTTTATTTTGTTAAATCATAGCCCAAACTTAAAGGTTTTCTTAGATTATGATTGAGGGTTTTTTCTAGATATCACAAAATATGTTATTATTTTTGTTTATTTTCTGGATCATCTTTTATCACATGGAAGAACAAGAAACAGCCCACAGCATTTACTTTGTCTTTAGAAGTAAAATATCAAACTTTAGTACAAGCAACCTGTGAATCCGAGTTAGTTGCCTACCTTTTGCAAGACTTTTAAGTTTTTTCACTCATACCACTATTATTGTATTCTGATAATAATTTTACTCTCATATCACAACAAATCTTATTTTTCACGAGATAATTAAATATATAGAGATGAATTGTCATACGATTCAAGATAAAGTTCATGAAGAAATTTCCCATTTACTTAAAGTTATTCCCAAGAGCAGGCTATATTTATTTTAACAAAAATTCTTACACATGTTCCTTTTCAATTCCTTAAAAATAAGTTTGGATTTCTAGACATCCACAAACCATGTAGGATGAAAATGAGCTAAATTATCTTATGGAACTTCCAGTCTGTTTTATTTTAAGTTTGCTTAAGCTTAAAAAAACCTTTTTAATTAAACAAGATAAGCTTAAACTCATAAAAATTCTGTTAAATGTGTTAAAAAATATTATATATATATATATATATATGATTAATTATAATATAATAATTATTTTTTATAAAATTATTATTTATTTATATATTTAAATTTTTAATTTATTATATTATAAATTTTTAAATACGTTCGTAGACAAACTCTAAAATTTTAAAATGAACCAAATTTAAAAATGTAAAAGCCTATTCTATTTTTCTTCTTCATCTGATAAAGGATGTTACAAGATGTGGTAAAGAATCCTACTTAATATAGTTAATTATCTAAAATTCAATTAGTTAATTTGGTATTTTTGTAATTTTTTATTCTCTTTTTGAAACTCGTATATAAGTCTTAATTTTTTTTCTTTTTGCAATAAAAAATAATCAACATAATTTTATCAATTATATTTTCTCCGGTCAACATCATAATTTTTCATGTATTTTGTTTGCGTGTTATTGTCATTTTTGACATCTGTTGGTGTTGGAAATGGAAGAGCCGTTGATCTGGAGACGGCGGGTTTGGCCATTTTCAGTGTTGTTTTTGGGTTATCGCATTTTTCTATTAAAAAAATGAAGGAGGGTTTTTGGCTTTGGATCTGGTTTGAACCATGGTTAGGCACCGCACGTGTGGTTGTTATAACCCTCACCGTGGGATATAGTGAATATGATGATTATTATGATTCTCATTCTCCTCCTTAATGATTAGGTACCTAGCTCCATCAATCCTCCTCTCCTCACCGTTCATAATTAAAGTAAATGCCTTTCTTCCATCTCAGGTGTTTCTCCAATCTCATCCACAATTTTCAACGGTGCAAAAAAAATCTCACATTGTTTCACCTTAATTAATAATAGTTATGTGCCAAACAATGAGAATAATTACAACGAAGATTGCACGAAATTTAAGTTTAGTTGAAAGACATTGGTTTATATTTTATGCCGGCAAACAAAGTTAGGCAGAATGTAAACACAAGTTATGTCTCATTGTCTTGTTCTTAAAAATGTTGAAGTAATTATAAAATGTTTTTCTTTTTATTAAGCTTCAAAATAATGAAGCAAACTTTATTCACGGATACAATTTTTTTAGCATAAATTTAAGAATAGAAAAATTCGCTGCCATATAATGTTTAGGAAATCATGCTACACTGATGCAAAGTGACATAAAAAAATATGTAGTGAATATGTTGACACACTGCATTGACTAGGTGGTTTATGAGAGTCTTTTGGAATTTACAGAATTGAACATAAAATAAATGTGGATGCTACTTTACTTTATATTGTTGAGTGTTATTTATTTTAGTTTATCTTATTTTATGGTGCAAGAAAGGAACGGAATATTAAAAAGTAATTGAAAGGAGAGTGGAGGTGACGCGGTCCAACGAGAATTGAGCTCAATGATCCAAATTCGAGACAATCCAAGAGTCGTGCTTTTTACGTACGCAAGCGGACACATTCTGTTTGTGCACGTACATACATGCATAAATGGGATACGCCCAGAAGATTGCCTGCAATGGAGTGACCATGAGTCATGACATGAACTTTCAGTAGATACAAATGGTAAGATTGTACATATTTTTATTATTTAATTATTTCTTTATTCAATATTTTATCAAATGAAGGATCAGTTTTTTATGCTTTAGTAAATTTTATCTCAAGTTTATTTAATAATAAGAAAAATGATGTTTGAAAAGACATCATTATTTCATAATTGACAAGCTTGGCCAATTAATACCATTAAAGAGCCAACCAGCCGGGAAAGATTACAAATGAACTTTCCCTTTTTTTTAAATAATTTGGTAATTTATCATCTTTGCCGGAAAAAAGTATCTTTGTGTTTTATAATTATTACTTGATTATATTATATTACATTGTGGGGCAGTGCTCATTTGGGTTACCCCTCACAGTGAGATGATAAATCACAATTCATGAATGTGGCTTCAATCATCATTGCCAGTAATCTCAATACCATAAAACAAACGACAATTTTCAGTATAAACAATGCTACCCTCTCCCAAATGACAATTTTCTCAATCTCACTCCACCAAAATTACAACCGATTACTTTTCTTTCATGGTCCAAATTGGTCTATAACATGTGAGATTGATTATGTTTTAAATGAGCGATTAATCTAATGTTGTAAGAAATATAAGAAGATAGATAGAGTTTGATCGATAGTTAAGACGTGTAATCAATATTTTTTTAAAAATTTATTGCCTAATACAATAATCTTTTAATTAAGATAGACTCAGCTACAGAATTGGCAGAAGATATAACTAGCTAATCCAAACACAAGAAGAACGGATGAAGAAGAAAAAGAAGATGATAGATGAAGAGAGGAAAGATATACTTATCAAAAGCAGAAAAATGGGTGCTTAATAAAAAGGAAAAAAGAAATCAGCTATGAAAGATAATGTTTGACAGAGTAAAATTAACGGACCTAGTCAAAATATCTCACAAAATTAGATAAAATCAAGTCAAATAATTATGTCACAAATTATTTAGATATAAAAAAATTTAAAACTAAACTAAAATTATTTATAACACTTGTTATTTTATAAAAAAAATTAAATACTCAAAACATTTTAACATGTTAACCATTAAATATAAATAAATAATTATGATTTTTACCGGAGAGAAAAATTGGCGGAAGAGATCCAAATTATTCCACCTTCCACAAACAATCACATAGAGTAGCTTCCTGATAACAGAACCATGGCTCGTAAAAACATTCACAAGTCGTAGTGTACTGGTGATTTATTTATTTATTTATTTTTTAAATTATACATACAAATAATAACATACATAATTTAGATTTACACTTTTTAAAATTTATAAAATACTAAATATAAATATAAATAAATAGATGATCTGTTAATCAAATTATTTATTATAAAAAAAAAATAACTTTTGATTCATCAGTGTACTTGGATTTTACCCTAACACGGTCGTTGAGAATGACTCGGACACCAATGCTTCCAACATTGCATGCTTCCTGGTATTACTCTTCCAGTAATTGTACTCGGTATTATACATGCCTGAACCCTCTTTTAATTAATATGTTATTTTTAAGTCTTTTTTAAATTTTATTTAGTTATTGTTCTTATATTTAAAAACCAGTGCATTTTTAATTCACCACTAAGGATTAAAAAGGTAAACAACGTTTGATTAGAAACTAATTTAGAAAAAGCTATTTTTAATTAAAAATATATGTAAGTGAAAAAGAATTATTCATATTTTTGGGCTTTTCTGTCTTTATCTCTTTTCAGCAGCCCATTTTCTTTGTTTTTCTTTTAGCTATGATCAATGGCTCCCCATTATGCGGTATCCAAACCCATATGTCATATAACATTTTCACTAATGACACTAATACACACAAGCAATAAAAAAAATAAAAAAACCATACAGTAGAATATTGTGTGACAACTTATCATAACTTTTCAGGTTGAGAGGAGGCTCCACCCTCCATATTAGAAACATAGCAGAAGACATGAAATTGACTTCCACAATATGGTGCTTCCGATTCGAGTGACATAGTGAAATTCAATTAGAACCACCCGGGCCCCAACGGCACACCACATGCACTCAAGAGAAATGGCACCATGAATACGATTTCCCAAAGCAATTCATTACAATTGAATACTTCTTAACCTTGCGCTCTTTCTTTATTCATATTTCATATTCGTGCCACCGATAACATTACCAGCAGATCCTTCTTCAGGATCATTTGCAGTACAATGAATTTCCTACCACATTTTCGAACAAGAGTTCATGTGCCCATGCAATTTTTTTTACGCTATCTTTAAATTGGATAATTTTTAAATATTCAATTATATATATTTAAAAATATAAAATTGTAGAAGTTTAATAAATTAATTTTAATAATAAGTAAAAAATAGTTCAGAAAAAGTGATTTCTGAAAACAGAAACTGTTGACAAGGATTTAAATTTATTTTAAAAAAAATCTTTGAAAAAATAACACAAACTCGAAACTGAGTTACCAATAAGAAAACATTACTGTGTTAACACCTCACTCGCATGTTTAAAATAATGATACTTTTACTTAAACTATGTAATAAATTAATTCTAAAATAAATAAATGCATGAACAGATAAAAAAATAAAAGCAAAATTAAAACAAATTTAACCTCACCAGGTACTTTGTAGTTTTGAAAAGAAGGTTAAGTATTGACTAATTTTGATTTAAAAATAAATTTAGCCTGCCTGCATTTAATTATACTTCTATGTGTTTTTTTTTTTGGGGTAAGAAAATCAAAACTATATAATTCTAAAAAAAAGGTTAAGTATTAACTAGCTTTGATTTAAAAAATAAAATATTATAAAAAAATTAGAAATGAGAAAAATTAGGTTAAAAATAAATTAAAAAATAGAAAATTTATTTTGAAAAAAAAGGAAATATAATTTTAAATAAATTAAGATGAGCGAAATTATTTTAAAATAAATTATTATTATAATTTTTTTATAAAAATATTTTGATTTTTAAAATTATTTTAAAATTTTTAATTTTGAAACAAAGTTCGTATTATTTTAAAGTAACAATAGTTATACATAAATTCTTACCATCTCTATAATATATAAAGTCAAAGAAGTTACACTTTCAATATTACAAATTATTGCGTGAATCTAATTATTATCGTCTAATTTTAATTTTAAAGTGGATGAACAGTACTGCGCGTGTGTATAATAATTAAAATTTAAAATATCAAATTTTTTTTAACATTATGAAATCTTATACCATTAATTATTAAATTCATAAAATTTATTATTTTAAAAAAGTTTATATATATATATATATAAGCGGTATGTAGTGGGAATATTTTCTAAAAGAATATAAATGATAAATTTAAATTGTATAATCATACATAAATAGTTATGATTAATTTTTTTTAAAATATATCACCTTTTTAACAATTTATATAATTTTATATTTTAATCTTAATTTTTATGGTAAATCTAATAGATAATATATATAATTTTGTAACTACTTAACATGATTTTAATCAAAATGATTTAATCTGGTCGATTTTGATTTTTTTTCAATTCCGCATTATTCAAACTAACTCGCAACACAATTTCCCATGTTGCTTCATCAACATTTTACATATCTGAAAATGTGCACATGAAATTAAATTAATAATTTTTTGATAATGACATTAAGCATCTCTTAGTATACACTTTACGCCATAGTTGAAAAAATCATATTGAGTTTAACATTAATTTATAGAAAACATCTGTACTTATTATATATTATATTTATTTATTGATTTTCTTACAAAATTTAACATTTTTTAATGAAATTATAGTCAATATTGCTCTAAGTATAATAAAAGGCATTGCAATTGTTTTTATTTAAATTGATTGGCCTGCATGGCTGCATATCATGAAACTAAGTTGTATTTAAGCTTTTCCAAGTCAAACGAGAAATTTGTAGGAAAACCTTGCTCCTCCTAAACATGCCACCTTGCTCGCTGATTTTGAGCAAGTTGCAACCCAAGGCAAGACCCAAACCTAAATACCAGTTTGAATGGGCTCACCCTGTTTCAGCTTTACATTATTTATGAATTTCGGGTTCAAGAATATCAGGAACACATCTTTTTCAAAAGAAAATCAAAATTTAAGAACGAGAGGAAAACATTTTTTTAACCTATTCTGTGACTTTTTTTTACGATTAATTAATTCTTTAAATAGTTAAGTTAATTTGTTTATAAACGACGACTTTACATGAGGAAGGCAAAATAGCAAAAATAAAAACTGAAAATCACAAAAAAAATATTCTTTCGCATTGGGTTGGTTTGAATTTTGAAAGTAATTTTGACGATTAACCTAATTCAGTTTAAGTAAACTTATGTGTATAGCGATAATTTAATTTATAAATTAACTATTTATCCATATTTATACAACTATACATTTATGATATTACAATACTTAATTATTTTTATAAGATTTTACTCTCAATACTTATTATTATTATTATTATTTAAATTTATTAGTTTTAGATTAATTTAAACTTTTATGTTCTTAATTTTTTCATTATATAAGTTTTATGTTTTATATAAAAATAAGTTTTAGTTAAAAAAGAGTGTAAAAAATAAAATAAGTTATTTACTGTTTTCTAATTAAATTATAACGGCTGAATCATTAAATTTAATCCAAATTATTTTTAATTAGATTTCATGTGAAATTTTATTTAAATTGAACCCAATCAAACTATAAAGTAAAGGATTAAGGTAATTTACATAACACCAAATTCAAACTCTAATGCTTTTATTATCATACATAAAAAAAATCAAATTACAACGTATTTTTATAGTTTGTTTGGCCTAAACATCGATCCAAGTTGAACTGGAAACACTCCTACTTTATTTCCACAAGAACATAATTTGAAATAATATAAAGTAGATTTAATTTCATTGATATTTTTAATTTGAATTTTTGATGGATATCATATCCATGTTCGTACAATTTTATATACAACTACCTATGTTTTTTATGATCAGATAAATTTTTTTACTTAAACATCAATCTGAATTAAACCGTAAATATTACTATTTTATTTTTATTAGAAGAATTAAAATAATATAAAATAAACTTAATTTCACTTAATCTATCTAATTCAAACTTTTGATAGATATTATATCCATATCTGTAAAATTGTATAGAAAATTATTCTTATTTAAATCCAATCTCCTGTAATAGCTAAATATATGTTATGCATGCATTCCTTATTTTGGACAAAACATAGATCATGTCTTTATCATTAAGATTTCAAATTAAATAATATTAAGTAAGTTTTTTAAACTTTTAACATTTTTTAAAATATTCATTTTTAATATATTCCTAAATGACTTCTAATATTCGTTTCTCTAAAAGATACTATCATCAACAAAAAGGTCTTTTGTTTGATAGTTACAAAATAATTATAAGAAAGGTAAGTTATTGACTATGTGGCAATTATTGAAAGTGATGAATGTGTTTGTGAACTCAAACTGAAGTTTTTTTATTTATTTATCTTTTTTTTCAAAATTTTGTTTTGCATTAGTTTCTATCTTGGCTAAAGTTCTTTTTATACTTTTGCATGCATGTGCTATATATAGTTTCTTATGATGACTAATTTTAGATTTTAAATAAAATTTAATAATATATAGATGGACTAAAAATTTGTCTCTTTGTTTATATCCAACTCTAACACTCATATCTCCATATTTTAAATTTTTTATTTCATTTTCCATTTCATCTAAAAAAGCAATTAAATCCTTATTGTAGCCCTTAAAATTAAACAAAAAGATATTATTATTTCAACTTATACCAATAAGATCTCCATTTAAAATTTTGTTAGTTTTAAATTAATATTATTTACATATTTTTGTCGTTAAAATTTATAAGAAACATGTTTACAAACAATTTAATTTATAAAAAACACAAATGATTGGGCGGACATATATAAAATGATATTTTACTAATATATATATATATATATATATATATATATATATATATATATAACTATTAAAGGCTACTATATGATTAAAAACACTTTATAGTTTATCAAAATTTGATAACTTCTACCATTCGTTTAAAAATTTTTGAAAAACATTTTAGAAATTTTAAAGCTTAAAAATACAAAAACTAAAAGATAAACGGAGTTATAGGAAGACAAAATAATGTAAAAAATTAAAATAATTTTAAAAATAAAATTTTAAATATATATTTTATCATAATTTTAGTGAGAATAAATTCTACATTGATAAATAGAATATGAATAATTATAATAAAATAAAACACATCAAGTGATGTTTATAATTTTTTTTTTCATATTTAGTGATATTTTTATACATATTACATTAAATATTAAAATGAAAGTCACATTTATAAATATGGTTAATAAATATAATTTTGACCTTTTTATGTATATTTAATATGATGTATAATAAAAAATTTAGTTTGATATATTTTTAATATAAATATTCTTACATTATCAATCAATTAAAAATCACAATATACATAACTTTTGGAATAGTTATTATAAAAAAAATTATTTTTAATTATATAATAATATAGAATTAAATATAATATAAACAAGTTTTATATTATAACTATATTCCAAGTAAATTCAAATAAAAAATAACAAATACAATAACAATAAAAACAATTTATTTTATTACTAACAAAATCCTGGCAACTAAAATTATCAAAATTAAGTTATATTATAATTTCCTTAACAAAATATTATACATTATCTATTTGTAAGAAAATAAAATAGATTCTAATCATGAAATTTATATATCTATACATAATATTAAAGTTTCTCCATTCAATTATGCCATGGCATTTTCTCTGTGTTTTTTTTATTTATTAACTATATTAATATATATATCTTTGTTACTTTTTATCTGAATCTCTTAAATTTGCATGCTTTTCTTTAAATACGTTTAAACAAGTAATAAAAATATATTAATTTTAATGATTTAAAACAATATATTTTACATATATTGATCCTAAATATTAAAATATACACTATCTAGTGTTATACTTTTAAAATTTAATTTTATACATTTATATTTTATAAATTCATAAAAGTGCATTAATTCTTAATAAATTAATCATAAAATATATATTTTTACCTATATTAATCATATATGGAAAAACTAAAATTATTCATTACTCTGATTTTTACTTGTATTAATCATATATGGAAAAAACTAAAATTGCTCTTCAATTTGATTTTTACTTATAATAATCATACACGGAAAAATAAAATTATGCATTAAACTGATATAAGTAATTACTATTTTGAATTATTTATATTTTTTTAATCTTTTAGTGTTATTCTTATAAGTTTTAAATGAAAATAATATTTGAACATTTTCATTTAAGCTATATTGTGCATGCTTAATTAATAACATAATAAATAAAAATTATTTTAGACTCTTATTTTTCAACTCTTATTTTTAATGCTTATTATTTCTAGATATATTAAATAAATATTAATTTACAGTACATAATTTTTAATAAATAATAAAAATATATTTTATTAAATATCGTGATCATAAATAGAGAAATTATATATTAATGTAATATCAGTAATTATTATTACATTCATATTCATGTTTATAATTAAATATACTAAAAGGAAATGTTTATAATTAAAAAGAATATTTGTGTGTAAATTTTATTACAATTAAAAAATTACTTTTTTTTAAAAATTTCTCGAGTAAAGATATTAATTTTACTTTATTTTTGAAAAAAATTAAATTCGATAAAATAAAATATAGCTGCATTTCATATCTGTTAGTGTAAATTTTATTTATTTGTTCAGAGAAAAAATAAATTTTGTGTCTATTTATTTATTTATATTGAAAAATAATATTAATTATTATTTTTTTATTAATATTTTTATTCATATAGAAAAATAAAAGTTAAAAAATAGATAAAGAGAGAGGCTATAATTAAATAGATGATAAATTATTTGTTTTAATGATTAAATATGATATTTTGTATATTTTTTTGTATATAGTTAAATGAAAATAAAAATATTTAAAATTATAAATGAAAAAAAACTCCTTAAGTTAGTTTTAGATTCGAGAACAAATCGTTAAACACATTAGTGCCGGTTTCCTATGGATCCTGCTCTGCATGCATGCACATAAATTTTAGGATTTAAGCATGTAATTGCAGTGATAAAAATGATACAAAAAATGTTACGAAATTGAAACCAATGATATAATGGATCGAATCAATCTTCTAACAATTATTTCTGAACATGTGAATATCATGTTACCATCTTCATTATTTATAATAAATTTTTAAACTCAAATCTTGAAAGAGTTTCTTCAATATTTTCCTTTTTAAAATAAATTAAAAATCTTAATAGCAACTCCTATTTTTTTTTAAAAAAAAAATCTATCTTCATCTGTGTTTCTGATGTGATCTGGACTATGATTTTTAGCAGAGATATGCATGTCCTATTCTTCTTAACCCTTTGAACTACCGTTAAGGGACTCTGTATTGTATTGTTCAAACACATTTATATATAATTAGATTCCTTGGGGCAAATGGCATTCCGGTGCGCTTAGAATTAATTCCATTCATAGCAAGTTGTGTTTGGCTTGCACGAAAACCATGGACCAAATTTGATTTTGATGGAGTAATTGGTGTCATGTGCCAATTAATTTGATTTCCAACATTTATCAAAATATTATACTACTGATCAACTAGGGTTTTAATAATAGTGTAATGTTTATTTGACCCTAACATTAGTGCATGACAAAATAATATATTAATTCAAAATTTAGGGATTAAATTTACCTTTCAGAAACCAAATTATTGATGCCAAGTTAAGATGACAGTTGAACCTAGACTTAATTAACCTGTATCCATAAAAATTATTCTCCATAGACTAATAATAAATTAATCAACATTCAAACGAACTACAAAGGACAGCTGCCACACTTTAGGAGATCAAAAATATAAATGTTTGTTTGCATCAGATATTTGTTGCCCATGTTCTAAGAATATAAAATATAAACAAGGAATATTAAAAAATTTAAATAATAAAAGCTTTTTCTTATAATTATTTGGCTAAAGAATATATTAAATAAAGATTAATTTTATTTTCTTTGTTTGAAAAGAAAAATTAGATATATATTAAATAACTTTAATGTTATTTTAATATAGTAAATTAATGCGTCAGTGTGTCAATTTGTAAATTAATTATTTTGAAAAAATATTTCTTTCTTAATTATTCTCAGTCCTCTAAAGAGGGAAAATATTTTACCGAAGTTCTTTTTTTTTAATATATTTTCTTTTCAATTTAACGATGGGAAAAAATATTATGGGTTTATTTGTGTTTATTTTTTAAAATAGTTTTCTATTTTAAAAAATTAAAAATATTTAATAATTGAATTTTTTAAAAACTATTTTAACAATAATACCTTTTCTTATTTTAAAAATTAAAATTTAAAATAGCTTTGATTTTTTTTTAATTTTTAATTTAAAAATTATTTTGTCAAATGATTTTTAGAACTATTTTTGAAATAATAGTGAAAGGAAGTAAGTGGAGAAAAATAAGTAGTACATGAAAAATAAATACCAAAAACTGAAAATAGGAAATTCAAATAACTTATAGCTGTTTTAGTTTTTTAATTTAAAAAACTGAAGAATAAATATTCTTTTTAAAATTTTAAAAAATAAAAATAAAAAATATTGTAATTTTAAATTGTTTAGTTTCTTTTTTTTCAATTCTATTTTTATATATTATTTTAAATTTTTATTCCTGCATTTCTATTTATTATTTTCTTTCATTTATCTTTTAAAAATTAAATGATAAAATAATTCTAAAAGATTTAAAATATAACCAAATGTTAAATTTATTAGAGTCTGATCTAAATAGAATAATTTGTGTAAAAATCTAAGTTTAAATTTTCGTTATATAAAAAAAATCAGAAAGTATATGTCCTACTTTTTTCCATTGGTTTTTTCCTCTTCCATTTTAACCCAAACCAAATAAAATAATGAAATAAAAAGTCATGTTTTCACTAGTTTGTGCCGACGTTTCGAGATTACGATGTTTTTTTTCAAAAGAAAAATGAATCATTGTTTTTTAGCTACATATGCTGTTAGTCTATTACTAGAAAATAAAACTTCAAAAATTTGGTAAAATGCTTTTAAATAATATTTTTTATTCAATGTGTTTCATTGCAATTTATTCGAAAATATCTTTAAAATTATTTTTAAAATAATATTTTTGAACAAAAAGTACTAACAATATCTTTAAAGTAATGGTTAAAAATTAAAAATATTATTCAAGTTCATTTATAATAATTTTTAATGCTTTCTAACATACTTTTTAATAATATGTTTACTAATTTTGAATCTTTAAACAATGCTTTTATCCTCAAATATAAATCAAATTGAATTGTTTTTAAAATTAATTTTAAAATAATAATATTTTATTAGAAATAATTTACGAAAACTAAAACCTTAAAAATAGAGGTAGATGGGTGGAAACCTACTAATAAGGGGTGGTCCTTCCTTTCTTTCTTGTCATTATATATGTTGACTTTTGACTACCGTTATCTACGGTGTAAAAATAAAGAAAAACATTATTTAAATGCAGGATGTTAATAACAAAGGTTTATTTCGAAAAAATAAATAAATACAAAGAGTGTGAAATTCAATATATATATATATATATATATATATATATATATAAAGATAAAAAAATAAAAACCGAAAAAAATATGAAGAATTTTATATCTTAAAGATAGATTAAAAAGTATAATATATTTTATTTTTTATTTTAGTTTTTTTAAATATTAAACATTTATATTTTGATGAATATTTTATTTTCTAAAAAAATTATTTTTATATCATTAACAAATAATATCATTAAATAATGATTAACAATTTTTTTTAGATATAAGGTTTACACTTTTCCTTTTATTTTTCACAATTATAACTTACAATATAATAATACAATTTTTATATTCTAAAAAAATATAATTTTAATAGTTTGCATTTTGTTCTGCTGTTTGGAAACTATAGGAATTAGAAAAATTAAAGCAAAAAACTTACAAAGGTTTGCATTAAATAATTACTTTTTATTTTTAAATATAAAAATATCATCTTATTTTTATTTTATTTTAAAATTTTAAGTAAGAAACAGTGAAAAATAAATGACACATTAAATATTAAATGGCGATTGATTCATTATAAATAATTTTTGTTTGAAAATAATTAATCCCAACGAAAGATACGTAATGTTTTAAAAAAAAAAAGTACATGGAAGGTAATGAATATTTTTTATACTACAGTTTAATTAAAATTATCTTGATAACCCACTTTAATTTTGTATACCAGCATTTAATATGCAAATGATAAAAATAAAATTATA
Organism: Canavalia gladiata; assembly: GCA_037954105.1. Lineage (NCBI taxonomy): Eukaryota > Viridiplantae > Streptophyta > Magnoliopsida > Fabales > Fabaceae > Canavalia > Canavalia gladiata. The sequence continues at coordinate 52,845,931 of CM075659.1, read as the reverse complement.
ATTTTAATTAAGAGATAAGACCAGCAATAATTAAAATATTAAACTTGTGACCAAAACCCAAATGGATTGACTTTGGAGGAGCGATCTCTCTTCAAAATTTACGGCATTGACAAATGACAGTGGCAACTACAACGACTTGTGGATGTGGATGCAATTTTCTCTGCCCATAGATGGCCACGACCAGAGAACCCAATATATATATATCAACACATTCTCTTCATAAATTCCTCATTGAATGGGCTGTCTAATCTCCTTCTCATCGAAGTCTCAAATACCCGAATCTTCAGGTGTGCATGCTTCCAAATTCAAATCTCTTATATATCTTGAATAAGCAACCAATTATATATATATATATATATATAGGGTGTGTGTTGTAAATTGTAATTAGTTTATATAATTGCAGGATTAGGCAGAGTATAATGAGGAAGAAAAACATAATCTTGAAGGCGTTGTCGCTGATAAGGAGATTAGACATTGGCAATGGCAACAAGAGATCACACGTGAAGTTCAAAGGTGCATCAAAATCATTGTCAGAGAAGCATCAAAAAGCGCCTCGGGGTTGTTTTTCGGTTTGTGTTGGACCAGAGGGAGAAAGGTTCGTTGTGAAGACTGAGTACGTTAACCACCCATTATTCCAGATGCTGCTAGAAGATGCAGAACAAGAGTTTGGGCTTAAAATTGATGGGCCCATTAGGCTTCCCTGCAACGTCGATTTGTTCTGCAAAGTCTTGGCTGAGATGGATGGCCATCACAATACTAAAGCCAACGGATTTTCTTATTTTGTTCATCGTAGCCCTGCTCAGCTTTTTTGCTATACCAGTAAGGCTCATAGTGCCTATATTGCTACGGATTCAGAATTGCAGAGACTAAACCAATTTCAATAGTGTCTTGTAAGTTCTTAAGATGTAAATTAATTTCAATACTCATTACATACCGGACAATATTTCTGCCTCGTAAATCCAATGCGAAATATTCACATGCACCTCTAAACCAATAAACTTGTTAATCTAATTTTCTTTTTGTTGAATTGAAAATTAGTATGCAGAGAACCAAGGTAAAAGAGCAATTCTAATTATGGTACATTGATGTTTTTATATCCTATTATCTTTTTTTTACTTTATATATTTATCATATCTTTTTTTTTCTTTCTATTTCTCTTTTCTTGACATCTCATTTTACATGTTTTATATATAAACATAAATGTAGAATCGAACCGTACACATATCCAAATACATATATCATGTTTTAATTCTTCAATCCCTTTTCAAAAACCAAAAGTAATCTTAATTATTAAAATATTGGAATGTTCATATTAAAATGTTAAAAATTAAATTGATCGATGAACTGGTTAAAACATTAACTTAAATTTAATAGTTTAAATGTGGTTAAAACATTAATTTAAAGTTTAATAATTTAAATATGATTAAACCGGTATTGATTAAATATTATTTTAAAAATATTTATATTATATAATTTATTAAATATATATAAAATTATATAATATATTAATATCATAATTTTATATAATTAAAAATTATAACTATTTTAAATTTTTAAATTTAAATTATATATATAAGATTAAATATAATATAATATATTTTTATTTTTATTTTTATAAAAATATTTAAAATAATTTTATATATAAAACGATTTTGTTGATTCATTATTTTGGCTTCATCAATCTAACCGATATTTTTAATTTAATTTTCACGTTCCTAATACATATTATATATATATATATATTTAAATTTATTGATACTAAATTTTAAATTTTAATATTTATATTAATTTAATAATCTTATATAAAATATAAAATTTATCAATTCAATTATTAATCTAAAAAATTTTATTAAGTAGATTATATATATATAATTTTATATAAAATAAATATTTATAAATATTTTATTTCATAATTTTATTTTATTTGTTCATATTATTTAAATATATATAAATATTAATATTTAAATAGTATTATTATAAATTCTTAAATTTTTTAAAATTTAATATACATGATCATAAAAATATTATAATATAATTTAAGGGTTGAATTAATGAATCTTGTATTTTATATAAAATTATTAAATAGATTAAATAATAAAATTTAATATTTTTTTAATATTATATATATATATATATATATTCTCATTTTATTTGCAAAAGAACGTAGAGGAAGAATTCTTGCTTTAAAAATATTTAGTGAAAGAAATGATAATATATCATTTCAAGGTAGAAAAATACCTGTGACGTAAATGAGACGAATGAGAAATTAATTGAATTCAATAAAAGTATATATATATATATATATATATATATATATATATATATATATATTTTAATTTCACAGGTAAGTTGTAGCTAATTAATTGTCGTATCTAATTCATTTATTAATTTCATAAACTGTAAATACGTATTACTAATAATTTAAACATGCATAGATAAATACAAAAGAATAAAGTCAAATATTTTTATCATTTAATTATAGTTATCGTTAACGATTTCTTAATGTATTATGATAATATATTTTGAATTGTTATTATTATTTATCATAACTAGAACTAATAAACGTAAATTGATAGTAAAACACATAATGGAAGAGGTTTGTCTCTCGTCGGTGAGGAAGTACAATTTAACTTAGTTGGGAGAGGTTTTACATTTACTGTTTGCAGAAAAAAATTATTATCTCTTATATATAATATTTGTTGTTTTAGTTAGGATGATTTTGGTTCCTTTGCTTCTTTATAACTAATTAAAGTTTTTTAGTTTTATATTTTACCAAAAATGTTTAGACTATTATTTTCTGTCCAAGGACTTGGTGTTTATAAAGAATTTGGCATGTGAAATCAATTTTAAAATGAACGAAAATATTAAAATTTTGATAAATTCTCAATGATTTTATATGTGAAATTAAGGTTTTTTTAAGAGAACAAAACTTTTAAATATATATTTTTTTAATATTTTGGATGAAATTTGATGTTGTGGTTGATATGTTTTGAGTAATAATTTAAAATAAATGATTCAATTTATTTTATTAAAAATTTAAGTAAAAAGTGACAATTTAAAATGAAAAATTAAAAAATGACAGTGATTAAATTTATTTAATTTTAAAAATAAAAAAATTAATTGATTTAAAAGAATATATATATATATATATATATATATATATATCAAAATCATAGAGTTTAAATTGAATAAACCAAAAGCATACATAAATTAATAATCATAATATTTTACAAACAAATAGTATTATTTAATTACTTATATTTTTTATCTAATAGTTGATAACTTATAATTATATTTATATGTGTGATCATCATTTTTCATAAACCAAATTATAATGATAGCTAGAATTGTGTTGACAAAATTAACTTCGATAGATTCTGTCACAAAATAATCTAATACACATGAAAAATGAATACTATATCTTTCAATTTTTAAATATTAAAATAAAAATCATTAAATGTGTGTAATATAATTAAAAACATAATTTATCATTTAATTCAAAATTTTAATAATAAAAATACAAACAAATTAATGTAAACTTGTCCTATATACTAACAGTAATAATTTAAGCAGGGAAGTATTGGTTTATTATTCTATGCAAGTTTTATGTATACTATGCATAAATATTCCGTTAAATTTGCAAAATAAACCTTGATATTGTTGAGATTGTAAATATTAACCATTTTTAATGCTTGACTTTACCAAATTATAGTCTTCAATGACAAATGATAATAAAAAAAATTAAAATAAATGATGATTTATTAAATAAGTCAAAGATCAAACAACACTTTCATGAAATCAAATTGAAGTTAAAAGTTTATTGACATGGCAAAATCGCAAATGGGAACGGAACAAGAAAATGGGAATGCGGCTACACGTGATGATGTGATAAAATCAGGTCAACCGCCGTCACTGCACACACTTGTAAGATGTATTGTGACATTAATCATTTAAAATCCATTTAATATCATTTATATAAAATATAAAATATAAAATTTATTAATTTAATTGTTAAATTATAATGTAATATTTAATAAATTATATATATATTAAATTTTAAAAAATTTAAAAATCTATAAATATATTATTCAATTATTAATATTTATATATGTTTAAATAATATATAAAATATTAAAAAAAATTATAAAATTAAATATTTATTAATTTTTATTTTATGTAAAATTTTATATACATAATTTAATAGATATTATAATACAATTTAACGGTTGAATTAATAAATTTTACAAATATCTAATTTTAATAGTTTATATATTATTTAAATATCAATAGTTAAATAATATATATATTTTTTAAATTTTTTAAAATCTGATATACATAATTATAAATATATTATAACACGAGTTAATAGTTAACTTACTGAATTTTATATTTTATATAAAAATATTTTATATTTTATATAAGAATATTAAGTTGGTATAAACATTAAAATTTGATTAATGTCAACAAATTTTTATTATTAAAAAATTATTATAAAATATAAGATTTACTAATTTAACTATTTATTTAAAAGTTTTTATTAATTAGATCATATTTATAAATTTTTATAAAAATAAAATTTAATAAATACTTTAGTTTATAATTTTATTTTAATGTTTAATATATATAATTATAAAAATATTATAATATAATTTAATAATTAAACTTATAAATTTTGTATTATATAAAAATTTACCAATTTAATGTAAATGTTAAAATTTTACATTCAATATTAACATATTCTGATTATATATATATATATATATAATTTTATGTATTTATTTTTATTTATTTACTTTAATTTTTAAGAAAATATTAATTATTTTCTATAAATATTAATTAAGTAACTAAAATTAATTTTTTGTTAAAAATAATATTAAAAATAATTAAATATATTAATAATATTTTAAATAAAAATTTTAATTTTTAATTTCTTAATTAACATTTTAAAAATATTATATATACATATATATATATATATATTAGAATCAAATGGCATGTAAGTTAAATTTAGTAAAATAATATTTTTAGTAATTTTTTATTAAAAATATAGTACTTTTAATTCAATTGTTAAGTTTTGAAAATTTTCAATAATAAATTAAGTCTATAAATTTTATATAATTTAAATTTTGATTAATATTCTGTTATTCTTCTTTATTTTAATATATATATATATTATAATATTTAAAATATAAATAAATATTATTAAATTATATATGTAAAAATATTTAAATTATGATTACATGCATAATTTCCTTTTTTATTTGTAGAAGTATAATTTTTTCAGTTAAATTTATTTTCTTTTATTTTTGAATAAGAAAAAAATATGAATGATTAATAAAATATTAAAATAATTTAAAACCAATACAGACGTGTCTTTAATTACTTGTTAAATATATATGATAAAATTGAGTTTAAATTAATATTTTAATTTGTGACACATGTTAATAAAATTTAAAATTTGAATTAAGTTGTTAACTATTAATTAATATTTTATCTAGATCACATTGTAGGGATCAATCACTTCTTAAAATGATCTCCTTACAAATTTTCGGTTTAGTTTTAACAAATAATGTTTTTTTATAATTTAGCTAATTTAAAATTATTTTAAATATAACTTTTAAAATAATGATTATAAAAATATTAAATTATATAATAATTTAAATAGTATTATAAAATTACACTAAAAATATATTTTAATTAAATTTTTATTTTATTACAAGGAGAAGAAGAATCGCATCTCGGAAGAAAAAAAAATGCAGACGGAGGATGGCCAATTAAAATACGTGCTTATTCATATTATTCTTTTATAATTGGAAAGTTTTGATATGTTCAAATTAGTTTAATTTTCAAAATATTTGACCAAGAATACTGTACCGACAAAGCTAGGTATAATCAACAGATAATTGAATTTCTTAAACATAATGATTAGGAATTAATTTTGAATTATGTGTGTAGAAAAAATTATTAGAAGAGATTAATTTCTTTTTTTTCTATAATCTCTTCCTATAAAAACGTTACTCTTTAATTTTCAACCGGAAAAATAAGATGAGGTTTGATTTTGAAAAATATTTTTTTAAAACTTTTATTTACAAAAATAATTATTTTATTTTATTTTTAAATTTAAAAATTTATATTAAAAATAAAAATCAAAAACTATTTTTTATTTGTAATGTTTTTATGCAAAATATTAAAAATAAAAAATAAGAAACAACTATAGTTTATATAAAATATTAAAATATTTTGAAAATCAAACGTCATCTTTTTAAAAAAAAGTGAGGTACACGGCGGTTTCTAAACGTTTCCATTGACTTTAACTTCATGCTAGTGTTTTCCTCTTAATTTCTTGGTACTAACGTGTGAGGTAATGAAGTCAAATACATAAATTTTTTTAGAAATGAAAGAGAAGGGTTAATTGACCCATCACTTTCTTTTATACTATTTGCTTTACAATTATAACTTCACATTCAAAATCCGTCAGCTGAACAAATTACAAAATTATGAGTATAATAAGAAGGCGTCTGAATGACGCTCAAAGACCAAGTCCTCGCCAATACAAGGAAACCTTTAGATTATATAAATAAAATAAAAGTAAAAAAACAAAAAGAAAAGAAAAGAATGGTTTCAAAGTAAATTTTCTTTTACTCAAAATCATTTGTATAAGTAAATTTTCTTGGCAACTAATAACAACTAAATTTTCTTTTTGTTTTGTAAATTTTAGAAAATAAAAAAATGATGTATGATCTTTAAATTCTTTTTTTTTTAATTTTAAAATTTTAAACATCTAAATAAACAAAAGAAATATTTGCTTTCATGTAAAAATTTGTCTTCATTTTTTTAAAAATGATAAAAAAGACTATATTTATTATTCTTCTTATATATATTTTTCTCATTTGTGATATGTGTATCACGGAATTTCATATCAAATCAAATTAATATTTTTATTTAACTAATTATTCAATGGTTAAAATAGATTTATAATTTTTTAAATAATTAATTTTTAATTTATTTTTTAATCTATATTAAATATGATAAGATATTTACAAACTGTTATTAAAATTCTATTCTATTAATTTAATTAATATTTAGACTTTTTACAATTTAGAAGTACATTTTTAATTTATATATACCTAGTTGCTATTTTTAATTTATACCTACCTAGTTGCTATTAGTAAAATAAATTTTTATTAAATATTTTTAAAATTTATAATTTTCACGTTTCTTGTGTATTTATAAATACACATTCAATTCATAAAATTAATACTTGTAATTATGAGTCATTATATTTACGAACAATTCATTCTCTTTATAATTAATTTTATCTTATGGTATGAATGTAAAATTCATCACTTTTCAAAAGGAGAAAAAAAATTAATTTTAAAAATAAAATTAATTATTATTTTCTATCCTTTTATAAAAATTTTAATTTTTGTCTCTCAAAATAACAATTCCACAAATAAAGAAATTTGGAGATATCTATACATATATATATTTACCATACATATAATCATAGACTCTCATAATAAAGATTACATTTAACATTTAGCTGACAATCATATATTTTTATATTATATATTTTGTTTAATTCCATTATATATATGTTCCAACTATATCTTTAGTTTTCAAACTCAAATTTTATCATACTTTTCTTATTTTAAATATTTTGACGTTAAATAAATTATCTAAAAATGCAAAATAATATTTTATGTTAAATGTGTAAATTATATCTAAAATTTAGAATACATGTGACTAACAAAATAACATCATATAATTCAATATTTAAATTAATAAAATTTAACTTTTATAAAAATTATTAAAAATATATTTTAATGAATTTAAAACATATATAAGTCAAGTGATCTTAAACTAACACATATATTGTATCAAATGAAAGCATGCAAAGAGCTGATATTATCTATAAAACCAAAATGGAAGGTTAAGATGAAATGTGTAAAACAATCTTGATCTATATACTCTTCTTTGACCAAAACAATCTTGATGAACGTGAGCACTAATCCATAATAAGCTAACAGGACTTAATGCAATCCAGTGGGCTAAGCAATTAACTGGAAAAGGGATAGTGAAAATGAATTTTGTCTTGCATTAATCCAAGACCAAGCACAAATTTGTAAGATTCTTAGAAATTTTCCAATATCAAAATACTCACACCTTTGAAAGTAAATTGTTTCTTGTTAGCCAAATTCATCATATGACAACAAACCAATTTAAGCATATCTATAAAAAGGTTTCAAGCATCGTCTAAAAAGCATTTGACATAAAAAATTTAAACATGATCATACCAAATTTATGAGGATCGTTTGAAGAATGTCAATTTTTTTTTAAATATATGCAATCTTTCCTATCTGATCAAGGAATCTAATTTAAATAAAATCCTATAAAGACAATCTCTTAAAGATAAACGATATTACACTAAAGAGAAAAAGTTACCTAATTCAAATATCATGTCTTTAAAAAGCATATCTACTACAATGAACAGCACTAACTCTAATACTCCAATAACTTCACGCATGAAATGAAGACATGAAACATTCATAAATCCTAATGCAGTTTCCTCCAACGTTCCAAATTTGGTCTTCATTTAAATAGCAAGGAGTTTTCAAAAAGAAGAGACAAGTCTTATTAAAAGAAAACAAAGAGCATTCATGTTTCTCTTCGCTCTCTTGCTACATAATTTTATTTTAGTTGTTAAACATTTTGTTTAGATTTTTTAAAAAGTCCATATGTTATCCTTGTTCTTATTTTGTATATCTTAAGATAACACTATAAAGTTACCTTTATAATTTATCTGGGATAAAACTTGAAGAGGATTTGTGAGAAATAATAGCTAGGTTAGAACTAAGGCTCACATGTATAAAAAATATACTTGAATATTTGTTTCTTAATACCTGTTTATTTTGTTACTTAGTTGATAGGAAAAATCATATTCTCTTTTATTTATTTGCTTGCTAACTTGGATTGTTTTGTAACGATTTTAGAAATCTTTTGCAACAAGTAATCTTCTAAAACTTCAAAAGATTAGTATTTCCGAACAGTTTGTATTCTTACATGCTCTTGTAACAAAATTTTGTATTTTATAAAAAAAATTCTAACACGTAATTTAACTTCTCTACTTTTATATTTTTAAGGTTATTTAACTCACTACTCCAAATATGTGCGCATATATATAATTTGTTATTGAACTCAATAAAAATTAAATTAATTCGAGCAAAATGTATACCAAATCATGCAAATTTATTCATTTTTCATTCAGCAATGGCAAAGACTTTTTTCTTTTACGGGCTAAAACAACGTTTATTTATTTTTACAGCTAAGAGAGAAAGGAAAGTTGTAGTTAAGCATGTAAATGGAAAACAATAGCATAGGAAATGCCGCTTCAATTGATTTCCATGACACAGAATTATTAAATAAATGCCGTTATTACAAATGTAAGGGGATACTTAAATGACACTAAGCAAGACTAATTTATTCATTAATTATTAAGGATGTGTTTTTCCTTAAGACTTGTAATGCAAGTACCACAATACTATTGCATTGTCATATCTGCATGATGAATGCTTCAAAAATTTGCATGGCAGAAGCAGGCAAACCCAGAAGCACATTTACACTTTTGCTTTGTTTACCATGTGACAAGAACAAAGTAACTTCTTTCTGTGGCAGTGTGACAGGGCCAGAACACAAAGGCTCTCCCCACCCAAAATCTGTGGTGTGGAAAGACAACTTAGACCAAGTTGTGATCAAAAGTGTGGCTGTTAAGGAAGGCCTTTCTCTTGTGACTTCAAAATAGTCAATGGCAGATCTCATATAACTATCTGTCACCATATCAATTGCCTTCCTAATCAATCCAACTGAAAATGACAAAGGCTTATTCAATAGTTCCCCAGCTTTACACACACAATTAGTTAACACAATGGCATTTCCAAAGTACCCTTTTGGTATTGGTGGCACAAATCTTGACCTTCCATCAACTGCAAACAGTAGCTTTGTTTCTTGATCAGGTTTCATTCTTAAGGCTTCACTTCTAGCTCTCCATACAAAGCCTGAAAGAGCCTCAAAAGTAGAACAACTTTTCAAAACACCATCTTCTGTGACCTTTTTCTTAAGCTTCTCAAGCTTGTTAGGATCAAAACAGAAGGATTTGTAGAGCATTTCTTCTTCTTCATAAAGTTTTGTAGTGTTTGATATGTCTTGTATTTCGGCAAATTCATTGTGTTTGAACTCTATTTGGGGAGGGTTGCGTGCTTTGATTATAGTTCGATCAAGAAATGGTGGAATCTTCAAATCCAATCCTCGAGCTACTTCACTCCACGCGTTCACAAATTCCATGGCACATAATCCATCTTTCATACAATGGTTCATGTTTAGCCCCAAGCTGAATCCTCCGCATTTGAACTTTGTCACCTGCTACATCGTACGTTGTAGGGAAGTTATACATAACATAACTTGAAGAAAAGGTATTTAATGAAGTTAAAAAGTAATTAGTAAAACCTGAACAGTGATTAGAGGCATCTGAAGAATGTTAGGAGAAGCAGGGTGGTCATAAACGAGCTTGGAAAGGGTATGAGGATCTGGGTGTGTTAAGTTCCCAATATCTTCTATATTACAATTGGCTTCAGCTTCAACAAAAACGGCACCTTCTCCTGTGTTTTGCACAATCAACTTCCCTTCAGAGCTTATACCCAATCTACCTGCCATTGGGTAATAAGGGACAAGAATCTTTGACAATGCATCCTTTATAACTCCGGCAGCATCCTCATTTCCTCTGCAATCACATTTAAAGCAATAAACGGTGCGTACTGGAACAGCTATATTCTGGTCAAGGTTTGAAAGGAAATACTCTCCCTTTTCTGTTTCTTCTGCACCCTTAACTCTACTTGCTTCTCCTTGCTTTACTTCTAGTTTAATGCTTGACTTCTTCGCATTCTCCATCACGTTACAACCTTTCAAATATCACACAACAAATGATTAAGGATATGATGGTAGGAGATGTAGGATTGGAGAGGTTATATAGGAGCAGAGATCAAAGTTTGATTAACAAATATTAAAATAATCAGATTATTTAATTCGCACAGTAGTTGGTGGTTGGGTCAGAGTTGCGTCCGAACCTTGCTCACTTAAATCTACTAATAATTTCTTCTTAAGTTAATTTGGATTTTGTTAATCACGCTGTTGTTAAAAATCAATAAATAAGAAATTTATTAAAAATATATTACATATTATAATAAAAGTATATTGATAATAATTTTTAATACAGGTTTTTGTTTTTTATTTTTCAATCAGTATTTTAAGAATATTTGTTATCATATATTTTTTAAATTTTATGTTCGTCTAATTCTCTATTTCATTTTTTTATACTGTTTATGATTTTGAGGAACGAATCAGCTTGTTAGATCGAAAACTGGTACGATAGATAAATAAAAATTAGTAAAGCAAAACAAATTCATAGAACTGATAAAAAGATGTCATATTAATTATTTTTTGTAAAAATTATGTATATTTCATTTAATTTACATATCTGACTTGAATTTAAAATTTTAAAATAATATTATGTTTTTTATATATCATAAACATTTAGAATATAATATTTAATTAATACCAATGTGATCATAATTCATCTACAGTTAAATAATTAAATCTTCTCAACTATAAAAACTTTTATATTTCCTGTACTATTTTTTCTCCCTTGTTTTTATTTTTACCTTCACAAGATGTTTGCAGTTCAAGTATCTAAAAAAAATATTTTGTGAATAAATAGTTATGAATTAATTAGAAAATTATCAATTAAATTTAAGTGTTATATATATATATATATATATATATATATATATATATATTGTGTCAAGTTATTACAGTTTCAAATTATTAATTTTTAACAAATAAATATAACTCCACTCCATTCCTCATGTTGCAACGCTCACTTTAGAGGACTAAATTCTTTCCAACAAATAATTTTATCACTCTCTCAATCTAATATTAGCAACATTTACTGTCAAAAGATTTATGTCTATTTAGATTTGATTATCTTTAAAGATTATTTTAATAATTAATTAAAGATATTATTATTATTATCATCATCATATAAACTAAATTTTATATTGATATATTTTACATAAAAATAATTTTAAAATAATTTATTTTATTTATATTGTCTAAGATCATCAGTTTATTCAAAAGTAATTTTACAAAAATGAAGGTACAAAATTATCTATAATAGTTGATTTTGTACTTAAATTAATTAATTGTTGGGAATAAAATGTAAAGGTAAAAGCTAACTGGAAAATTTATTAACTTTTATTCATAAGTTTTAAGATTTTATTTATCATAAAACCCTACTTTCTTTGTTGAGATTATGATCTTTGATTATAATCTAAAAATTATAAAACACGTTTCAATCATAATACCAACAACTTTTTTTTATCAATAAGAATATAATCTTTAGTTAAGTAATCTCCTTCGAGTATACTTGAGCCCTTTTTTTCTTCACTAGTTTTCCAGCCTGATTATCGCTAATACAGTGCATCAAGAGCGAGAAATAGATATAAAATTCATATCCTGGCGGGTTAGTTGAAGCGTATTGATCAGAAAAATAAGTAGTAAAAGATGAAGTATGTGTGTGAATATAACTTTGTTCATCTTAACACGGCTTGGACTTTGTAGGTTTAGCAAATGACTAGTAAAACATTTCATGTTAAGCAATAACTCAAAGGTTTGGTTTAGGCCTCAACAGCAGTAATATACGATGGGGAAATGAACGTGCGTAGCGACGTAAACATGTATATCGTTACGTAGGAAAATTTCTTTTCATACATCTCTTCTTTTTGCATTTTCTTTTTTAATCATTTCTAAATTTTAATTTTGAAACTAATTTTTTTAAAAAATATTTAATGCATTCTAAAATTAAAATTTCAAAAATAATTTATAAATCATTTCCAAAATTAAATTTTTAAAAATGACATAAAAAGTGTGATTAAAAAGTGAGAATGTAAAAATAACTCACTGTTAACATAAAATTAACTTTTAAGAATTGTTAACATGTCAAAAATGGGTTTAACTAAAGTCTATTTACCAGCTATAGACCGGTTCATATCAGTTCAACCGGTTTAGTAGTGGTTCAGATGTAGAAACATAAATTATGGAACTAGTTTAGACCGATCTGTCCAAGTTTAATTAGTGTTATATATGTAGAAGAATGGAGAGTAAACCCTAATTTAATAACAGTGTCCAAATTTTTAAAAGATTTATTTAATAACCATAATTCTAAAAGAATAAATGTAATAAAACAAGTAATTTTAATGGACTAAATGCAGAGATTTCTTATAAAACAATCCCTTAAAGCATGTTTATGCAAATTGTAAAGGACAAAAGTAGAATTTACTATTTTTTAATAACAATGCAATTAGAATGCTGAACAGAGGAATGGAAAGACTTAACAATATAAAGTCGAGAACTAGCAAGTAGCAAAGGAAATAAGAGCTAAACAAGTGGAAGGTTTATTTGTTTCCTAATTATATAAATAATTTTCATTTTTAAAATTAAATTAAAAAACTTATTTGACAAAAATATTTTTTCAAATAATATCCTTTTAAAATTTTTAAAATTAAAAATTAAATATTTTTAACTTGTTTTAATTTTTATAATTTACTTTATTTTTTACTTACCTTTTTTAATTTTTTCAAATATAATTTTTAAAAACTATTTTACAAAATATTTTTAAATTAAAAACTAAACAAATCAAACACCTATAAAAAATTATATTTCTTAAACTTTTTAAAAATACTTTTAAAATTTAAAAATAAATAAACATGAAAATTATTTTATTTAATTAATTTCAATTTTTGATATTTACTTCTTTATGTATTCCTTTATTTTCTTATTTACTTTTCTTTCACTTTTTCTTTACAAAATAATTTTTAAAATCAAATCAAAAGCATAATCAAACCCTCCAAATATTACTTTGTACCATTCTTAAGATCAGTTAATTCAACTTATTTTAAAATCATTTATTTTTATCAATTTTATAAAAACTATTCTTAAGGTCAGTTAGTTCAACTTGTTTTAAAAAATAATTATTTATCTTTATCAATTTTATAAAAACCATTTTTAAGGTTAGTTAATTCAACTTATTTTAAAAAATAATTATTTATCTTTATTAATTTTATAAAAAAAAATAAGCAATTATTTGTTTAACGGTTGGAAATGAAAAGATCATCCGACTTGTTTAGGTTTGTTAAAAAATTTAAATTTATAAAAAGATTTATTTAATTTATTCAAAAATTTATTTATATTTATATATTATATATTTATATTTATTTTAATATATTATATATATAATATTTATTTTATATTTTATTTATATAATATTAATATATATGTTTTAAACTTATTTAATAACCTTTTTATGTTATAAATTTAAAATTTATAAATTTTTTTAATTATTTATTTATATAAACTTTAAATTTATTTATTAAATTTTCTTTTGTAATATAAATTTTTAAATAAATTTGCAGATATGATAAACTTTAAATTTTGACAAAAAAAAAAAAATAACAGAACTTAAGCTTCAAAACTTTTAAACAACAGATAAAACTTAAATTGAAAACCTAATTCAATTCAACCTACTTTCTTCCTTATTTGATGGTCTTAAGAACTGTTCAAAAATTAAGAACTGTCTAAAACCGAACTTTTAATAATTTCAACCGTTTTTAATAGAAAAATATAGTAATCATTCGATTTTCAAATTGTACCAGTACCGGGTTATGCAGGTGAGTTTAGTTGGATTTTTTTTCCTGGAGTTTTAGTTAAATCTGATTTTGTTTATGTTACTAAAGTGATAAATTTTATACTCTATTTGTAGATGATAAAAAACAGAACACAACCATGGAATATGAACCAGAAACAAAGCACAAAACCACAAAAGGCTAAACCAGAAGCACAAAACCAGATAATACAACAAAAGGCTAAACCAGAAGCACAAAACCAGATAATACATCAGAACAGCAAAGAAACAGAGACAACAGGAACATTGAACATTAAACTGGATAATATATCGATTGGGTTCGGTTTCCAACAATAAAACTTTTCAAAATCGTCTCCAACCGATCCAATCCATATTTAACCGTAAATTTCTACCCCAATAATCCAAAAGAATAATTTACCCGAATAATCCAAAAGAATATATATAACACCTGATACCGATTATACTTCGAAACCGTATTATACTTCGATTACTTACGGTTTACGGTTTCGGATGATGGCGGATCTATGCCCACCCCTAGAAGTTACGCACCAATCCTGGAGATAAACACATCTTACATGGTAATGATTAATTAATATATATAAATTATCCTACATTCATTTCCATTCCAAATCAAATAATTGATAATTTTTTATTTTTCTTAAATACACAAAAATCATACAACCATAAATTAAATAGAAATAAATATAATATAGTTTTTATAAATATGATTTTACTATCATATAAGCCAGAAAAATAAGTCTCAATCCCAAAGATCCACAATCTAGTTCTAACAAATAAAAGGAAGGGCATTGATCTAAATTAGATTGCAATAATGTTTACAGGCAAGCTAAAAAACAAACTATTAAATATGAGAAATAAAATGTCACATCAGTAATACAGAGAGACGGGTTAAATCTAATATGGTACAAAGTACAAGCCTAATTTAGAGCATCTATCATGAAAAAGGTCACAGCTCAAACCAAATATCTACCTTAACTTAATCCGTAGAGACAGCTGACAGGAGAATCATGAAGATAAAATCTAGCAATTAGATGCCCACATGCCTCTAATTTCTACACAGGTCAAATATTATTGGCCAACAATATCATGCATCATCATCATCATCATAGTCATCATCATCTTTATCTGCATCACCATCATTCTCAGCTTCTTCTCCTTCATCTTCCTCCTCAGACATGTTATTAATTACATCTGTAATTATATCTTTCACCTCGGATTTTCTATGCATTAAATCCAGACCAAAGTGGGTACCTGTCAAAAATTCGTTACAGAATAACTGAGTTCAAGATATAATTCTTTTCATATTCAGGAGAAGAGAGGGAATTTTATCAAGAAAAATATCATACCAAGTTGCCTGAGGATATCAGACAATGTTGCCTGCATCAAGTACAAAATATTTTAAATTAAAATATACACCAAAACTTCAAAAATTCAAAGCATGAATTACCACACAAGCATTACTTACAGTATTGAAATCTACTTCCTTCAGAATATCAACAACTACTGCATGCATATCCTCCCTAGTAGGTTCTGCCTTGGCCTTCTTGTTACTTCTACCTTTTCCTGCATTGGCATCAGAAGGAAATGAATGAGCAGGATTAAAAACAATGACACAAGAACACTTAATTAAGAACCAAATCTTATAAAATTATTAGTTTTTGTGTAACTTGGTCGTATGTAATAACATATTAGAAAGAAATTTTCTTGGAGACAGTTTCACAAGATTACTCTTATAAAATTAATTAAAAGGTCCAAAAAATAAACTTTTGAGCAACCAGCAGCCTATAAAAAATGGTACTAGAGTAAGCAGTACAGAGGAAATCATCATTCGTGAAGAAAGAGAATGTAATCAATTCACCTTGATCCTTAATCAAAGCCTTTGAGGACTTGTCTGTTTGCTTTTTGTTTGTAGCCTTCCTCTTAGTATCCTTTTCGCTCACAGTTTTCTGTTTCTTGGATGCAGGTTGCTTTGACTTAGAAAGGGAAGCAGAAGCACTGTCATGCTCAGTAACACTCTTTTTTGATGATGTTTTTTGAGCTTTTTCGTTACTCTTGGCATCTTTTACAGAGGTCTTCTTTACAGAGGAGGTTCTATCTCCAGATTTGGTAACTGAACCCCCCTTAACAATCTTCTTGGAAGTGCGCTTGCGAGCTTTTGATTTATCTTCCTCTTCCTCTGATTTACTTTCCTCATCATCACTTTCATTATTTGGTACTGCAACATCTTCATCTTCCTGAGACTCATCTTTTGCATCTGAAAGTTCAGCTTTATCATCCTCATCATCATCAGAAGACTGCTTTCGCTTTTTCCCAGATTGTGAAGTTTGTTTTTGCTTCTGGAGCAAGATATAAACAGGTGATTAACAAAAATAAAAACATATTTGAAGAATATCATTTCTTACATTTGTAAAAATAAGCAAATTTGCAAACCAGAATCCTCCATTGGAAACAAAAAGAAAATTTGAACAATGAAATATAAGCCACAAAAAACAGTAACTAATAATCCACAACAACATGGTTTTAATTGAAGTAAATCCTGCAATAGAATATAAATATCCATACGAAAAGCCAGCAATGTCTTTGCATTCATAATTGCCAGAGTACAGAAACTTAACAGATAATCAAAATATTTTGTTTATTAAAATTCAAAATTGGTGTTAACACTGTAAGATCAACCCAGCAACAACCACCAAATGACAATAATCAATGCCCGAGCTACATATAAAATTTCAGCCATCAAAATTAACAGCAAACAGAAAGCACCTGGAACAGAAGGAAACCTATAAAAAATATATTAATCTTTAACATGTGCAATCAGTTACAACAGCTTCATCTTTCAGTTGGAAACTAGAGAAAAACTCCACCTTCCCAACAAATAGAATAAACTAAGGTCACTGAACCACAAGCATAATGTCAAAACAACTCATGAAATTCATAATTTAAATCTCCAACTACTTAAAAAATCAAAAAGGAACTTTTGTATTTATGCTAGGGGAAAAATCACAGTATATTAGAGGTGATAGTATCAATTATTTGACTTAAACAACTTGAACAACATTTTCTGATTGTTACCCCCATTGCAAAGAATTTTTTGCAAGTGTAAATTGAAGAAAGTGCAACCTAGGTAACAAACATGTATGGACCAATTGCAGAATATATAATATTTTTAATGCTGAATGGCATGAACGACTTCAGCAACAAACTATCAGCATGAAACATAACCATGTAATAAGGCAATGTATGCATACTTATTGCTGTAGCATGACATACACGGCAGATCTATTGAATGATGACCTCCACAATCACAACTCATATTCGAATGCTGATCATAGGAGTGGGGTGAGACAAGTAATGGTGAAAAATATCAAATTAGAGCCCTATTAAAATCAAATTCTAAAGCTATTGTACAAATAACTGGCAACCACAATTTGAAAGATACTTAATCATCATCAAAACAAGCAACTTGAAGAATGAAACAGTCATAGTCAGGTTTTGATGCAAGAGATTGCCCAGCAAAGGTTAAATGCATAACAGATTTACAGCAAGCCAGTATAATGTCAGAATATATTAATTAAAAAATACCTTCCCAGGTGTTTCTGTAGATGCTTCTCCAGGAGATTTGCTAGGGGTTACCTTTCTGGTTCGCTTTTTACCTTTCTGTTAACATAGAAGCAAGCTTCAAAAAACAAGCCACATTAAATAAAAATAAAAATCAAGAACAAATAAATACATCATATTAATACATTAGGTTAGGATTTATGCTCTAATACACAACATATTTACTTCATAGAAAGCAATTTCCATTGATCCAACTGATGAATTAAAGATTTCATACCAATCCCTCATGTTAAATATAACAATAAGAATTGGTATGAAATCCATATAGTTTGTTAAGTTTCGGATATTTGGTTGGACTAAAACAATTTCAAACTAAAGACAGGATGATCTGTGAGAGGTGCTTTTAATTTGAATCCAACAGTTCAACCAATAGATAACATAAACAGTGTAGATTATTTACATTACAAATTGCAAAAGGGTCAATCGATTATAATGATTTATACAGAATAAACCTGCTCTTTATCAGCAAGCAGAACATCAGTTGTAGCATGTGGGGACTCCAAAAATTCCAACAACTTTGCAGACAGCTCCTCCTGAAAGCATTTCTCATTTAATAATTTAATTTTGAAAAGTACAAGACTATCTTCTCAAATGGAAATATTGTATATCAATACCTACCTTCTTCACATTGGCCTTGTTTATTTGAATGTTAAGAACATCACAGTAGTCCAACAACTTTTCTTTGACACATTTGTCAATCCTCTCTTTTACCTTGGCCCTCTGTTTTTCCTGCCAAGAAATATAAAAGCATGAATTTCCAATTGTGAGATAGTTACAGTGTCAGACATTCACATTTTTGTGAAACATAACATAGACAAAAACCTCATTAAAATTCATTTGAAGAGAAATGCTAACAACACAATCCTTAACATGGTTTCCAACATGCTACTATGGAGTAAAACCTATATGAAACCTTCTAAATAATGAGCATACTAGAGTGTTTGGAGAGTGTGTTTCTAACACTCTTTTTCATCTGAATAGTTAAGAATAGAAGACAGGAAAAGCACAGTAATTAATAAAATGGTACCTCATTATCAGTCCACACATAACCAGAAAACTGGCCTATATTTCTCTTTAAATTGTGTGCCTGCACATCATTTAGGAAAATAAATGGTGTTAAAGGGTTCATGCACCCTTAAGTTGACAAAAACAATACAATCTAAGGAACATCACCTTTGTCTTCTTCCCAAACAGTAAAGTATGAAGCATATGTAGGTTGTCATCAGGTTTTCTCTTGGACAACTTGAAAGCCACTGAAACAGTTTATATATAAATAACTTGATTGGGTAACACTGATGTAGAAACAGATAAAGAAAAGTAAAAAATCAATTTTAAAATATGCAAAGGTAATATTTTATAGCAACCAATATCAAACTAATATTGCATGACAAAAGATAAAGCAAAGTCATGATATTAAGTTTCAACCACCTAACTAGTATGGAGCGAATTTAATAATGGCAAAACTTTTCAACACACATCACTTAAAACACTTAAAATTTACAAGTACATAACAAAAGACCAATCAAAACAAAACAAATCAACAGTAAGCAATAGATTTCAACTTAAGTTTGCTATATGTAAGGACCTCCGAGAAAGCAAGGAACTACAAAGCAATAACATGACAGTCTATTTAAGGGAATAATTCTGCAAACAAGCTGGTTTTTCCATCAGAAACCTCAATAGTGGGAAGGAACAATTTTTTCCTTTGGGAAAACTATTGTTTAGAGGTGCCTCATAAATGGGAACCCATCTCTGAACCATGTTCCCTTGCATGTGCAAACAGGCTACAAATTGCAGGTCAGATCTATCTGAATTCAGAACAAGAATAACATCTCCCTGCATCTAAGAAACGCCATGTTGAAGGATCAAGAATCTGAAAACCCTGTAGCCATGCATATTAAAATAATTGAAACAGAAACCAGCCTAATCATGAAAAAATATAACAAAATTTAGAGAGAGAGAGAGAGAGAGAGAGAGAGAGAGGCACAAGTATGAAAAACATAGCGAGAAGGGAAGGAACAGTAAGAGAAACATCATCAACAAGAGCAATCCACAACATCACCTCAAAATGCAACTACTGAAATTCCTGACCTAATCAGGCGATGTCTCAAATAATATTTACAATTACTTAATCCATAAGTTGTTAGCAAGTAAAATTCAGCATTCTGATTAAAATCATTCAGCATGGCAAAGCAAACAATGAAATCCAGAGTAGAAAACAAGCGCAATCCCATGAACCATAAGCCAGGCTACAACAACAGGAAGGAAACTGCTTGAGCTAGGAAACCAAACGCACCGTTTGGAATATCCTTGAGCTGTGTGCCGCGTCCCTGAAACCCAAAGAGATCCAAACAATCAAAACAGGAACAATTCACTTCAGCCATCAAAGCCAATGCGAAACCCCAAAAAACCATAATAATTAAAAAAAAGAATTGTACCTTTTCAATGGTCAAACTTTTACTAGAGGAGGACCTTCCAGACTTCGCAGGCGAAGGTACAGAGTAGCGTTCCACCGTTTTCCTCTCTCTCGTTGGCCTCTCACTCGCGGGAGTGACTGGATCCTTCTCACCCTTCTTCTCAGACGCTGCTTCCTTCTTACTCTTCTTCGAACTCTCCTTGCTACGCCCCTTAGTTTTGGGCTTCTCACTCTCTTCAGCTTCCTCTTCCTCTTCCTCTTCCTCTTCCTCTTCTTCGTCCTTCTCCTCTTCTTCTTCATCGTCCTTCTCCTCATCCTCGTGTTCTTCGGTCTCTTTCTTCTCATCAGCTTCCTCTTCTACTTCTTGATTACTCGCTCCTTCTTTCTCATCGACATTCTTCTCCTCGGATTTGGCAGCAACTTCGGCAGAAGCCTCTTTCTCGGGAATTCCATCATCTTGTGTTGTTACGGGTTCCGCTGCAGCTTCGGATTCGTCTTTGTCCGGTTGGGATTTAGGTTCGGTAGCAGGGTGGTCCTCCTCTTTGTCTTGGGGAGGAGGCTTGTTGTCTTCTAGGGTTTCCGTGGCCATGTTTGGGGGGAGAGAGGGAGGTTACGAGAGGAAGAAATGGATTGGGAACCCTAGCGGGAAGAGAAACCCTAGAATTGGAAGGAATAGAATCAAAGTGATTGGGATTGAATTGGAATTAGAAGAGAGAGAGAGGGGGGAATCGGAAAATGAAATTGGAGCGGGATGAGGGCGCGCTGAGATGGGAGGGTGAAAGTATACGAGGTGGTTTTCAAAATTTGATGCCAAATTGTGAGCGGGCCTCAGCACTCGCTCTCAACTCACCCCCTTTTTTCTATTCTCCCGGCAAAACCACTTAACCAAAATCAATCAATGAATGAAAGAATAAAGATTTAACAAAACCCCACCAAGTAGTAGTGTTGTAAGTTGTAACGGAGGCCTTGCTTGCTTTCTGACCTCTTCGTTACTTGTCAAATTACCCCTATTATGTGCACTATGGTCTGTGAAAGAGCTAGCTCTCGTCGAATCTTTCTTTCCAACTCTTTTCCTTTATGGGCTAATTCAAAGGCCTGGCTGGCTATCAAGAGTCGTTTGGATAAACGGGTCCATAAGTCTACCGTTGTAATTGGGTGAGTCCAAATGGATTGGAGAAAAACATAACAAGTTTGGACCCATGGATAACAAAAAAACCTTTAAACAAAATAAAACAAGAAAAAAAATATTTCTGAATTTCCAGTTAGTTACATATGCTCAAGTTAAATTTAATATTCTATACAATAATAGAAATAAGTTAAGGTTAGCTACATATGCTCAAGTTAAATCTAATATTCTATACAATGATAGAAATAAGTTAAGGTTTGGTTTAGAGTTTAGTCTAATCTGCATTATTAATATACAGTTTCAATTTATTTGTTTTTTATAAATTTATTTTTAAGATCTTGTCTGGTCTTACAAATCCTTTTTAAAATGTCTATTTTGCATTAAGCTTTTAAATATGTTAGTGATTGACAGATACTAACTTCTTTTATATCATACACATTACAATCAACTACATATCTAAAATTTCTACAAAATTTGTATCATAAATTAATTTTAAAAGATAAGTCTACAATGAACATATCTAAAAGATAAATTTAAAATCAATAAATTACTTTAAAACAGGTGCGGATAGTTTCCAACCTTTTTCAACCTTAATTCCTTTAACATACTAATACAAAAATTTAAATTTAAAAAGATATAAAGTTTGGAAAAAAATTTAATCTAAAATGTATAGTTGCATTGTTCTCAAAAATATTTGCATTTCGTTACGATATTTTCCAGGATTTAACAAACTTGTCTTCAAATAAAAGTAAGAACATAATTAATAAATAGTTAAAAAAGAAAAGAAACTTAGTAGATAAAGAAAAAAAAATTATAATGTAGAAAAGATAAATTATGTTTCCTTTATATAAGAGTGGTGTTTAAAATAAATATGATTATCGATAAATAGTAATAAAACACTCATTTAAAACTACAATTAAATCGGTTTAAACTTTAAATAAAAAATTACTTTGTATTTAAATTAATATAATTGGATTTAAACAAGATTCAACTAATGTAGACACATTTTAAAATATAAATCTAAATTAATAGTGTAACGAGCAATTTTATAATCAAAGAGTTAAGTCAAATGCATAATAATAATAATAATAATAATAATAATATGATTTAATCAAAATAAATAACAGAGCAATTTTGAAATCAAATAATTATAGTTAATAATCTGTAATGAATGGTAACATAAAATAAAACCTTCAAATATAAAATTTTACGGTTAAGCAAGTAATTTTAGTTTTTAAAAAAATTATTAAAAACAAAATTGTGTGGAGCGCATTATTGCATGTACGAGAGTATTTACCAATTTGAATTTAATTGGTTCAACCTAATGTGCATGAGGTCTCATCCCTTACTATATTGTCTACAAGTCCAAATAGTAGCCAAGTATGCAAAGCTTATATTGGTCTATATTCCAAGCAACGTGTGACTTAATCATTTTGAAATATAAATCTTACTAACAATCTCCAATATGTTTTAAAAGGGTTAACATTTTTTGAAAAAAGAGAAAAATTTTGCTGGGTTTTCTTTGAGTGTAACATGCATAAGGTCTAATGCCTCTTGGACTATGAATCATACTTTTAGAAAGATGAGCTTGACTTGCAATATTTTGGTGAAGCAGAACTTTTATAAAAAAAAAACACCACTTTAATGCAAGTTAGAGACTTTCCTGTCACATTATACTTCCATAACTCTTTGTCATTTTCGCTAGTTTTGCGCTAATAGATCATGTGTTTGTCTGATAGCTCATGAATACTTTAGAAATGGTACATTGATCTCATACAAGCAATCCCACTTGACATTCGTATAGGTGACCTCATCGGATATATTTTACATTTAATATACCATCCATGAGAGATATGAGTATCATTACAACCATTTAAGTTTAACCTCTCGTTCAATGCAACCTAACATTTTCCGCATCATAAGGATGGAAATTTTTGTAATGTTAGAGGGATCAACAATAACTTGTTTTTACTCATATGAACCTTCATCATGGGGTCTTCAATAACAAAGGTTAGGTTCTTGTCATTATTGATTTTATTATTGACTTAAGTCTTATTCCCCTCGATGTTTCATAAACCAATTTTCTGCCTAATGGTTTGGTTCAACGATCAGCAAAATTTACTTCTGACTTCACATAATCAATGGAAATAATTTTATTCTTTAGCAAGTGTTTTATCACATCATGTCTTAAACATATGTCGATTCTTACCATTATAAGAGTTATTTTTTATAATTGTTATTTCAAACTTATTATCACAATGCATAGACATTGTGGGTGTTGTTTAATTCCTAAAGAAATATTTGATAAGAAGTTTCTCAATCACTCAGCCTCGTTGCCAACTAATTCCAAAATAATAAACTCTAACTCCACAATGGATTTTGCAATAATGGTTTGTTTAGGTAATCTTCAAGATACTACACCACTTTTTAATGCAAATACATAACCACTAGTAGATTTTGTCTCATTTGAATTTGAAATCTAGTTTACATCATTGTATCATTCCAATATAATGGGAAATTCATTATATGATATACCATAATTTATGATACCTCTTAAGTGTTTCATTAGTCTAACCAATGCAATTCAATGCTCCTTGTTGGGTTTTATGTTTATCCACTTAATATTCCCATGGTATAAGTTATATATCGTCGAGAGTAATTTGTTAAGTGTAACAGACTTCCAATAATTTGACAATATTTTTCTTGTGAAACAAGTTCTTCTTTATTTTTCTTTAAGTGATAATTTTCATCATAAGGAGTACTCATTGATTTAGCATCATGGTGATTTTTTATATAGTATTATACTCACATTTCGTTGTGATTTTAACACATTGTCACATTTGTTTCACCCATATCTTTCATGTTAAATTTATAAGTGAGAAAGGTTTTAGTGTTAGTCACTATGTCATCATAAGTGTCATTCACTATGTCATCACAAGTGTCAAAGATAAGCATATCATCTACATACAAGAATATAATCACATATTTATTATTTTCTACTTTAGTATACACAATTGTCACTCTCAATAAAAAAAAATCCATGACTAATTAAAATATTATCAAATTTTCCATGTCATTGTTTAGGTGTTTGCTTTAATCCATATAAGGTTTTAAAAAGTTTGCATGCCTTATTTTCTTGACCAGAAACCACACTTCCTTCTGATTGTATCATATAAATTTCCTCATCTTAATCTCCATTCAAAAAGATAATTTTAACATCCATTTGGTGAATAATTAATTTATAGATTGAGGCCAATGCAATTAAAACTCCAATAGAGGAAATTATAGTTAAAGGAACAAAGGTATCAAATAATCAATGTTATGTTTTTAGGTAAAACATTTTGCAACTAAGCGAGCTTTATATTTTTCAACAAAATCATTAGAATAATATTTACTTTTAAAGATCCATTTGCAACCTATTGGTCTAGCCTCTATAAGTAAATCTACTAAGGTCCATGTGTTATATTTAATGATAGATTCAAGTTCAATTTTAGTAGCATTTTTCCAAAAATAAGCATTAAAAGAGGAAGTAGTTTCAGAATAAGTCAAAGGATCAGTTTTCATAAGGTACAAATAAAAGTCATTTCCTACTAAGATTTATTTTCTATGTCTCTTACTCCTTCTCAAATCTTCATGTGAAAGTTTATTATGTTGTATAGAATAATTTTCATAATTATCTAAATTAGGCTCTTTCGAAATGCTTTCAAGTTTTAATGGAAAGATATTTTCTATAAATTTGGTATTTTTAATCTTAATTATTAAGTTTTTGACAAGCATATCACTATTTAAAACAAGAAATCTATATGCAACATTATGTTGAGCATATCCTATAAACATATAATCAAAATTTTTAGAGTCTATCTCTCTCTTATTAGGATTAGGCAACATAACCATAACTATGCACCACTCTCCCCCACACTTTTAAGTAAGTTATATTAGGTTTATAACTTTTTCATAATCAATAAAATGATTTTTCTGTTTTCTTATGGAGAATCCTATTTTGTATGTGACATGTAGATAATAAAACTTAACTTCAAAGGTTATTAGGTACATTAAAACTAACAAGCATAACATTCATCATTTCTTTTAATGTTTTATTTTTCCTTTTTGCTACTCTGTTTGATTTAGGTGAGTAAGGAAAAGTTACTTCATGTATTATGTATTTTTTCTCACAAAATTCATTGACAATTATATATTCAATGCCTCTATTAGATCTAATTCTTTTAATCTTTTGATTTAGTTGATGTTATACTTTTGCTTTATATGATAAAAACACATTAAAGACATCATCTTTATTCCTAATTAGATATAGTTTGGTATACCTACAACAATAATCTATAAATGTTACATGTATTTCTTACTACCTTTAGTCATTATTTGTTTTAAGTTTTCATGTATGAATTAATTTAAGTAATTCAATTTCTCATTTTACTACAAAGTAATATTTTTTGTTAAATTTTATTTAATACGAATTTTACTCTTATTTTAGTATCAATTTTTAATTCCATAGATTAGGTCATTATTTTATAGTTTTTTAATATAGGAAAAATTTACGTGTCCTAATTTTAGCATATCACAAATTATAAGAATTAATCATATAAGCAGAAGAAGAACAAACATTCTCATAAATAATTTCAGAAATATTTAAGACAAATAAACTTTTGTCACAATACTCTTTGTCCACAAATATATCATTTTTTATCATCACAATTTCGTCTGATTTAAAAGAAACCTTAGCCCCACATTTTCATAATAGAACCACGAAAATTGGGCTGGCTCTAATACTCAGTATATGTAGTATATTTTGAAACGTTAGAGTTTTTTCAGATGCAAGCTTAAGAAGAATTTTTTCCTTCTTGAGCATAGGTGCAGTTGGGAGTATCCAAGATACACATGATATTCTCCTTTCCCCACAATAGTGTAGGAGGTAAACATATTTTTATTAGCATAAATGTGTCTGGTAACCCCATAGTCTACCACCCACTTACTCACATTAGCCACAATTAGAGCTTGAAAAACAATAAGAGTTACCACATCGTTTCCTTTGATGGTTAAGTTAGCCTTAACTTTAAGAGGGGCAATGTTTTTTGTTCTTGTATCTGCATGCTGCATAATTCCCTTGCTTGCCACAAACATAGCATGTACCCTTATTTTTGAAGGGATTGGGGTTAGATGACTTAGGGAATTAAGGAGAAGGTTTACAATGGTAGCTATTTTTTTTAGACTTATTGGTCTACGATATATTTTCTCTTGTGACCAAGGCTTTTGCTCTTATAGTTTTGATTTCCTTTTGATTAGTGTCTTCAATTATAATATGTGTTATTATGTTAATAAGGGACAATTTTTTTTGCTTATGCTTTAGTTGTTGTTTGTAGTCATTCTAAGTTTTAGGTAGCTTCTCGACGAGGGAGTCAACAACTGGTTGATCTTGCGTGGTTATGTTTTCATATTTGAGATCTTTTAGGAGTTTATGGTATTCATTAACCTAAGTCTTGATGTCTTTATCGTCCATCATTTCTCACTAGTAGAAGGTAATTATGATGAACTTCTGTTTTCTAACATCTTCAGCCGTATACTTTAACTTCATCGACTTCCGTATTGTCTTGACTTTCTTATAAGAATAGTACGCACCGAATAGCTCATTAAACAATGTACTTTTTTGCATTGATCCAGTTTTTTGCAAATTTTGGATCAAATGGCTTATCATCTGCAAGTGCAAATGCAACACCATGCATGTTGAGAATGAAGTAGATTCTTTCCCGCTATCTGCGATAGACTTGTCCTCCGAAGACTTCAATTTTGGAAACATCGGGGAGGGGTTTTACATATGCAATACGAGGAGGAGTTTGATTGGCACGAGTAGCAGGAACTTCATTTGAGGAATGAGTGCGTTTGATGTTGGTAGCCATGGAAATATTCTTGAGATTGTTGGAAAAAAGGTTTATTGTGAGGTGTGCAGTTGCACTGTTCTTAAGGACATTTTATGTCTGGTTATGGTATCCTCCATGATTCAATAGACTCATTTACAAAGGAAAGCGGGAACAAAACCAGTAAAGGATTAAGAAAAAAAGGAAACCTAACAGATGGAGAAGGAAACTTTTCTAGTACAAAAAAATATAAGTTGTGCCTTATTTATATAGGAGTGATGTTTCAAACAAAAATGATTGTCAATAAATAGTAATAAAACACTCATCTAAAACTATAATTAAATCAATTTAAAATTTGAATTTAAATTTAAAATTTAAACAAAAAATTAACTTGTATTTAAACTAAGATAATCGAATTTAAATAAGGTTCAACCATTTCAAAATATAAATCTAAATTAATAATGTAACGAGCAATTTTATAATAAGATAATTAAGTTAAAAGAATAATATAAATTAATAACAATAATAATAATGTGGTTGAATGACAATAAATAACAAAGCAGTTTTGAAATCAGATATTTATAGTTAATAATCTGTAATAAATGGTACTGGAATATAAAATTTTTAAATATAGGATTTCCTGGTTAAGCAAGTAATTTTAGCTTTTGAAAATAATTATTAAAATCAAAATTGTGTGGATCTCATGATTGCGCGCAAGGAAAAATTTGTTAATTTGAACTTAACCGGTTCAATCTTATGTGCACGAAATCTCATTCTTTACTAACTTATCTATAAATAGCTGGTGCAAATAGCCTCCAACCTTAATTCCTCTGACATGACAAAGTTTCACATTAGTCACAATTATACCATGTTGCAATTTTTAATAAACCTGCAGACCTTAGATTATCTAGACAACATACCAAATTGTTGCAATTAATTCAAAATGACAACATTAAACAACAAAAATTGAAAAATTACCACGCATAAAACTACCCATGTTAAATTACAAAGACAATTAACATGAACAGCAAAAATTGTTACAAACAATATATAAAAATGATAAAATTGTATACTAAAATGATACTGCATGATAAAATTGTAACATTTTAATCTTACAATAAACATTGTCTAACAACAAAAGACAAACACTACCTTACTATTTAGCAAGGAATGTGTTTAAAAAAATAATAACAAACAACCTTTTAATGAAAACTTTTATATTTATATCACACAATGTATTATGTTGTATTTGAGAGTCCAAAAAATGTGAGATCATTAGGGCAACAATGTTCATAATATAGTAGATTC
Source organism: Canavalia gladiata (assembly GCA_037954105.1). NCBI lineage: Eukaryota > Viridiplantae > Streptophyta > Magnoliopsida > Fabales > Fabaceae > Canavalia > Canavalia gladiata. The sequence continues at coordinate 52,816,823 of CM075659.1, read as the reverse complement.
GTAAAAACATTTCACAAGTAACCTTTTATGTAGTTCATGACAAATTTTATAAAAAATAATATTTTAAAAAATAAGAGATCAGAAGCAAAGCAGAATTGTTATAGATGAAAATGATAATTACTCAAAACTGTAATTTATTTTTATGTTTTATTGTATTGTTTATTATTTTATTTTCTTGATCAAAATGATTACTTATTAGTTAAATAACATGTATTTGTTGTAAGTTAAGGATAACTGTTTACAACATAAAAAATACTAAATTGAAAAACAATACTTATATCTTTGTTGTAGATCTAGAGAGATTGGTAAAAAGTATTTAAAAAATAATTTAAAAATTTGTAAGTATTGTAATTTTTTTTAATTAGTAAAATATGTATGAGTTGTTAAAGATTAAATGTGACCTAAAATTTATGAGTAAATTAAGATGTATATGAATTTTATCATCATTTTTATCTTAAGAATATTTTTAATAATATGTTATTTTATAAATTTTTATAAAGCTTATTTTTCAAAAAAAATATATATGTAAGATTCTGTTTAATATGTAAACATTTGTCTTCAATAGATTTTCTGAAAAAAAAAAGAGAAAAAAAAATTTACAAAACAAACAAATCTCAATTTAGCCACTTGTGTTTTTAATAATTACTTTTAAATTATTCTAGAATTTATCCTTTTAGGATAAACATCTAAACATATAAAAAAAATTTAAATAAACTTATGTAAGAACAACATAGCTAAATTATTTAAAAATGATGTTTAGTGTCAAACTTTAATTTTTTTTTAAATAACTATTCATATGAATAGATAAAATGTACATGTTCATCAAAATTATCCAAGATAACATTTAAATTACTATTTAGAACGAAAATTATTAACCTTCTAAAAGTCTAAAAAAGGAGATAAAATATAAAGACGAATAAACTATATCTATATCATAAATAAAATATTTTTTAATTAACACATTATCATCTATAAAATATAATATATTTTACAAATATAAAATAACTAAATAAACATAAAACATACTTCTTATTATACATAAAATATGGAAAGTATTTTAAATAAATGGAATCCTACGATTATTACTATCCTAATGAAAATACAGTGACATTTAGCTTTGTAAATATTGAAAAATTATTGAATTCCTTGATAATGCCTTAGTTATTTAGAAATTAAAAAAAATTTAAAAGAAAAAGTCAAATCATTACTTTAAAAGTTGATGGAGAAAAATTGGCAAGTAGTAAAGCTATCGAAAAAGTCTCAAGTTTAAAATTTTTTAAAATAAAAAAACAAAAAAAATCTTTAAAAGAGTCACATAATTTGAAAGATAAAATTATTTTTATAATGCAAACAAATAAAATCCTTAATGAAAAAATATCAAAGAAAATACAAATCTTGAAAAGGTACAACAAAGATAAATTTATAAAATAATTTTCTTAAAGTAAAATTAATATAACTTGCCATGGAAAATTGGAATACTTAAAGTTAGAATATTTAAATTTGAAAAGATAGAAAAAAATCAAATGAAAAAAATAGACTAAATAACAATTTTTTTTATTATAATAATAACCAGGTATATATAAAAAATTACTACTAAAAAAATCATATTAATATCGTCAAAATTTTAAATTTTTTTTTATCTTTTACCTTGTGTTTGGATGGGGTATTTTAAGGAGGGAAAGTAATTTTTTTGAAAGAATTTAAAATTCTAGCAATTGAAATATCTTGTTTGAATATTGTTTGGTAAGGAATTTCAAATTGTAGGCATTTTTAGAGAGTATTTTAACCAACTAAAATGAGAGAATTTCAAATTCCTCCAAAATAGATGGAATTTGAAATTCTTTTATCTCATTATTTTATATTTGTATTACTTTATCTTTTATTATTATTATTTTTTGTTCTCTTACATCTTTATCCCTCATCTTTCATCTCTAGATATAATACTTTTATTATCAATTGATATAATTATATGTTTCTATCATTTTAATTATGTACATTTGTTGAGTTATTATTCTAATTAAATATATTGTATAATAAAAAATACTTGTATATTTAAATTCTCTTGTGAAAAAAAAAAAGTAAGAGAAAAATTAAGATAAACCTATAAATATTTAAATATAAAATTTTGTATATAGCGAAAATTAAATTATGTAATCTAAATAAAAATTCAAAAATTTAAATTTCAATGAATTTAAATTCTATCATCCAAATAAATTTTTTTAAATATAATAAATTAAAATTCTCTTATCCAAACAAGATATTTTTAAAATGAAAGTATTTAAATTGAAAGCATTTATATTTCCAAATATTTCAAATTCCTTGAAATGTTGAAATACTCCATCGAAACATAAGGTTAAGGCAATTCTATTCGAATTGAGAAGCATTTATTCTTTTCTAAATTTTGAACACATTTATATATTTCAAACTTGTAAGGCTTTTCGTCAAACTAAAAAAATCATATCAATTAATTCATGTGTTTGATGATAATATATACTCTAAGCTAATATTAAAATTTGATTATCTAATAAATATTATATTTTTATTTTCATATAAAAAATTAAAAGAACTTATTGATAAACATTTTTATATTATTAAAATTTTAATTAAACAAATATTTAATTATAATAATATCTTTTTTCTGCATCAATTACTACATCAAAATATTATTTGTTAAGCATTTGAACTATTTAATATTTTTAAATCACAATAATATAAGTATTTGATTCATAAAGTCGTATCATTTTATTAATTAAATATACTTTAAAATAATGTTTTTGATATTATTTTTATTTAGGTTTTAAAGGATATATTTATATTTAAGTAAAAAGACATTAAATAAACATTAATTGATGTATAAATTTACTTTTTATTTAATATAATACATATATTTATAGTAAGAGTATTTTATTTGTAAAAAATATTCAAAATCTAACTACAAAAATATTAAAAGATAAGAATATACGAAGATTGAAAAAAAATATAAAAAGAATAAAAAATAAAAATAAATAAAATAATAATTTTTTTAGAAATGTTAAAATAAAATAAGATGCATATTTTTTAGTTACAAAAAGATGTCATGCGATATTTTAGTAAAAAGAAAGTTAGTAAATTATATATATGAATGATTGTTTATAAACACGTAACTCCTGTTAAGTGTTATTTGTTGGGAAATTTTAGAGGGCAGAAATATAGACATGCCTACAAGAGTTGTGATAAAAAGAATGAAAAATTAATCCCGTAAATAACACCATATAGAGTGAGGAGAAAAGACAATAAAAAAGAGTATAATTTAGACATGAATGATATAATCAGTGCTACATACATAATAAATAGATAGATCAACCTTATTTCGGCGAGTTGGAGCCTCCGGTATGGAAGTGACAAAAGAATCCAACTCAAATCCGGGTCGGATCGACGATTCAGATTCAGAGGTGGAACTGTACACCATCCCAAGCTCTTCAAGTAAGCATTTTCTCTTTCTCTATAAACCCTAACTTATACCCTTCCCGTCCAGTAACACAATTCTAGAATTTGAACCTAAGCGGCGTCGTTTTCACAGGGTGGTTCGCGTGGGATGAAATCCACGAAACGGAGAAAACCGCCTTCAAGGAATTCTTCGATGGGAGTTCGATATCGAGAACACCCAAGATATACAGAGAGTACAGAGATTTCGTCATCAACAAGTTCAGAGAAGAGCCCTCGAGGAGGCTCACATTCACCGAAGTGCGAAAATCGCTGGTTGGTGACGTCACTTTCCTGCACAAGGTTTTCCTCTTTTTGGAGAAATGGGGTTTGATCAACTACGGCTTACCTTCCGGTGCGGACGCCGAGAAGGAGGAGGAGGAGGAAGGGGAAGAGAGGTGCAGGGTTCGCCTCGAAGAAGGGCCCCCCAATGGGATTCGCGTTGTTGCAACGCCCAACTCTTTGAAACCCATGTCTGTGCCTCGCACTGCGAAGAGCGGTGGCAATGCGAGTGCGGCTTCTCTCAAATTGCCGCCGCTTGCGTCGTATTCGGATGTTTACGGGGATTTGATTAGACAAAAGGAGTTGAATTGTGGGATTTGCGGTCACAAATGTGGTTCTGGACACTACCGGAATGCCAAGGTTATTTTTTGTTTCAATTTATTTTCTTTTCTTCATTTTTGGATGTTATCATAATGCTTTTAGTAATAGATGGTGTTGTTCTTGTGTTCTGAGAGAAGGATTGGGTCATCAATAACAGAATTCCGTTTGAGGAAGTTTGATTTATGTTACGTCTTTAGTCTCTCTTGTAAGCCCTTTGTTGAGAAGTTTATTCAAACTGAGCCGAATTCTTAAACCTACAATTACAACCTCTGTTCTCTGTCAAAATCACCACCCGAACTAGCCAAGTGACTGATTTCCATCACCAGAACCGACTTTATATATCAGAGGTCGGTTCTCATATAAAATTTTGTTTCAGATAGTGCTTGTAGGTAAGTACCTTGCGCTGGGTAATTGGGTATGTCCAGGGGTTGGAACTGAAAGGAATCAAAATAAAGTGAAAGGGAAGGAAGAGAATGGGGAGATTAAGTTTTGTTCCTCTTGTTTGGTTGTTTAAGTCTTCCAATTGGATGAACTTTGATGTCTGTAAAAGTGAATAAGGGCGGGATTTGGAGGATTGCATGATGATCCTTCATTTCAAATATTCCAAAACAAGGGGAATTTTAACTCCCACCTCCCCAATCTAAACATACCATAAAGATCTTTTTAGTGGTCGTCAACATTGTGAGTTGCAAGTCAACATATAACCTGGATGAGTTTACATTTTCACCTAGGAAAAACAAGTTGAATCACTTGAAAACTCCTTGGTGGACGGACTTGGTTGGAATCAGGTAGAGTCAGTCTAAAGAGTCTGCTTGATTAATGCTCAATTAAGAAATTAAAATGAACTACCAAATAGCTTACTAAATTTTTTTTAACTAATTCACTTATAAAAATATATTAATTTTGTAATAGGAAAAGATAGATTCAAATAGAATAATTAGAGAGATTGAGTATACCAGGTAGATGGAATCAAGTCCCCATCATTAGCTTGGTGGTTATGGTCAACATTGATTCATTGTTCTTAGATCTCTAACTCGAAACCAAATTTGAGACTTTTGTTTCATTTAGCTCCATTATACAATATATTAAGAGATGAAAGACATGAACAAAAAAATTGACCCATAACATTTACTGCTGTCTTTCTGTGGGAATTTAAAACACCTTGTCTTTAGATGATCCCTATGGAAGAAGAGTGTAATAAAATCTCTTTCATTTTCCCCCCTAGTTACTTCATTCTTTATCCCTATTTAGAAATATCTTTAAGAAAATATAGGAGGCATGTGCATGGCTGAAAATGTTGATGTCTCTGGTAAGCTTAAGTAATTGTGTAATAACTATTTTTCTTAAGTCTCCTCCTATACAAAATTAAAAATAAAGAAAGATGAAAAGTTATGATTAGAAATAAACTTTCTATATTTGTCTTTATAGATGTTTCTCACACTCAAAAAATCAGGATTCTTAATCCAATTTCAAAAATTTATGTTTCATAATTTTAGACTGAGGACTCAAATTTATTATATAGTGCTAAGTTGATTACAAATTATTTTTGCCCAAAGTGCAGTGTTTTTGGACACTATTGTAGGTGTTTTAAACTAGGTTGTGAATAGCATGCAACAGTGACACTATATGGCATCATGTTGCAGTGGATGACCTACTCTGAGCTTGTTGGAGTGCATTTTCAGTATTGTGACTGTTGCAGCCAATAGAGCAGTGGAAATTGTGGCATTTCACATGTGTCTAGGCTGCTATTATGAAAGCTTTTGAAAACCCAAAGATGCCCTAATTTCTTAGTGTTACATAGCCATGTTTGTGGGTATTTTGGGTTGAAAAAATTGCTTAAAAGGGTTTAGAAAAACCAAGGCTATTAAAACCGAATTGGTCATTGAACATTACTGGCTTAAAATTCAATGGTCTAATCATAGTTAGACCAATATTAATTAAATATATTTTAAAAATATTTATAATAATATATTAAAAAATATGAAAAAATATAATAGTATAATGCCTAAATAATTAAAAACTGAAAATTACATACCATTTCAAGTTTCTAAATTCAAGTCACACATTCAAGATTAAATAAAATATAACATAATTCTAGTTTTCTTTTCTTTTTCTGCAAAAAATGACCAAAATGATGTTATTTTATACGAACCGATTTTTTATTAGTTTGGTTTGTCCCGGTTCTGTCAGTTTGTTGCCGGTTTTTTTTTCTAATTGGGTTTGTAGTTCAAAAGATTCAAAGAGGTGACCAGTTTTTGGTCCAACTGGCCGGTTCTATCTGGTTTTCAAAGCACTAACAAAAACCCGTAGTGCCTCTTCTCATTTTTGCTCTCTTTTCTCTGACCCTCTTACTGTGGGATCCATTAAGCTGCTGCTCTAAGTGGACTTTCTGGGCAGTTTTCTGGTGTTTTCCAGTGAAGCCATGTTTTCTGTCTGTTGGCTATGCATCTTTGGCCAAGTGCTTTGTTTTCCCCTTTGTTGGCTATTATTGTCCTGCAGGCTGCTGTTCTCCTCTCCTCTCTCTCTCTCTCTCACACACACACACACATGTTTTCTGAGTTCTCTCCTTGTTCAGTTCTAACTTTTTCACTCTTTCTAGTATCTTATTTTTGTGTCACCTCTCTCCCAAAGACCGTAACTTGTTAACTCCTTTTATGTCATGGGTTATGGTATTTGTTTGTTATTTAAATTTTTGAGCATTTATACATATAATATATGTAATTTATATAAAAAATTTCAGGATAGTGGTCATCCTTCCATGCATTATCCTGCCATATTGTCTTTGGGATTGGCTGCTATGCATCATTATATGAGATTGATAACTATAGTTCTAGTTCTAGTTATTATCTTTGTATTATAGGTAAATTGTTATGGGTCTACCAGTCGAGTCTCCTAGAAATTAGGAAAGAGTCATAGACTATTGTGGTTGACAACCTTGATCTTTTTAGTGAGTAGGTGAAAAATAAGGTGATGGAAGTTTTGGAATAATTGTGCTTATCACAACAAAAATATGAAAAAGTAGAAAATAAAATGCAAGTGATTTGTGATTTTCTCTTTGGGCTATCACTTGAAATTTGCAAAACAGTGCTTCTTCTTGTTAATTTGCTTTCCTTTTTCGAAAATGGAGTTAGTTGATTTCATTTTACTTCCCTCTATTCACTAATTGTATGCTGACAGAGCATGTTTGATGTTAAAGTTAGGAGAGATTTATCACACTTTTCTTTTTATATCATGGCAGGATAATTTCATTATTTGTACTAATTGTTTCAAAAATGGGAATTATGGGGAGAAAAGGTCTGCAGAGGATTTCATATTAAATCAGTCAAATGAAAATAGTGGCAAACATGGCACTGTCTGGACTGAGGGAGAAACTCTTCTCCTTTTAGAATCTGTTTTGAAGCATGGGGATGACTGGGAACTTGTTGCTCAAAGTGTTCAAACCAAGAGTAAACTTGATTGTATCTCAAAGCTCATTGAGCTGCCGTTTGGGGAGCTCATGTTGGGCCCTGCTCACAGAAATGGTAACAGTAGCAGTACTAATGGAATCATGAACAATGCAAAAAAAGTTGAATCAACTTCATCTGACCACCAAGAAACTTCAAAGACAAAGGATCAATCTCCTGAGCTTTCAAATGAAAATGAGCAGAATGGAGATGCTGTGAAGGAAAGTCCTTCAAAAAGGCGGCGTGTTGCTGCCTTTTCAGATTCCAGCAGTTCACTAATGAAGCAGGTAAGAGATAATACAAATTTGGTGTCCTTATGTTATGCTTATAGTTTTTCATATGTGTTTGTGTTTCTCTTGTTGCTGACTTGCTGTGGAGTTTGATCTTATGTGTAATGTTCCTAGATTTTATGAAAGACTCAAGTCTGTGCAGATGCTTCTTTGGTTGTCACATGTCTAGTATATATTGCTGAGCATGAGATATCATTTGGACCTCATTCATTATAATATCAACACTTTGGTTGGCTGTATTCTTTTTCATTTTTTTTTTTAATTTTTGGAGGTGGGATTTGTAAATCAGTTATCTGCTTTCACCTTCTTTGGCATGACCATGACTTAATGTTTTGAATCAGGTGGGACTGATCTCTACTGTGGTTGACCCTCATATCACGGCTGCTGCAGCTGATGCTGCTGTTTCAGTACTTTGTGATGAGAGCTTGTGTCCAAGGGAGATATTTGATGTTGAAGAGGATTATGCTTCTCATGTTAACTCTTTGAATAGATATTCGCCAAGGTCATCCATAAAATTATTAGTTGTTTACTTTCATTTATCCTTCAGATTTTTCTAGATGATAACTTAGTCTTAAATTGAGCCTCTCTTTATAGAATCCTTATACTTGTTATTATCTGTGTCAGAGCCATTGAGGGGGAAGGTTTAGAGATGGAGAGGTCCACTGAGTCAGGTATTTTTTAATTGTATATGCATGATTATGAAGATGATATCATGATATTCTTTTGCTAAATCCTATTATGTTCAAGCCCCCCCCCCTCCCCCCCCCCCCCAAAAAAAAAAAACTTATGTAGTTTCTCATGTATAAAATGACAATGATGATACTTGCCTGTTATTTTTCTTTATAATTTTTGCACGTCACACTTCTCACTACTTACAATACTATATTAACCTGACGCTAAAATGGGGTGTAACATAAGTTGGTGGACATTGTATAGGAAACCATCTAATGGAGGGCAATGGTTACTAAATAGTGAGCTTATTTGCCTTGTTAGAAGGAAGTTTGGGTTTGTACCTTATAATGGTGCTATTCATGAAGGCAGCTAATACAGCTTTCTTGGATGTGCTTTTTTGGGATTTTGATGGTATTGAGGACCCAGGAGCTCCTCAATCTGCTAAGCCTTAGCCGAGGTCCTTCAACTACAAGTATATTCTTGTAGGCCTAAGGCAGCGAAGGCAGTTTAGAAAGTGCTGAATGTGAGACTGAGTTAGCATGGAGGAATTGATGCAAGAGAATTAGCGAGTCTGATGTCAAAGGGAAAGGATGGATTATGTGGGATTTTGAGGCAATTTTCTGCTTTTGGGCTATGTGAGATCATCCATAGCTGGGAGTATTCTGCTCTTCTCTCTGGATCTCTTTCCAATTTTCCATTAATAAAATTGTCTCCTATTTCCGGATAGGAATCACTTCCTATCAGATTTTGAGTAACCCACTTTAGGGTCATGGTGGCTTAGTTAAATGAACTATAAAACTTGAGGATGGAGTGGAGAACTGTATAGAAAATGGGAATAGGAAGGGAACTAGGTTAAATAATAAAATCCTGAAGACATGAAAGAATGGAGGATTAAAATTAAAGATAAGAATAATTCAACGGCTAAGTGTGCCAATTTATAACTTGATCTTTCCTTGTTTTTTATTTACCCGACACCTGTTGCCCTTTACTGAGGGGTCATTTGTGGGTGTGGTTTTGTAATTTTTATTGAACAATTTTATCCTGAAAATGTTGAGAAATTACAATGTCAATTTTTGTTGCCCTGTTGCCCCCAACCGTAACATTTATTTCAAGCTGTCCTTTGGAGATGCCTGCATTGGGGTTTTCTTCTGACATGAGAGATAAATAAAGTGATTTGTTTTTTATTTTTAAATGAATAACTCCATGCATGTATCCTATCTTATTGTTTGGCATCTTTTGTTTTGTGTGTGTGTGTGAGCGCATCACCTTTAATGTGAGCTTACCCTTGCAGAAATAGATGACAGATGCTCAAAGGATGACATACCATCGACACTGCGTGTAAGAGCTGCCATTGCAACTGCTCTTGGAGCTGCTGCTGCTCGAGCAAAGTTGTTGGCAGACCAGGAAGACAGAGAGATTGAACATTTAGTTGCAACTATAATTGAAGCACAGGTTCCTATATTTCATGATTTTTTATGTCCTCAACTCCTGGTTCTATTCAAATTTCTCTAGTTCAGGTATCCATTTCAGGGATTAACTGATTTTTCTCTGCTCATTTGTTAACTAGATTGAGAAATTGCAATGCAAGGTCAAACATTTTGATGATTTGGAGCTGTTGATGGAAAAAGAACATGCTGAAATGGAAAATGTAAAAGATTCTATCTTGACTGAGCGAATTGATGTGTTACGGAGAACATTTACATCTGGAATCACTAGATGGAAGGATTATTCTTATGTAAAATCCTAGACCTGTTTTTATGTGTGTATAGTTTTGGTGCTCGATGGCGTACGATTCTACTATCATTTCACATCAGGCCCAACGAAGTACTGTAAACTTTAAATTCTTCCATTGAATACTGCAGTAATCAGGCAACGGCTTTTAGAAGGTTCTATCTTGAATACCATCTAACCGTTTTCCGGACGTGTAGGAGTTATAGATATTTTTAGAAGAAATCGTCATTTTGGGAAGAAACCACCATTTTGGTCCCCAATGTAATGGTTCATCAAATTAGTCTTTAGATTTAACATAATGGTAATTAGATTCTTAATCTATTTTTGTGGAAGTATTTAAGACTTTATTGTTATCATATTCAGATTAGGGATTAATTTGCCAATCTCTAAATTCTGGGAATTGGAATAGTAGTTTTCATGATATTTCTAATGTTGCCTTTTTGGAGCGATTCTGCGATGCACCGAACTTAAACAGGTGCATGGTTGCACCCTTTTTCTGAACAGTTACCTAATTTAAAAGGTTGCAGGTGTTCTCTTGTTCTTTTTTGGCTGGGTAGATCGTACTCTCGGTGTGCATTGGTGCACCGTTTAGCAGAAGGAGCATATTTGAGAAATTCTGGTTTTTGAATGGGACACTAAATTCATGCAACTTGTATGGTAATGAAATTAAGTTGTACCATTTCATTTATAAAGTTCCTTGTAAAGATAGTACATTTCATCATTGAAAACGTTCAGGTGTGTAGAGATGAACCGTTCTTGTTCCAAATTCTTGTAATTCTCTGAAGATTCATGCTATGTTATCTCCCCATATTTGGGTCTTAATATTATTGATCTCTCTCTTTGATTTAGTAGATTATTAACAGCCTTATCATCACGACCTAGAAGGCATAATGATCTAAAGCAAAGTTCATGTTATCATTAAGGAATGGTCAAACGGTATGGATCTGACAGTATTTTTGGATCTCTGACCTTAGCCGATGATTTCATTTTGTCATTTTGGGTTGGCATAAGGGGTAAAGCCATTAGACAAATTGGCAAGCAAGCATAATAGGTTTATGTTTATTTTGGATATAGAACATAGTTCTTTATTTGATTGTACTTTTGGTTCAAGTAATTTAAATTATGTGCAGTTTTTGTCTCCCATCGATTTTCTTTTACATGGAATTTTGCAAAAATAATAGAAAATTCTTAATTTTAGTTTTTTTAAATTCTAATTTAGAATCTTCTTAAATCTTTTTAAATTGTATCAAATTTTCACTAAATTTCTTCTAAACTTTTAAAATTAGTTTATATTCTAATTTTATTACAATCCTCTTAAAAACTGGGATAAAACTAATAATTTAAAAATTTTATGTAGAAGAAAATTAATGAAAGAATCAAATTTGTTAAATTTTAAAACTAAAAGAACTTAATTGGTTCAATTTTTTCAAAGATCAAAATTACACACAATCCAAATTAAGTAAACTAAAAATACAATAAAACTGTTTTTTTTTTCTTGTTGCTCCAACAGGATTTTATTGCCACACTGGTTCTTTTCACTGAAAATGAATGGAGTTGAAGAAGACATTCCATGCATAAATTAGAGCCAGGTGTAAATGTTCTGAAATAAAAACTTTTTTTTGTTTTCTATCTAATCTAATAAGAAGAGAAAAAATTCTTCTTTTTGCAATTTCTTTTAATATAAATATTAATAAAAAATCTATTTTCTAATTATTTTCTTTTTCTTACCCTGCTATTTTACGCTTAACTTCTTTCCTCCCTGGTTCTTCTTACATCTAAACATAACCTAATAATTATGCTTTCAGAAATTCTAAAAGAAATTTTAAGAAAAAAAATACCAAATTATAAGAAATAAAAAAAAAAAACACATGACGCTTGATGATGCCTCAAATTAAAGAGGCAACAGGTGTAGTGTTTTTGCAAATTCATCTTTATATTATCAAGCTATGTTATTTTTTTAAATAAAGATATTGTTAGGAGTTATTTTTATTTTTATTAAGTTACTTGATTTTTCTTATATTGAGCATTTGGTTTGATTTTTTTTTCATATTTATATTTATATTTTTTTTAGATATTATTTTTTGAACTTAATTTCAATTTTAATTTGACTTAAATTTTAAATTTTGATATACCTTATCAAATAAAAGATATTTTATTACTGAGTGAGTAAATAAAATAGTGTCAAATTTGAATCTTAAGTATGTTTGTATGTCAAATATTTAAAGGAAGAACTTTGTTACTTATAATGATGCTATTTGACTTGAACTGAATTGCATCCTGTGAAGGATATTTGTGATTTTGTATAAAAAAATTAGAAATATTTTTCTTTTCTAGAAACATTAAAGTTTTAAATTATCATAATTTTAATTAATCTTAATTTAAATTTTATTTTTAAATTATGATATATTATATTAATAAAAATAACATATATTGAATTTAAGAATTTTTTATATTTTCTCTTCAATTTAAAAATATTTTTAAGTTGTTATTATTAATATAATAAAATATTTATTAATTATAATAAAAAATTTACTATTCTTTTCAATTTATTTTTATTCATAAGTTTAATTTAAATTTAAGAATATCCAAATAATATACAAACAACTTGTTATATACTATGATACCATTGAAGAATAATATATCATATCATTTATAGAATATGATGCCGGTTTAGAAATTAGGTTTTTTATGAGTAGCCCAATCCTAATTTTCCGGTTTAGAGATAAGGTTTCTATAGAATATGAAGGCGGATTCTAGATTTATACATATTAGCATATTTTCGCCCTTCTGTATGGATCACCTTGTATAGTCTGACCCTTATATAGGTTAAGATTATTAGAACTTTTTTTTGTCATTTAGAACCAGGTTATATTAATTTAACTTGTTTTAAGCTACTTATCCGTTTAGCTCACACACAGGATCTGTATATTTTCACTCTATTACGTTTATTGTCATTCTCGTTTAACTAATCTTCATATAAAATATTCTTTTTTTAATACAATAATAATGAAGAGATTTTAGAAAAAAAAACTTTTTGTATAAGAATCACAATAAATGCATTGGCAATAGTCGTTCCATAGTTAGATTTCTTAAATATTTAAGACTTGATTTGCAGCTCGGAATTGCTACTCTCATGTTAGATTAATGTTTTAAGCTATTTGTTTTTATGTTCTTTCCAACTTAGATTATCTTGGTAGAGATTGACGTTTTCTAATTCCAAATTTGCTCAATCTGTACGGTGGAGATGAATGGTGTCAGATGATGACCCTTTTTCCTACTCTAGTCACTACAATATATAAATGTATAAAAGTACAGCAAGCACAGTTAATAATATAATATTGCTCGTTATCTAGAATAAATTTTTCTTATTTTACTTTTATTTTTTATTTGCTTTTCATCATATTATTTTATTATATTTTTAAATATATTCATGCAACTTGAAACTTAATATTTGTCAATTTTTCTTTTAATTTTTTTTCAATCAAATCTAGACACATTTCTCCTAGATATAACTCAATAAATGATTGTTCGATCCATTTCCAACTTCAAAACTATCTTGATCAATTTATATAAATTTGTCCAAAGCTACTTTTCAATTAAAAGTTAATATTTTTTATCCTATTAAGTTTGTCATTTTTTTATTATGAAAACTATATCAAGCATCCTAACCTAGACGAGTTTTGGAGAAGAAATAGTCGTTTTAGACTACCTCTAACTTAATCAATCTTCAACTATATAAATCTTCTTTTGACTTTATAACTATTAAACTAAAAATGGTGAAAGTTGTCTTTTTAGCAAATTACACTTTTTAAGTAGAATAAAACTTAAAAAAGCAACTTTAAATTCTTCCAACAACTATTCATGCTGTTTTTGATGAAAATATATTAACTGAAAATTAAACTAAAGGTATAACTTATTATCTTAATTTATCCTTTTAAAATTTGAGCAAGATTTAAACTGAAAAGGTCGCATCCAAGAAGAGATTAGTTCCGCATTATGTGAAAGCATTACGATCTTAAAACAAAAACCTAAAGATGTATATCGTTTTTAATATTTAGAACATTTTATGAGTGAACTAATTAAAGAGAGCAATTAATATCAGTGATAAAACCAGTATCATCTTCTCAAGAAAAATGAAAAAAAAAGAGTATTGCCTATCTAAAACAGAGTAGGGACGGGGCCTTACCCCTTTTAATTAATAAATTGATTTTCTAAGTTTTTTTATTTGACATGAGGCTTTTATAAACTGGATTGTAATTGGTAAGAAGAAAAGGCTGTTAACTTTATAACAGGTCAAAGCAATTATTATTTTCGAAATAGAGCATTTCGAGCCTCATAAATAATTATTTAAAATTAAAAATAGATTTACAAAAAAAAATATGTAAAAATCTTATTTTTTATATTTCAGAAATTTAATATTCATTTGTATATATCATAGATGTTAAACTTATTCAGGTTGAGTTGAGATAATTTATATAAAATGATGAGTTTAAATCTTTGTACACAAAAAATAGTAAATGTTAACATTTTATTTATACTATTAAAAGATCCAAATGGTCGACATAACAGTTTGTATAATAATTACAAAAATAATCTATTAATTATTAATTAATTCAAACAGTTATAAATGAAAATTTTCATGTGACTTAAATATTATTATTCTAACGTCTAGAAATGAAATAAACTTCACCAACTCTTGATTGTTGGAACTTTTGGAACTTCCTTTCCTTAATAGAGTTCTTTACATCTAAAAGGTTGTAAATATATTTGAATAAAAGATCTCAAAAAATATAGTATAGTTACTTACACCAAACATTAACACTTTGTTTGGAAAGTATGATTTAAGGACGAAAGAAAGCTTATATAGAATAAAAAGCACACTCCTCCAAAATTTTGTACTCACTAGGAACAACTTCAAAAAAAGAAAAGGAGACAAAGAGTTGTCGAGCACGCATCTAACAGTTTCATAGGTTTAATACTTTAATATTTTAATGTTAAGTTTCTTGGCATATTTGATAATTGTTGATTGCTTGGGATGCATGAAAATAATTTGACACATGTCAAACTGACGCTAATTTTAATAATTTATTCACCTTCAATTACAGAAAAACTATCCCCAGGATAATTTTTTCAGATAATCCGAACCTAAAAGATAAATAAAGTGGCCTAATTTTTTTTTTCAAAAGAAGAAAGAGTGGCTGATAGAGGAAACAATTAAATGCATTCCCTTTTAAATTAGTGAGCTAAATTTAACAAAAATACAAACCGTACATAAATATAAGATATTTTTTAATTCTATAATTAATACTCAAACAAATAACAATTAATGAAATTAAATACAAACACAAATACAAATTTAAGAATATATTCAAACTAAGGACGGAAGTAGGCCGAACCAAGTTAGACTTGGAGTGTTTAAGCCTGACCTGTTTAAAAATTTTGAGGCCAGAGTCTGGGCCTGTTACCTGTTAAAGGGCTTTTTTTTCTGTCACCTGATTTAAAGCCTACAAGTAGGGATAGAAGTAGGTCGAGCCGAGTTAAACTTTGAGTGTTTAAGTCTGACCTGTTTAAAAATTGTAAGGCCTGAGTCTGTGCGTGTTACCTGTTAAAGGCTTTTTTTTTTTTTTTTCTGTTAAGGCCTGACTTGTTTTAAAGTCTACAAGGCCTGTAAATCTGTTTAAAAGTCTACATTACAAAAAAAATTAATAAATAAACTTAAAGCCTATATAAATAATTAATTAAAAAAACTTGCAAACTTAAAGTCTACAGGATAAAAAGACTATTAGATAGGCCTCAAATATATATATATATATATATATATATATGTTAATATTATGTAAATAAAATATAAAATAAATAATATATAAATATAATATATTAAAATAAATATATATAATATATAAATATAAATAGGTTCCTGAATAAGTTAAATAGGCTTTTTTATAAGCCTAAGCATGACTTGTTTATCTAAAAAGGCTGCTTAACAAGCTTGAGCCTATCTATTTATTAAACGAGCCGAGACACAGCCCCTGTCGAACGGCTTTATTCACTTCCATCCCTACCTACAAGGCCTATAAGCCTGTTTAAAAGCCTACATTACAAAAAAGTCAATAAATAAACTTAAAACCTATATAAATAATTAATTAAAAAAGCTTGCAAACTTAAAGTTTACAAGATAAAAAGGTCATTAAATAGGCCTAAAACATATATATGTTAATATTATGTAAATAAAATATAAAATAAATATTATATAAATATAATATATTAAAATAAATATAAATATATAATATATAAATATAAATAGGCATCTGAATAGGTTAAATAGGTTTTTTATAAGTTTAGGTCTCACTTGTTTATTTAAAAAGGCTTTTTGACAAGCCTGAGCATGTCTATTTGTTAAACGAGCCGAACTGCTTAACTAGACTTTAAACGAGCCGAACCGTAGATCCTGTCGGACGACTTTATTCACTTCCATCCCTATTCACAACAAAGCTTTATATACAACAAAAATTTCTAATATCAATTTAATGAATTGTTTTTTAAAATAAATTTTGATTATTGAATATTGATGTAATAAATTTTTTATTTTAATTTTAATCATTTTAATTAATTCACCAAATGTATAGAATAGAAATATCGAATATATAAATATATAGAAGTACATCAAGCTCACTTAACTTAACAATATTGCTAGGAATATATATATATATATATATATATATAGAAGAAACAAATACACTTAAAAGTGCTTACATATATGAACTGCATATTCAGTACATTTAAAAGTGGAGAGAGGGAAACAGAGGGTAGGAAATAAGAATTTCCTTCAGAAAGCTGTCTTATTTAGAACATAGCAGCAGAAAGTGATTCTCACTTTAGTGACACACATATATATAATAAAGCAAACATTTATATGACAAATTCATCAACCTAAGCAAATGCAAAGCTTTCCCTGAGAATTAGAAGCACAAGTTGCACTCATGAATTTTCCCTGCAGAATTTTCTTGCATTCAGCAATGCACTGAGCAAGTGTGCAAGGGTTGAGTGGGATGGCAAATGCACTCTCCACAGCTTGTGGCTCTGAGACCAACATAATCAGCACTGTGACCATCATGTTCACAACCAACTTCTTACTGAGATTTGCTGTTGCCATGGGAAACGATTGCCTTTACCCTTTAGAATTCGGAAACTTTCTCTCTCTTACAAACTGATTTTGTTCACTTTGAGATATGCAGGAATCCATTGGTTCATCCCTATTTATAGATATGAAAATAAGCATAGCTATTAATTGCTTTAAGGATTGCGAGAGATAAACTTTTTTTAGGGAAAAAATGTTATTACTAAATTTAGATGCATTATTATGTATAGATGTGTTGTTATTCTTAAATTAAATTAAAGCTTTATTTTAATAGTTTATATTAATTTTTAACATTAATTTTTATTATGTGAATTATATCAATAAAATTTTAATTTTATTAAAAGATAATATTAAAAATACTTATATTAGTGCATTTAAATTTTATTTATATATATATATATATAAATAAAAAGAATCAAATTATTTTAAGAATAATTTTAGTTAAAACTATATTATCGAATATTATAAGAGTTATATTATCTAATTTGAATTTATTTTTTGAAATATCAATTTTTTTAAAATTTTATAAAATTTATAAAAATAATTTATATAATATAATTTACTTAATAACTTTTATTAATAAATTTATTAATTTATTAAATAATTTTTGTAAACAATTAAATTTTATCAATTCAATCGTTAAATTAATAAATTATATTATATAAATTATTCTTATAAAATTTTATAAAATTTTAAAAAATTTAATATATTAAAAAATAAATTTAAATTAATGGATGATATTCCTTTTATAATATTTGTTAATTTAAATATTTAATAAAATATTAAATATTTTTTAAAATTTTATAAAATTTTATAAAAATAATTAATATAATATAATTTATTAAAATTTAATAGTTAGATTGATAAATTTTAATTATTTATAAAAATTATTAAATAAAATAATTTTAGTTAAAGTTATTCAAATAATTTGATTTTTTCTTATATATTATATAATGTTTATTAAATATGTCTTTTTATTTTTAAAATAAAACTTTTTAAAATATTTTTATTTCTCAAATTAAAGGATTGTTTTATTATAAAACTAGTTAAAGAATCCTAAATTTTCTCAAAAATAACAATATATTACATATTTTTATTAGTTAAAAAGTCTATTCTAAATAAAATATATATAATTAATCTGGTTTATAAATACATATTTTATCTAAATATTTATAAAATACTACTGTATTGATTGTTTTTATTTTAAATTCTTTATACTTTTATTTGCGTATATTATTTGAAGAGTTTTGGTAACCAGTATTTTAATAAGTAAAAAAATATTTCTATTAAAATTACTATTAAAATTTATTAAAAATCATAAAGATGATGCATTAATATTGTTTTTTAATACAAATTTATTTTGTTTTATTTCTTAATCACCACCCTTACAATATTTGTTAAGATTTTCCATATTTAAAAAACCATTCAAACTAATATGTCTGGACTTGAGTGAATTCGATTTGATTTGATTACTAATTATTTGAACTGAGAAGTACACTTCTTTTGTATGCTTTTTAAAAATTATCTTCTCATTTGAAAAAGTGAAAGCTTAGTCTTTCATGAAAATGCTAAAATATTAGTCTGCTGATAAAATGTTAGAAAAATTTACAAAAAATTTTAAATTCAAAAATTTTATGAATATTTTTATGATAAAATTCTAAAATGTTATAAAATGTCAAAATTAACCTTTTATGCTAATATTTTTTCAGGTTACTGTTCCGCTACCTTCATAACGTTTTTGAGATGTATTAAAAATCATGGAAGAAGCGTATTTATAACGTTTTTGAAGAAAATATTTTTATTTTTTTAACCAATAACATTTTCCTAAAATCTTTTTATGGAAATATTTATAAAATATTGATTGCTTTTATTTTAAGATTAATTTTAACCAGTGTGTATCTTTAGATTACTGGTTAAAAGATTAAAAATAAAACAAAAAATTATCAATACACTTTACCATAATTTTCAATACATTCATGATATAATTACTAGTTAGTAGGACCTATCCCTTTAAAATGCTTATATGTGTTGTGTGTAATTAAAAATTCATTCCAAATAATATATTGGGATATCAATAAATTTGATTTTAATTTTAATTAGTTGACATGATTATGTTTATTACTGCCATTTTGTGTGTTTTTTTTTAAGTGTCTTCTCATTTAAAATTTGAAAAATTAATTCTCTAGATACTCATGGTGTCAAAGCGAGAATATCTCCTAACTATATATACTTTTTTATGAAAATAAGTCTTAAAATAAAATTCAAAACCAGATGCTTAAGAGGTTTGAATTCCTTTTACATCTCTATAATAATTAAAAAATATTAAGACAACCAACGAAAATTAAAATAATTTTAGTTCAAATTACCTTGCAATATAATCTAAAAAATGTGTTTTCTTTTGTCTTTACCATGAATCCTCACATGTAAAATTGTGAGATTAAACATTTAAAAAAAGGTAGATTAAGGAAAGTTCTCCTCAAAGTACGTAAGTTCTAGGATTTGAAGACTCAAAATTGTAGATGATACTCGCGTTGTGTCAAATTCAAATATAAAACAAGAAATAATTTAGTTATAAAATTCTTATGAATTTAATTATGAGCTGGCGTATAGAAACAGTCAAAATTAATTAGATTTGACTCCATTTAAAGTTTTGAATTAACAATTTTATCTTATTATTTTAGTTATTTTACTTATTCTAAGTATGCTCGATAAAGTGGAATTACTAAAAATTAAGTGAATTTAATTAATTTAATATGTTTGAAATATACCGTATGTGTTAATTCGAGCGGAGTGAAATTGAATTTTCAATTACATGCTCGTAGACCTGATTTTAAGATTTATGTGTATAAAAAGTATTGTTGAGAAAGATTATCACTTTAGTGCCTAATCGTATCCTATTAGATGAGAGGATACTCTAAGCACTAAAAGAAAATTATAATGGGTGTTTTAAATTATTTTGATAAGTTTCAAATTCGTAGCTTTATGAAGTATATGTTGATTTGAAAAGTCAAAGATCTTGACAAAATTAGTGATAGCATGTGAGAAGTGGTTATAAGTCATTGCGTAATAAATGCAAGGCTTGACTTAATTAGTGATAGCATGTGAGAAGTGGTTATAAGTCATTGCGTAATAAATGCAAGGCTTGACTTAATTAGTGATAGCATGTGAGAAGTGGTTATAAGTCATTGCGTAATAAATGCAAGGCTTGACTTAATTAGTGATAGCATGTGAGAAGTGGTTATAAGTCATTGCGTAATAAATGCAAGGCTTGACTTAATTAGTGATAGCATGTGAGAAGTTGCTATATATAGTCATAGGAAGTTATGTATCACACCATTGTGAAAGAGAGATTTTTCTAAGAGAGAAAAATTTAGGATTCTTGGGTGTAATTGGGTTGTGGGTAGTGTGAGGTTGTGAGTGTTTTTTTGTAAACACAGTGTACAATTTTCTGCTATCAAATTATCTGCAGCAGTCCGGAGACGTAGGCAGTATTGGCCGAACTCCGTTATCAATTTGTGTGTGCAAATATTCTGCATTCTATTTTCTTCTTACTTCCACAAATCTGACGCTACAGAAGAATTTGGAGAAATTTTTCTTAACAACTGGTATCAGAGCGGGTTTGAAATTCTACAATTTTTTTAAAAATTGTTAGAAACGAAACGATCCAAAGAAGAAGTCAGATTTGAGTGGGAGTGATGGCTGTAGATGAAGGAAAGGTGAAAATTGAAAAGTTCGATGGTGCGGACTTTGGTTTCTGGAAAATGCAGATCGAAGATTATCTGTACCAGAAAAATATGTATCAACCTCTCACAGGTACAAAGCCAACTGAAATGAAGGACGAGGATTGGGTTCTTCTTGACAGGCAAGCCCTTGGAGTCATCCGTCTGACGTTGTCACGTAATGTTGCTTTTAACATTGCAAAAGAAAAGACCACAGCAGATCTTATGGCGGCTCTTTCCAGAATGTATGAAAAGCCGTCAGCCGCAAATAAAGTTCACTTGATGAGGCGGTTGTTTAACTCTCGGATGACAGAAGGTGCATCAGTAGCACAACATCTCAATGAACTCAGCTTAATCACAACCCAGTTGAGTTCTGTTGGAATCGAATTTGATGATGAGGTACGAGCATTAATAATTTTGTCTTCCTTACCAGAAAGTTGGAATGCCATTGTCACGGCTGTGAGTGGCTCAACGGGAAGCCAAAAATTGAAATGTGATGATGTTCGTGATCTAGTTCTCAACGAAGAGATCCGACGGAAGGAGTCGGGTGAATCTTCATCATCTTCGATATTGCAAACAGAGTCAAGAGGAAGAAGCTCAACTAAAGGAAATGGACGTGGCAAATCAAAGGACAGGAGGTCCAAATCCAAAAATCGTCACTTTCAATCTAAGAAGAATATCGAGTGTTGGAATTGCGGGAAGTCTGGGCACTACAAAAATCAGTGCAAGAGTGCACGAAAGCATCAGGAGACCAAGGACGAGGCAAATGTTACTTCCACCCCTGAAGGAGATGATGCATTGATATGTTCTTTAGAAAGCAAGGAGGAGTCTTGGGTGTTAGATTCTGGAGCATCTTTTCATGCCACTTCACAAAGGGAATTCTTCGAGAACTATGTTCCCGGAAACCTTGGTAAAGTTTACCTTGGTAACAACCAATCATGTGAGATAGTTGGCAAAGGTGTAGTGAAGGTTAAGTTGAACGGGTCTGTATGGGAATTGAAAAATGTCAGACATATTCCCGACCTGACAAAGAACTTAATATCAATAAGCCAGTTGAGCAGTGATGGCTACACAACTGTCTTCCATGGAGACGATTGGAAGATTTCAAAGGGTGCGATGACAATTGCTCGGGGTAAAAAGAGTGGCACTCTTTACAAAACAGCAGGAGCATGTCATTTGATTGCAGTTGCAGCAAATGAAAATTCCAATCTATGGCACCAGAGGCTAGGCCATATGAGTGAGAAAGGGATGAAAATCATGCACTCAAACGGCAAGCTACCAAGTCTTCAGTCAGTAGAAATTGACATGTGTGAAGACTGTATACTTGGAAAGCAGAAACGAGTAAGCTTTCAGAAAGCTGGAAGACCCCCAAAGAAGGAGAAACTTGAGCTAGTTCACTCAGATGTTTGGGGTCCAACTACCGTCCCATCACTTGGTGGGAAACATTACTTCGTGACTTTTATTGATGATCACTCTAGGAAGGTATGGGTATACTTTCTGAAACATAAGTCCGATGTATTTGAGGCTTTCAAGATATGGAAAGCTATGGTAGAAAATGAAACAGGGTTGAAGATTAAAAAGCTCAGAACCGACAATGGTGGTGAATATGAAGACACCAAATTCAAGAAATTCTGCTATGAGCACGGGATCAGAATGGAGAGGACCGTGCCTCGTACGCCTCAACACAATGGTGTAGCTGAGCGTATGAATCGAACGTTGACTGAAAGAGCCAGAAGCTTGCGTGTGCAGTCAGGCTTACCGAAGCAGTTCTGGGCAGAAGCAGTCAACACAGCAGCTTACTTGATCAACCGAAGTCCATCGGTACCATTGGGGCACAAAATACCAAAAGAGGTATGGAGCGGAAAAGAGATAAAACTCTCACATCTTAGAGTTTTCGGCTGTATAGCATATGTGCACATCAGTGATCAAGGTAGAAATAAACTCGATCCCAAATTGAAGAAGTGCACTTTCATCGGTTATGGTGAAGATGAATTTGGCTATCGTCTTTGGGATGATGAAAACAGAAAGATGATCCGCAGCAGAGATGTAATCTTCAATGAAAGAGTGATGTATAAAGACAAGCTTAACACAAGCGCCAACAATTCAGAGCAGATTAAGCCAACATATGTAGAAGTTGAAGATATCCCAGAAAGTCCCATAGTTGCGAATCCTCGGTCAGAGAATTCAACTAAAGAAAGCAGTGAACAACAGTTTGACACATCAGAGCCTCCTACTCCAACTCCCGTGTTGAGAAGGTCTTCTCGACCTCATGTGCCCAACAGGAGATACATGAACTACATGTTGTTGACTGATGGAGGAGAGCCTGAAGATTACATAGAAGCATGTCAGACCACAGATGCAAACAAGTGGAAACTTGCTATGATAGAAGAGATGAATTCTTTGATCTCCAATCAGACATGGGAATTAGCTGAATTACCCATGGGAAAGAAGGCACTTCACAACAAATGGGTGTATCGGGTGAAGGAGGACTATGATGGCTCAAAGAGATACAAAGCCCGACTAGTTGTCAAAGGATTTCAGCAAAAGGAAGGAGTTGATTACACTGAAATCTTTGCTCCAGTTGTGAAGCTCAATACTATCAGGTCTGTCTTAAGTATTGTTGCCAGTGAAGAGCTCTATCTTGAGCAATTGGACGTGAAGACGGCGTTTCTTCATGGAGATTTAGAGGAAGAGATTTACATGCACCAACCTGAAGGATTCTCAGAAAAAGGAAAGGATAATATGGTGTGCAGATTAAAGAAGAGCTTGTACGGCCTGAAACAAGCTCCAAGACAGTGGTATAGAAAGTTTGAAAGCTTCATGCACAAGGAGGACTTCCAGAAGTGCAATGCTGACCACTGTTGTTTCTTCAAGAGATATAAGTCCTGTTATATCATATTGCTACTTTATGTCGATGATATGTTAGTAGCAGGTTCAGATATGAACGAGATTAAAAATCTCAAGATGCAGTTGTCAAAAGAATTTGACATGAAGGACTTGGGTATAGCAAAGAAGATTCTTGAAATGCAAATCACGAGAGATAAGAAAAGAGGAATTTTGCAGTTATCTCAGGCAGAGTACATCAACCGTATCTTGCAAAGATTCAATATGGACAAGGCCAAACCAGTTAGCACACCTTTGGCTAGTCATTTTCGCTTATCTAAGGATCAGTCCCCTCAGACGGAGGAAGAAAAAGACTTTATGGCTAAGATTCCATATGCTTCAGCCATAGGAAGTTTGATGTATGCAATGGTCTGTACTCGACCAGACATTGGCCATGCAGTGGGAGTTTTAAGCAGGTTTATGGCAAATCCAGGAAAAGCTCATTGGGAAGCAGTCAAATGGATTTTAAGGTATCTACGAGGCACCATAAAAAGGTGTCTGTACTTTGGCAAAGGAGAATTAAAAGTACAAGGCTATGTAGATGCAGACTTCGGAGGTGAAGTTGATCACCGAAGAAGTACCACCGGTTATATTTTTACTGTTGGCACTACAGCTGTCAGTTGGATGTCACGGATACAGAAGATCGTTACATTATCCACTACAGAGGCTGAGTATGTAGCAGTAACAGAGGCTAGTAAAGAGTTGATATGGCTTCAAGGATTGTTAACAGAGATGGGATTCATCCAAGAGAAGAGTGTTTTACACAGTGATAGTCAGAGTGCAATACATCTGGCAAAGAATTCAGCATTTCACTCTAGAACTAAGCACATTGATATACGTTATCACTTCATCAGATCTCTGCTTGAGGATGAGGTGCTGACATTGGAAAAGATTACAGGAAGCAAGAACCCAGCAGACATGCTAACAAAGGTGGTGACCATTGACAAACTGAAGTTGTGTTCAACTTCAGTCGGCCTGCTAGAATAACAGACCAAAAAAAAAGACTGCTGTAGTGATCAAAGTGTGAAGACAGATTGAAATCAGTCTTCAAGTGGGAGATTGTTGATTTGAAAAGTCAAAGATCTTGACAAAATTAGTGATAGCATGTGAGAAGTGGTTATAAGTCATTGCGTAATAAATGCAAGGCTTGACTTAATTAGTGATAGCATGTGAGAAGTGGTTATAAGTCATTGCGTAATAAATGCAAGGCTTGACTTAATTAGTGATAGCATGTGAGAAGTGGTTATAAGTCATTGCGTAATAAATGCAAGGCTTGACTTAATTAGTGATAGCATGTGAGAAGTGGTTATAAGTCATTGCGTAATAAATGCAAGGCTTGACTTAATTAGTGATAGCATGTGAGAAGTTGCTATATATAGTCATAGGAAGTTATGTATCACACCATTGTGAAAGAGAGATTTTTCTAAGAGAGAAAAATTTAGGATTCTTGGGTGTAATTGGGTTGTGGGTAGTGTGAGGTTGTGAGTGTTTTTTTGTAAACACAGTGTACAATTTTCTGCTATCAAATTATCTGCAGCAGTCCGGAGACGTAGGCAGTATTGGCCGAACTCCGTTATCAATTTGTGTGTGCAAATATTCTGCATTCTATTTTCTTCTTACTTCCACAAATCTGACGCTACAGAAGAATTTGGAGAAATTTTTCTTAACAGTATATTTCTCTAAAGATAGAAGGAAGAAGGAACCTTGAAGCATTCGCGATAAATTCATTCATCAGCTGGGAAATGATTGGGAACCTTCGGCTATATGGTGAAAAATCTTGATTAATATTTTTTAAGATAAGAAAACTGGTTTTTTTGAGGGATAAAATACACTAGTTCTTAGAGGAGCCAAGAACATAATAACAAGGGAAGATGAGTTTTTTAGATTCTAGAGCGAATGCGGTCTTCACTTTTTATGATTTTTGTGTTGATTATATATAGTCAAAAAATAGGTTAAAAAGTATGAATAAAATTGCAGGTAATATTTTGGGGGTGAATAAAATTGTAGGTTTCCTTTACAAAGATTTGAAAGTAACATGTCATCTTTTGTGGAGTTCTAGGTGGTTAAAGCGGTCAAGTGAAAGCAACAAAATAAAGAACATCAAACTAACATATTTCAAAGTTGATTTAATTTGAGAACATTCGAGGCTTTAGTTAGAACAAACTAATGAAAGGAAATCCTTTGCTCCCAGAGTGTACTAATGTAGAGAGTAAGCAAATAGATATTAAAAACGTCTTAATCCCTTGTCCTATATTAATCCATTTAGTTCTCAAGCTTTGTGATGGTTTTGAGATGTTATCCTATGAAGATGATATGGACTCACTGAACTTTATATTCTTTTATCTTTTACTAAAATTTTTAAGCAATAATTAAATTACACTCTTAACAATGGCTCCGAACATTTAAGCCCTAAACCAAGGGCACAATCCTTCCCATATTGAGGCATCCAAAGCCAACATAGCTTATTAGTAGGGGATCACATCTGAAGACTTACACTACCCATACCATATGTTTCAAAATATTCAATGATCATATAGATCTTCTCCCATATTAGATTTTACATAAATGTGTTTTATAGGCATAACAATAATTAACTTGCAAGTGAGTTCCATATAAAAGACATTTAGATATAAACCTTTTTCCCATACTACTATATATTTTATTATAAATATCCTATACTTTTGCATTTAAGATTCTAACGAAAATCTCCATCACCATTCTCATTGAAGATTATATTTTGGTTTTTGAGTATGTTATCTTCGAGACTTCTTCGTTTGATAAAAAATGTTCCGAATATGAACATTTGTTAATTGCTAATTAATTTAAAATTAAAATTTAATAACAAAATTTGAATATAAAGATCTACTTTTAAATAAAATAAATCTAACCAATACTATTTTTCAATGATTCGATCGAATACATTTATTGGTTGAAAGATATGGGATAATGAAAGGCACCCAATGTGATGTGGTGCTTATTTATACACTCTCTAATATGGAAACTTGTATCATATTGGCTTTGGTGATAGACCTATCCCACTTCAGTTTATTGTTGAGTGCTTGTATATTATTACCTGTTTCCACCTAGCTCTAGAGCAACTTTTCCCCAGCATTTTTGTATTCATAAAGCAAACCAATAGGATAACAAGCTTATAAGTTAACGTTGTACCATCATAATGCTCTTATGTTTTCCACGTGTAGTTTTTCTATTTTGGTTTCATGAACCAAACCCAGCAACCAATCTACAATCGACTAGCCTATGAAGCGGTGTCACTCCCTCATTTGTATTTGGTTCATCTCTCCATTAGCCATCATACTTAAATAAACAAACCGTGATGCTAATAATTGTAGCTACAAATGGTATGAAACCACCGACGCAGGCTTAGATATATATATGTATATATATAATAGAGTGTGAATTGAATTACGTAAGAACTGAATATGGGAAGAAACAATATAATTAATATGCCACTATAATACGTATGTATAATATGTTGATAAATATATATATATATTTATGTTGGTTTCTTTGTCAGTCATTAGGCAATGGTCTATCGACCCACTGCGCTTTAGCCACCACAAAGTGTTTTGAAAATTAAATACGTGAAAAATAAATTATCAAATCGTTTGCATGCTGTGATTTAACGGAAAATATTATTTTTCCACTGTAGTGTATCTCATCCTAGATCACTAATTTGTATTGATTATTCATGTGCAATATTGCATATGATTTGCTCTTTAATATTGATGGGCGCACATGTTAATGTAAGATATATTTTTACTCATACATTTTTCAATAAATTTTTGTTAAATATTTTTATTTCAAAATTTTCAGTTAATAATTTTTTTTATCATGTAATATATTTATAAAGTTTAGATTAGTAAAATTATTTAATACCCATTTATATATTTCAGAATTAATAAAAATAGGAATAATTTATTTTATTTTATCAGTATTAAATTTTTATAAAATTTAATGTAAATAATTTAAATAATATATAATTACAAGTTAACAATCTGACCCATGAAAATGGAATTTTATACAAAATTATTGATTATAAGAATAGATATAATTTACATTAATATAAATCAATCATTCCAGTGCAAATGTAGAACCAAGATTTCGTTAGATGGGGTAGGATTAAAAGGAAAATATAGTAAGTAAAGAGAGCTTTAACAACTTAATTTATGAAAAAAAAGTTATCAAATTTAATATATAAATATAATGTCTCTATTATTACCTAAGTTGTGTTTGTCTAAGTTTCATGTAATAAAATTCATCAATCATATATATATATATATATATATATATATATATATATATATATATATATATATATTTCCTGCAAACTTTTAGCAATTTCCTTTAGTATAACTACGTTTATTATACCCTACAAGTGAATATATGCTAATAAGAGAAATTGAGAAATTTATAATTTTATAAATATAACAGTTTTATGATTTATAAAAATAATTAATTCATATCAAATTAAATTTGGTGATTGATGATGAGCATTTATAAATTTATGATATTTATAAGACTCCTTTCTTAGATGATATTTTTTAAAAAAATGTGCCTTGTTAAAATTTTAGTAAAAAAACCAGCGAGACAAAAATCTAATGAAGAAGAATAAGTGTAACATTTTTTTACTATACTATCAAATACTGTCATATGAGAAATTTTAGAATGAAAAACTAATAGGGAGAAAGAGCTATTGTGCTGATAACATACTATGAAACAATGTTAATAAAAGAAAAAGATTAGAAAGAGATAAAGGTAAGAAAGAGAAAAAAAAACAGTTGTTGTAATATTTTATTAATATAAGAATATTTACACAACTTAATGAAAGTTAATAAGAAAAATTGAAAATTTTATAATTTTATTAAGATTTATAACATTTTTTCAAGACCATACCTTTTATAAAAAAATTAAAATCATATCAAATTAAATTTTCGATGATGAATGATTGAAATCCATAAAATCATGATATTTACAACACTAACTTTTAATATTACTTGTTTAATAATTAATATATATAAAATATATAAACCCTTCACATCTGTTCTACATGCAAATTTAGTAAAGGGGACGACACCCCCAAATCCTCCTTCTTTCATGCCCTATTTTTATGTGTGTGTATTTACTGGGTTTAACTTTTTTAAAATAAAAGTTTTATAAAATATGAAAAGTAAAACTGATCTATTGTTAATTTAAAATAAAATATTTTATAAACTTAAATTATTTTAAATCAACCATTATAGATTTTCATTTTTTTATTTTATCAATTTAAAATACTATAACAAATTATGAAAAAAAATTAATTAGACCTAAAAATTCAAGAGGTTATTCTTTTGAATTACTGGATAATACGAAATCAATAGACAGAACATTTATATCCTGATAATAATGTACATTTATATATATTTTAAATTTAATGGCTATAATTTTTTTAAATTTTTTAAAAAATCAGATAATAATTAAAAAAAATAGAGATCTACATAAACGCACTGTATTATGTTCCCGAATAGATGTTAGTAAGTGGATGTGTTTTTTTAATATGTTAATCTTTAAGTAGAAGCATATTCAGTTTGTAGACAAATAA
Source organism: Canavalia gladiata (assembly GCA_037954105.1). Taxonomy (NCBI): domain Eukaryota; kingdom Viridiplantae; phylum Streptophyta; class Magnoliopsida; order Fabales; family Fabaceae; genus Canavalia; species Canavalia gladiata. The sequence goes on along the minus strand of CM075659.1, from coordinate 52,787,280 downwards.
AAAAGCACATTCACTTCCAACTTCCAATTATATTTTGTCGTCATTGGGGAAATCAGCCAATCAAATACATTATCGGACGGCCTTCCATGGAATATCTTTTTAGGCATATTGGAGAAGTTAGTAGGACCATATATATATATATATATATATTATTTATGTTAGTGTTAGTTTATTTTTAAGACTTTATACATAAAATAGAGAAAGTAAAATTTTTTTTTTATTAATTTTAATATAAAATTTAAAAGAATAGAAAATATAAATAAGATCATATTTTTAGAATTAAAAACAAAATATTTTTATGCATAAATTTCTATAAATAAAAAATAAAATATTATTTATAATTAAAAATAGAAATAAAAATATTTTCTTAAATCAAACAACCCTTAAGTCATATTTAAATACTCTTATATATTGGTATGACTTAAATTTTAAATTTAGGTTAGTTCAGTTTAATTCGAAAATTTGATTAATCTATGTGGGTCGAATCCATAATGTGTTGGCTTAATCTGCTGGTCCATTTTTTATTTTTAATATTTTTCAATTTATTTATTTAGACCAAATTTTTTATTATATTAGATCCTCATGTTAAAAAATAATAAATCATAGGAGTTCAATAATAGTAGAATGTGATAATAAAATAATCATTTTTATGCTAACAAATTAATAATTCATATCTGTATGTTAATATATATATATGATTGTGAAGTCATTTTTTTAAGAGGAAAATTAAAAAAAAAAGGGTCAATGAGTCGGGCTGTTTGACCCAAAACCTGTAATGAGTAAGATTGGACTAACAAAGTTTTTATTTTACAATTAATTAGCCCAATTTAACCTAGAATTTCAATAGCCCACAACATATTAATTAATTCAAATCAAAGCCTGTACTTTCTTGACAAAAAAAAAACCCCTACAAGACTTTAAGTTGATACATAATGTTTGATATAGTTATGCAACTTATAAGTAATAGTATGTCCATAAAACAAGTCCTCTCAGTGTTTTGGACTTCTCCTTGTTGCCCACAGAATGATATCATAGCCCATTGTTGACAATAACTGGAGAAATAGTTAGCTGGTATCTTAGTCTAGTCATCAGTGGTAACATGTGTACAAATGTGGCTTTGTGTTCGGCAAGTTTAAAAAATTTGTTTCACTATAATTTAATTATTTGATAAAAAACTTATTTTATATAACATTTAAATTTATAAATTTTTAATCTATTGTTTTTTTTATCCTCGCTATTTATATCTGGAAACGCTTTCTCTTACTCTCATCAAATATTAATTTTTATAACATAAATAAATTCATTTATATCATCTCTTCTACTAAATAAAAAATGATTAAAAAAGAGAATAAAAATATAATTCTAATGTTTTAAGGTAACAAAATATTTGAAATAGATTAAAATATAAAAATACATAATCACAAAATTTTAAGTTATGAATAAAAAATTAAATATATTATTTTATGTTACTTTTATTTAATTTAACAAATATTTTATCAATTTTAATTTCTAATTTAAAATTAAAATTTCAATTTCAATTGATTTTTTTACATTTAACTAACTTATTTATTAATTTTATCAAATATACTTTCAATGAAGCTAGAATCATTAGAAAAAAAGGAATCATTGAAGGAAGATAAAAAAAAATTATCACATAATCATATAATAATATATATATATATCTGTTCACATTTAAATATAACTTGTTGAATCTATTTTTTTTTTTAAATTATTAGTCATTAAATAAAAGATATAAATAAACAATACCTTATACTTAAAAAAAATATCAGGATTTATGACAATACCAGTAGATGGCCCCAGCTATACAGTGACATGGTAATATGCTTGTGAAGAAATTGCTAAATGAGTGATGAAAACCGAAAAGGGGTAACAGACATGATTTGACCTTTGAATTGAATTAGAGACACATGTTTGGTAAGGGTAGCTTACTTGTTCGGGCGATGATTCCTAACACCATGTGGTTCAGTTTGGTGAAGGATGGAAGCTCTTTCTAAATATGATTTTGTTTTGGTGTTTTTGTGAAAACATTGTTAATAATGATTCAATGCTCCGGAAAGGTTTTTACACAATGGACTTTGAAGAAGAGATTGTTAGAAAATCAAATGTGAAATGTAAATGCAGCAGTTCCACATTAAATGTGAATGGGCAAAGTTGACCATGTAAAATAAAAGGATTCATGAATCTGATGTAAATGTGAAAAATTAGGCCCACATAAAATACAAGGATTTATGAATCTAATGTCTTAGGTTGTATTTGGATACTTTAAGACTGCAAGAAAAACTTTGAATCTTATTATGCAGTATCTTATACAGTAATTAACATATTAATAAATTTTTATTATAAATTCATTAAAAATTATAACAAAAATGGATCAATAATATTTTTAACATAAACATTCTATGTTTAATTTGTTAATGAATATATTCTTAAAATATTAGTTAACATTTATAAAAAAAAACTTCTTTAAAATACTTAAATTATAACATCACAAATTGTTATGTGTCGATAAAATATTAAAGAAATTGAAAACCCTCAAAAATTGATCGACTTTTTTTTTTATATAAACTAGATACAAATAAAATTAAAATATTATATTTTGATATACTAATAATTTAATGTAATTAATATCCAATTCCAATATAATAAAATTTGATATTTTTTATTCTTCTTATCCTTCAATAAAAAATTAATATTCAATTAATAATTTATAAGAAATTTAAGTGAATTAAATCTCAACTCAAATATAATAAAATTTGATAATTCTTAAATTTAGTAAATTTGCATGTAGATATGATAATAGAATAAGTAAGAAAGGAAATTTTCTTTTATCATTATTTTTTCTACGAAAGAATCTAGCTAGACAGGTTTGGATGTAAATTAAAACAAAAAACAACTAAACCCTAAATTCAGGATGAGGTTCATATAAACTCGCAGGATAATAAAAGAGTTATGAAAAAAATAAAGAAAAAGATTAACTTGAATTTTTCTTATTTTAATTTTTTTTTAAAATTTCATATTAAATTTTTAAAAAATTAATTTTGTTGTGAAACATGCCTTATAAATTCTCTGCAGAATTACAAACCCTTGATCAAATTGCATAGAAAACAGTTTTAAAATATCTTTGCAAAATAAATACAAATTTTAGAAACTTTGTTAACTTACCCCCAATAAAAAAATTAATATTCAATTCGTAATTTTATAAGAAGTTTAATGAGTTAAATCTTAACTTAAACCCAATAAAATTTGATATTTCCTAAAATTAATAGATTTACATCTAGATATGATAACGGATTAGTTAGGAATAAATTTTACTTTTGTCATTTTTTTCTCACAAAAATTGAGACAAATTTAAATACGAATTTAAAGAAAATAAAAATAAAAAACTAAATCCTAACTCCAAAATTATTAGATTCCATCGAACTTGGAAAAAATCAATACCCTATGAAAAGAGTTATGAGAAGCAAGAAGAAAGATTAACTTAAACTTTACTTATTTTAAATTTCTTTTTAAAAATATCGTATTAAATTTCTTAAAAACAAGTTTGCTATGCAAATATATCCTTAAATATTCTCTACACAACATACAGACCCATGATCAACTAGTATAAAAAAAACACTTCCAAAAATATCTTTGAAAAGAAATACAAATTTTAAAAACTTTATTAACAGAGTAAAGATGACAAACACATAGAAATTATTTTAGTCCATTAATTTATTCAAAAATAATTTTTTATCTATTAAAAATCTTATCATAAAATAAATATTTAAATATGTCAAGCGTCTAAAATACCATAGCAAATCTTAAAAATAAGGTATATCAAATACATGTCCTATTGATCAAAGTTACACAAAAATCAGGCCAAACGTCAAATCTTAAGAAGCCTACACCAAGCTAACCTACTCCTCTTAATCACTAAGAATCGACACCCCACCACACACACGCACACACATATCAGCGCCATACACGTGCGTGGATAATAGAAACCTGAGAATGGAATTCTGTTTTACTTGTGTTAGGCTACATACAGCAGATGCGTGAAAGGTAACTTAAGAAAGAAATTACTTTACATACACGAGATTAGACATATACATACATACATACATAAAACATAAATTATAAAAAGTTGAAGCTGATTAAGAACTCAATAACCCATCCAGTATCCACCACTCAGCACCGTCTTTGCAAACTCAATACGCCTCTTGATCCCCCTGTTCCCGCACCGTCATGGAAAAATCACAACCATAAATTTACATTACAATTTGATCAATTTGAACCATATCTTATTAATTCGTTTCAATTTCATCAAATAAAAAATAACTCACTTTCTTGGGTGTGATGAAATCGACGAACTTCTTCTTGGGCTTGCCCCCATTAGGAGACTTTTTGCTTTGTTGCTGGTTCTGGTGAACCTCATGATGATGCTCCCTCTCCGTTACATATTTCCTTATGTGCTCTCTTACAAACCTTTCATACAAGTATGCTGCCCCTTTGAATTGCGGAAACACCAGCCATGCCACCATCAATAGCTTCACATCGTACCAAATTGGTATCCTGCATATTTCAATTTTATTTTTTTCAACTTTTAAATCTTAATTAATACAATTACAACTTATTATTTTCTTAAAAATTGATCAATTTCTTCGGAACACAAAAATTAAATTAAGTCATTAGCAGATATATATCTCATCTACGGTTCAATCATATAAATTAAGTTTATAAACTCACCACTCTAGAATGGGTTGAAGAACCATTTCCGCAAGGGTGAGGAAAGAATAGATGATCCAATAAGCTAGCCATTGTTCGTCATCTACCTTGGATGGGCTCTCTATCGCTACCACCGATGCATACCTATAATAGTAATATATAATTATATAATAAAAATTACTTCTATATTCATTTACTTAGGTTTATGTCTTTCTCCAACTAGGCTTCAGAATAAGGGAAAAAATATTAATAAAATGTTGAGTTGTGAAGGAAGTGAATTAGTATCGATACTTACAAAGGATACAGTAAAGTCACAACCGGCCTGCCCAAAAAATAAAAAAAGAAATAAAAAAATTATACATAGAATTTATGAATTAGTAGTTAAAGCTATATAGAGATACATAGACGAATGAATAAGAATTATAGGAATCAAGAGTGAGAGAAATATAATACAGTAAATATGGAACATAGAAGAGTTTACCCAGCAATGGTATGAAGCTGGATGATCAAGGTCCACAACTTCCCCATATATACGTCTCTATTATATTTATATTTATATATGTTACTCTGTTTCTGTTCCCTTGTGCTGAACGACAAGAAAATTATTAAGATGAAAGAAAACCGTTTAGAAAAGAAGATTAAGCAATAGAAAGAGAAGCGGATTGAAAAGGAGCTACGAAAGAAAGCTAGGATTGAAGGGTGGCTTATAAAATGTTTACAGTGTAATGGATGAGAAGAGCGAGATAGAGAACGAGGGGACAGTGGTGCCACGTGGCAAGAGAAGAGCGAGTATCGGATTCTGCCTTAAACGTGTCATGTTAAATCTAGCACCGTCCACATGAAATTTCGATAATTTCATCTAATCTTAATTTGTTTATTTAATTATTAACTGGTCATTTTTACGAAGGTTCCTTGCCCAAAGCACAAGCCACGTGTGCGCACATTTTAACGCATGCGGGTCGGTAACACGTGTCCATCGCAGGTGTTTCTTGAATCTGATGTGATGGCTGATACATCAACTTGAACTTTTCTCTTTTTAAAATTTTATTTTTATATAATCATTAATGTTAATTTAAATATTTTAAAAATAAATATGATTAAACCTACACTCAAACATCACTAGTAATATGAAAAATTTCTTGTTCTTATAGGGCGGTGGTGTTGTGGATTGACACTATGGAGAAACCACATAAGAAGGGACTTACACTTGCCATGCGTTTAGCATTGAATATTGATCTCATAAAGCTGATGAATACTACTAATAATTGCGATCGAGATTGAAAGTGACCAACAGCGGTAGAATTAAGGGAATTAATTTTAATTATATATCTTTTAAAATATAATTTTGTTTTAGAAAATATGAAAATTCCTAAATTAGAGCATCTTTAACACCTTTTCGTAGAAGGTTGCACATATTAATTCTTATTCGAGCGTCCACAGATTACTTTTTTTTTTGCTTGCAGAAACAATTTAAAGAAATAAGTTTTTATAGTTTTATTAAACTCTTACTGTTGAGAGAAAATTAACTTAATATATTTAATAAATAATTTTACATAATTTGAAGCCTAAGATAAACGGCACCATAAATCACCGAGGAGTGACCTAATCTTGTTTTTTTGGTCAAAGGGAGTGACCTGGCTTACTTGTATTTGTAATGACAAAAACTATGCCGAAAGAGGGTCACTGTTAGCAAAGTGGGAAATAGTCCAAGGAAACTTCACCAAATCTGCAGGTAACATTGCTAAGTATCAATCAACCAACCCAACCGACCAAGAAATATAGAATATTTAATTTATCCACCACCTATTTATTCCTCTCTTTTTTTGGGTTAAATTTAACCACAAATTTTGAACAAACTGATTTATTCAAATCGGTCTCAAACCTTTTTTTTTTCATGTCCAGTTTATCTGATCCGTGAAAACTATATAGGTTACTGTTATGTGGACCAAAATTTAATGTACTTTAGTCCTACTCTAATTTAGGTATCCTACTTCCAATCCTTTCCTCTTGAATAAAAAAGAAAAGAAAAGAAAACTTTCTATTTAGGAGATCATATTTAGTAATTTTTAAAATTTTTTAACTTAAAATATTATATTTTTATATTTAATATGTGATTGGAGGACCTGCTTTTGTAGTTGTCCCATCTATTAGAGTTGCTGGAATCTTGCATATCCGTATATGAATATGCTTTATCGAAGGAAATGAATAGGAGGAGCTATAGAATGGCTCAAAAGGAAAGAGGTAAATTGCATGTTGTGGAATCGTTTTCTATATATCCATAAACTTTGATGATGTTTGGATCCTGGAAATGGTGGTTAAGGAGAATAATGTACAATGTGCACTTATTATGTGTTTGGCTGAGAAAGAATGAATTGGAATTTTGCTTCAGTTTTGAGATCATAGTTGGGAAGTTTTTTAGCCTTTTATAAATAAAAAGTTTGCACTGTGCCATGATTTTTTAAATATAAAATAGAAAGTTAATTATTTTATAAAATTAAATTATTCAAGAATATTTATTTTTAAATGTGTATATAGGAATTTTTAAATTTTTTTTAACCTGTTTGTAAAATAATTATTTCAATAATATAATATTTTATAATTATTTATAAAATATACAAAAAAATATTTGTTAAAAAAGGATATTTTAAAAAATATTCATACCTTCTCAAATTATATCAAATATAAAAATCAATCTTCACCATTAATGATTTCTTTCCATTTAATCCGAGCAGTTCATTATTACACTTAATTGAATCAACAAATTATCCTTTTTATATATAGTAAAAATTATTATTATAGTAATAAATCTATGAATAAAAATTAGGAAAACCATAAATAATCACAAAATTGAATGACCATTTAAAAAAATCCCATATATGTACACACATGACTAGGCACACAATATCTCCTTTTGTTTTTGGTTAAGACGCACCCAATTTAGTCTAACACACATAATCATCCAGGTAGGTGGGTTTCCTCTTGTTACGATTGGGCTTCACAAAGCTCTTCTGCAGCCCAACAATATTATTCGATTGGGCTTTCTCATGTTCAGCTCAGACCGGAGACTTTTCTTTTCACATCATCCTTTTTTACTAAAACAAACATCATCTTTTTTTTTTTTCTTTCTAAATTTTATTTTATTTTTCTGTAAACGTGTAATATATATTTATAAAAATTAATTTCCAGAAATATAAAAGATAAACTTATAAAAATTAATTTATAGAAGTACATAAAATATACTTCCAAATATTAGTTTCCGAAAATATGCTTTATGCCCTGCAAATAATGTTTCCAAAAACTGATCTGAAATTATATTTTATAAAGATTTTGAAAAAAAAATACAGAAGTATGTTTATAAAAGCTAATTTTTGGAGCTGTATTTATAAATTTATAAGATAATATTTTTGGAAATCAAAATCTATAAAAAAAGTTGTGTTCAATAAAAAAGATGGTATGAATAGTAATTTTCTAAACTAGTTGCCACCTGTATCAATTAAGAATGTTCAAGAATTGATTTAAACCGTTTCAAACTTTAAATCCATAAAAAAATTAGAATAAACTGTTTACTAAAAGATTTTAAATTAAAAAGATCATATATTTATACGGTTTGATTCAAATTTCAGATTTATATTTAAAACTAAATCGGTCCAAATCAAATAAAAAATATACTAAATTTGTATTATTTTTTTTAATTTTATCCTTATATAAACATCAACTTCAAATTTGTATTAAATATATTTGTAATTTTAAAATATATTTTTTAATTTTTATGTATTTTAAAATTTATATATTAATTTGAAATTCTATTTATACTTTAGTTATTGAAAAATTATCTATTTATTAGCTAAAAATAAAATATTATACCTTAAAAAATAATTCAATCCAACCATAGAAAGTTAAATCGGATTAACACAATTATAATATTACGTTAAAATCGATCAAAATTAAATTATAAATTTTTATTTTAAAATAATTCAAATTGCAAACACATGCCTTAAGGTCAAATTGATTCTTGAGAGTGTCCCAGTCTTCCCAAGTGGATCCAAGGAACAAGCCCGTATACCTAGAAGGGTGATGATAGAATGATCGGTCCAAAAAATCTTTCTGATTTTTTTATTAAAAGAATAGTATTATGCGGACCAAAATAAATAACATTTTAAAATTCAAAATGATTTATTTTGTTACATCAAAATTATTAAAAATTCTTTTTTTTTTCTTTTAAAATTAATTGCCACCGAGATAGTCATGGTTCATGACGTATCACATCTAGTAAATTGGCATGTGAAACGTTTTCTCATTAAGTTATTAATCTCTCCCGCCAAAAAATATAAAAGAATTTCGATATAATCTATACAAAAATTTTGGAAATATGTCCCTTTAAAATAATTGATGTATTAATTATCATGTTAGGTATTAGAATATTTTATTCTACTTTTTTTTTACCTCATAGCATATTTCCATCTCTTTTTTAAAACTTTTCCAATAATAAAATTTACGTAAATTGTGTAATAATTAAGTAAATGATCGTATTTTATTTTGGATAAAGATTAAATAATATTATATTAAATTTAATAAAATAAATTTTTATCTAATAAATTTTTTATTAATCTAAATATTAAATTTAAAATTTTTATATAATAAATTTATAATAGATTAAATTTACAAAATACAAATAAATTAAGCCCAATCAAATCATAAACTTCTTTGATAGGACCTGACTTCCATTTAAACACACATCTATTGGTATCGCCGAAAGAAAAGCAATAATCACAGAAAGCCCATAATAGCACCGCCAATACTCTAATTTCGGCTCTGACAGTGGCAAAAAATAAAGCAATAGAGGTGGCGCCTTTGAATCCAAAATCTGCTATCCTGATTGGATACTGATAACGATGGTACCAATTGGTTGAAATAATTTGATCCAAATGCAACTGAAATATAAGCAATATTCATTTGGGTTCGAAATTTTGATGGGCATAACATAGTCAATCAATATCACATGCATCGGTATATTGATGTTCCTGATATTGGTCATATGGGTAGCAAAGGTAGCCAGTTAAGTTTTCTGTTCATGTGATATCTTAGACTCAAATAGAGACAAGTAGATAACTTGTTACATAGAAATCAATGAGATGCACCGGAGTTGTGTTAAAACTAAATCCTGTGTTATTGACTCAACATTCGTTAACATTAGATTTAAAATTTAAAATTTATATTAATTTAATAATTTTTATAAAATATAATATTCATCAATACAATTATTAGATCATATTATAATATATTTATAATTATGTATATTAAATTTTAAATAATTTATATTTTTATAAATACATTTTTTTAACTATTAATATATATATTAAAATAAAATTTTACAATAAAACATCTATTAACTTTTTTTATAAAATTTTTTAAACATAATTTATTTAATAAATTTTTTTAAATTAATGGTTGAATTGATAAATATTATATTTCATAAAAAATTATTAAATTAATATAAATATTAAAATTTAATACTTAATATCAATAAATTATAACCTATAATAGATTGAGTTGAATGATTAAAATTCTAAACTATATTTAATTTAATCCAACACAATCCAACCCAAAAATATATTAATATATTATAAATTATCCTAACCTAAATATCAGTCCAAATTGATAACTTGTTATTTTTATGAATCCTCTGTCTTCATGTACCATGAAATATTATTAGATTTGTCATTTACTCTAATGTTTGAGAGTTTATATCTTGTTGTAAAGAATTTCTAGGTGAAGTTACTACCAATACTATTACAATTAAAATTATAAAATTTTAACGAGTACAAAAGTTATACTTTATTACACATTTAATTTTTTTCTTTTTATATCAAATTAATCTCATGACTACAATAACATGGACATCATATCCTATGCTGTTAAAAAAAGTGTTCACACAATTTTTAAAGAAACATGATTGAATGATTAAATAATACGTTAAATAGTAAAACAGAAGGACGTGAAGGAAATCAGGTGTTATTATATAAATGGTCTCAATTTTTTTTTAATATTTTAATAATTTTTTAAAATTATACATTCACAATAGTTGATTAAAATGAGTAAAGAATGAACTTATCAATATTAAATATGCAATTAACAAGTGTTTAATATTATATCAATTTAATACAATAATTTTATTTTTTTTTATTTTTCTTAAAACTCTTTTACCTGCTCGATCCTTTGAAATGATGCATAACTTCTTATGTTTTAACTCATAATATTTTAAAATATCTATTTGATCATTAAGTTATTAATTAATTATTAATTTTTACTAGCTTGATGTGGAAGAAAATATAAATATTATTTTCCTACACACAAAATATGATATTTTAAAAGTTATTTTATCTTTTACTTTCAAACTATTTTAATTGTTTAGAGTTTTTTAATAATTTTTTATATGTTATTAAGTATTAAAAAAGAAAATATAAATATGATATTTTAAAAAGTTATTTTATCTTTTACTTTCAAACTATTTTAATTGTTTAGAGTTTTTTAATAATTTTTTATATGTTATTAAGTATTAAAAAAGAAAATATAAATATGGTAGTGGATGTTTTTTTTAGAAAATATTTTTTTAAAAATAATTATTTAAATTTGAACATATTAAAAAAATGTATATGTATGATAATAAATTCTCACTATATAGTTCTTGTTATAAAATGGATGAAAAATAATTACATACATATAATTATTTGTTTTAAAAAAAATAGATTGTATATTTTAATTTTTTTTTAAATATTTTTTTATTACACAAGCTTATGAAGGGGATTTGATAGAAAATTTTAAAATTTAAAAAATCTTAAATATATTGCATGAGCATTTTTATTAGTCTTGTATAAAGCATGATATAAAAAAAATTATGAAAAATACATCATACACAAAAAGAATAAAATTTAAAGTAATGTCTCTTGGACTTTGTACTTTGTTGCCTATTTTTAATTATTCTTAGATAAACTTATCTACGTATTTTATCTTAAGAATATCATATATTAAAAATAAAAATAACTTATGTTTTGTGATAGTTGATAAATTTTTAAAAATAACATGTTTTATATCTTATAAGAAGCTCAGTGATACTTATCGTGTAATAGTTAATTTGTTTCTGAAGAAGATAGTAAAATTTTATGGAATGTCAAGGAATATTATTTAAAATCATGATACCAAGTTTCTTATTTATTTTTGAAGGATTTTATGAAATAAAATTGGTACAAATATTTTTTCTTTACTACTTGTCATTGTGAAAAATGAGATAATCAACAGAATCCTCTCTACTTTTCTTAAAGTTTCATTAAGAGGAATATTTAATTTTGGAAAGATTGTTTATTACATATTAAATTTTTTTACAACAAAATGATACATGGTTCTACACAATATATTTTTTATAAAATTATTTATAGATTTAATCATTTATCTTCTTTTGATTTGTTATCTTTATCTAACATTTCTTTTTTTGAGCATAACGATAGGAAATATAAACTCGAATATATGAGAAAAATCTATGAACAAGTTAAAACTTAAATTGAAAAGAAAATGGAGTATTATGCCCAACATGCAAACAAAGGTCGAAAAAAAGTTGTGTTTAAGCCTAGAGATTAAATTTGGATTTAGCTAAAATAGGAATGATTTTTCTCGCAAATAAAATCAAAACTCCAAAAAAAAAAATGAAACATTTCAAGTGTTAGAAAAAATCAATTATAATATTCAAAGGGTTGACTTATTTGATGAGCATGAGATAAATATAATTTTTAATGTTTATGATTGGTATCCTTTTCGTGTAGGTGATGAAGATCTATATTTGAAGATAAATCTTAAAAAAGGAGAAGATGATAAGAATAAAGAAGAAAATAATAATAAAAAAAAGAAAATAAAGAGAAGGGTCTCCTACAAAGATTTAGAGATTTTATAATAATATCAAAAGTAAAGAAAATCAAATAAATCTTAAATCAATTAGTCATAATTATGTTTAAAGAAATATAAATCATAGAAAAAAAAATAAAAAAATAAAAGATTGGTCCATTATATTCTTAATAAAAATTTAGAAGAGTAGAACAAATTTTAATTTATTTTAATTTAACTTTTATTTTATTATAATTTAAACTAAAATTTTATGTTTAATTTAATAATTAATAATTTATATTTAATTTATTATATTAGTGGATCAATTAATTTAATTAATAACTTAAGTTTATTTTATTATATTAGTGAATTTGATTGTAATGGTTATCAAATATTTTAAAAATTTATTTAATTTTTTTGTTGTTAATGAACTGAATTATTAGAATAACTATTAAACATTTTATAATTTTAATTTGATTATAAATATTTAGATAAAATTTTGTGTGATGATAGTTTGAAAGAAATCATAACCTATATATTGTCAAATTTCTTCATATTATTTTAGATGATATTATTATTATTATTTTTCTATTTTTTTATTTTTATATTATTTTTACTTGTTTATATTTTTAGTCATAAGTTTTGTTTATCAAAGAGGGAAAATCTACCACTTCTCACTAATTTCATTGCTGCAAAGTATTGTGATTTTCCAGGTATTAGTATCTTTTGGGCACCCGTTAACCATTTAATTTTTTACCTTGAACAAATTGTGTTTTTGTTTCTAGTTTATTGTTGTATACGGAGAAATGTTATTTACGAAGCAGTAGCCAAAACATGTGGCACACAACATTATTAATGCGGTTTCTCCAAATTGATAAATATTTAACGAAGGAAAAACAAAAAATCAAACGTGATTAACGACAGCAATGAAATGCTTTCGTGTACGTTATTCAACATTTATTCTTCATCTTTTGATAATCAATTTGAGACACCCTTCATCCCTTAACAGAATGTATAAATTAGAGGTATATATGGCTACAACCAATTAAGCAAACATCAATTTTACTATATTGTGTCTTCAACTCTCTTTGATTCAGTTCTTAATTATCTGGCTATGACATCAACGAGGTTACAATTCGGAGGAAATTTCTGCAATGCCAAAAAGACGAAAATTGTGGACAAGGCAGGGGAGTTTTCGAAGCTGAGCTTCAATTCTTCGTGCAACACTGTAACATGGAACAATAAAAGAAGATTTTCATTAATGGTGAGTGCAAATTTTGATTGGAGCCCTCAGGGAGTGGACACAATCAATGTGCCATTGGCACCTCTTACACAAGGCAAGTTGGAAAATGAAAGCACAGCACATACATCACTTGTTACCTTCTTGCGTGGATGCTTTGTGGAGGAGAGGTTAGTTTATAGACAGATTTTCGTTGTGAGGTCTTACCATATTGGACCTGATAAAACTCTCACCATTGAGACACTCATGAATTTTCTCCAGGTTAGTTTGAATCCCTTAATATATCATATTCATATATAAGTTTCTATCCATGTACAAAATATAATACAATCTCCCCCTAAAACCTTTATTTTAAAAAAAGTTCGAAACATATTTATACATAAGCACAAATCTCACCAACTGTTGTTCATATAATTTATATTGATCATAATATCATTGCTAAGCTTGTATTTAGATGGAATATAATATTTTAAATGACTTATAAATATAGTATGACCTACATATAAAATTTTTCAGGAAATTGCTCTAAATCAAGTCTCTAGTTGTGGAGTAAGTGGGAGCGATTTTGGAACTACTCGAGAAATGGACCTTCGCAAACTGATTTGGGTTGCTACTCGTATGCAGATTCAAGTACACAGATATAGCAAATGGTAAATAACCAAATAAATGTTATGCTTTTGACTCTCCTTGCGTGCCTTATTCTACAGCAATTGTACAAATTACTTATAACAATTTACATTTTAAAAGAATTAATTGATTAAATACAAAAAATAAATAAAATCAGGGGAGATGAAATTGAGGTTGATACCTGGTTTGATGCTGTGGGAAAGAATGGAATGCGAAGAGATTGGATAATCAGGGATCATTATACCAAAGAGGTCATAGCAAGAGCAACAAGGTGCAATATTTAGTCCTTTTCATAATTATTGACTCTTACATAATGTTTTAGGCTATTTATATGTTTGAGAATTGCTTCATTCAGCACATGGGCAATGATGAATAGAGAAACAAGAAGGTTATCGAAGATACCTGAAGAAGTTAGACAAGAGATTGTTCCTCTCCTCTATGATAGGCTTGCCATTACCAGTGAAGAAATAGATTCTAAGAAGATACACATGCTCACTGATGACACTGCTGAGAGAGTTCGATCCGGGATAGTTGTAAGTTTAATACACAAATTTACAAGTTCAATAATGATCACTTTTTGCTTCATTTACACTTCATTTCACCCCTTCTTTCTCAAAAGCTATAAAATTTAGCACATTTTTTATTCAACTTAGAGAAATAATAGTCTGTTTCTAAAAAGTTCTCTCAAACAAATGGTTATTTCTCCAAAATAAGCTAAATCAAACACACAGTCCCTTGGATTATCATTTATATCATTGTATTGATTTTTTTAAACTGCATGAATCCAGCCACGGTGGAATGATATAGATGTTAACCAACATGTCAACAATGTGAAATACATCGGGTGGATCTTAGAGGTACTCATCAGTTATCATATTAGACAACAGAAATTGTAAACTATGACAATGATAGTTAGATTTTTTTATTTTATTTTGTCAGCATACTATTTGTGTTTAATCTCTTAAAGTTACCCTTAAAAAAACTGCAAATTGTTATGGAATTTGGTGATTATTAAGTTTCTCAATAAGAAAAAGTAATGATTTGACTTGCTGATTTGCTTGGTGCAGAGTGTGGCAAAAGAAGTATTAGGTGCTTATAATATGGCAAACATGACTTTGGAGTTTCGGCGTGAATGTACACAATCAGATGTGTTAGAATCCATGAGTAGTCCATCATCCAATGTGATTGATGGTTCTAATAATAACTCGGTCAACAGAAAATTTGACCTGCAATATACACACCTACTTCGTCTTGAAGACCATAAAGCAGAGTTGGTCCGCGCCAGAACAGAATGGCGTCTTAAGCAAAAGCACAAGTGATACTATAATAGTGATTTCAATATTGTAGTCATGATTCTCCCCGTCATGGTTTTGCAAATGAATGAAAAATATAATCTTCGCATAAAAACACAGCTTTATTTATATATATACACGTGTAGAAGATCAAGTTCTTTATTAATTTTGCTTAGAATTATTTTGTTTAATAATTTTTATATATAATTATATTTTATCAATTCAATTGTTGAATGAATAAATTATATTATATAAATTATTTTTATAAATTTTAAAAATATTTAATATTTTATTAAATAAATTTAAATTAACAAATAATATAAAAGATATATTATCTGTTAATTTTAATTATTTTTAAAGTATCAAATATTTTTTAAATTTTATAAAAATTTGTAAGAATGATTTATATAATATAATTTATTCCTTCAATAGTTAGATTGATAAAATATAATTATATATAAAAATTACTAAACAAAGTAACTTTAAATAAAATTATTCTTAAAATAATTTGATCACTCCTTTTATATATATATATATAATATAGATCCTATATATCGCTACTTTTTTAGTTAGTTTTGTTCATTCTTCTAATTTTTTTTTTTTCTGGATTCTTTATTTTAGCTTTCAATAATTTTACCATTTATATTAAGCAAATTTATTGCGCAATTATCGATTATCAAAAAATAATTTAAAAAAGAATTAATATTGATTTGAATATATATATATATATATATATATTTATTTATTGATATGTTAAATTTTAGTATTTAGATTAATTTAATAATTTTATATAAAATGTAAAATTTATTAATCCAATTGTTAAATTATGTTATGATATCTTTATGATTTAGTATATCAAATTTTAAAAAATTTAAAAATGTATAAATATATTATTCAATTTTTAATATTTATATATTTAAATAATACATAAACTGTTAAAATAAAATTATAAGATAAAATATCTATCAATTTTTATTTTGTATGAAATTTTATATACATAATCTACTTATAATAAATTTTAAATCAACAGTTTAATTGATAAATTTTATATTTTATATAAAATTATTAAATTAATATAAATATTAAAATTTAACACATGTAATTAACATATCTAACTCATATATATATATATTATTAGATGTAATAAATTAATTATTTTAAATTAATATTATTCGTTATAAAACAACTAATTTAAAAACCTAATATTTTCCTATCAAATTCCTCTTATGTGATAAATATATAAAAATAATGATGACACATTGACACAATAATATATAATTTAAATTTTCACACACACCCGTTAGCTTTTCACATGTGAAATTAGAGGTGTAAATTAAAAACTATTACTAGGTGAGAAAAATAACCATGAGGAGAAGTTGCTGTGTCTAAGAATGTGTGATCATTCTCAATGCACTTCGCTGAAATGTGTCATACTCTTGAAAATGTGGAACTTTCAAATGCTAGCACAAATATTACTGTTTTATATATATATATATATATATATATATATATATATATATATATATAAAGTAGGATTTATAGGTAATTTAATCCAACTCAGTTCAACCTAAAATTATTTTATTTCGTTATAGATTATCTTAATCCAAATACCAGTCCAAATTGATAAGATGTTACTTTCATGAATTCTTTGTCCTCTACTAGAGAATTTTTATATGGAGCTACCACCAATACTATTACAATTAAAATTATGAAATTTTTATATTAGTACAAATATTATATTCTATCATATTTATATTTATATTTTTATATGAAATTAGTTTCATGACTAAAATAATAGAGACATCGGATCTGTAAAAAAAAAATATTCACACAACTTTCAAAAGAATATGATTGAGCGATTAAATAATATGTTAAATAGTAAAACAAAAAGATGTGAAGGAAATACAGTTAGGTGTTACTATACCAATTGCATCAAAGAATGTTATACTATTTTAATGATTTTCTAAAATTATACATTGAGAATAAAATTGATTGAAATGAGTAAAAAAATGCATTTCGCAATACTACAACACTTTTTTTCCAATGTTAAATAAGCAACCAACAAATATCTAATATTATGTGAACTTAATATAATAGTTTTGTTTTCCTATTCATATTTATTTTCTCTTTTTTCAAAACTCTTACCCATTCAACCGTTTGAGATGCGTAACATTTTATGCACATAGGTCATAGTAATTAGAAAGATCTACTTGGCCATTATGCTATTAACTAATTATTAATTCTTACCAGCTTGATGTGGATACTGCTTCCCTACACAAAATATGCCATTTTAAAAGGTCTTTGATTTTATCTTTCCCTTCCAAACTACTTTTGACTGTTTAGTGTTAAATTAGAGGTGCCCCTATTTTCAAGGACATGACATTAGTGGAACACACCATTTTTTCTGGCTAGAATATCTAAATTAGAAACCTGTCTAGAATCGCACATAAACAACACCTCTCACACCCTTCTATTTTTGCGTGCAAGTTAATGATTGACTTCTCACCTTATTTTCCTTCACTCAAACGAAGTGGTTGGGCTGTGTTACCGACATCTTCCTCCAATGTCATTGGTTTTACTATTACTATGTTACAAACACAATATATCCTTCTCCTTTTTCTATCTTAATTAAGCTTCTCCTTCCAAATAATTCATAAGTAGTTACACCTAAAAATTATCTAGTCTTTCAATAAGAAATCATTTCCCCTTAAACAAGAAACTTGAGCTAGATTTATATTTAACATTAGTTTTTCATTTTCCCTTCTGGTTTAATTATACAGGGCCCATAGATTTCCAGGTGATTTGAGTTCTTACTTAAATAGCAATTACATCAATCAATGGCGGCAATCAGCAACATCAATTTACAACTTTCATGGAATTTGAGCAATGCAAAGAAGGAAAATATGGTCATCACCAAGGAATTTTTTAGGCCAATTTTTACTCCTCCACATAACACCAATGTATCTAACAATAGACGAAGATTTTCAATGGTTACTGCTTGCAATGGAGGTAGTACTCAAAAATTGGACACTGCCAATAGAATGAATGTGAATGGAATACATGTGGCAGAGGCTCCTCTGCAAGCAGGCAAGTTTGCAAATGAAAGTGCAGTAGATGAAGCTCTTGTTACTAGCTTGCATGGAAGGTTTGTAGAGGGCAGGTTTGTGTATAGACAGATTTTTGTTATTAGGTCTTACGAAATTGGACCAGATAAAACTGCCACTATGGAGACACTCATGAATTTTCTTCAGGTTAGTTTCACAATTCTAGTATCAACAATTACTTTTAAATAACTATGCCACATTCACAATTATTTGATATTTTATTACATGAAGTTTTATTCCACCACCCCCTCATTGCATTGTACACTTTTGCAATATTGTGCATAACATAAAATTTATCATATAAAAAGCATGTCTTAATGGTTGTTCTTAACTAAAGGCCAACAGATACACCATAAAATTGCCTACATATATAGTGTTCTTTTCCAGTTAAACCCTTTTTTCATTATTGTCATGACAGTAGTTAGACAGACTCTATATAATACCTAGGAATTCTGATGTATGGATGATCATATTTTGATAGATTTGAATACTATTATTTTAACTACTTGTTTGTAAGAGTATGAATGAACCAGAGGAATAAAAATCATTTTTTAGGAAACTGCTCTGAATCATGTTACCAGTTCTGGGATTGGTGGAGACGGTTTTGGAGCTACTAGAGAGATGAGCATTCGAAAACTCATTTGGGTTGTTACTCGTATTCAAGTTCAAGTGCAAAGATATAACAAATGGTAAATGTTTCTAAATTCTAACCTCTTATCTTGCATAATTATCCAAATTACATTTTCATAAAATATACATAGACCAAGGCATAAAGACAAAAACATAAATGTGACAGGGGAGATGAAATTGAAGTTGATACTTGGGTTGATGCAGCAGGAAAGAATGGGATGCGAAGAGATTGGATAATTAGAGATCACTACACCAAAGAGATCATAACAAGAGCAACAAGGTACAAAATTTCATCCATCCTTTTCATACACTATAACCAATCACATAACTAAGATAAATGTTTTTTTTCCTCAATATAAAAAATATTTGAAAAAATCCTTCATGCAGCACATGGGTGATCATGAATAGACAAACAAGAAGACTATCCAAGATACCTGAAGAAGTTAAACAAGAGCTCGTTCCTTTTTACCTTAATAGGCTTGCAGTTTCTAGTAAAGAAGCAGATTGTGAGAAAATAGATAAGCTCAATGATGATACTGCTGAGAGAATCGAATCTGGATTAGCTGTAAGTTTGATATTTTTTACTATCAATTATCAATTCATCTTAGTATCATACAGAGATTGCCGTTTTGAGTAAACCCTTAAATGACTCACTCATCCTATAAGCCCTTGTAGTATGAAAAATAGCATATTAGTCTCCATTGTAGTAAAAATGTTCCATAAACAAGGGTTCATCTGATTGAAATTTTAAAGCAGTATGAATAACATGAAGACTAATATGCTATTTCTATACACAGACTAATATGACTGAAGGAGTAAACATTTCATTGTCCTTTAAATCATTGTATTGACCCCTTCTTTCTGTATATACAGCCAAGGTGGAACGACATGGATGCTAACCAGCATGTCAACAATGTGAAATACATTGGATGGATTTTGGAGGTATGTATTGGATGATAATAGAGAACATGTTGCTGCAAGAAACAGAAAAACAAAGCAGAAATGTGGCAATTAGCAATCCTCTATTTATTATGACTTAATAGTACAATCAATAAGAACTTGTGTTTGATGACATAGAAGTTGGTGATGATTAACATGTCCTATAAAATGTACTAATGTTGATATGGCATGTTAAATTGCTTGTTGTAGAGTGTGCCAATTGAAGTGCTACAAGATTATAATATGACAAGCATGACTTTGGAGTTTCGGCGTGAATGTAGACAATCAAATTTGTTAGAATCCATGACATGTCCAACAGCAAGAGTGATTGGAGAGTCCAATAACAATTCGAAGAATAGAAATCCTGATCTGCAATACACACACCTGCTTCGTCTACAAGATAATAAAGCAGATGTTGTCCGAGCCAGAACTGAATGGCACTCTAAGCAAAAGCAACAGTGATAAATACTTACTATTGACAAAAAAAACCAACATCTGGGGACCCTATATATACCCCTCCAAGTTTCTTGCTACATTTTCATTCTTATGTTGGTTAAATTTGTCAATTAATCTTTTGTTGATTCTTTCTGTGACAGGAAGTATAGTTTGCAAATTATTGATAAATTTATTGTAAATAAAAACATGTTGATAATAATTTATTGAAATATCAACATGTAGAGTAAAGAAGTTTGTACCTTATTTTAGTATTTTGAGATTGAATTGCCTAGTGCCATAGATTTAGAGAAACAAAATTCTTACAAGCAAACGGTTAAAATGTTTCGAACTGCTGGTATTCTTCAATCATAGACATATAAATGCAAGAGGATTTAGCTAATAAGACTGTCTTAAACAGTGTAAATTTTTCTCCTCGCATAAATTTTATAAATTAAAAAACAATAAAAAATTAGGCTATGCCTCTAATACTCATTTGATCATGTTTTAATTCTTTTTATTGGTTTATTTTGTGACATTAGAAGAACCTCTCCCAAACTAATCAAGGGATGTTTTCAAACCTCAAAAATAGAAGCGGCTGTTCAACCAAAAACACTTGTCTTCAACCTTCATGTAAGGTACCAATCAAGACAGGACCTTGCTTTCCCTTAAGTCTCAAGTTCTAGTTAACTGATCGGAAGAAAGAAAAAAAAAGTGGTTTAAAATATTTTGTTCTCTTCAATTAGTGAATATTAAGATTGCTCAAGGTCCAACGTGGCCTCCAGGTACTGAGAGTCATAGGCATAAAAATAAAGGTGTAAATGGGTAAGTCTTTTTAAAAAGTTACTTTTAAAAATAATACATGTATTTTTTTTTCTTCTAAAAATAGTATTTTTAAACTATTATATACTTAAAATTAACAGTCATGCTATACAGTGCAAATGGGTTTTACAATAAATATAAAAATGTTTTTTTAATCATACTTTGATCTTTTTTAAAATGCTTCCTTTTAATTTTCTTTTGACATGTTTTTAGAAAGAAGGAATTGGAGGGAAGAATTTTAATTTTTCTTTTTATTTTTAGAGGAAAAAAAAAGGAATGGAGAAAATTAAAATTTCTCGTAACTCAATTTTATCTCCTTTCTAAGAGTAGGAGAGTTTGTAAGGAAATTAAAAATATTTTTTTAAATTAAATATCCTTTTAAGTTTAAAATAAAATGTTAGAAAATAAAAATTTCTAAAAAAAATATTTTAAATTTTCTTCCCTTCCCTATGGAGTTAAATAAGGAGATAGTTATTTTTTCTTTCCACCTCTAAAACAAACAAAAATTAAAATTCCTTCCCTTCTTTAAACTAATTGTTTGAACAAGAAAATTTTAATTTCTATAGGTAATAATTACAAAGATCATTATTCTAAAGTTGGTACTTCCAATAACAAGGTTTAATTTCTTTGCAGTAGTTTAGAAGAAAACTTAGTTCAGAAATATATCGAAGTGTTAACAAGAAAGATCAATAAAGTGAATAGTACAAGGAACAAAGAAAAACACAAACACATGAATTTTATACTGATTTAGTTAGCCTGTGACTGACTCCTTCCAACCATAGTTACGAAATATTGTTTGAATCACAGTCTCTCCAAGTACACCAAATATTGTTTTATTTATACACAACCTCTTCAAGGCTAACACAAAGTATTCCACTCTTGTTGGCCAGAAAATCTACGAAAGATACGAAACAAACAAACGTAAGACAAGCATTACCTAGGCTGATTGTCTCTGCTCCTTGTCAGTAGGCATGGCAACGGGCATGCTTTACGTCTCGTTCCCAACTTCAGTATCTGTCCATATCTCCGTTTTCGTTTTTAAAGGTTGAAAATTAAATTTCATCCTCGTTTTCGATTATGGGTTGAAATTTTTTATCTCATCTTCATATTTGATATTTTTATATTTATATTATATTTTTTCATTTATTAAATTATTATATATTTTTAAAATTTTATTTTATTAATTTTGTATAATATTTTATAATAATAAAAATATTTAAATAATTTTATATTTGAACGGGACGGGACGGGACGGTTATAAATTTTGTTTTCATTCTACTTGTCAGAAGAAGAGATTAACAAGAAAGTTTTTAATCGTAAATCTAGTCCAAGTTATCATTAAATGATATAATTTCCTGGTTTAAGATTTAATCATTTAATTTTAATTGATTAATATTAATTATATATTATTTTAAAAATATTTATAGTATATAGTATATTAAAAATATAAATATATATAATATTATAGTATATTAATATTATAAATTTTTATATGATAAAAATTATAAATTATTTTAAATTTTAAATGTAATTTATATATATATAATTTTAAAAAATATAACAATTTTTATTTTATAAAAATTGATCAAAATAATATTACTTATATAATTTTTTATCAATTGTAATGGTTAATTATTATTTTTTATTAAAATAATTTTATAATTTAAATAATTTAAAAAATAACTGATTTTGAATCTAATGCAGTTTAACTCGATTTTTAAAACAATGAGTTGAATATTATAAAAATACTTATCTTATATTTTATGCCTGAAAATATATTCTATTTAATTTAATGAAATAATTGAGTTAATTCAAAAATATTTAAATTATTTCATATTATTATGAATTTAAATTCTTATTTTTCATGAAGATATTTTAAAAAAATTATTATGCGATTTATTTTATATTAAAATTTTAATTTGCTTTTTATTTCTTTTGAATATTATCTCTTGATTTTAATTTAAATTAATTCTTAAATCCTGATATAATGTCTCAAATTTTAAAATAATATATTTTAATTTAAATTTATTATAAAATTTTAATATATTATATCAATATAGGTTATATGTCAAGCTCTTAATAATTTATCTTTGAAATTTATGTTTAATTTAAATTTTTTTATGGATTTAATTTTTTATATTTAATATAATTAAATATTTATTATTATAATAAAATATATTATTTTTTACTTTTATTTCAATTTAAAAGTTTTTGCGATGGACAAAAATATGTTTGTTAACTTTTTTTAAAAAAAATTAATCTATTAACTACTAATTTATGTGTAAAACATATTTTTTATACAAATTTTCTTTATTTTTATTTTTAAATTTTGTTATATTTTTCTCTTTCTTAAATATAATTGCTGT
The DNA here is from genome assembly GCA_037954105.1 of Canavalia gladiata. Classification (NCBI taxonomy): domain Eukaryota; kingdom Viridiplantae; phylum Streptophyta; class Magnoliopsida; order Fabales; family Fabaceae; genus Canavalia; species Canavalia gladiata. Next base: position 52,763,231 of record CM075659.1, on the reverse strand, counting down.
ATACATGCATTCTATCTCTTTTTTTATTAAAGGGATCTCTCTCTTAAAGTATCTGACTCACATTCTTCATAAAACTAGGGTATGCTTATTTTTAGAAAATATTTTTTATTTTTATTTTATTTAAAAAATATCATGTTATTTTTATTTTGTTTTTTATTTTTACTAATTTTTATAAAATAATACAAATAAAAAAACGTTTTCTAAACCATCTAAATCTTTATTTTACTTGCCACTAACATACAATTAGTGTTTTACTTTTTTGAAAAGTCTTTGATTTCTGGGCACCGTTTTATAAATAAAATAAAAGATGTATTATTTATATAATATTATATATTTTCTATCATATCATTCTTTATATTTTATATTTTTTTATTTATTATTTTAAAAGATTTACTTTAAATTTATAGTAAAGAAAAGGGATGTGCAATGATTAAAATTCAGAGAATCCAGAGAAAATCACACTATACAGTTCAGGAAAATGCTAATTTATACAAGTGTTGGTGAAACTGCGCGAATGATCCAAACTCTTACAGCATCTTCAGTCCTTAAGGAATTTTTAAATTTTAAGTGTTGGTATTTATTTAAAAAAAATAATTGTTGTAACAGACAATTCTTTAAGAGATAGTTACTTTAATAAGCAATTGTTGTTTATAATAAAATTGATGTATTTATTAATTTTAAAAATTATAAATATTAAATATAAAATAATATATGAATTTTATTTAAAAACTGCTATAAAAATTACTATATTAAAATGAATATTTATAAAAATAAAAAGATAATATGTACATATATGATCTAAAAAATAATATTAAAATTTTTTTAAACAACTCTTACCCTATTTCTGGACTAAAAGATGCTCTTAGGAGGCTTCCACACCACTGTCCACTGGGAAAAAGATTATGTTTAATTATGAAATTTTATACTCTTTCAAAAGTCGCAGTTAACACACTTTATTTCACACATCCTTTGAATTCGTCATTTTCAGTTTTACCACAAACACTATGTCAATCCTTTCTTTGCAAACAGAAAAATCACAAAAAATCATGTCAAGAACAGTGTCACCCCTCCCCTTTTAATACAACTAATGTGAATGAAATCAAATAGAAATTGAGAAAATAATTCGCTTAAGGCACATATGAACTATGTATTAGAAATCAAAAGTTTGTCATTGACAATAAAAGTTGAGATTTGTATTGAATTACAACAGCAATAGACTAAAACTGCATATGGTGCAATTATTACTCTAATTTGAAGGATTTGAATCCTTTCCTTCTCTACACTTAAAGAAGATTTACCCTTAAGATTTGGTCACAGCAAAATCCACATGAGAATTTGTAGATTAACTAAACAGCTAGATCTAATGGCTTGGCTTATACTCATCAAATGTCAAGATGTGGAATTCTTAAAACAGGTAATTATAATTATTTAAAAATGAAAAAATGGGCCGAACTCATCAAATGAACTGCCACTTCTCACGGTTGGGTTATATATAATAACCCACCAACTTGTCTCGCAAAAACTAGCTAAGTCGGCCCAGTAGAGAAAAAGAGAAATAGGAGGGGTTTATACATATATATCAAATTAATTTTAATTTTATTCATATTCTCTAAATCCATAATAATTCAAAAAATAATAATTTAAATCTTATTATTTTTTAATCTCTATTTTCATCCACATCCCTAGATTTCATTCTATTGATATTTTTTTAATATAATGCTTTTTTCTTCTTTTTACTTTAATATAATTATTTTTATTTTCTATTATTAAAATATATTAACAGAAAATAGAATGTGTTGTTGAATTTTTCAATCCATTTTTGAAAACAGACCAACCTACCTTGCTCTAATTTTATATGGGTTGGTGACGGGTTGGAGCATGTTGAGGTATCCAAAAGTAGATTAAAGGGAAAGTAAGTATTATCCACTTAGTTATGAACTTCTTTTATATATAGGAATGAAATGATAAAATTTCCGTTATCATTAAGTGTGCTGATCATTTGATAGAGATTCATCCAATTTAAATAATGATTTTAAGTTTAAATTCTGGATATGTACTTTTGTTAATAAATATTTGAAGGTAGAATTTTATCATCTATTAATCCTACCAAGTTCTAGTACACTCCACTCATAGTTTATTTAACGGTAAATTACTCTGCTTTTTCTTAAATTTTATCCTTATTATACAAAAAAGTATCTCTACTTTCAAAATTTATACATTATTTTGTAATTTTATAACTATATTATGTTTATATTCTAAACTTATTTTTTTATTATATTAATAAAAATTTTCCTTAAAGAAAATTTTGACTACACAACTTTTTGGGTTAAACATTGCATAATTTATTTTCTATTTTTCAAATACCATACAAGTATAGTTCATGTGTGAAAAAATATCTAAAATTGTAACAAAAATTTAATTACTTAAATTATTAGAAATAAAATAAAATATATATATTTAATGATTAAAAAATAAAAAATGAAACAATTTTTTTAAAACACAGACAACAATTCTGGGATTAAATTTTTAAAATTATTTTATTATAATGATCTTAAAATATTTCTTGTCATTTTGAATATATAAAATAAAATTTGATTATTAATAATTTTCTTATACTGCTCTAAATTTTTTATTTAAATATTTAATAATTTTAATTTTTCTGTATTTAATTGTTAGTATAAAGCACAATGATAACATTAACCAAAATGCATGATATTAACAATAAACAACTTCCTTACCCAAATTATCAAAGGAAAAAATATGAAGAGTGGTATTTAAAAATAGAAAAGATTAAACAATAAACAAACAAGTGATTTATGCATTCCATATCCTTGAAAAACATTTTTTGATATGTATTTACTTTCTTTGTCTTCTTTATAATAAATTGTTGCTATTAATTTGATAATTTTTAATTATTTGTTTGAGACAAAAATATTTTATAGGAAAAGTGTAGCTTGAAGATACGCGAGTAAAAAAGATATTTGAATTTTTGAAAAGTTAAAAAAAGTTAATAAAAAATACTTGAAAAACTGTTAAAGGGTTTCTTCTTATAACTAATATTCTATCAATGAAATCTTGATTTGTTCTAAAAAATTAAACATAATCTATAGTTGTTGGTGAATCAAGATACTTACCTTCAATCTTTCATTACTCAATTCTCTTTTACCAACACATTGTTGATTTCAAAATCAGAGATTTTATTATATATATTTTTCATTTTTAATTAGAAAGTGTTTGAAGCGTTTGTTTTAACATAAAGTCTATTTGATAAAAGATTTTATTAATTTTTTTAAAATATTTTTAAAAAGATCAAAATTTAGTTCAACTTTTCATTATTATATTTTAGATCATTATGTGCAATATATTTATACAAAAGAAGTTTTATGTATATTTTAAAAATAAAACTTTTTTTATATAACAAATTCAAGATAATGAGATCAAAATAATGTATATATTATTTATTTTATCTTCTAACCACAAAAATGAAATTTGTTTTCTTATTCATCTCTTGTTTTCCTTGCTTCTAAAATCTTTTAAGCAAATGTAATTCTCTAAATTTATTTAATTTATAAAAATAGAAAAATTAAAATTTTATTTCTTATATTTTTTTAAATTTTATTTATTTTATTTTATTTAAATTTGATAATTTTACTTTATATCATACAAATTTATTTATTTTAACTCCATCTAACTGTTATAATAGTTTTATTTTATTTTAATTTCATCCTTTAATTGCATCGTACAATAAATTTATCCTTTCTATTACATATAAAATTAAGAAGAAGAAAAAACTTGTTGGATAGTACAAAATTAACATACTCGCGAATGTTTTTCGTGTTGAAAAAGTTAACATTAAAACAAAATATTAATGGATTAAAATGAAAAATTAAATAAAATTAAGAGACATACAAAATAATATGACTAAAAATATATCATAATATAGATATTAATTATTTAAATTGATGTACAATATTAATTATTACTTACTTCTTAAAACTTTTTTTTTATGTGTTGGATAAAATTAATAAATAAATTAACTAAAAATTAAGAAAATTATTAAACTATAAAATTATAGTTAAAAGTTTATAAATTAATTAATTAAATTAAAAAAATAGTTATATTAACTCATAGTAATTATAAATTAGAAATAAGATATAATTAGTTATTGAATCAAAATTTAAAATGTGATATGTTAATTTATTTAAAATTATTAATTTTTTAAGATTAGAATAATATATTTTATTTTTATTTTTATTTATAAATATTTTTACTAAAATTGATGATTTTTTAAAATTATTTTAAAAAAATAACAATATTATTATATTTACTTATTTATTTAGTAGTTTATAAGATAAAAATATATTAAAATGAGCTAAATTTTAAATATTTAAATTTATTTTATTTTTGTTAAAATTTAACATATTTTAAAATTTAACTATACCATATATTAAATATTAACTATATATAAATATAATAATATATAAAAAAATATAAAATATACATGTAGCAAGTATATATACGCATGCATATAAATTTAAATATATATAAAATAAAAAAAATATAAAATATTTATTCTAAATTAAAATAATATAAATAATTTTTATAATAAATATAAAAAATTTTATAAATATTTTTTTTGTTTAAAATTAAAAATTAAAAAAAATTGTGTATAAATATATTAATATTATATAAATATAATATATTAAAATAAATAAATAGATATAAATATATTATATTAAATATAAATAAATTTTTAAATAAAATAAATAATTTTTTATATATTTAAATTTATTTATTTTATCTAAAAAAGTTTTAAAAATTTATTTATTTATTTATTAAACAAATCATAAATTTTTATCAATGCTTCTGCTTATTTTTATTTGTAATTGTTTATGATCTCTTTCTTTTAATTTAAAAAAAATATATCAAACTAAAATAGGTGTAAGTGAAATTATAAAATATTTAAAATAAAAATAAAAATATTTAATTAAAATAAAAGGTTAAAATTCCATTTACAATAAAATTAATAAAAATATTTATAATTTTTAATTTTAACTCGTTAAAAAATATTTTATTTAAATAAAAGATTGTGATAAAAAAAAACTTTAAATTAGATAAAAAGTATAATGAATTACACTATCTTGTTTTCACCGTAATTTATGATAAGGGAAGATTTCCTTAAAAAAAAATTATTTCACATTTATTTATATCTTAAAATTAATATTTAATAAATTTTTATTTTTAATAAATATAAAAAAATTATAGAATTATAAGTGAGATAAATTTGATTTATGATTAAAAAGGATAGAATGGGGTTGGGAGTGAGTCAGAAAAAAGTGTGACGACATGGGTTAGAATGGAAAAGACGTTGGAGGCATAATGTGGACCCTGTTTGGCTGTGTCACTAACCTATTCCACTTCGACTCTCAAGTCTCATTCATGTTTCGTCTACTCGCGACAAACATCATTACAAATCATGTGTGAACAGTGGTAATTTCACTGCTTACAAACAATATTACTTATTTATTAATATATTTTTTTATTTAATAGCTACCATTTTTTAAAATAAAAAATAAAACTAAAATAAATTTAACAACTGTGTAAACAATTATATGTTATTATTTATAGGTATAATAAATTTTCTCTCACGTAAAAATTGAAAATAGCCAAAGGAAATGGAATATTCTGCATGCCTCAATTGTTTGATTTACCAAATTGTTACAGTTACATAAGGGACTAACCGGGCTGGCTGGCGGCTCCCAGTATTTATACCCAGAAGTGTATACAACAATTAACAAACATATTAAATAATTATTTTAAAGATGTAATAAATTTTTTAATTTATATTTATTTTTAAATTATTAAAATTTGGATTAATAATAAAAATTTTAAAAATTAAAATAATTTTATTTAAATGTATATTAAAAAATTATTTATTTTGTAATCTTTTATTATCTAAAATTTATTAATTTTAATTTTTTATTAAAAATATTAAATGGTAATATTATCTGATTAAATATATTTAATTTTTAAAATTTATATCCCATATATATATATATCCTGGTATATATAACAGATTATATTGTATAAATTATATTTATAAAATTTAATATTTTATTATATTATTTTATTTAATAGATAATATAATTTTTTAATATATATTAAGATAAATTTATAAAATAAAATATTAAAATTTTATTAATATAATTTATATAATAAAATTTATTAATTAATAATTAAATTCAATCAATTTAAAAAATATTAAATAATATAATTTATAATAAACTATTAATTTAATGTTGAAAACTGTAAATTCTTTAATCAATATTTTAATCAAGCTTTTCATTGAATGTGATTTATGATTTTAAATATTAAGTTTTAACTAATATTTATTTTATGTTGAAAACTGTAAATTCTTTAATCAATAATTTTAATTAAGCTTTCCATTGAATGTGATTCATGATTTTAAATATTAATTTTTAACTAATGTTTATTTTATGAATAATTAAGCGAATCGTATATGGAGGTATAACATGATTTATTAGTGCGAATAAAAAAATAAATAATTTTTATTTAAAAGCAAAAAAATTAATATAAAAATTTCAAATTAATTTTAGAAGTCCAAGAAAATCTAATTAAACTATATATTCTTATATAAGTTTAGTGTACTGTATAAAGTAAAAGTTGATAATAGCCAAAATTTTATTATACATATGGATTACATTGAATTGTTAAATAATTACATAATAAAATTGATAATAATCAACATTTTAGTAATTCTTTTTGGGTACAAACACTTCTTTTTCTTTTTTCTTTTTTTTTGGATTTAAATCTTGTAAATTGAATTCATACAGATTAAAATCTTATTTTGTTTCATTCTTTTGGTATGAACACTTTTTTTTTATAATTGCATTTAAATCTGGTAGATTGAATTTATACAAGAAATTGTATATCCAAGTGTGGTATATAGTAATTTTTGAACTGTTAATTTGGCTTTTAGATAGAGAGGAGGGCTAGTTGATGAGAAATCAATAGGTCTATTATCATTGTTAGTTATTTATTTTTGTGACAACCACATTTGCAAGTTGGATGTTGGATATTCATTAATTTTTTAAAAGATTGGATGAAAAATAATGTCATGTGACGATATGGTTAATTAGTTCCAAATAACCATGCAACTTGCAACGGGGATCCATTTGTGGGATTCTTTGTCTTTGCATCAATATTTGGAATGGATTTCTTTGGATTAACCTTAGTAGCAACCAACTCTCAAGTGGACTAGCCATGGAAACAATGGCATTTTGTCTATCTTAAACTACTAGATAAAAGACCTTGTTAATTGGGGTTATAGGATCTATAAGAAGGATTTGACCTTTGATTTGTGACAGTCATTAAACCCCACAAGAATGTCAAGACATTCAATGTGAATATAATCAAGAATGGGTAGTATGTCACCACAGGTTTAATCTTGGTAAAGTATTGACTAACCGAAAGAGAACCTTGTAGTGAAGAATATATCGCACTTAGTAATCTCCTTCTAGACAGGGTTGAGTATCCAAGAAGCAACAACATTGTCACCTCATTGCCAAAGCCAATAGAAGTGATGGATCAAAACCATCCAACTAAGGAATTGGTGCATAAAAAAAATAAATCCAAATCTGTTCTTGCCCACAAGAGTCATCTTCATAGCTAAAGCCATGAGTTATAATTATCACCGTTCAATGGATTGGCAACATCATCAGGCATGATAGAAGGTTGAAAGGAGAAGGAACAAGTGAAAGGTTTAGAGCTGAAAGAAGATCAATCTTCTGATACCATGTTAGAGTATATGAATTTAGATTAAAGAAGTAGAGAAGAATGATGAATGTCAAGTGACTTAACTATAAAATTAGCTTAACTGATTTAATTATATACAAATATACACGACTAACTTCCTACCTATTAAATAATTGTGTTTATTATCAATCCAATCTATTTTACAAGACTAACAATAATGTTCATTTCACATCCTAAATTCCATAAAAGGGTGTTAAATTAAATGGATGAAAATAAGAGATAAAAAAAAGATAAAGACAAAGAAAAATAAATAATAAGATGCGATAAATAACCTAATTGAAAAAGAAAAAATAAAAAGAGAAAAAGTAAATAAACATAAGAAAAAGAAAATGTAAAAGGAAAATTCAAAATTCTTATACTAAAAACTCTAACAGCAATTACACCACAACACCCAATCTCATGTTTTTATTGTCTTCATTTTTTCCTTTAAGTGCATATTTGAATTGTCTTTGTGCCATGGAGCATCACGAATGAATTCTTAGACATACTTCAAAGGTTGTGTAAATATGTTTTTCTTTTTTGACGGAGTTTCGTTCAGCCACTCAACATGATTTCATGAGCAAATTAAAGGAGTAACTCCATATTTGCCTTAGGTTGTGAATTGATGCCCAAGTCTACGGTGATCATAAATGCATCCTTTTCTCATCGCCTTTATCTTTTTTTCCATCTGTTCCCAATTACCCAATATATATACACCCTTTGGACAGCACCTATTCCTGAAAAAAGAGTGAGGTAATGGATTTTTGTCGTGTTCCATAAAGTTTATAATTGCTTATTTGAATAGCTCTTTATTTCTTTTCTTTTTTTCCAGATTTTGTGGGTGAGATATCAAACAGTAACTTTACTTCAATAACAAATAATCTGATTTACATATTGTAAGTTGGTTTCACGATTTTTGTTTTTGAGCTGCATATTTACTATTCCGGGGAGGGTGGGGGGTCTATGTCTATTAATAGAAAATGTGAATAATATAAAATTAGGAAACATGTTCCTCTAGATTTTTCAAATGGGGTCATCATTTAAAAAGATAAAATACTATTATTTTTATTTTCAAATATAATAGTTATATTAAAATTAAAAATTTAATCAAAATATATCTATATGTGTATAGAATTTTTAGATTTATCCAATCATTATATATAACTGAAAATTATTGATAATAATATGACATTTTTGTAGTGGTGGTACAAGTCAATTTGATTAATTAATAATATAACTAAATGCGTCCATGATACAGAACAACTGGACACTTCAAGAGTTTGAAGAAGTCACTAATAATGGCATAGTATACCGGAAAAAATGTGTAACTAAGTGTGTGGTAAATAAAAAATTCTACTCAAATTAACATCAGAAAAAAATTTAACTTTGACTAATGTGCTATGCATGTTATTCACCTTTGATATCTCGGACATTACTGACAACTTTAAAAACTTATTCTTGAAACAAATAAAATAGCCATTAATAAAAACATAAAATTTGTGGAAAAAATTATTTGAATAATAATTTTTTAAAATATAATTAAGATAAATTGTTTATATTGTAAAGCCTATTGATGTATAACATCATATATTAGAACACTTTAATTTATCCTTTATAAAAACACTAGAAATATAAAGACCTTTCGTGTGTCCTGTACAAATGAAAAGACTAATATGTACGTGCACAAGCTAAGCATGTTAAAAGGATTGTTTAAAATAGCGAATAATAGATAAACTAAATTTTTAGAATGGTTGGATAAAGGCTAATAAGTCACCCTCTTTTTAGTTTTTTATATGCATCTTTTTCATTAATCATATTATGTAATGGATTAGAAAGTGACATTACTAGTTAACTCAAACCACGCACATTCTTGAGCAAAACTATCATATAGAATAATCATATTTTACATTTTTGGATCTATTTTACCTTTTTTACAAATCTTTTTAAAGCATTTTTAGCATTACTAGATATGTTTATTATTTGATTTATTTTATAACTGTTGATTGCATGAGGATAATATATAGTCCCTTTATATTCTATGGAATACTAGCAATTCCAGGTATTAATCTTTCTTTTGTTTCTAACTTTTTGGATTTCAACACATTTAAATTTAAAGTTTACATTTACAAAAGTTCTAAGTATATGATTTTCGACATGTTGTTATGTTAATTTTAGATAACTTACACTAAATATCTGTCAAATTATTATTTTTTTAAGATAGGAATTATTCCATAATGCAATATACTTTTCTTTTATAATAAAAGTTACATTTACAATAATTTATTTAATTGGTTGATAATATACAACTATTTATATTGGATATATATTAAAATTAAACTTTTAAGTTTTTATTTTTATTATATTTTATATTTTATCTTTTTATTTTACTCCCTTTTGTTAAGTTATTGATTTTAATAATAATAAAAAAACTAGTATGATTAATAAAAACTGCTACAACCTCTAGTTGATTAAAAAATTAAATAAAGGGATAAATTATTAAAATAAATAAGGTTAAAAATATAAATAAATCATAAAATAAAATAAAATAAAATTTTAATTTTACTAACAAAAAAGTAATATTTTTTATTCACATTAGACGAATAGATAAATAGTATAACAAGTTGAAACCGCCATTGTATATAGAATTACTTACATTGGAAAATATTTGTATAAGTCATTGCATCTTTCTTCTTCTTTTTAAAATTTTCTACGGATGAGAAATATAAAAAGATTGAAATTATGTTAGTATGTAGTTGTATCATTATTTTATATTAAAATATTTCTTAAATAATGATTTGTTTATATATAAATAATATTTATTTAATAATTAATAATTTTTTATAAAAACAAAATAAAATAATCTAACAATTATTATAATATATCATACTTTTTATAATATAAATTAAATATAATATTTTAAAAATATTACTAAAATTAATAAGTAATATTTTTTTATATTTTTATAATATTTTTAAAATATTATTAATAATATTTTACAATATAAATTAGATATAATAGATAACAATTTTTTATATTTTTATAAAAAAAATTTAAATATTAAAAAACAAAATATGTTACAGTAAATATATAAATAAAAGTAAATAGATATTTTCCTTAAACTTAAATTTACCATGCAGTGAAACCCCGCACTCGATATCAAGAAATAGTTGTTCAACCATCTACGAACCATGACAGAAGACGTAACCAGTTTGCCCCATTCTCTATCTTCCCTCCCATTTCAAACACAAATTATCATTTATTAATAGCTCTATCTTGGATCAATTTTTATTAGAATAAACTTTTCTAATAAAAATATAGTAATAAGAAGTCATGATTTTATATTAATAATATAATATATTATAATAATAATTTTAAAATATTAAAATATCATAAATAATGCATTATTTATTAATATAAATTTTTAAAAAATTATTCTAAAAAATATATTAAATATTAATTTTTATAAAAAAAATGAAAAAATTGGCTACCGCAGATCGATTAGTGAGCCGCCTGGAACATTGAAAACTATTTGTAGAAAAGAAAAATTGTTGTAAAATCACGTAATTTAACAAATAGATTCATAAGAATATTTAAATACTTAATTTTTAATATATATATTTAAGAGTATATAATAAAAATTTATATATAATAAATTTTATTAAAATAGAATTTAATAAAATAATTATTAAAAGACTATTATTTATTAATTTCTATTGTATATTCTAAAATATATTAAAAAATTATATTTAGTAATAATATATACATTTTTTTCATTTTTTCTTTCTATTCAACCTAAAACATTTCGTGGATCGTATTGATGCTTTGGTGAAATTAAAATATATTATTTATATAAATTAACTTAAATAATAATTACCATAAAGCATGTTAACCAACTGATGGAGGATTGATTTATTTTAACCTTTATCGCATGATTAACATAGACAAAAAAAAATAAAATAATAACTAACACATCATTATTTAAAGACAAAATTAATCTATTGATCCTATGTTTTATTTTTTCCTTTGGTCCTTTATATTTTTAAAATTTTAAATAGGTTCTCTAATTTTTAAATAAGTCTTTTTTGTTAACTTTTCTAACTTTAATAATAAAGTGTTAATTTTTCATTACTAATAACTTTAACTCCATTATTTAATATTGTTTCTAACTTTATATTTGAATATAATAATTTAAAATTATGAAATTTTATGTATTTTGATGATAAAAAAATTTAAAAATACTATAAATTTTATTTAAATACATTTTATATTAAATACAAACATTTTTAAATGATATTATTTAAAGAGAACTTTTTAAAATTTGTTATTATGTTATTTTCTTTTTAAATTTCTTATTCATCAATTTTATTTATTCTTTATTTTTAATAATCATTTATTTTTATTAAACATTACTGAAATTTTAAATTTTCCAACCAAACACAAAGTTAAAATTTTTTAAAAACAAATTACCATCATTTACTTCTTCCTTCTCCTTGCCCCTTCCTTTTTCTCTCACCACTACACTATCTTTGTCAATATCAAACTCATCAATCCCTATCAATACCAACCCAAAAATCTACCATCCTCAATCTTGTTAACACCAATTAACACCAAATTCAGCCTCACCCCCGAACCGATTAAAAAATAAATAATAAAAAATATAATGACAGCAACTCAAAAAGGTTTAATTGCTGGAAGGTGTTGGAGAATAAATAGAGATTTAGAGTTGTTGAATTGAAGTTGAAAAAAGTGAAAAAATGAAGGGGTTGAATTGAAGTTGAAAAAGGTGAAGAAACGAAGAAAAAGAGAAGGAGAAAGATGAATGAAGAAAAAAAAAAAGAATATTTTATTAATATAAAATTATTATAAATTTTTAATATAAAAAATATTTAATAATATAAACTTTTTTTAAATAAATAAACTGTTAATTAACAAACTAGTAATAGAAAATAATGATGATGTAAGTAAAATGTAATTGGTAAATTACTATTTTATTGATTTATTTGTAAAAAATTAATTATAATTATGATATAATTTAGAATTATTTAATTGTAATTTTATCTATTTTTTTTTTTTTAGAAATTATCATGCAAGTAGCGAATATAAAAATATGTAAGTTTTGGATCAAAAAGAAGACAAAAAGAGTAAGTCATCTAGTATGATAATGCCTTAATTCTTTAAAGATGATTTAGAACAATCATGACTGCTAGATTAAACCTAATCTATGACGTTCAAATCCTAATTCATACCTATAAAAGAGATATTCTACTACAGCATGTCACATCACCCTAAACCTCAAAGCTCACACTATTCTGTGGCATAAACATGTCATTACTCTAAAACACATCATTCTATTTTTGTAACTTTGTTAATACTACGATTTTGTCATTCTCTTCATAGAAATTGAATTATGGATTGTTTTGTTAGATTAATATTTTATCTTATCTCATCTCTCTACATGTAACTACTCCCTAAATCATGAAGTTTTGGTAAATTAGTTGAACCATTCTTTCTTTTTATGAATGATTTTGTGTTTTTATTTAATTGTGTTTTTCTTAGTGTACTTAATTAATTAGTGAGAACTAACTACTCTTTTTCATTTACAAGTTAATTATGAAATAGACGATCGTACAATTGTCTAATTAATGAATTTATAAGATAAATTGAGTCTAAATATATTAAAGATAATCAAGGATAGTAACTTAAATTTTTTTTATGTTTCTTTTAATTATACACCTTGCATTACCATCGACTACAGTAGTTTGAGAGAAAGAATATTGCTATTATATGATTGCATAGTAATAAAATGAAAACGAATAGTTATCAGCTGACTCTAAACCATTCATAAAAAATTGGATTTAAACTGGATAAAATTACAAGAAAAATTAAAGTTTCAAGTCTTTTCATAATTAAACTTGTATATATATTTTTTATCTTTAAATTTTCTATTTTTATTTTTTTATATTTATTTTAAATATTTCTAAACAAACTCTTTTCTGATGAATTTAAAAATTAAGATTTAATTATTATTTAAAATATTAAAATAATATCTATATAAGTAATATTAAAAATTTTAAATATTTTTTTTAAATCAATAAATACATTTATCTGTAGATAAAATTTTGTATGCACAATAAACGTACAACTATAATTCAAAACAAACTTCATTTGCAATATCAAATGTTGAAATCCAAATGTCACGAGCTATGAGCAAACTTCATTTGCAATATCAAATGTTGAAATCCAAATGTCATGAGCTATGAGCAAGAATAGCGGTTTGTGATTATCAAGAGGTTTCACATACAACTCGAAATGAGGACATTGGGAAACACAGTCGACAAAGAGAGAAAAAGACGTTTCTTATTGAATTGTGATTCAGGGAGGACCATATTGCAAAGTTGTTGGTTTGCATTTCTGAGCTATATAACAACATTTAAGGGTCCACTAAACAACTATGCGACACCCTTCATTAAATTGTCCAATTCCATATAGTGTTCATTTATTATAAAGTCGACATGCATGGTGGAATGCTGAGGTGCCCCTTTTCCCTGCAAAATATCCTCTCTCCATTTTTCTCCTTTGCAAACATCAAATTGCCAAGCAAAAGGAACAGTCTCGAGGTTAGCATTGCCAGCTATACATGTTCCTAGCTCCATCATTCTATTTTAATATTTGTTCAATTTATATAGATACAAACAAAATCAAATCTCTTTCTTGATATCAAGTGTTTGATGAAATGGACATTATTAAGCTTTGGTATCATAGGTTAAAAATAAATGGAAAATAGGAAGAAAGTCTAATGAATATGGATTATAGAAAAATAAATTAATGACAAATTATATTATTATAATTTTCGTTTATCAACATTCAATGCACATCAACTAAATGAGATTGAATGGTGAGACATGTTAGACAACTGGCTTAAAAAATTGGAGACATTGTCCATTCTAAAATGGATTTCTCTTATTGAGCCACACTTCATGACAGCAAAATACATTATTTAAGCTAAAATAGAAAGGATCAGTCTAAAAGGCTGGGTAGAAATGTCAGAAAAGCTCATAATCATACTGCACATTTTATAATAAAAAATTAGAATAATACATTTTAAATTAAATATATTGGATGAAAAGAAATATATATATATATATATAATAAAAAAAAGAAAATATATATTAAAAATATGTAATAATTATATATGATTTGTGCAAAGTAAAAATTATCTAAAAGGGAAAAGAGTGAGAATAATCAATTGAATAATTTATTTTTAGTTTATGAAACATTTCAAGTAAATAAAGTGCATTTATCTTTGTTTAATGCTTTTCCCATCTCCCCTTATCATAAAGCGTCAAAGTTAATCAATTTTTAAAATTTTTTTATTGATTGGTTTGTACATTATGCCAGAATTGAACACTGACCATAAAACAATATATTCCCAATAAAGGAAAACAAAGACAAAGCTCTCAAAGCTGTAACGATGATGAAATTAACATATGGAATGGAATCTTTAGATTCAAATATTGATGAAAACTAAGAATTATATACTGGCATGACATGATTAACCCATATTAACAGTTTGTTGGCACAACTCTCGACAAATCCACTGTTAATACACACGGTCCATGACACTTGCTCTCTAGCATCGAAGGGCATTGCATGTGCTAATATCCTGAACATTGTGTAGGTTCCCAGTACTGCTAGTACTCATATTATTTGCTCTACTAATGAACCCACCTCCATGTCCTACTTGAACTTTTAGTGGCACCAACTTTGTCAGAGTTCAATGTGCCTTTAATATTATTAATAATAATAAACTCTATTTTTGAGTTAGTTAGAATAAATAAACTAAAGATTTTTATTCCCTCTATGATATTTTCTTTCTAGGACTATATTTTCATCACCAAAAAATTCTCAAGTAATATAGAGTCACAGAAATAAGGCTGTGTTTCCCAGCTGAGCAGACCTACGATTTCTTGGCGGCATTCAGTAATGGAGATGGTCCAAAAAAAACACAAGTGCAGACTCCAATGTGAATAAGACTCTAAAACAAAAGTTTGTAATGCAAATCCAGAAAAATATACTACTTTGTGCTTTTCATGTAGATATTTGCTTTGCAATATGAGAAATAATGTTAGTATATGACATGACATGGAGCTTAACGTGGAGATGTCATTTCATCTTATAATAATTACGGATTTTGATACCTCATTAATGTTAAACATTAATGATATATTATCTCAACATAATTTTTTTAAAAGAAATATAGAAAGGAAATGAGATGACAATAGGAATAGGAATGAAAGTAGATCGAGTCGAGTTAGGTTTTGAGTGTTTAAGTATGACCTATTTAAAATTTTTGAGGACTGAGCCTTGAGCGTGTTACCTGTTAAAGGTTTTTTTTTTTTCTGTCAAAGTCTAACCTGATTTAAAGTCTACAAGGCCTGCAAGCCTGTTTAAAAGCCTACATTATAAAAAAAATTAATAAATAAACTTAAAGTCTGTTTAAATAATTAATTAAAAAAATTTACAAACTTAAAACCTACGAGATAAAAAGGCTATTAAATAGGCCTAAAATATAAATATATTATGTAAATAAAATATAAAATAAATATTATATAAATATAATATATTAAAATAAATATAAATAGGCTCCTGAATAGGTTAAATAGGCTTTTTTATAAGCTTAGGCCTGACTTGTTTATCTAAAAAGGCTTTTTAAAAAGTTTGGACATGTTTATTTATTATACGAACCGAGCCTAACTAGTCTTTAAACAAGTAGAACCGTAAACCTTTCTCAGACGGTCTTGTTCATTTCCATCCCTATATGACAACAAGGTCTATGTTTTACCTATTATGTCATTAAACTGGTTTATTTTCTTAATACCTAGTATAAAAATAATTTGTTTGCTAAAAAAATGTTGTATTAAAAAGTTATAAAAAAAATTTAATCTTTACTTTTAAATAATTAAAATATTAATAAATATATTAAATATTTCTTAATTAACTACACTCAATATAGCAGTACTTTTATTTTACTTTTCAAGCAAGTGGGTTTGTTTTGTCCATGTATTTATGATCAAAACTAACAGGGATTTCATAGAGTAAATTTAAGGCGCCATGGGTACGAATGCTTGGACCACCAAAATAAAATAAAATAAAATATAAAAAAAATAATTTATTTTATCTTATTTTTAATTTATTTTTTAATAAAATTAAAATATATTTTTATATACAATAAAAATTTTAAAATTTTATATAAATTATCCAAATCTATTTATCATTTAGATTTCAATGGCTCAAAATATATTTATCTCGAATTTCATGATCAATTTTTAATTTTTAAATAATAAATTCATATATTATGTTTCATTTTATTTTTAACACATAAATGTTACTACAATAGTTAAGCCAGGGTTATCATAATTATGATTTTTTTATTCATTGATTGGAATCCTTATAAAGATAACTATAACACTCTAATCCTTGAGTCCGGGTGATAATTAAGTAAAATTTTGCTTAATTATTTGGGAACCAGCCACTATTGGACTAATGGCTTACAGTCCTAATCAATTTAAAACTTCCAACTCTGTCTAAAATCCGTTTTCAATTCCTTGTTTTATTATTTAAATTTTTTATTATAAATGTTTATAAAATAAATAAATATGCAATTCGATGAAACAATTCAAACCTACTCAAATTTTATTGAGTTAATTCAATTTAAATTAAATATTTTTTATAAACATAATTTAGCAATCCAAGTCATATTTGTTTTTTAAAAAATATAAACATACATTCGCATAAAGTATATATCCGAAGATATTTCATATTTTAATTGTTTGATTATTTTTAAATAAAAAATAATTTTAACATTAAATAAATGAGCTATCTGAACCGTAGTACCAATATCACTTCTCTTTTTCTATGACTGCAAAATAACTATTTTATTATATATCATGAAATGTGCAATATTGAGGTTTCTGTCTTATTTAAAGTATTTATAATATTGTAATAATGTGTTACACGTAACACATTAATTATAACAAAGCAATTGAGAATTGTGTAAAAGACCTAACAGTTTGGTTGAGAATGAGTGGGGCAGGGTTATGGTGAGTGTCTTTCAAACTGACTTGGCAGCGGGCTAACCTTTGCTTTCAAGTGCTTTTTTTGGGAATGAATGGTACGAGTTGAAAGTGATATTAGAAAAAGAATACAATCTGGATCCATGTAAATTCTATTGGTTAGGTTCGAAAGGATAAGGAAAAAGATAACATTAGGAAGGGAAGATATTATGACTAGAGTTTTTGTCTGTTGTTAATGTAATGTATGATGATGTATCTTATTCGAGGGCGTTGCCAGTGTTAACTATAATAAGAGTATCTGAAAGAGGGCAATGATAACAATGCAACCATTCAAGTTTAATTTAAGCTTTCTAGAAATTTTGGACTTGGGTGCATTATTCAAATTGGAATACACAAATTTTAGAACGGAAGGTATGTGGTGAAATCAACAATGTAATTATTGTATCATTATTTATCTTCTAACTCTGTTAAACTTTTCATTACCTCTTTTTTTTTTTTTTTGTGATTGTGTATGTATAATGTAAAATATTTTTCTATTTATTTAGTTAACAAGTATTTTGCTAAACAGTTAATAATAAAAAAATTATTAAAAAATTATAATAATTTTAAAATGTATTGATCTTTATACCATATTTTATATAAAAAATTATATTTTTATTCTTTAAACAATATCTATAAATTATTAATTGATTAGTACTTTTTTTCTCTTTAAATAATTCTAAATGTTATTATATAAACTATTTTTCTCTAAGTATTCTTACTTAATAAATGAAAAAAATAATTAAATTTTTTTATATTTTTAAATATTAATTAATTTATTTTTATTTAATATTTATTTTGTAAAATATTAGAAAATTAATATTAGAAGTTATAAGAGGATATAATATAACTCTTGATCTTTTAATATAATACATATTTTTTTATGAAATTTCCTAATCAGATGAATTGTTATGATAAAATAATTTTCTTTAACAAAACTATCTTTCGGAAATCGGTATCCTATTAGTTAAAGAATTAAAAATAAAAAAATTTATTGAAAAGTGTAACAATACATTCTTCTCACAATTCATAATACACCTCAATGCGATTCTAGTAAAAAATAAAATAAAATTGTTTATTAAATTTTTAACTAGAACCCCAAAAACAATCTTGGCTAAAAGAACTTTTATCTTTATTAAAATAAATTAAAATGAAGTTGTAAATTCAGTTAAGTGTTTAGGAAAAAAATTAATAAATAGGGATGTGATTGAAAAAATAAAATAAAGATTTAATAATTTTTTTCAATTTATTTTGATTTTTTATTTTAGTATGTGTTATTTTTTAATAGTTTTAGTCTTTTATTTTATAAATTTGTTGATTTTTTTCTAATTATTAAAAAACTATTAAATAATGATGTTATTTGAATAAATATATAGTTTGGGTTCTAAAATTTTGCCAGTATATTTTTATCCGGAAAGATGTCAATATATATAGTTTGATATTAATTTAGTTATATTTTATCCTCTTTAACAAAAAAATATGAACAAAATATAAGCAAATTTAGCATAATTAGAGACCAATATTTATAAATTGGTATTTTTTAGAATTAAAATAATCATATAAAAAATAATAGTAAGAAGAAACAATATCAATGGAGTGCTTCAATACAACAAGGATCAAAATTATAAAAACAAAGTAAAAACAAATTAAAATTAACTATAAAATAAGAGGCAAAAACTTGATTAATCTTAAGAGTTAGATAAAATACGTATTTAGTTTTTTCAAATATACTAATAAATATTTGAAGATAAATTAAAATACTTGGAGACATGTACTCAAGATGGAAAGAATTTTTTATTTTTCTTAAAATCCACTCAACTCTAATAGTTTTCACCTAAATTTCTTGAGATTAGCACCTTTTGAAAACCACGCATCGGTTCTCAGAATAGTAATCTAGAGTCATAGAAACGGTTTTTGGCTCCCCGAGTGTTGCTTCTCCTTTTCCCCAGTACGAGAAGAAAATAACTCCAGACCTCAAAACTTAAAAGCACAAAATACATTGCATGAAAGAATTGATCAAAGATTTACATATGGTTTCGGTTTACATACTATTATTATAATTATGAAAGATAAAAAATTAAAACTATTAATGAATTTTTTACATATTTAATTTTAAACAATTGTTTTAAAAAAAAATTCTTATTTGTTGGTTTAACTAAACGCAGAGGTACTTTTCAGATAAAGGGTATTTTTCAGATAAAATAATATTTGAATAGAAATGATAAGAAAACACACGAAAATGTACACTCCCTATGAAGAAACATGAACAATGAGCAATTCTCGCAATTATAAGTATAAACAATTAAATTTTAAAATATATCGAAAATGGTGTTAACAAGTGACATGATGAGCACGGAAAAAGGATAAAATTACTCTACAGTGCTGCATATACTTTTAAAAATAGAATGCAGGTAATGAAAAAACATTCATTTAAAAATTAACAATTACAATTTTAATTTGATGATATATTGATTTTTTATTAAACCTATTATTTTGTACTTTGTGTTAATTAGCTTGATTGACATACGAGAATATTATTGGTTCTTGAGGATTTATTTATAAATTTGTTTTAACCTTAAAGTAAACATTATTTTATTGTCTTTTTTTATTATTAATGTAGTAATTTGTACTAAAACAGGAAGGGCGAAGTGTTAGAAAATTGTATAACTTATGCGTAGATTATACTTGTACTTGTAGCAGGAATAGTACAGGGGGCATAAGTGACGCAGGAAAGGGTATCATCATCACCCAAACTTGACAATTTAAGCGTAATTCCCATATCACCCCTGACATCCCTTGAATTTTACATGAGAGTGCAGGCATTTGGGTTCTCATCGCTGAAGATCTGTGGTGGGTAGGGTTGGTAATACGCAGGATATGCTGGATATGCATACACCTCCATGCCATATCTCGGTGGGTTATAGTAGTATTCGTTTATCTTCACCTCTGCCACCTTGGGCTCTTCTTCAGTAGGTGCTACTGCTGCCTCTTCCTCTGCTTTTCCCTCGCCCTTTGCTTCTTCTTTCTTCTCTTTTTTCTCTTCCTCTTCACCACTCTTTTTCTCTTTCTCACCTTCTCCTTCTTCTTCTTCTTTTTCTTTCTTCTCCTCTTTGCTTTCTTTCGCTTCCTCTTTCTTCTCTGCCTCTTGCTCTTGCTTCTCTTGCTTCACGATCACAGCTTGCTTCCCAGTTCTCTTGTACACGTATTCAACCAACTTCGAAGGATCATACGCGCCCTTCACGCTCACTTGCGAGTTCTTCAGATCCGGTTCCGCTGATTCCACTCCTTCATAATTATCAAAAAATTAATAATAAAATATAATTAGTAAATTATACAAAAATCACTAAACATAAGAAATGTTGGAGTTCGGTATTAATTAATTTCAATATTAAATGAGATCGTTGATTCACAGAATTTGACCTATTAATTGAATTTAATTTGAAGTGGTAAGAGTAATGGAATCAATGGAATGAGAATAATCTTTTTCACATGGGAGATTCAGATTCGAACAGTGAAAGCATAATTGTAAATGATTTTGTTTTGACCTTGAATTGCATGAAGGAGAGTAGCTCGGAGAAAATGAAATCTAAAAAAGGGAAAAATAAGTTGTTAATTACAAACCTTTCATTCTCTGTATGCGTCTCTTGATTTCCTGAGCACAAGCTTCACAGTGCATGTGAACTTTGAGAACAACTGTCACAATCTGAGGGTGCACAGAAGCAAAAGTGAAAAACTAGCATCATTCCACGGATTCAAAGGAATAGAGAGAAACAAATTTACCTCTTCTTTCTTCTCTTCGGGCTTGGGCTCGGGCTTGGGCTTGTCATCCTCTTGGACTTTCTTCTCCTCAGGTTTGGGGATCGGAGAAAGAAGCAGAACCTGTCGGTGACTCTTCCTCTGTACTCTCTCCAAAACCTTCAACGGATCCGCTTTTTCTCCCTTAACAACAACCTTGTGAGATTTGCAATCAGTGAGTACATCTTCCACCCCTAAACTCAAAGAGCAACACAAGAGTTGAGAAGAAGGCACAGGAATCAAATGAAGAAAATAAGTAGGAGTCATAGTGATACCTGGAAATCCTTTAAGGGAGCGACGAACCTTGCGAGCACAACCTTCACAATGCATGAACACTTTTAGCACAATCTCAGGCGGTGGCGGTGGAGGAGCAACTTCGGTTTTGGATTCTTCCGGTTTTTTCTCTTGGGCTGGTTTTTCCGCTGGTTTGGCTTCTCCTTCCTTTTTGGATTCCTCTGGTTTTTTCTCCTCTGGTTTCTTTTCTTCCTGAACAAACGCAAAATAATATTTATAATAACCCATATATGTGTAAACATAATAATGATTTGAGAAACAAAGTTAGAGAAACGTTATTGAGACCTCCCCCATTGGTGTTAGTCGAGTCTCCGGTTTCAAGCTATTCTGCTGCTGAGATAAGCTTCGTGGAGATGCTGCTGCTACTTTTTGCTGTTATTTTTCCCCTTGTTTGTTTCCGCCTCTCTTTCTCTTTCTTTTGTGTACCACCACTAAAGTACTTATTTATACAACATCAGTCCTATTTATTCTCTCAATTTTTTAATTTATTTTATTACATACACATTTTTATCATTTTCGAAATACAGTCAAATGTTCATAATATTTTTTCACAATATTTAAATATTTTATTAATCAACTTAATTTTAAACATTTTACTTTATACAATGTATATTTTATAAATTTCTTTATCTTAATCACAAATATCTAATCTTATTCTGAATTAAAAATACTAAAATTAACTTTTTTAACATTAGAATGAAAGTGAATCAGATTGTTTAACATATATTTATGGTTTAACTTCTCCAATGTAGATTTATGGTTTGCTTCTATTCGTTTAAAGTTTAATTTAGTTTAAGTTGTTTAATAAATAGACTGGTTTAAATTTGTTAAAAAGTTTTGTTAAATAAATAAATTAGACTTAAATTTATAAAAAAAATCTATTTAATCTATTCAAAAATTTATTTATATTTATTTTAATATATTATATATATATATGCTTTATTTAAGAATCATTTTATCTTGCATGTTTTAAATTTGTAAGTCTTTTTAATCAAATATTTATATAAAATTTAAGTATATTTATTAATTTTAATGGCATGTATACTTTTAACATCCTTTGGATCTTGTAGCTTATAGACTTTAAATTAAGTCAGATCTTAACAGAAAAAATAGATTTAACAAAATATCCAACTCATGCTTCAACATTTTTAAACAGATCAAACGTTTAACATCTAACTTACCTTAGCTTATTTTCATCCCTATTTAACATTAATTTTTTTATTTTTAAATCCAAAACTTCATTTAAAAAATAAAAATCACTGCTTGACATAACTTTTATCGGTATAGATTAATTAATTTTTTATTATTAAAAATTAATATTTTCTGAATTATTTTTTTTTTCAAATGTTTCTTTGAAGCTTTTTTTATATTTCGTTTGTAGTATTTCGGTCCTTCTCTAATTGTTGAGTAACAAGATATTATATCACATTGGACAAAATAGAATATTATTTTTAAATATGCAGATCTTAGAAGTAATAATGATATATCGTCATTTGATAAAAAAATTACGTCCGTCTCTCCGAAATAACCGTATTTTACTGCTAAAAAACAAAAGAGAAAGTAAATTTAGTAGAATTAATCATGCATTCGAGCACATATTACTTGTTACTATTGCGAAAAACCTTGGATTTCTATCACGCACTTTATGGTTCTTGCAGCTTATATCTCTGCAATATTTGATTATTCTGGAATTAAATGCATTTTATAGGGTAAAGTGTATTATTATAAATTATAAATTATTTATTTAACGGTTAAATTATTAAATAATTTTTACCCATTAGTTTTTAAAATTAATTGTTACAACTAATTATTCATTATGTCACAAAAGACTATTTTAACTTAATTAGGACTCGCAAGTTCAAGTCTACATAAAGATAATTCCATTAAAAATTCAGAAAGAAAACTTTATCAACTGTTTGTAGCCTACTCAACTCAATACGTATTAGTTAACGTAAAAAAAAAAAACAGAGAAAAAAACCTCAGTTGGTATTAGTTGAATACGTAGTTCTAGACTAAAAAATTAAATATTATAACTTAATTTTATTTTCTAAACATACCTACTTTAGATATCGATTCGAAATTTTCAAATATATCCAATGTATCATTCAAATATCGGTGATGTCAGACAAAAAATAAAACTATTAAAAATTTGTTGATCGTGTTTTGTCAATTAAACTTAGAGATTAGCTCTCTTGTATATACAAGGTGTGTCAATTTGGGTTATGGTAAAGAAATTCAAAGAAACTTATGTTTTCATATTGACAAGGTTGGTGTTGTGAGGTCTCCCAAGCTCTACGGCAATCTTATAAATTTGAAAATTATTAAACTGGTTATTTAAAATATGAAAATTAAAAAATAATTTTGACAAAAATATCTTTAATGTAAAAAAGGAAAAAAAAAACATATAATTATGACAAAAAGAAGGTAAAAAAAATTATTTGACTTAAAATGATGAAGAGAAGGGTTGTCAAAGAAATGAATTGAAAAAACTATTAGGATTGATTAATAGTGAGTGATGAAATTTAAAATAGTTTTACATAAAATTTTAGATTCTAATTTTATTTTATTTTTATTGTACTAAAAAAATGAATCAAAAGGGTTGTAAAAAAAATAGTCAATAGAAAATATAGTTATTGATTGAAAATATTTTTTTCTGATATAATGTGAAAAATAATCAAAATTAAATTTTTATATTAAATTATTATAATTTTTAACTTTTTATCATTAAATTAATTTTAACGGCTTAATAAAAAATAATTTGACAGAAAATAAACTGAGAAACTCTATAATTTGGTGAGAAAATAAAAATGATGAAATGTAATTTAACTGGAAAATAAAAAGGCTGAAAATTAACTTTGACTATAAATTGAAGAGCGTAAAAAAACAAATTGTAAGAAGTAAATGTGCTATGATTCTATGAAATTGAAAGGCCGTGATACTTACCCATAAGCATGCAAAATCTCTGGAATATAAAGTGCTAGAAATTAAATGGAATGGGAAATTAAAGTGTAAACAAGCACAGTAATTTGCAAGAAATGCAAAAGACACCGGAGAAAAAGTTACAAGGACAAAAGATGTAAAAAATATAAAGTAATTAAAATTACATTAAATATGAAAGTAAATTGCAGGAACACAAAAAAAACATTTATCAATAAATAAAATTATCAAATATTAGGATAAGTTTCATTAATATAATATTTTCTTTAATAAAAATAAACTATTGATATAAAATTATAGATTTTGAAAGTCTAAAATAATAAATAATATATTATAAATTTTAAAAATTTATTCTAATAAATAATATTTGACCAGTATTTGATATATTAATATTTTATATCAATAAAAAATTATTACTATAATATATTATATTATTAATATAATTCATAAAGCTTATATTAATAACTTTATTTTTATATAAAAAAATTATGTTAACAACTGATCCAACTTTAAAATAAAATAGAAGGCAGAGCTTGAATAAAATTGGTGTCTCCATTGTCTAGTATAACATTTTAGATATTTTTTTATAGTTACCAAACCTAATTACATCAAAGAATTCGTACTTGAAGACACCCAATATCTTCTCAAGTCCCATAATTGTCTTGCATGCAATCTAGCACATGCATGTTTATTCACTGATAATTAAACTAAAATGCCTCTTAACCATAATGGTGACCAGTTTCTTCATTTTTGAATTAAAATGCTGTACTCATCTTTAATAACTCCCCTTCCTAAATTCCAACCATATGCAGCATGTAATGATCTGATTATATCATTTTTTTAAATCTTCATGTTGGTAATACCCTACCAAAAACTTCGGCTCGTTACTCTAATATCCTATCAACAGAATTTTCGAAATACCAATGGATTCCACAAATCATTTGGTTTTATTTGCTTGATCGGTTTATTTAAGTGCTTAAACTATGGTAATCACTCATAGTATAACTACCATATTACACTGACATTCTTCTCATTGAAAAGTATCAAGTATGGCTATCAGTTTGTCCTCTTAGCTTTATGTATATTAGACTAATTTTTCTATTGCCATGAGCAAATTTTGACTCGACAAATTTATCACAATATTGTTGGCTATCTTTCAATTGTTGATTGTATAAACCCAATCTACGTACTAACATCTAAGTTTGAATGTTTTAATATATTTTTTAGTTAAATACAACATGTTCTATTCCATGCTTTTAATTATATCATAAGTACTAGGATTTTGACAATTCCTAAGTTAAACAATACTTTGCTTTTATCTTGGTTTGAATATGTATATTTTGCTTTACACTCTAAATTTGAATTAAAAATTAATTGATTAACATTATGATAAGTTATTTAGGGATTAGTTTAATTCAGATAAGACTTAATTAAGTTTGTTAAGACTTAGTCAAATTCAAACAAATCTTATTTAATTAATACATATAAAAGCTAAGCTAAATTAAGTTAAATCTCAGGTTTATGTCATAAGATAATATAATATTAAAATTTAAATTAAATTAGATTAAATCATATATTTTTCAACTAGTTATTAAATTAACAAACCATTCAAAAGTTTTTAAATTTTTTTAGGTTAATATGTTCCATTAACAAAAGAATATTAGAGATTGAAAAAATATATTATCATTATTATTATTATACAATTAATAAATATTATTAATATTAAAATTAATAATTAGTAATTAAAATAAATAATATTGATTGATTAGAAATAGATTAAGAACAGAGTGAAACTCTAGCTAAGATATATAAGAATCCTATATCCTTAACCATCCAAATTGCAAAACAAGTCGTTCAATAATTTCATAGTTTCATTTTAATTTTGTAAATAAACAATTAAATAATTTGCATTCAAACACCTAGATAATCAAGTTTGATTAAACTCCTAATACTTATTGCGCTTAGTTCATCTGGGTGATAATGCGCTTAGTTCATGTGAGTGATAATTTGTAATCTTAATTACGTTTTCTATTAACACATGCAATAGAGGAAGGGCACGCTTCTATGTCCAACTGTATGGTAAGGCTAATTTAATAGTGACGGTTGGTTACATCTTTTATAGGGCCTTTCCATCTCTCTTTACACATATGTTATTTTTTTATTTTAAATTAAAAAATTTAAATATATTTTTACTTTTTTTTAATTATTTATTTTTATTTTTTAAAATAAATTGAGTTAATCCTTTATTATTAAATATATCTGACATGTCAAATATTCATCATATATCAAATGTTAAATATAAATTATTTTAAAAATTAAAATTAATTTTATTTAAAAATATAAAAATTAAAAATTAAAATTAAAATTTTAATATTTTAAAAAAATTAAAAATATATTTAACTTAAATTAAAATATTATTTTATTAATATATTTTCTTTAAAAATTTAGAATATAAAATAAATTTGTTGGCCGATGAATAGTAGTAGAAGTAAAAAAAAAAATTTAAAAATTAAGCGTCATCCAATTATGATTCTCTCTTAATTAGAAATAAATAAGTTAACTTTTCCTATCGTGTTAATTTTAGTTTATACGCACACTATTATTTAATATTATGATAAAACATTAAAGTAAACTATAATAATCAAAATGATAACTATTATAAATGTTAATACTTGATATCATAATTTAATAAATAATTTTATATTTCAAGAAGTTTTAAAGGATAAATTTAAATAAAATTAAATAATTTAATAAATTATATTAACGAGCTTTAAAAATCTTATATTTATATTTTGGGTTTAAAAAGTGCTTAATTTAAAAATTACTTTAGATTTTAATATATATTAAGCTTATCTAAGGATGAAAGTAGGTCGAGTTAAAATATGTTTTGAGTGTTTAAGTTGCCATATTTAAAAATTTTGAGATCTCAACCTGAGTTTGTTACCTATTAAAGGTTTTATTTTGTTGTCACCTGATTTAGAGCGTATAAGACCTACAAACATGTTTAAAAGCTTATATTAAAAAATTAATAAATAAACTTAAAACCTGTATAAATAATTTATTAAAAAATTTTACAAACTTAAAGCTTACAAGATAAAAAAAGTCATTGAATAGGTCTAAAACATATATATATATATATATTATGTAAATAAAATATAAAATAAATATTATACAAATATAATATATTAAAATAAATATAAAAATATAATATATAAATATAAATAGGTTCCTGGATAGGTTAAATAAGTTTTTTTAAACATAAATCTGTTTTATTTATTTAAAAAAGCTTTTTAACAAATATAAACTTATTTATTTGTTAAACGAAACGAATCGAGTCAAATTAGATTTTAAAGGAAGACAGCCTGTAGGTTAGAAATATTTATATTCAATCTAATCTAAACTATAAAAATTGAATAAAAAATTAAAAATCAAACTGATTGAAAATTTAAAAATAAAAAATAATAAAATTTGAAGTTTTTTTTTTGTTAAATTACATCATATTTGTGATCAAATTTTAAAAATTGACATAATCCAAACTGAATATATATATATATATTATTTATAAAATTATATTTAATTTTTTTATATTTGTATTCTAAAATTTACATCTTATTATTAACTTTTTTAAGAATATATCTAATTATTTTAATATATTTATTAATTTTAGATTATTTAAAGTTGTTGAATCTCATTTTTTGTTAGATAAATTTATATTATATAAAATAATTTTTAATTGAAATAGTATTATTTACTATTTTCTAACTAAGCTAAAAGTAAAAATATAAAAATCAAAGTTATCCAAATTCAATCTGTTTCTAATTGGATTAAACTGATTTTAAAATGTTAGTCATTGATCTAAATCAAGTTGTAATGTATTTTTATAATCAAAGCGAATCATTTTTTGACAAAAGCATTCAAACTAAACTAAAACATCCTGGGTTATGAAGCTAGTTTGGCATTTCCTAGATTGTCTAGGACATTTTTCGAATGTCTCTCCACCTTCCCCTGTCTCTCCTTTCAGGATCAACAGAAGCACAATTATATTTGGTTTAATTGGTCTTTTGAATTTTTTTAATTTAATTTATACATAATTTTAATTTAAAATTTTTTGGAATATTTCAATTGTTCTACTTTTAAAATTTGACAAATTGAATCCATAATCAATTTTCTTCACCTAAACTTTATAATTCCCATTTCTATTCGGTTTTTTATAAATTAAAATATTAACTTATTCATACTTCAAATTTTTTAATTAAAATATTAATTTTGATTCAAAATAAAATAAATTTTAAATTTTTCTTCTTCAAAATCCAATCTTAAATTTTATTCAATATTAATAAAAAATATTTTAAAATATTTAGACTTATTTTATATTTTAATATTATTACAAACATTTTCAAAAATTAAAATTAAAATTATATTAAAAAAATTAAATTTGTTAAAAAAGATTAAAATTATTAAAAAAAATAAATTATACATAATTTAAACTAGAGGAACAAAAAGTAGTATTAATTTATTATATTTTAAAAAAATCACACTTTAAAGGGAAGCAAGAGTTGTTTCACGTTTTTGGTTCATTCGCTGAACTGGACCCAAATATTAGATTCAACCCCCTTTCTAAATGCTGTATATAGGAAAACGAAAACAAAGGAAATGGCACTACCAAACCAAATCTTATCCGTCCAAAAACGTACCTTATGCTTTGGCTTTTGGCACTGCCTATACTTATCTATAGTCAGTAGTCAAACAAATTAACATGCAACAACCGCAACTATCGTAAAGATAAGCCACAAACTAATAATTCTTTCTCCCAATGATCCATGCACATGGCACACTCCCGTTTAAACCTCTCCATCACACTAATTCCATTCATTTCAATTCCCTCTGTGCTTCTCACTCAATTTAACCCAATTTACCTTTACCCACTCCAAGTAAAACAAACCCAGTTTTATCATTATTACATTATAAAAATATTCAAAAATTAATAATAAAATTATAAACTTTTAAAAGAAATAACTAACCAATGTGTTAGTCTTCCTCACCATGGATTGCCTTGAGCAAACCTGTGAATAGGTGAGTCGGGTCAAAAATTACTTAAAGTGCGTGTGGGGAAAAATTTTGTTTAGCTCAATTTACTTGTAACTTGTGGTAAATCAAGTTAACTCATATGGAAATGTATTAACTACATATTGTTTCAATTTATTTTGAAAAATGTTGCTTATACTTTTTAGTTTTTTGAAGCGGGTTTTGAAAAATAATAATAATTTTTTAAAATTAATATTTGTTACCAAATATGGAATAAATTTACATTTAAAGCTTATTTATTTACATTGTTGGCTATGGAATGCAAAAGATATGTTGATTGTTGACTAAACATAAGTGTATCAAAAATCTTGAACCGTAGGATTGGGAGGAGGATCCTAAGTATGAGGTTCTATGGATGCATATGGCCATGTATACAGACACGCATAAAGAAAGCAACATTTTCTATAGTCTTTTTAAAACTTTCCTTTTAAATGAAATTCGATTGAATCTTATTAAATAATATATTTATTTAATAGTTGGTGAATTTAATTATTTTAAAGAAATATTGATCCGATTAAATTATGGTAGACTTATTTTTAAAATAACTTGATATTTCCTTATTTATGATAAATATAACTATTAATTAATAATGTATTTAGGTGAAGGATTACAAAGTTAATTTTAAAGATATTAAGTTTTTAAAACTAATTTTGGTTAAAATTAATTTCAAAGTAAAAAAAAAACAAGTTTTAAAATTTATGCATTAAAATAATTGACAACACATTTTTTTGTTATGTAAAATTTATGTATTGTGCATTAAATAATATGATCCCTATTTTTATTTTTTATTAAAATTTATTTAAAATAAATTGATTTATGTTTAACTTTTTTAATTTCAAAATCAAATCATGCTAGATAAAGCTAAAGTATAGATGGGTATACGGCTGGCCCATTCTATTCCACAATTGCATCAATAAATCAATTCACATAAATCTGCTGTTAAACATGTTCATGTTGAATAAAACTGCATAGATATGCAATTAAATGGGTTGTTAAGTAAATCAGCTCACAATTATTTTTTTGTTTATATTTTTTTTCTTCTTAATTTAAACTAATTAAAAATATTAAATATTCAATTTTAAAAAAATATTTAAGTTAATAGTTTGGCATTTGAAGTAAGTTCAACTTGTATTTAATCTGCAGATTAAATATTCCAACTTGCATAAATTCATAATTAAGTGGACCACTTAATTAAATATACCCATTTAATTAAACTCTATATAAAAAGTTACATTTTTTTCTTTCACCACTCAAAAGTATTTCTGAAATTAAACTTTATTTTACTTGGATACTACCAAATACATGAAAAAATAATTCAAAATCACATATGTGAGATCATTAAACGTGCGTTTGGAGCTTTGGCATGTACCTTAAATCATATAATTAACTAATTATCATGTATCCATCCTTATGCAATAAAGTTTATAACTATCTTTTCAACAAAGTCAAGAAAAGGGAGATAATTCCTATACATATCCGGAAGTAGGCAAAACCAAGTTCCAAGTTTTGCTTGCACCATAACCATGTGCTTCAGTACTCTATCACCAACCCCAATCAAAACAGGTATTGAAATCACATGCAGGATAATTCGGCAAATCGGACACTAATAATGATTTGCTTTTCACAAGTTTCATCACTTGAATAATCTATTAATACTTTTTTAAAAGCTTCTTTAACAAAAGAATCCGATAAAAAATAATGAAACAAAGTTTGCAATTGCGTTTCCAATGAATCACCTGTTTAAGAACAAAAGGATTATACAGGCCAATTGTTACTGACAATTTTTCATGTTAAAATACCACAAGGGTTTATTAGTGTAAATAAATTTCAGAAAGATGGTTTATTACTAGCACACGTAAAAGGGTCCTCAAAAGGTACAACATATTGCACATTAATAGAGAAAGAAGAAAAGAGGAATACGAAACATGGACGTGTACGACTGTACTTTTTATTTAAATATATAGAGATAATAAAGTCAAAATATATTATTTTAAAAAATTTGGATAATTAAATTTATATATTATATATTATTATTATTATTATTATTATTATTATATCATAATATTCTTCGTTTATTTTTTTTTCTCTTTGAATATATAAATCTTTAAAATTCACAAGCAATGATTTTCATTTTATAATATTATTTTTTTTCTTTATTTCTCTCTCCATCTCATCAATAATTTATCTAGTGATTTTATTCTTTTATTTCCATTATATAATAATTTCTTCTACAAAAGTTATGTACAAATATCCTTTATTAATGATGCTTCATTGTTGATGGTGCAAGCTATGGAACCCAGAAAGGTGGGTAGGTTTAAGGTTAGAGTGCATTTGCTGCAAGGATGTGATAGGTGGGTGAATGTCTTAATTTTCATCACGACAATGATAAATGGTGGTGTTTATTAGTACAATGGAAGCAGAGAATGCT
The DNA here is from genome assembly GCA_037954105.1 of Canavalia gladiata. Taxonomy (NCBI): domain Eukaryota; kingdom Viridiplantae; phylum Streptophyta; class Magnoliopsida; order Fabales; family Fabaceae; genus Canavalia; species Canavalia gladiata. The sequence goes on along the minus strand of CM075659.1, from coordinate 52,730,765 downwards.
TTAGGTGATGTACCTAACTCCAATGAAGTCTCATCAGGAGTTTCGATGTGTTTGCTCAAACTGCACCCATTTTAAGTAATCATCACGGTTTAATATATCTACATGATTCTGAATTTAAATTATATTATTTTTATTATTGTACATCAAATTAAATAAGTGTCCCACCCTTATCTATAGCTTGCGTTTTATATTAACTGCCGTTTCATTAATTTGATGAGTGGTGCGATTGTAATGCCTAAAATTATGGTCGCAGCCTTGAAATGAATCCATAGTGGATTTAAGGCTTGTTTGTTTAGCCGTTCAAACGGAAAAATCCATGGTGGATGTAATTTTTTTCAAAGTATATAAATATTTTTTGTATTCTTAAACAGGCTCTCACAAACTTGTAATTAAAAGTAGTTAAACTATAATTTTTTTTTCATTTTTTGGAAATAGAAAATATTATTAATGATTATCTAAAAGTTATTTATCATCCAAGTTAATTGCTGCCTTTTACTTAGCTTAACCATATATAATAATAGTATTTAATAAACATTAACAAGGATTAATTAGCTTTAGTATGGAACTTTTAGAGACTATTTAGCTTAGGAAAATATTTTGTTTCTATTTTTATTTATAAAAATATTACTTTATTTTTATTTTTAAAGTCTTATATAAAAAATATTAAAAAAAATATTTTACTATTTCATATATAAAATTTTCAAAAATAAAAATAAGATAACAATTTTATAAATAAAAATAGAAACATTTTTACAAATCAAACAAGTTTAAGCCATGGAATAATATTTGCAAGTTGTTAACAGAGACAGAAAAGTGATGAAGGAAATTTTGGTATAACTGTGAGAAACTAGCCAGAAAGAGTGCTTCCTTTCGAATGCAATTTCTTGAAAGCTAAATCAAGAAACTATGGAACCACTTCATTAATTCATCCAATTCCTTTCACACGGAGCAAATAGGAGAAACTCTGATTGAATTTGCAACAACGGAAAGCCACACCAAACGTTCTCCAAATTGACGTCACAATTTTGCGCTCCTCAGAAACATGACAAAAGAGAAATCCATAATGTCAAAATGGTGGGCAATGAAGTTGACTAAAGGGGGGCAAGGCAAAGACTCCATGTGACGTAAATTATGCTCAAGGGACACAACTACGGATGGAAAATGCTGTAGGGAGCACACAGTTTGGACAATAAAATGTGCTCCTCTTTTCAATTCCATGTATTTTTGAATTGTATATATGTATAAATTAATAAAAATAAAATATAATTAAAAATAAAAATAATTATTTATTATATTAATTTTTCCATTAAAATAACAATAAGACTGATCGACGAGGGAAATTATATGAAGCGACACATGTTGGCTCTGATTCATAAATCACAAAAATAAAAATATAAGCAAAAGCATGGGCAAAGGTGTATTTGGTGCATGCAAGTGCGGCATGACTTTCGATTTGACCTACAGGTGTTGTTGCATTACGACTACATGATAAGCATGTAAAGAGGTGGCTGCTTCACTTATTAAGCCCTACCATTGGTGCAATCTGATTAATCAATATTTTAATTATATTTCTAATAAAAGACCTTTAAGAATTTCTCAATTATTGATATATAGACGTAATGTCAAAAGGAGGATGACAGAAAAATTGTGATCTTCTCACAAGGATAACTGGATAAGATTTCATGCAAACGTGTCTTTTCCTCTTCTTTCCTGATACACACCAGATATATATATATATATATATATATATATATATATATATATATAATAACTGGAAATAACAAACACGCAATGTGCTTCGGCCAATGAATTCGACTTCCTTATTTAACCAAACAAGAAGAATGGTAGGATCATGGTGTGACGTGTGCTGATATATATAACATAGGGCTAAATATACTGCGAGATTAACGGTAAATATACTTAAATCCTTCTTAATTTAAAATTTACATCCGATTTCCTTATGTTATTTAGATACATTGTACTACATCCTTTACTGATAATGGTGTTGGAAAATATTATATTTGATCCAAATCAATATCACTGACATAAAATTATAATAGGGTCCAATTCAATTTTTATAGAAATCAAGTTAGAATGTGTGTACTTGATACGAGGGATTCATCCATCTTTGTTGTTCAGCGAAAATTGAAGAAGGTCATGAGACAAAATTGTTTTCTGTATAATAAGCAGAAAGTGTGAACATGTATTACCGCATGATGTGAAGCAATAATTTATCAAGTTTTTCGGTAGGCATCAAAATAAAGAATTCAATACATTATGGACCAGTAACATAAAAATCTAATCTAATATCTATTAATTGATCATATTGGAATTAAATAAATAATTTTTATAATTAATATTAATAATTTAAATATATTTTACATAATTGATTAATGATAATACATAAAAATAAATAGAGAATTAAATAAAAAAACAATACAATAATTCGAACATTAATTATTTAAGGGATTCCTATGTAACTTTTCCAATGACTTCTGTTTTTTTTCTAAAAAAATAAAAAATTAACAGTTAAAACATGTTTTAATTTTACCAAAATGCTTAAGGTTTCTATCTTTGGCTTCCTGTTATGGTGTACTCGAGAATTACCAGCTCCCATCTACATATTTTCTTGTAAAGGAATGTGAATGTTAGGAAAAATATGATGAGAATATATCATGTCATTTTAAAAGTATATGGTGAAAGAGTATCAATTTTATAAGGATTTAATTTTAAATATTTTAAATATTTTTATTATTTAGACCAGTAATAACATTTATATAAATCGAAATAAATTATAAATTATAAATTTTATATTTAACAAGTAAAAATTAAAAATGAATCATAACAAAATAATGGAATTTATTAAATAATTATTTTTTAAAAATTTTATAATAATTAAGATTCAACCATCACATAAATTATAAATAAAAAATTAATATTTTAAAATATTAGGATTAGAATTTATTTAACATTCACCTAAACAATCTAAATTATTATTTTAAGTTAAATTTTAAAAATAAAATTAAATATCAAATTTATTATAATAATTAAAATTCAAATTTTTAATTCAACAATCGTTTCCTCCAAATTAAAAATCTTAATTTTTAAAAAAATATTAATTAAAAAAATATTAATTTCTAAAACTTTCAATGTCTCATAATTATTTATCTCTATTCTTAAAATATTTTTAATTATATTATTCATTTTAATTTTAATTTTTAATTATGAATAAAAATTTAAAATTAAGTATAAATAACCAATTTATAAATATATTCAAAATAAAGAAAAAAATTAATTTAAAAAAATAAATTAAAATTAAAAATAATTTAGATTATAATAAAATTGGAATTAAAATTCATCTATTTCTAACTTAAAATTTAGTTATACATAAATAAATAATATAAAAAAATATAAAAAATTACATAAAATTGATAAATCTTGTACTTAATTTTTTTAAATTATAAATAATCTACTTCAAAAGTAAAAAAAAAATTATAAAAAAAAATTCAACCATTAAAACTGTCTAAATTTAAAAGAATAATATATATATATATATATATATATATATATATAATAATGTATGTCTAATGAATTTTTTCTACATTTCCAACATAAATTGATAACAAGCTTCTTTTTTCTTTAGAATTTTACATATTTAATATTGACTTTTTTATTATCAATGCAAATTTTTATAATATAGTTTAACAATTTATTCAAAATATTCAAAAAAAAATTATCTTTTAGAATTACATATTCTATTTAAAAAAAATATAACTAATAAAAAGTCATATTTAATACTTACTAGAAAATGGCTAAGAATATTTTCAACTAAAAATAGGAAATATATATATATATATATATATATATATATATATCAATAAAATTAACATAGAGTCAAAAAAAATTCATTGGTGTTCTTTTATCTTTTATTTGTAAATAAAGTAGATGTCTACAATTTTTTTCATCTTTTATTATCTTTTTAAATACTTATTTTACTAATTATTTAGGTAATATTGAGTGGCATCCTTACACACGTATTTGTAGCATATGAGTTGGCAAATCAACTAAAGCTTTATTTAGCTAAGGTACATTTATATTAAAATATATGTGCTTCAAAGTTTTATGTCACACTTATACATTATAAATATTTATATTTTAAAAATAATTTCATAGATGGATTGGATATCAATCATAAAATAATTATTAATGGATAGGAGACCGTGAATGACATTTTGTGGATGGTTTATAACACGAGCCCCATTTTCTAGATAGCCTCAATATTGGTAAATTGATGATAATTAGGTTGTTTCCTTAACTGTTAACAGAATTTTAATTGAATGAGCTTTATCAAATACATCAAAAAATTTCATGGAAAAGATTTCAATATTACTGGTGGTTATCTTGTTTAGGCCATGACTCGTCACCTTATTATACTTCTATAATAGTGTGCCTATAGATACATGATAAAGAAATTCCAATTTATTATATATAAATATTGATTTTATAAAAAATTTAGGAACTGAAAATCAAGCAACTAAGAGAAGCAATATTCCTAAATCTTAAACCCCTCAAGCTCAATTTATCATATTACATTTATTTTATACAGTACTATTGACATCAATTTAGTTTTAATTAATTACATCCTCTCATCGCATATACAATAATAGGACTGATATTGATTCTATTTTAATCAATTACATGTCCTTATAATCGATTATATAGATATTAATAAAAAAAAAGTATTTTTTAATTAATAATTTTAAATAATAAATAATAATAATTTAAATTTTTATAATTTTTTAATTTTTTAATATTTTTATTTATTAAAAATTATTTTTTAATATTTTAACAACAATTTAAATGATATAATCATCAAAATTTAATATATTTTATGTAGATTTATACAACTGTTATAAAATATCAATAAAAAAATTTAATTTTTTTAATATAATGGAACAATCATTTATTATATTTTAATTTATTATATATAATTAATTAAAGATAAATAAATAATATTAATAATAAAAAACTATTAATTTAATTTTTAATCTTTAATTAAAGTTATACCAATAAAGTTCATAAAATCAAAATAATAAATTTTATTATATGTAATTATTAATTACATTAATTCTTACTATGATATAAATGTTAATAATTCTAATAGAACTGTTAATTTTAAATATTACCTAAGCTAGATATGTAATTATATTTAAGTGATTACGATGCCAATATTAGTCATAATGATTAGATGGGGTAAAAATGAGGTGAATTAGTCTTCAAATCTCTAATGTAAAAGAATTTTCAATTTTAATTCATCAGTAATATTTCATAACCTTCAAATGTATATTCCTCTTCTTTACGGATCCTCTGTTGCAAAACAAGGAGACTGAAAAAAAAAAAAAAAAAAAAGGAATTATAGAATGTTAAATGATTGGTGGTGATAACAAGGGCACACGTTTTGAAGAATATTGTTAGTTCAATAAACCAAACTAAAAGCATTAGAATTCAATGGAGCACAGTTGAAAGCAGCGGTCTTGTGAAGGTGGAGGTTGAGACAAACTACTGTTATGAATCAAGTCTCATTTGTCGGATGTTGAAGACATGAAAAATTCCTAAACGGATTCTGAGATTCCTAAAGACCAAAAAAACAAGAGGAAAAGTGCATGACTTCAAAAGGGTAGATGAAACTTGGGACTTTGTGGTATCAGGAGTGAAAATGACATTAATTTGTTGAAAAAGTTAGAGAGAAAAATTAGAGTGATGAAAATTTGAATGAAGGTGTTGAACTTAGTTTGCTTTTGTTTCTTTTGGTGGTGTGTTTGTGGGATGTCAAAACTATTCTATAATGAATGGAAATAATTGCTATGTATTTTAGAAATTTGTAGTTTTCATGTAATGGATACAGGATGTCAACCTTGGTGAACTCACCAAAATATACGCACTTGTCAAGAAACAACCCACACTTTGTTGAGATACTCCAGCATTTGAATTCATCGTCTTCAAGATTTGTTGGAGTGGTGCATCAAGCACACTTCCATACAAAATATGTTAGCTAATTCTTCTTTTATTGCTTAGCAAAGTTCTTCCCATAGTTACATATGCCTTGTACAAGGTGTACAAAGTATATTCTCTTGCAATGTATGGGTATAAGGCCTTGCACACAAACAAAAATAACATTAGTCCAGAACATGACTTATGAACTTGTATCAAATTGATCCTCCTATATACTATTCTAAAGCGTTTCATACAAATCAATTATATTAGTTACCATACTATTTGAAGTTGTGTTATTTTAATCTTAAATGTATTATTACATAACCTACCATATTAATTCCTATATGCATATAAAAATTCAAGTTTGTTCATGGTGTTTAAAAACAAACTAACCCTTTGTTTGGATTAAAAAAAAATTATTTCTCAAAAGTTTAGTAATTTTTTTATCAATTTGTTTATATTTATTTTATATAAAATAAAATAATTAATTTATGTGGGATTCACAAAATATTTTTTTTCTAAAAAGAAGAGAAAATAAGAGAGATTATAATTTTTTTGTTTTTTATTTATTTTAAATTATTAAAATTATTAAAAAAAATTAAAAAATAAAAATTATATTAATAAAAATTTTAATTTTTTAAAAATTTAATTTTATATTTAAAAATATATATAAATTAAAATTTATATTATTAATATTTTTTTATTCTATCCAAACAATTTATTTTTTATTTTAATTTTTATCAATCTATTTTTTTTTTAATTTTTGAATCATTCAGACAAAAGATAAAGAATGGTAAGGAAGAATAAACTTACCTTTTGCATATTTGAAATAAATTCTCATCCATATGTTCTCTAGTCTTACCAAATCCTAGTGTAACAATTTCGAGAACGAGAAGGTTTTAACATCCTGTTATAGGCGTTTTTCCAACTGTAGATGAAATTTAACCTTTAAAATAACCTTTTAAATGAAAAAAAAAAAAATGAAAGTTACAATGGGTATTTATACACAGTAAAGGAAAAAGTTACTATGTTATCGTTTTGTGTTGATTCACATTACCACAAAACCTGAAACAGTGAAAATGAAAAAAATAGGAATAACTAAAAATAATTAAAAATTTTCTGTAATTAGAATTCATGATCAATTTTATTTTTTTAAAATTAAATTTAACTTTTTTTATTTTATATATTATCTATAATTAATATCAGCATCTTAGTCATTTAAGTAAAATTATGTGTCCAGCTTAGCATAGCTTAATGTTTAACATGCTAAATGAACAATTCTATTAGAGTTACCAACATTTAGATCATGATAGAAATTAATATATATGATCAATATTTACATATTATAAAATTCATAATATTATTATATAAAAAATTTAAAACTATATTTAATATAATCTAAAAATAATATGGATTAAATTCGCAGTTTCTTAATTATCATGCTGATTGGTCAATTTGTAATTTGTAGTGGGGATGTGCTCAAATCTCTTTTCAAATAAACATTTTCTCTATCTACATCCAATTATTACCGGATTGTCTTTTTCATATGGGCTTGGCTGATATCACGCGTTTATGTAAACAACTGGGAATAAAGGTTATTTAAACAGTATTTAAATTAATGATATATAGCTTAAAAAAATAATTAATGATATGTAAATTTATTTATATAAAATATGTTCATCATATAAAAATATAAAAAAAATAAAAAATAATACAAAATATCATGTGACATAACATATATAATTCGATGACAAAATTTCTGTTAATGAGTATGATATAATTATTTATTAAAAAAATATTTAGTACATGTTTATAATTTTATAAAATAAAAATTTAAGAAATTATTTTTTCAAATATATTAAATGAAATATTTATTTAATTTATTAAAAAATTTTAAAATTTAATTTATATAACATATTTTAATTGTTTAACAAATATCTAAATAATACTATCAATAATTGCCTAAAAAAATTTATTGGAGTATTTTTAAAAATTAAATATCTAAATAGGTATTTTTAAAATAATTTTTCTATATAATATAATAACAATAATAATAATTCATCATAAAATACATTTTAAGTGTGATTCATTTTAAAATAAATTAGACATAAATACATTTTAAGTGTGATTCATTTTAAAATGAGTTATACACTTAGTGTAATACATCTCATTAGATGACTAAAATCAATAGCGCTGAACACATGTGATGTATCTAAGAATGTGCCATATAAATATACATATCAAAAAATTGTTCTCTAACATATTAATCATTCATTTTACATCTTCAGTTTCATAAATTTAAAATTTATTATATTCTAATTTTTTAATTAAAACTAAAAATCTACCGAACAAAGATTATATGACTTAATTTGATGATAATTTTAGTTTTCTGTTATTTTTTCTTTTAATACATTAAAATATATTTTTTTAAATTTAGATAGTTTTTTTTTCTTCAAAATTAACATCTTTTTCGTTTTTATAAACTCTACCATAACAATAAATAATAATAATTTTTTTATACTTACAAATACAAATATTACCACTTTGCAAAATATTAAAAAAATTAAAAACTAATAAAAATTATCAAAATTTATGAAGAGAAAAAGAGAAAAAAATTAGCAACACAAAACATCTGTATTATCTAAATTTATATAAAAAAAAATACATTTTACTTCACGTAACTAACATGTACGTGCCGTTTGATAACATGCGTCACAAAACATCTGCATTATCTAAATTTATAAAAAAAAAATACATTTTATTTCACATAATTAATATATACGTGAATATTGATCACATGCGTCACATAAGTAATGATGCATTGTTATGTTAAATGAAATGAACTATGTTAAATGTATAACTTATTTTAAAATGAATTACACTTAAAATATATTTTAAGATACGTTATTATATATATATATATAACTTATTTTAAAATGAATTACATTTAAAATATATTATTATCACTATTATTATATTAAAAAATTATTTTAAAATTATCCTATTTAAATATTTATTTTTAAAAATACCAATAGAATCCATCAGAAAAAAATTGGACAAAACGCTGGGTTATGCACGTCAATTTGTTACGTAGGAGTCGTGCATGTAGAATACGTGCAGCTAAACTAGGAAGAATTTTCTCTATTGTGTGGACCACTTCAACTATGTAGTTGTTTATATGCTATTTATAATTAACGTGACACACTTGTATACTTAGAGATATAGCGAAGGAGAAATTCCTCCTGTTCATAAATTATGATAGTTTTAATATATGTATGAAATTTTATAAAAACATAACGAATACTTCTTATGAATTTTTTTCAACAACTCTGTTAGGAAATTGAATAAAATTGAACTAAATTCATTTAATTTCATAAATGGAGAAGATTAATTGAATTACACAATAATATGTTATTATTTGGTTAAATTATTTATTTAATTTTTATATGTGATATTTATTTTTAATTAAGTTTCTATATTTAAATGATTTGTAATTAAATTTTTACCTGTAAAAATATTCGTAATTCAATCCTTTATATTATGATATGCTGTAAGATTGTTTTTTTGTATTAACATGACTAACGTAGAATAAGCAGTAGTTATGTATTTTTATTGGTGTAAGTATTTAAAAACGTTGTGATTAAATATATATAAGAATTTTAGATATTATATATTTTTAATTAAAATTTTTGTATGTAATTTTTTTAATTTAATTTTTATAAGTTAAAATTTTAGTTACAAATTGAGTAAAAATGTTCAAAATTTAAAAAATTGATTCTTACAATAAAAAATATATATTTAATATTAATTATTATTAATCATAACAATAAAATTTAAATCTATAAATATTTGTCCTAATTTTAATGAAAAATTTTTGCTATAATTAAATTAAAAATTATATATAAAAATAAAAATATATGATAATTAAAATTTTATAACTTATATAATTAAAACTAAAATATATTTAAATAAAAATAAACTAACGTCAGGAATCGTTCAAGTAAAATATAAATAACATTATAACCAACTATAACGAAAGAGTTAAATTAAATTACAAATTTTTTTATGTATAAAAACTTAATTATAATTTTTTTAATTATAAAAATTCAATTAAAAACAGTGTCAGATAAAGAAATTAAATAAATAATTCAACACAGTTATTTTATATAAATTTTGATAAGCCAATTAAATTTAAATATAGATATTAATATTTTTCATGATTTAATTTTTATAATTAAGTTTGAGTTTGAGGTTTTATAATCAGCAAAAGCACGGCTGGCATTGATAAGATAATTAAATCTAAACCTATAAATATTTGTGCAATCAAGATTTAATTTTAATTAAAAAAAATTGACTAAATTTGAGTTTAAGATTTTTCCAGTTAACAAAAGTGTAGCTGGGTTAAAAAAATTGAAAGAAATGTAAATCCTCATGAATTATATACCCTTGATGATTTAGAGATTATGAAAACAAGATAAAAAAAAATATGTTATATAATTAAGAAAAAACTTGAATTGAATTAATGTAGTAACATGATATCTTAATTAATTAAATTTTTTATTATTATATTTATTTTAAAAATTATTTAATTAAAAAATAATAATAAAACTAAAATATTTTTATAAATTATTATGTATTATTTTATATAATTTATAATATATTTTAATTAATAAATTTTTATTAAAATATATTAGAATTTTTTTAATATTTTCAAATAAAATATATTTAAAAATAAATATAAATAATTTATATTTATAAAATATAATTAAAAAATAAATAAAATTACAAAGACATCTAATCATTAGAGGAACCAGAAAACCAATCTCACAGGGTCTCAAAGCATGGCCGAATGTTGGATAGATGTAAATTTTTAGTTTTTATTTTTATTTTTTTTAAATATATATATAATATTTAGATAAAATAAAAATAAATTTATTTATAATTTTTAAAATAATTTTATATATATTTAATTATAAAAATAATATATATTTCTTAAAAATTATATTGATTATTATTATTTAATGTTATTTTTATTAATAAATTATTATTATTATCGATATTGATAATTATCTTAATTATTAATATTGATTTTTGAAATTAAACTAATTATTAATTAATTATTATTTTATAACTATAATTAAATTAATATTAATTAAATGTTATTTTTAAAATATTTATAATATAATACACTAAAAATATATAAACATATATATAAGAGTAATATATTAATACAATAACTTTAAATATAAAATAAGTGATTTAAATATTTCAAATAAAATATTTAATATTAAAAATCAAAAGTCATGATAAAAATTAAAACTGAAAACATAAAATTGAAAAACATTTAATTTTTAAAAGATTACAAATTTAAAATTAGGCATGGAACATAAATTTATACTTAATCTTGTCTAATTTAAACGTGAAAAATATAAATTTAACGATTGAAAATAAGTTAAGTAAAATTCAATTTTAAAGGTAGATGTAAAAATAAATATAAAAAAATATATTTATTCTAATCAAAATAATGAGATAAATAATTTTAATATATAATAATATAAAATAATTAAAATAAAAATATTAAAAAATAAAAATAAGTAAAAAATGAATTTTTTTTCTATTTCCATCACCAATAAAAATAGAGTTTAATTTTTTAATCGTGAGCAGTGAAGAAAGAAAAAGAAAGAAAATATGTATTAAAACTCCATAACAAGGGCAGCAAACATAAAATTCATCCTCAACATGGATGAAAATAAGTTAAATCGTTCCAGAGATATTTATAATTTTATTTGTTTAGTAAATAAATACATTCAAGTTTATTAAAAAAAATTAGATAAACAAATTAAATACTTTATTTAGAAATCTATTTATTTTTATATATTATATATTTATATTTATTATATTTATTTTAATATATTATATTTATATAATATTAATATATTAATATAATTTATTAAAAATTAAAAATAAAAATTCTAATTTTTTAAAAAAATATTCTACATAATTTTTTTTATTATCAAAATAATTTTACTTGTTTAGTAAATAAATACATTCAACCTTATTAAAAAAATTTAGATAAATAAGTCAAATATGTAAAAAATCTATTTACTTTATTTAGGAGCCTATTTATTTTTATATATTATATATTTATATTTAATATATTATATTCATATAATATTAATATATTAACATAATTTATTAAAAATTTAAATTTTAAAAAAAATATTCTACATAATTTTCTTTTTATTATCAAAATAATTTTTCTTGTTTAGTAAATAAATACATTCAACCTTATTAAAAAAAAATTAGATAAATAAGTCAAAGATGTAAAAAAAATATGTTTACTTTATTTAGGAGCCTATTTATTTTTATATATTATATATTTATTCTAAAATATTATATTTATATAATATTAATATATTAACATAATTTATTAAAAATTAAAATTAAAAGTTTTAATTTTTTAAAAAATATCCTACATAATTTTCTTCTTATTATCAAAATAAAATAGTTCTTTATCATTTTGATGTACTCTATATCCGCTATACACATTCTTATTAATTTCGAGTAAGATACGTTTCATAGTTTGTCATTATTCAAATCTAATCATAGAGGTGATTTTATAGTTGTAAAATTTTTTAAAATTTATTATAAATACTGCGTATGTTACTTTAATTTTAGAATAAATATTCTATATTTTACTTTAATTTTTATATATATGTAAAGTTATATATAGATGTGTATGTGCGTATTATGTACATGCTAAGCTTTATTAAATTTGTTATAATATTATAAATTATTGAATAATATAATATTTATTTACATATTTTTATTTTATATATTATGCATGTAATGTAAGTTATATTATTATTTGAATTTAAAATGATATATTAAATTTATTATTCATTAAAAAATTTTAATTTATTTTTTTATAAGTACTAGTAAATGTTGGATTAAATTTTTTTACAATTTTTAAAAAAATAGAATATATTTTCATAAACAAAAATTAAGTTTATGAATATTTTAAATTATATATATATAAGTTTGTAAATATGTTTAATCAATTATTTATATATATTTTAAATTTATTTATTTATTTATATTTTAAATTTTTAAAAAAATTTATAAACTTGCTAAATTTTAAAATAAATTAGATATTATAAAAAAAATCTATAACACATAACAAACATAGTTTAGAGTTAAAATTTTTTAAATAAATAAAATTTAAACATCCAAAATATATTTGAATTTATATCTATTTCTATATCTAATCATCAATCTTATCTCATTCTATTTTCATACTTAAATGAAAAATTCATCCTAAATAAACTTTTAAATTTTATAAAATATAATAAATGCTAAATAATAAATTATATCCATTTGCATTAATACTATTTTCTTTTTAAAAATATTAAGGGTATTAGTTAAAGAGTTATAAGTGAAAAATTTTTATTAAAAACATAATAATATATTTTTTCATAATTTTTAATAAAAAATTATTTATTGATATTTTAAAAACATCTTTAAAATAGTACTGTATTTTTTAAAAAATATTAAAAATAGTAGTTAAAAAATTAAAAATATAAGTTTGTATTAAAAAATATTGTCAATATACCTATATTTTAATTTCAAATACAATTCTAGCAACTTTTATTTTACATACAATTCTCTAATTTGATTTTGTGATTCATTTATTTTTTAATTGATTAAAATAATTTTTAAATTAATTTATAAAATAATTATTTCTCTTACATTTATATTACTTGCACATAATTTCTGATAATATTTGTTTAACTTATTTTTTATATAATATCTTTTCAACCTTTTTATTTCATTATGTATTTTAAAATTTTATAAAAAATATTGTACAAGTAGAAATTTTCTAGTTTAAACCTTATATTTTTCTGAATTTAAATAAAAAATAATAATAAAAATATAAATGAACATCCAAAATATAATGTATATATCTTTGATGAAAATGAAAAAAAAAATAGAAAAATTGATTTTCATATGATAAAAATTATTAAATATAAATATTAAATAATTATTAATATTTATTTATCATAAAAAAAATCATGTTACTTGATGATGAATATTCTTTTTAAATTAATTTTTAAGCTGCGCGCAGAATCTTTGATCGTGTACGGTATATACACGTCATAAAATGATTAAATATGACATGAACAATACAGGTATGGTGGAAAGACGAATATATATGTATCAGCATGTTTGCAATGTGGTTGGCCCACACAGATGGATGCAATAATGCTCCTTAATATTGAAAATTTTCCTATTCATGTTTTATCTTTTTATTTAAATAAATTATTTGATTAGAAATTTAAAAAACTAATTTGATGAATTAATTTTATGTAAAATTTAATTTCAAGTAAAATATATTTTTATTTTTTAAAATAATTAAAAATTTATTTTCATTTTTATTTATATTCTTTATGTTTTTTAAAAAATATAAATTATTATAATATAATTTAAATTATATTAAATTAAAATATATTTACTAAAAAATTATAATTAAAATATCTTATATAATAAAAGTTTTCTTTAATAACGGTTAGTTCAATTTAATCTTATTTTATTGAAGTTTATGTTAAATATTATAGTTCAGCTATTTTAAAAGATGAGTAATATAAATTGTAAATTTTAAAATTAATAAACAAAAATTAAAATTTAATTATTTTTAAAAAGTTAAAAATATTATTTAATTTTTTAATTTTTAATATATGCAACAGTAGTTGATGAGTTTTTTTTAATTTATATTTATATTTTTATAAGTTTATATAAGGTTTTGGTTGTAAATGAAATTATCATAAAATTTGCATCCATTATGTGTATTAATTTTATGCTTTATTTTTTTTATGAGATATTAAAATTATAATTTTTTTTAACAATGATTGTAGAGCTAGTTCAATTCAACAAAAAAAAAATTAAGGAAAAAAACATGTGAATAGAGTTAAGGACATAAAATAGTTAGGTTTTATTTTATAAAATTTACTAATAATTTATACTTATTATTTTTATTTTTTATTATAACATGTTTTTATAGAATAACTTACTGAGTATAATATATATATTATACAAAGTATTAAAAATGTATTTTTTAATACAGATTTTAGGAAATGAGTCCTAACATATTAAAGATAAGCTTACATAATCTGATGGAATCCATATAAATTTTAACCTATTATAAAAAGTATGTTGAAAAATATTTTTTAAAATATGTTATTAACACTTCTCCAATATATATATAAATTAATTAGAAAAATATGTCTATAACATTTCTTTCACACAGAAAGATTTCTTCTCATGGTCTTTAACAAATATAAGTTATAAACATCACTTGATTCTTAGAAGGAGGATGTCAACAACTTACACGTTCAAAAGTAGTTTAATAATTTCAAATTTTTTAAAAGGATATATTAACAGATCCAAGCTATATATGTTTGTTTTGTTTGGACTGGTTTCATAGATAGATGGATCGAGGATGGATGGTACGCAATGCATTTATGACTTTTAGAATGGGTATGGGCCACCAACATCAAAAGTTGCACCACTACATCCTTGTTAATGTTGGGTTGGTTGTGAATTCTTAGGACAATAGTTCAATGGACCCTTTAGCTCACAACCAGATTTCACTGGCTCCACATAATGCACCATCACTTCCATTTCTAATCAATATGATTTTCATCTCTAGTCAAAATGATTTTTCCATACTATGTTATGCTTTAATTTTATGGTGAGCCCCATTTCAGTCTCGTTATGATGAGGTAACAAGAGGTAATAATGAAATTAACTCATGTCAGGAAATTTAATTAATAAACTAAAATTTCGAAACAGATAAATTTTAAACTAAATATTTATAATAATTGTTTTGAATAATAACTTTACTTTTTTAAATATACAGTTTCTAACTAAAAACAAAATTATTCTATAATGCTATTAAAATTACGAATAATTAAAGGTATAAATAGGTTAAATCATGTTAAAATTACATAATTTAAATCTAATTTAATTTCTGAATTTAAAATTTAAATTTAAATTGTTTATTAATATGGTTTAATTTTTAAAAATTATCCTAACCTTTTAAAAAGTCTATCTAACTTGTAAGCATATTATTAAAAAACTATTTTATAATAATATATTTTAAACAATTTAAAATATTCTATATATAGATAAATAAACTTAATTTTTAAATAAAATAAATATATAATTGTAAAATAATATATTAAACTAATAATAAATTTAATTAATGATAATATTATATGTCACATTCCCAAATTACCTATATTCTATTAGCATTATTCATACATAACTTTTTATGTATACGTACCAGTAATGAATAATCATATGGTCATGATATATCTGATTTGGCAATCATGCCTATATTCGAATAAATAAACTCCTGGTAATTGCATACATATAGGTACATCCTCATTTAAAATTACATCAGTTCCACAGTTCCACGCTATAAATAATTTAGGGTACTATGACTAGGACGATGAGATAAGTATGTGCAACATTATATATTTTCTATCTACACTAAAAACGATAGAAGGATCCGCTTCTCTTCTTCGAGTTGGTACTCCAGCGTTATAGTCGTCGTCCTTGCTCGTAGAATCAGAATTTCTTATCTATTCTCCATGTCGATATCACCTCAAAGTCGGAATGAGGGTGATCCACGTTGTCGACTTAGTAAGCAGTTAAAGTTATACATACAGAATATAATAGAAGGGAGTGAGACATTTCGTTCAAGAGTAATGAAAATGAGTAGTGCGTTAAGTTATACTTTAACAAAAAAAAAAAAAATTGTCACTGATCTAAAGTTGGTCATCCTTACAGTATGCACATGCATGTGAGCCCAAACTTCTTTACAACTTTATCAAAATAATAAGGGTACGGGATCCAATTTCTACCACAGCGTGCCTTTAGCAACACTAAAATCATTATCATCCGCATTCCACAACATTCTAAAATTCTCGACCAGTAATGATAATAATCAGGGTCTTGTCGAGGCGGCTAAGTCCGACCAGAGCAGTCCCGGCTACAAGGAGCAACCCCAGGCCATTGGAGGCTCAAACTCAGCTTACGTACCTCATAGGCTCAGAAGTTCCTACTATCATGAACTTCATTCTATTTTCATGTGAACTGACCGTTAGATTTCCTAACTCCCTTTTACAAAAAGACTCGCAAATTATCCTCATTTTAAATTTGCAAACCACTTTTATGCAAACGATGCATGTCAACTAATTGTACTAATTTTTATCTCTATTTCACTTGAAGACATCGCCTTCTTCTTAAGGGACAGGACCTCACCGTCCTCAATCAATCATTGTTCAACTCTAGACACATATATATATATATATATATATATATATATATATATATATATATATTATCTACGTCCAATTATGTATTATTTTATCAGCTTAAACGGAATTTTCGAACCTCCAACAACTACCTCCTAGAGCTTAGACCAATAATTTTTTTATAACAATTAATTACTAATATAATTTTATCCAATAATGATATATTTCATCTCCATATACTAAAGTTTAAATATAATGGTTTATATATATATATATATATATATATATATATATATATATATATATATGCATGTAAAGCCAATTAAATATTAACTATATTTTTATATAATGTACAAATATATTGAAGGAAAAAATAATACTTATAAGAGGATATTAGATTTAAACATTTTTATAAAATAATATATGGTTCTCTTTTTTCATTAAACTTATTAATTAGATATTCCGTTATATTTACTATGTGGGAATATATTTATATAACTTAAATCTATTATTGTGTTCCTATTTTAAAACCTTTTTCTATAATCCTACGTATAAATATTATAATCTCTATAAATTATATTAATTTATATCAGGGTATATAATTTTATATTTCTTACAAAATTTATTAATGTAATCCATAAATAAATACGTATATATTTTTGGACACCTAAAATTATTATATCATACTCCTCACCTAAATTTAATTACTAACTAATTCAATCATCAATTTACAATCATATATATTTTGAATTTAAATATAATCACAAATAAATTTAAACTATCACATAATCGATAAAATATTATTTCTCCACAAGGGATCCTAGAATTACTTCTATACCAATTAAATTTCACCTAAAATTAAATTCAGATATAATTAAATTTAATTCCTAAATTTATCATACAATTAATAATTTTCATTATAGAGTAAGGGACTCTAGAATTACTCCTATACTTTACTTGAGTCTCCTCCCCTTCACTTAGCTGGAATTTGAAGACCGGTGTACCCTCGATTATTTTTCCTCCTTCACGTCGTGACCTTCTCTCACTCTCGCTTATCCCTTTTAATTTTTAATTTGTCTTGTACTTTCTGAATCTCCCCTTACGATTTTTCCATCCCCTCTTCTGCACCTCCCTATATATATATATATATAGACAAGTGGTAATTGCTTGCCGTTTATTTTTTTTATTTATTTATAATATTATATTATATATTTTTATATTTATTTAAATAGAATAATTTATTATATTTACAATACTTTTTAGATAGAATTAATTTTTTAATTAAATAAACTTTTAAAATATTTTTAATTTAATTTAGTTAATAGCTAAACCTAAATCTGATGTAGATTAAATTATGAGTCTAGATCCATTTAGTGACCAAGCCTAAGCCTAGATCTGAGAAAGGGAATGAAGCACTATTTTTTTTTATTTGTTCAAAAGATAAAACTAATTTATATAAAATAAAAGGTAATGTAATGTGAAAAAAAACTTATATAATAAAAAGTTCAAATTTTCATAAGCTAAATTTAATTATTTTAATTAATATTAACAATTTTTTAATATTGTCTATTTTTCATTGTTTTTTATTCAAATAAGTTGAGAAAAATTTCTTTACTTATTTTTGTTATACTTTTATTTATTTAAATAAAATATGTTTTTATTTTATTTTTTAATTTACATCTTTATTTTATTATTTTTTTATTCACTAAATATTTAAACAGAACGTAACCTGTTTTTTTTTTACTTTAGAATAGAATGTACCTAATACCTAAAAAAGCTGGAATATTTGATGACCAAGTCTAGGATTAAAATCTTGGATCTTATTTTTTGTACTCTCTTTTTTCTTTTAACATCCCTTTTAATTTTTTTTAAAGTATTTTATTACAATTTTACCTTTAACACCTCCTTATTCATTTGGTGTTCTTGAAAAAATGTTGTTTTTTTCGCAAGCAAGCCTTTCTGTTCCGCAAGGTTTTTCTTGCTTCTGCAAGCAATTTTTTGGCTTCAAGCTCCAAGCTTCAACTTTCAGGTTAGTACCCATTTAGAGATTGTAGTCCATTGGGTTGGCTAGATGTATGGTTTTAGGTTAGTACCCATTTCCCTGGTTCACCCTAAGGTAGAAGACGACTGATACATTCCGCAAATAAGTTTATGGAATGTATCAGATGTATTTGGTAAATTACATTGAAAAATATATATGATACATTCGTAAACTAGTTTGCGAAATGTTAACTTATCCAAACAGCAAACTAATTTACAGAATGCATTAGATGTATTTTACAAATTAGTTTACAGAATTCATGTAATGCATTCCGCAAATTAGTTTCAGAATATATTAAATGTATTCCGCAAACTAATTTGAGGAATGCATTACATGTATTCCGTAAACTAATTTTCGGAATCCATCTAATGCATTCCGTAAATTAGTTTGCGGAATACATCTAATACATTCGGTAAATTAGTTTACGAAATACATTTAATACATTCTATAAACTAATCTGCGGAATGCATGAGTTTAAAATTTAGTTTTGTCTCTTTACATTTTAAGTTTATTTAGTTATTTAATTTATGATTTTTAGGGTTTAAGGATTCATTATTTAGGTATATTTTGAAGGTTTACAAAATAAAATTTTTCTAGGCATGTTAAATTAATTAATTTATTTTGAAGGTTTAGGTATGTTAAGTTAATCTATTGATTATTTGGTGAATTTTAGATATGACGAAGACTAGAGGTTCACATAGCAAAGGTAGTAGTTCGCATAGAGAGGAAGCACACGTTCGACCAACTGCCTTTGCTCGCAGCTGACATGTTCGACAAGCCCCTGATGAAGAGATTGATCATCAAGAGCATGTTGATGTTGGAGCTGATATTCGTCATGAGGAAGAGGCATTCCCAGGTGGTTCAACCGATGTCTCTGTACTTAGATCATACAAGTAGCATGTAGCATATTATATATGGACCGGAGAGATGAGAGTCATCTTTTTCTATGTATATATTTAGTTAAATATTATAAGAAATAATTGTTTATTTAATCTATTATTTTTGTTTCTCTGAATTTTATTTCAGGACCCTGCTACTCTAAAGGTCTTGACCAATGGACGAAAGGTGATTGGTATAGAGCAGCCTTACATCCAAAACATTGTACAAGAAGGTGGCTTAGCTGACTTAGTACGATGCAACCATTTGATAGCAGACAAGGGCTTCCTGTTTACTTTTGCGGAAAGGTGATACAGGGATACGTGTACTTTCCACCTGCCTATAAGAGAGATGATCATCACATTAAATGAAGTGTCTTCATTGCTGCATCTACCGATCACAAGGAGCTTTACTCTGTTAGGTCGATGACACGAGACTCAGCTTGTCACCTTTTGACAGATCTGCTTGGTGTTTCTGCTTTAGAGGCAAACATGGAGACAAATCACACTCAAGGTGCATATGTGAGATTCAGGTGGCTGCAGGATGTATGTGATCGCTGCATTGGGGAGGGTTATCTGGATGTAGTTGCTCGTGCATACTTGCTCTGATTGGTTGGGTGCATGATTTTTGCTGACAAGAGTGGTACCTTTGTCGGTATGTGCTATTTGGAGCTGTTTAGGGATGTGCACGTCATTGGGAGGTATGCTTGGGAGGCTATTGCACTGGCATACCTCTACGATCATCTTCGTGATGCAAGTTTTTGTAACACTAAATGTCTAGATGGTTATTTGACATTATTATAGGTAAATTCCACTTATTGTATATCATTTAAGGGTTTTATATTTATGAAATGTTACTTATTTGTTTATAATGTAACTGTAGACATGGATTGTTGAGCATTTCCCATGGATTAGGGGATGTCAGCTTTAAGATGACTTTACCCCAGACATGCCAATGGCAATGTGGTTGCAGATGCTACGTGGTTCGGGAGATATGAGACCATACAGGGTGCGACCCTTAACCGCATACAGGTGGATGATGTCATATGGACACCATATGATGAGTTCACAGGTCATCAACCCTTTGCTAACGCATGCTGGTTTAGAGGTTTGATCAGATGTGGTGATTTGGTGTACCCTCATTCACCAAATAGAGTTCTGCGTCAGTTTGAGCATGTTTAAGGGATCCTCATGCCTACTATTGATAGGTTGGGTATGGTTAGGAGTCTTCGGTCCATTGATGATAGTTTTCTAAACTATGAACTATCATTGGTGGCAGAGGAGGTTAGAGGTCCTGTTGCTACCACTCCGGGGTTGTGTGTTGTTGGATACATGGAATGGTTTTGCAGGATCTCCCACCCATACTTTTTACCTAGTTGTTATCTGGGTGGGGGTGAACCTGAAGCTCCTGTTGTGGCGACAGAGGTTGGTACATCTCATGCAATGGAAGAAGTTTCAGTTTCTACTCATGTAATCCATTTTTTTATTTGCAAAATCATGTTATAGATGACATTAATACTAATATAATTTACTTTTCAGAATCATTTTGATAGAACCATGGAACTACTAGAAGGCATTATTGGTTTAGGAAGGCTCACAGAGGATTCATTAGAAGCTGATATGGCACGCCAAGCTTTGAACATAACACATGTTGGAAGTCGTGTTGGTGTTGTTACCTACCAGCGGAGGAAGACGAGTCATATTTTAGAGTTTAGGGTTTAAGGTTGATCTTTGTATATTTCATACTATTAAACCTTGTATGTATTTGAGAAATTATGATTTATTTATTTCATACTAGTTGTATATTTTCTATTTGTATATTGCTTTTTACTTGAGCAAAATTGTCAAATGATAAACACGTTCTGTTTATACTTTTTGTATATTTCTTTTTACTTGAACAAAATTGTCAAATGATAAGCATGTTTTGTTTATACTTTTTGTATATTGCTTTTTACTTGAACAAAATTGTCAAATACTAACCAGGTTCTGTTCATACTATTTGTATCATGGTCAATGCTTTAACAAAACTATAAAATGAGAACCAGATTCTGTTTATATCATATAAGGTAAAATATCAATAGTACAAAGAATATTATAACTAATCGGTTGTAATATTTATGACATTGTCAACATTGTTTTTAAATAATGAATTGAACAATTTCATCCAACTAACATATGCTCACTTCTACATTCGAGCATTTTTGTGACAATATTTATGTCATTGCAAAACAGTTGGAGGGATTGAAGCTCCATCCACCATGAAAACCTACAAAGATAATCTACATTAGATGAAGGTGTAAATATAATTAAGTTTTGAAGAATAATAAATAGTTGGATGAATAGTTGTACAAAATGGTGGTGGTGGTTCGATGATTGCGCAATGGTGGTGGTTCACCTTTAAGCGGAAAAAATATCATCGATCCATGGATGAAAATATGAATAAGTATGACATTATACCTAGACGCAATTACATAACCCATATCAGGAATGATCATCCATTTATCCGGTGAAACCATTTTTTCATTCCCAACAAACAAAGAAGTCCTTAAGTGCATGTATCTTTCTTCAGTGCCAAACAGATTCACATACCCATCACGATACTAATCAAGCTCCTAAATTAAATCAAGTCGGCCTTGAGCCCAAGACTCCTCACCTTTTCCAAACAATGCAGCAATTGCACGATATCCATAATTTCCATTAGCTTCAACATCAACTATGCGTTCAATATAATTTTGTAACTCAACAAGAAATAGGTCTAGCATAGGCATAACCTTTTTTTGTTTGTTATTTTGATGTTTAATATCAGATGACAGTCGAGGTGACGAGCTATCATGGATAGAGTATAAGCCATCAACATATTCAAAGAAGGATGGTTCACGTTTGGTTGATCGTTCCATTTGCAATGACTTACCTTTGATTTTACCATTTGTTCTTACTTTATTAGGAGGTGGACACATTAAAGTTGTATTGTGAAATGCCAACTTATGAAGTTTATTCTTTAGTGTTATCTTTCCATAAACATCAAGCTCTGAGAATCGTTTCTGCAAGGCTTCAAATATTGGTTGCAACGACAAATAGCCCCATGGCTCTGTCATTCCTTGATCAACAAATGTCAATCTTTTCCAATGAATATGAACTGACTCCAATGGCACAAAATTACCTATGGCACTATACCTTGCTAACTCGCATGCACAAGGTAATCCATGTGTACTTCTAAGACTTCACCTACAGGCTATACTGTCAATACCAACAATTTTTACCCGTTCATACTCATTAGCAATGTGGGATAAAGCATTATTTAATACAAAGTTTCGAAGCTTGGCATATAAACCTTTGTTGAATCTATGCTCTACAATGATCATGCTTCTTTCAAATGACGCCTTTATATCACTATGTTGCAGTATTATCATATTATTCATTGCATCGCAGCATGAACACAAGTCACTTATACTATCTTGAAGCAACCTCTTTAACCTTGCATGTGCACTTTCAACCTTGAAAAAAGCAAGATACATGTCATGAGCCCTTTATGTCATTCAAGAATATTATGCAAATATTCATTTTAATTATAAAGATACCTGTTGGTCATTGTATTTCCAAGATGTATCACCCTATTAATCCAATAACTGACAAATCTTTTCTTGTAAGGATGCAACCAAGTTTTGTTCACATAATCCAAGAAAATAGAAAATTTTGAACACTTGGCCTCGACTTTAAGAAAATGCTCTTCATGTTCAATTTCACTTGAAGAATCTAATAGAATAACCCATACATTTATTATACTATCTCATTTATCTATTGGAGATACTAGTAACTTGCATTTTGACTTCACATTTTTAGAAACATGAAATTGATAAAGCAAGTGTGTTGTAGATGAAAATATTGCTTCAACAGCATTTATTAAAACGATATCTCTATCTGTCACAATCACTTGGGGTATTAATTCATTTCTGAAAAACAAACCTCTATCTTTTTCTAATACCCAGGTGAAATTATCTCCTCGTTTAGACTCCAAATAAGCAAAATCCACAGAAAATGTCGACTCGGTCGAGGTTACTCCAACAATCTCAAGTAATGGTGTTGGTGAGAAACTGTATTAAGGCAAGTGCACCTTATCGTTTTATAGAGTAAAGAGTGAGTAAGAGTATTGTCTCCACATGGATTTGGTTCAAGTATTGAGTTTCTACTAATCCACTAATTGAACTTAGGTATGAGAGTGTGTAGGCAACACGATCCCGTGCGTAGGCAACGTAAACAGAAAAGAACAATGGTTATAGGTTTCTGTCACTGGGCTGGAATTCTATTCCAGTATGCCTAAAACTAATCAAAATATATTTTGGACTATCGAATACTCAATAACTGATACGAATGTGTGATAAATCAATTTATGGAAGGTGTTAGGGTTGGGATTCACCAAAAATTTCCCTATGTAATAGTGAATCATTACATGTATTCACGATAAAATGTAGTTGAAGATTGAATTCACAAATATTGATTGAAGGTCAATCATTTGACTCATCAATTCTTCACTCAAATTAGGAATTCTAATCCCTTAGTAATTCCTAATTTGACGTGAGCCTTTCGTTCAAGAATTCAAACGATCTCACAATCGCGAACCTCTATCCCTAGAACCTTCACAATTATATTATTCAATCCCAGTTCCAATTCAAAAACCAATTTCCCAATTGCGAAGAAGAATTTTGATTCAATTTATAAGTGACCAAGTTATAGAAGCATTAAACAAAGAAATGAAAAATCAACGTTAAAGGAAAATGATCTTGAATACATATATCGAATCTGGGTTACACAGGTTCAGTAATGGATTCTTCCTTCCCTAACAGAGATCTAGTTACACATAATGATAAATAAGGGAACATGGGAGAAGGGTGAAGTAAAGAACATGAAGACGCGTTGCGGTTGTCCTTCGTCCTCCACCTTAGGGTTCTCTTCCACCCAAAAACCAGGCGAATCTGGCGTCATAGATCGTAGAAAGACGGCTCTGTTCTGTGTCTCTAAGATTCCAAAAGCATCTGTGATCAGATGATACCTTGTTTTTGTTCTGTTCTGGACTTTTATAGATTCTGCTCTGTAGCGTCGCGTGTCCAACACGACGCAACTGCGTTGCCAACGCGATACGAGTAACAGATAGCTTCTTTTCTTTCAAATCTTCATGTGCTCTACGTAATTTCGGTTATGTTGCCAACGTGGAACCTTGTAACAGACTACAGTAATTAAAACACATTAGATTTATGAGAATTTATCGCCTAAAAGGTTTTAAAACTGCATTTTCCAGATTAATCATGGGTTACTCAGTTTTATGTCATTTTCTCATGTTTTAATGATCTTTTATCCTTCAATTACTTGCAATTATATCGAATTATGTTCCAAATAAGTGTCTTATTGGACACTTATCAAATGGCAAACAATATTTGTTTGTTTTGTATGTAGTGTCAATAATCAATACAATATGGAATGCATTCAACAATTTAATAGCATCTGGATGTGTCCAAAACATATGTCAAACAACATTGACATTTCAATCTTTCTATACCTATACACATATTTGTCACGTTCCATTAATTTCATCAAGTGCTGCAGTTTTGTTCGAGGACCCCTTTCTGATTTTTTATATGTATGACAAGCATTATAGATCCGTTTGATGTTAGTCACATTCTGATCATCCTGACCTTTTAATGTCAACAAAATATTATTCAGCTTAACCAAATTCTTTGTCATATCACCTAGTAAAGACTTCCCTTCACCACTTAGTTTCCCAGCATACGCATGACCTTCTAATGTTTCGACTACATCATGGTTGTGAAATCCACATACAACGTTAAACTTCCACCCTTCATCACTTCTTAATGACTTTCCTCTTAATCTAAAGGCACACTCACATTTTCTTGTTTCACTCACCTTACGCGTTAATTCATTCTTATACTATCTATATTTTTCACTTCTTTCACAACCTAATATTAACATTGTTTTCCATCCAATTCCACCAGTGTCAGATCTAATAATAGTCATAACAAATCCATGAGCTTTACCTACTACTCTAGTCCAAGTTAATAAATCATCCCATGAAGGAAACACCTAATTATAACATACAATCAACCAAATATTACTAAATCATATACAACATAACAATTAAATTTTTCAATCTGAAAACCATTTACCATATCAGTCATGAATGTGTTCGTATAATCAACATTGTTCTTTATTAAAGCTAACACATTTCTTTCAACACTTACGTTATTTTGACATCACAGATACCAAAATTAAATCATGTTAGACACTTTTATAAAAATAAGAAAAAAACCATTTTCTCCAAAACAATATTACTACATCATCCTCTTCCAGAGAAATTGACATGTCAACTTTGTCTAAAACATGGTTGCTTTACCTCAGCGAATCTTTCATAATTATTTCTGCATAAAAAGAAAAACATCACATAACATAAGTATTTCATTTTTTCACTTTTTTATTTTATTAAAATAATTAACCTTCTGTAAATTAGTTTGCGGAATAGTAACATTAGATTCTGCAAATTAGTTTATGAAATGTAATTTATTTACTATTCCGCAAACTAATTTGTGGAATTTATTAGTCTATTTTATAAATTAATTTACAGAATATTATTTATTGTGTTCCATAAATTAATTTACGAAATGTTACTTTTTTATGTTCCGTAAACTAATTTGCGGAACGCAAAAAATAGATTCTGCAAATTAATTTACGGAATATACGAATGAATTCCATAAATTAACATACCGAAACATTTTAACGTTCCATAAATTAGTTTTAAGAGTATAATAATGGGTTTGATGATCAGCTCACATTCATTTTCTTCGACGTTATTTCTCTCAATTTCTCTATCAGCCAACAACAAGAACTCAACTTATATTTAATTAATAATGTTAGAAAAAAAAATAACAATGGCAAAAAGAAGAAAGGAGAACAAAAAAAAGGTTACTCCGAAAGTCTTACAGTGATAAGAAATATTTTGATTTTTTCATATGCGGGAGTGAAATTTTTTTTTGAAAAAGTGTAAAAAGTAATTTCCAAAATCTTTGATCTGGTGTGAACTTTGGTTGCGGTTTGACCCATTTACGTCACACGTGGCTAAAGTATGAATTCGGCCTAGTTCAACCCTTGAAGGTATTGGGCCTTTTGGTTTGTTGAGTGTATTTGGAACAATTTTTTTTCTCTATGCGCTTGCATCCATCTTGTTCTTTAGGACAATTGCATTTGGACATATTATCAACTACATATGTATATTTTTTTGTTGAAAATCACCTGATGGGCAATAACTTGGATGCATTCAGTCCAGAACTGCTCCCTTTTCCCCCCATAATTTTAATAAAAAGGAAGAGGAAAACCAGTTATATATTTTTTAAATATATTTTTAGTATATCTTTTATGATTAGTTTTTTGTAAAAGTTAAAATATAATTATAAATGTTTTGATTTTCTTAAAATTAAATAATCATAAAAAATATATTTAAAATAATATGTTGCTAACATTTTTAAGAGAAGGAATTTGGAATCTAGTGTTCATGACAGAAGGCTTGGTTCTGTAGTTCAAGTTTGTTCAATCTAAAAATAACCATTTTAGCTTACCTGAGGCATGAGATCGAACTTCATGCTAAAGAATATGAGGCACTACAACTCGTACCCTATATGTGATACTTATTAAATATAAATATTAAATATATTTTATTGTATTATTTATTTAATTTTATAATATGTTGATTTTATTATTTTTTTAAAAATATAATAATATCCTTAAAATAAAAATATATTTTTATAAGATGTAAAATAGATGATTTGATTGTAAAGTACTACTCAGTACTATTCTTAAAATTGTTTGGTTAAAAATATTAATATTAAAATAATATCATACATTAAGATTAGTATATAAATAAATAGATAATAAAATTTTGCACATCGTAGATATAAAATATTTAATTCTCATACGAATATACACACTAAAAGTAATGGTATACCGACTCATTCAACAGAAAAATGTTACTTGAATCATTTTATAACTATTATAAATAGTTTTTAATGTGATAGTAATATATATACATAATCTTTTAATTGAAAGTTACTATTATTTTTACATGTAAGATTTTTTTTTTAATTTTATCAAATATCACTTGTAACAAAATAATTATAAAATTAATTAGATACAAATAATTCATGTGGAAAAAATGGATGATCTATTCACTCTAAAAAAAATTATCATTTAGTAACATATGAATATTGTATTAAAACTTGTTAGTATAGACTTTTCCTAAAAAAAATTAAACTATTAGTAAAGATATCATGAGTTCATACCAATAATAATATATATTATACTAATAAATAACTTTGCTAATATAAAATATTATTAATATATTATAAATATATCAAATATCAGTATAATATATTATTTATCACTATCAACAATTTTTAAAATTAATATTTATATTATCTATACTAACAAATACTATCTTAATATTTAACAAATCTTTATGTGTTAGTAATTAAATTTTTTATAGAAATTTGTCTTTCTTATATAAAAATAATATATATATATATATAATATTTTATATACCTTTTAATAAAATTAAATTATGAAATATATGATTATGTTTAGAATGATAAATATTATATATTTATTTTTAAAAAGTTTAATCGTATAATAAGATATCATATAAAGATGATATATTTTCTTTCTTGTATCCAAATTAGATATTTAAACAAAAAATCAATCATATAAATTATTATTACAAAAGATATTATGTTAAATCAATTATGTTTTTAATATTTGGATATCAATTATGTATTACTAGATATCTTTTACTTATTTTTCACATTAAATTTAGAAAGTTTATATTCAATATTATAAAGAAACATTAGAATAACTTATAAGGTTACACACATAAAAACGCACTCATTAAAAATGTTAAATTCTAGTTAAACCAAAATTGTTATCAAAACAATGTTAAATTCATTAATAATAAATTCAGCCATGACAAATATATACGCTTTAAAATTTCTCCTTATAAATAAAGCATGATCAATGCTCAATCCCAACACACACATAATCACATTCTCTCCTTACCTTACTAGTATAGCAACCAGTACAAAAATGTTTTAGTAGGAGAGTTCATATAGACGCAGGTGCTAATTTCAAGTTCGCCCTTCAAAATTAATTCTTATTCTTGTTTATTCGTTCTAAAGGACTTTGATTCATGTTTTGTGTTTGTGCATTGAAGAATCATACTGTTTCTACTGCCATAGGTCTCTTCTCAATGTACTTGAAAAGGTTCATGGAAGATTTCCATTAATTTATACTTTTCCTCTTTAACGTTTAGCAGATCATGTACAATAATTTGATGTCAACTTGCTAGACTAGTGGACTTTTGGTGAACAACTATGGTTATAATTAATAGCTGTAAGTAGTTATCAATGGTATGGCCTATTTCAGGTACATGCACCCATGATTCACGAAATATCTCCCTGTCGTGTAACCCATGTTTGGCCATTATATAACACGCCTTCCCGTACGCCAATTTTATCACGTTATTGTTGGGGCAAACTTCAAAATGAAATTAGGTTCTTAGTAAATTTCTAATTCATCATTTGCCATAGGCACAAGGGTTTGTTTACCTTTACCCTAGTGTTTCCACCCTCACTAAATCCATTAAATTAAATAAATAACTAAACCATGTTGTAATAACACCCACTTGGGGAACCTGCAGGCCCAACTTGACATGCTCTTCTTAAAATCATTACGTAAATTAATGGATTTAAAAATTTAAAGAAACAAGGCAAATTTGAATTATCTTTTAATTGTTAAGATTTTTCTAAGATAAGGAAGCTCTTAATTTATTTTATTTTTTCCCTCACTAATACTTGTTGAAAAGCATTCAAATTCACTCGGAGCATTAACTTTGTGACATGAATATTGAAACATGAAACACTTTATTCTCATATGGTCATAAAACTGGCACGCTTTAATTTGTGTTTATTGAATACATGACAGCTTAGACTTTTGTGGATATCCTGTCTATTTTAAGCATCAAGGTTTCATTTTCTCTGTAAAACAATATTCATTAACAAACAAAAATTTGTCAAATATTGAGATAACTTTTACTTATATAATTTTTATCTAATAAAAATTAAAGTATTAATATAAATAAATAATGTATTATAGTAACATTGATAATATATACCAATATATTATACAAACAAATTTATTAATACAATACATCTTACTGATTAAAAAGATAGGAAATGACCATATGTCTTTAGTGGTTTCTACATACCACGGCACGGCTGACTTAATTCCATCACGTGACTGTAACTTTTATATATAAAAGAAAAAGGCTTGGACTTAGAATTCACAAATGACCTTTGTTTTGCCCCATTTTGAAATTAATTAATCTCTATTATTATAAATTTTAATAATATTTTATTTAAATGCATCTTACTTTTATATTTTTATTTCTTCTATTTCAATACACCCTAAATAAAATGTACATTTAATATTTTTCTTTTTCACCGGAATTAGCAATAAAAAATTATTAGAAAATAATGAAAAAGTTATAAAAACTTAAAAAGCAGATCGAAACATATAATATACCACCAAAGCAATGAAGCTGCCAATTATATATATATATATATATATATGATAACTTTTAACATATAAAACTAAAACTGATAATAAAGGATGGATATAATTTTGCTAGGTTCCCTACTAATTAGGACACGACTTACCCTTTCTATACGGCGAGTTTACCATGGGTATGATCTCTTATGTAGTTACATGTATTGTTTCTCTGTAGTCACAGAATTTCAGTCTTGACTTGCATGCCGCCCTCATTTTTCTTTTCCTTCTAACAATGCACACATCGCTATCACCTTTTTTTCCAATATATACGACATATATCATTTTTGCCATATACCTTTCTAGTTCTACTCTCTAATTACTTTCCCATCAATGGAGAAACACCAAGCGATGTTCCCTACCTCATCAGTTGCTTTTTCATATGATTTTAATGTTGCTTATGATTCTAATTTTCATGTTGACGGAGAAGAGGTTTTAAGAACTGATAGCAAGGCAATATCAGCACAGGAAGAAAGTGATAAAGAGATCAAGCAGCATAGATACGCATTTCAAACAAGGAGTCCGATTGATGTACTAGATGATGGGTACCAGTGGAGAAAATATGGGAAAAAGATTGTGAAAAACAATAAATTCCCAAGGTTAGTGCAACTTTCATACTAACATGTAACACTTCTAGCTAGCTACTTATATTATATATATGGTGATATCTATTTATTCCATCACATTCATCAGTCAGTTAGGTATATGTATAGTCTCCTTTCTGTGAAAGATGATCAGTACATAATGAAAGATTCACCTTTACCCTTGAACCCTTCTAAGATGTAAAAATTATCAACAAGCTTTCAAACAAGAAAGACTTAATTAGGAATTACGATGCTAGCTTTTCATTTGGAAAAATAAATAAATGTGAATTTTGGTTGCAGATTCTTTTAATGCTATCAGTTTATAATAATGTAAGTTGTTATTTGCAACACCAATAAAGGAGAAATAGGATTTGTTTGTCATTTATACTAGTAATCCTAGCGAGTAGCGACCATGGTTTAACCAACAATGTTAAGGGGGTAGCAGTAATTCAGATTATATATCATTTTAATTTCTGCAATTTTTTCCTGATCTTGATTTGTTATAAGTCCCAATTTTATTTTGGTTCTTTCAGAAGTTACTACAGGTGCTCTCATCAAGGTTGCAATGTAAAGAAACAAATCCAACGCCATTCCCAAGATGAACAAATGGTGGTAACAACTTACGAAGGGATGCATACACACCCTGTGGACAAGTCAGCCGAAAGCTTCGATCAGATCTTGGGAAATCTGCTCGTAAACAACCTATTCTCTGATGTGCCTCCAAAGTTGGAGTAGGATATGAAGTGATTATTGAATTAAGTCAATAACATTATCTGAAGCAACTTAATGCGCTGCCATGGATAATTGACATTATTTCAAAGCATATATATTTAGTGAGTTAACGTTTGGAAACATGATAAATAACGATCATGTTAGTATATTTGCCTTTCCATTTCTCAAGTTACTCTAAATATTGTCTTCCCAAAACATTTATATCAGAACTACAATATGTTTTGTGAGAAAATTATGAGTGCACCGGATAGGATTGTGTAGGTTTATAAACAATTCAATTAAATTTTGATAAGTTAATTTTTTAATTAATTAAATCTAAAAAGAAAAAAGTTATCTTTTAAGAAGTATGATTTACATTTTTTTTTACATATTTAATTGATTACAAAATTAATTTATCAAGTTAGTGGACTTTTCATAATCTTATATAATGAACCTATTTCATTTAATAATTCTTCTATGTTCCGATATCAATTCGTGCTATATTCTCAGTAGTAGTCAATTCCTGAATTCTTAGTATATCTTCTATCAATATATACTATTTACAAGTCATTAAGATTAATTTAATAATAATAAATTTGAAATTAAAATCATTTATATAAGATCCTAAAATTAAATCTTATCTGATTTTACATCAAACACGTGTGTGTATATAATATTGCATTTATACCACTTATGGCAGTTACACACTCGCTCAATATACACTTTAATTCAAGTCAATGCATGCATATTTCTATTTGCCTTTCAAGTTCATTTTATTGAAACTTGATCTTAAAAAAAAAACTAATGATGTTTAGTTGATCATGACTAAAATTAATTTAGAGCATTTGAAAAAAGTTGTTTAGAAAAAAGCTCTAAACATAAACCACGTTACTTTAAAACTCACTTCTAATTAAACAAAATCAATTATACAAGACGAAGTCGATTCAAAATGAGGTTTAAAACCCTCCTTCTAACACATACATAAATGACTTCATGTTGGGACTAAAATCACATGGCCATGATGTCCACAAGAACTCCTTGCGAAGCTGATAGACATTGCAAGCAACAGACAAACAAAAAGAAAGGCACCTAAGAAAACAGCATACCTTGTTCTTCCATAGCGAGGCCTACCAATAGTACTAGCAACTCTCATCTCCGCTAAGATTTCAACCATATGAGCCACTAGCATCACATCGTGGTGTTGGTAAACAAGAGAAGAAGAAGAAGAGGAGGAAGAGGAAGAGTAATAAAAGCACCCGTGTGTAGAATAATCATTCACCCCATTGTTTTCACTAGACTCGTCCTCATCAGAAGTATAGAAAGACATTGACCTCACTTCACGTTGAGGAGTATTACTATTGATGATGATACCACTCTCACCCTCCATCATCGTTGACTGAAAAAGTCTTCGACCTTTCAACTTTCCACTCTCAATAGCTTCCCTACGCTCTTGAAGAATCTCTCGTGCTGCCACGTCATGCCTTCTCATCTTCCATCCTTCCATGCTTCTGCGTGGTTCTACCTTCTTCAAACGCAGCTCGAGTTCTTCTTCTTTTTTCTCCTTTTAATTCCTTAGAAGCTGTTTCCACTGTGGGGACCTTAATTAATTTTTTGTTACTCTCTTCCTTTTTTTTCTCCTTTTCTGCTTCATCGTCTCATGATGGGTGTGGGGCTCTTGAAGGGATAGCTTATTAGCGGGTTCATTTTGTTTGAATGTGGCGAGATTATAGCGGGAGAGAAACTAATCACGTTTTATTTTGTATTAAAATGGATAGATTTTCGTAATAATTAGTTTAGATCACGGGAATCTGTACATTTTCTTGACCTTAACAAAACACACTTGACCAAACACTGTTACCCATCGGATCCTATTATAAGTACTCCTTTAATAATTGTTTGGTTTAAATATGTTTTTCTTTCGTCTAAATATATACTAAATTTTGCTTTTAATTTTTTATCTTTGATTTTTTAATTTAATTAAATATTTATAAATATATTATTAAATTTTGTTATATGTATATATTTTAAAAAATTATATAAGTAGTTGATTTGAGTGAGATGTTAAAATAAATTTTTGTATGATTTAATGGTAAAATTTGTAATTTATAGTTTTATGAAAAAAATTTATTAAAAATCTATAAATCAACTCAGAAAATATTTAATGATAAAATAGTAAGAATTAAAAAAATTGAAAAAATTAAAAATGGAAATAAAAGAAATTTTTTCACAAGAGTTAAAGAAAAACTTATTATATTTATATGGGTTAAAAATATATTTAGTTTTGTTTTTTATTATTTAAAGTTTATATTGTAAAATTTATTAAAATAAACTAAAAATATATTATTTCAAAATTTTATATTAAAAAATTATTGCAATGAGAGAAAAAGGTGTTATTAGACGTTTTTTTATATATATATTCTTCATACAACTCTTTAATCCGTTAACAAAATGGGCTTTAAAGTAGACATAATAAAATGGGCTATTTGGTTTGTATCGGCGGACCATTATAGATAGCAAATTTTAATAAATTAGCACAAAAAATTATATATTTATTATAATTAAAATGATATTAAAAAAATTTAACAATCGGATTTTTTTAAAATATTTTATAAATTTGTATGAGTTAAATCCAAACAAAAATAAAAAATTTAGATAAATAAAAATAATAATTAAAGTTTTTCAATCCGATAATTTTAGTATATATATATATAAAACGTATTAAATTACTTTAAAAATAATTTTAGTTATAATTATTTTATTTAATAATTTTTATAAAAAATTAAATTTTATCAATTTAATTATTTAAAATTGATAAATTTTATTTAATAATTTTTATAAATAATTAAACTATATCAATCTAACCATAAAATTAATAAATTTTAATATAAATTATTTTTATAAAATTTAAAATTAATTAATATTTTATTAAATAAATTTAAATTTTTGAATATTAAAAAAATTATCCATTAATTTAAATTTATTTAATAAAATATTAAAATTTTTAAAATTTTATAAAAAATTTAAATATATGTACATAATAAAATATATTTAACTACTAAATTGATAAAAATTATTTATTTATAAAAAATGTTACGCAGAATAATTTTAAATTAAATTATTTATAAAATAACTTGATGATTTCTTTTATATATATATATATATATATATATATATATATTAAACTCAAACTTTGAATTTAAAAGCAGTCCAGACCTCAACTAAATATTTGGTTTAACCTAATTCATTTCTACCTTTTTATATAATAATAATTATACTAATAATAAACTTATGTAAAGTATGAACTACTCCGTTGTTAGAATCACTAGTCCTGTGTTATTAAAGGTTAACAGTTCCCTAATTTCAATGGTATAATACAAAACTGTTGGGGCTTCATGACAAACTTTTTTCATTCAGGTTAGGGGTCCACACTTTCATTCATTCAGGTTAGGGGTCCACACTTTCATGATTGCATTTTTCATCACTTCTTCTCTTAATCTTTCCTTTTAATTAACTTTAACATCCAGCTGGACTACTAAAGTCCCCCACCACAGATCAACAACATATGGCTTTGGTTTGTTATTTGATTATATTTCTTGGATCCACTCAAAAGTCACGCTGGGATATGTTCCAATTCTTTACTTTATACTCAAATAAACTTTTTAATATTCTTTTGAGAAAAAGCACTTTTTAAAAGAAATAATCATAAATATATTTTTAATACTTTTCATCCCATACTTTTCATTTTTAATTATTATTATACTATTACCTTTTAATGAATTTAGACGAATTAATGTATATCATTCATTTTTCTTATAAAAATGATAAGCTCCTCTCTTTATATATATATATATATATATATATATATATATATATATATATATATATATATATATATATAATATGTTTAGGATATGCAGAGATACGTGTATTTTTTTTTCTTCTGATCAATCAAAGTCAGTAGAAAAATAATGAGTCCATCGTGTTGGAATGAAATCGTATTAAAATAATGATAAAAAAATAGAATACAATAAATGATATAATAGAAATTTTAAAAATGAAAAGTGTAATAAAAATAAAATAAATATATAATATAATTATTTATATTAATATTAATAATATCAGTGCTAGAATAACAGGAAAATATTTTAATATTTATTTAATTTAAATTAGATAAAATTGATTTAATTAAATTAATTTAAAGTTATTAAATATATTTACATGTATATATAAATTAATTCAAATTATATATTTTTATTAAAATATATATTTTATATAAAAGTACAAAATTAATTATATACGTGTAAAACAATAATACCCTTAACAGCCGCATAAGCCAAGTGGAACCATATATGCACATTAAGTAGAGTATCCACAAAGAGAGTTTTAATATAGTACTTTTACCCTGTAAAAATGTCAAGCATTACATATTTTAATAATATTTGATTTAATATACTTTATTTTTTTAATATACCTTGTTTCATCTATTTATACTTTGTTTGGATTACGTTAAGAATAAGGGAAAAAAAAAAAGAGAAAAGAAGAAAAGAAAGTAAAAATAAAAAGGAAGAGTGAATTGTTTGAATGAATAAAAATAAAAGGAAAAAAAAAAAAAGAAAAACAAATTTTTTCGTTTAGATAAATGAAAAAAAGAAAGGAAAAAAATATATTAGTAATATAAATTTTATTTTATATAAAATTTTAAAATATTTTTTTGTACTGTAAATTTTTTATAAATATAATTTATTAATTTTTTATTTTTTTTTAATTTTTTTAAAAATAAATAATAATTTTAATAATTTAAAATAAATCAAAGAAAAACAAAAAAATGTTCCCCTCACTTTTCACGCTGAAGAGGAGGATTAAAATTATATGGATCCTGCGGAAAAATTTCTTTCCTTTCGCTAACGACAAAACGCGCCAAACAGAAGAAAATAAATATAATTTATTAATTTTTTATTTTTTTTAAAAATAAATAATAATTTTAATAATTTAAAATAAATCAAAGAAAAAAAAGTTTTCCTCATTTTTCACGGCTGAAGTAGAGGATTAAAATTATGTGGATCCTGCAGAAAAAATAGTTTTCGTTCCACTACAGATAAAACGCGCTAAACAAAAGAAAGTTACTTTTCCTCTTTATTTTCTTCCTTCCCCCTATTTCTCTCCCTCCGAACAGATTCCTAAATAACAACTTTTTATATATTTAACATTTGATGACCGAAGATAAAATAGTGATCACAATAGCATACATACAATTGGTTGACTACATTAGCCTGAAAATTCCTATCCTAGATTGCATGAATGAGAAAATTGTGCAAGAAACTGAAAATACACAGTAATTTTTTGATGGCAAAATATTGTTATCCAAACAGAAGAGTCAGCCTCTCCGTTAACGTGGAGCCGTTGAACTTGGAAAATTATTTTCTTAATAGCTTAATTCGTTCCAGGTTGTTGTAAATTTTTAATTTTTAACTTTTAAAAATAATACTTACTTTTAAAATTTTAAAAATATAATTTGTTAAGTTAAAAATATACTGAATTAAATTTTAATACATTTTTTAAATTTTCAAAATTTTCTTTTCAAACAAAAGTTACTATTCTACTGTAACTTCTTTTTATTGAATACCATCACTATTAATATAAATTTATTATTATAATAATAATAAAATAATCTATCACCTTTATTATTATTATTTTTATTATAACAATAATTTATTTTATAATTTTTATTTTTATTATTTTATTTTTATCTTTTATTATTTTATTATCAAAAAATTTTATTTGTCTATTTTTTTTAACTCAAGTTAAAAGACACAATAAAGTAAATTTTTAAAACTAATAATTTGCCGTTTGAATTATATTAAATTTGATTTTCTGTGCTTTGTATATAAAACTCTTTTGAGTTTGGATATATAAGTATCTTATGTACCATTGAAACAATAAAAGAAATTTTTTACTTTTTTTTCTGAATATATATTACTTTGGTAAATTTATGTGATATTACAATAATTATTAGATATCTTACTTTTTAAAAATAATATAATTTAGCAATATGTGTCCAAGAAATCCTCCAAAATTATTGCACAAACAAACTAGCGAAAAGTTTGTGGTATTTATTACTAACCTTTCACTAAGATACGTTATAAGTTAACTTACAAGTAGCAGATTAACTTACAAGTAGCAGCGTAAGTGCAGTTAAAGCCCCGCGTTTTCTTCCTGAGAATATGGCCCAAAATGGAGACACAAACAGGAATTGTTTACTTCCTCCACCTCATGTAGGTAATGCATATTTTTTATCTTATTAATTGTATAATTTATTATAATAAAGTATAAATATTTTGACCATAATATCTTTATTAAATGAGTTATTTTTCTTTGATAGAAATTACATATAATAATTCTAATATAAATAAAATATTAATTTATATATATTGTCGTAACTGTAATTTCGACGAGACGACGAACTCGTTACAAATTTTAAAAGAATTTAATTTGATTGTGGAGTCGTCACCGAATTTTTATTTTAAGGGAAAATATTTGAAAAAACCCTAACTTGAGGAAGAAATTTAGGTTCGGGAGTCAGTTACGAGTAAGGAAGGTATTAGGCACCCTACTCGCTCGTTCCAAAGAACGGTACCCTTAAACTGAGCTGTGATATTTTGAAAATTGTTTGATCCCTTAAAATAGAATAGAAAATAAATAGGTTTATAGAAGATAGCCTGACAGGACTTGATCCTGCTCCTACATATTCCTTGGTGCAATGGGAAATTCAAGGCTGTGTAGTTCTGGGTAAGAGACTTGATCTCTTGGAGGAGAAAAGAGCAATCTTAGGTAAAAAATTTAAAATCAACATTTCTTAGGAAAGCGAGGAATTTGGAAAAGAACGTGCTTGCAAAATTCAAACCGTCGTAAGCCGTATTTGAATTAGCACGAATTAGAACACGAAGCAGTAGAGAATGCTACTTGCTCGCATTAGAATCCGCTGCACAATCTGAGGAAAAAAAACAGACGTTTTTGAAAAAGGTAAGAGTTTTGAAAAACAGACGTGCTTGCATAATTCAAATTGTCGTTAGTCGTATTTGAATTAGCACGGATTAGAACACGTAACAGTAGAGAACGCTACTTGCTCGTATTAGAATCCGTTGCACAATCCGAGGAAAATTAAAAACAGACGTTTTGAAAAAAAGGAAGAGTTTTGAAAAACAGACGTGCTTGCATAATCCAAATCGTCGTAAGCCGTATTTGAATTAATACGGATGAGAACATGTAACAGTAGATAACACTACTTGCTCGCATTAGAATCCGTTGCACAATCTGAGGAAAATTAAAAACAGACGCTTTGAAAAAGGAAGAGTTTTGAAACACAAACGTGCTTGCATAATCCAAATCGTCGTAAGCCGTATTTGAATTAGCACGGATTAGAACACGTAACAGTAGAGAACGCTACTTGCTCGCATTAGAATCCGTTGCACAATATGAGGAAAATTAAAAGCAGACGTTTTAAAAAAAGGAAGAGTTTTAAAACACAGACGTGCTTGCATAATCCAAATCGTCGTAAGCCATATTTGAATTAGCACGGATTAGAACACGTAACAGTAGAGAACACTACTTGCTCGCATTAGAATCCGTTGCACAATCTGAGGAAAATTAAAAACAGACGTTTTGAAAAAGGAAGAGTTTTGAAAAACAGACGTGCTTGCATAATCCTAATCGTCGTAAACCGTATTTGAATTAGCACGGATTAGAACACGTAACAGTAGAGAATGCTACTTGCTCGCATTAGAATCTGTTGCAAAATCTGAGGAGAAATTGAAAATAGAGATGAAGATGAACTCGAAAATCCGAGAAGAACCAAGAAAATTAAGCGGAACAAAAGCTAGATCTAACCTCCATTGATGTTCCTTATTCAATTGTCTCCAATCCAACTCAGGTCATAAGGTTCAAAGGTAAGAATTAAGTGTGTTTTTGTTTATTTGATTCAAGCATACACTTAACTCTTTACGCTTAATGATTTAATCGTGCATCACTTAAGCTAGACTTAGCATATAAGATGCATGCACATAGTCATGCACTCTTAGGAATTTTTTTTCAAAGGAGGACATACAAACACAAACAAATCAGAAAGAAATACATATAGAAGGATCAACACATGAAAAATAATACCTAAACAAGGTTAAAAGAACAAGATCTACAAAAGAACTTCAAAGACACAAGAGATTTTGGCGCCAAAATTTGAATTCAAATCTCAGAATTTTTCAAAAATATTTTTCCAGAGATCTAAAAAATTAAAACTGATCAATTGAAATATATGAATTATAGGAATCAAACAAAACAAAATTGACAAAAATCAGACCAGAAATGAGCAAGTTATGCACAAATCAAACAAGATAGGTTCATTTGCACATCAAGACGAACATGCTTAAGTAATTCGGCCATAAAAACATTTCAGATCCGAATTAGACAAATAATACCATTCCAAAAACTAGAGAGAGATATGAATAGAACCCAACAAAAATAACCAAAATCAGAGATCGTTTGACTGATCAAAAATGAAAACGAAAAACAGAGACGAAGATGAACTCAAAAATTTGGCGCCAAAATTTGAATGCAAATCTCAGAATTTTTAGAAACTATTTTTTGGTAGATATGAAAATTAAAACCAAAAAATTGAAAGATATAGATTGTAGGAATCAAACAAAACAAATTTGACAAAAATCAGACCAGAAATGAGCAAGGTATGCACAAATCAAACAAACTAGGTTCATTTACACATCAGGACGAACATCCTTCAGTAATCAGGTCATAGAGACCTCATTTCAGATTCAAATTAGACAAATAATATCATTCCAGAAACTAGAGAGAAAGATAAAGAGAACACAACAAAAAAAAAACTGTAATCAGAGATAATTTGACCGATCAAAAATGAAAATGAAAATAGAGACGAAGATGAACTCGAAAATCTGAGAAAACGCAAGAAAATTAAACGAAATAGAAGCAAGATCTAACCTCCATTGATGTTATTGAATGCCACTTCATAGCATCTTGAAAGGTGATGAATAGCTGGTTCCATGGAGGCCAAGGAGGTGCTCAATTAGATCTAGAATTCCAGAGTCTCTTCGGTGCTCCAAAACCTAAAAACCTCCCCTTCAATGACTCAAAGTGTTCCTCTCTCTCCTTAGAAATTCTGAATTTTTTGTACAAATCAAGAATCCTCCCTTGAACTAAATGAAAGTCCCTATTTATAGATAAAATTTCAAAAAAAAGGAAAAAAAAAAGAAAGGGAAAAATTTTCTAGAAGTGAAGAAGCTTCCGCCTTTTGTTTTCTAATTTTTCTCTTTTTTGTTTTCTTTTTATTATTTTCTTTATTTTTATTATTATTTTTTTTCTATTCTTTTTTTGTTATTTTTTCCTTTTTCTCTAACTAATTCTTAACCATCATTAACTAATCCAATTAACTTTATAACTAAATTCTTAACTAAAAATTTATTTTTCTTTCATTTTCTTTTTCTTTTTCCTTTTTTCTCTAACTAATTCTTAATCATCATTAACTAATCCAACTAACTTTCTAACTAAATTCTTAACTAAAAATTTATTTTTCTATTTTTTTTTTGTTATTTTTTGATTTTAGACTAAAAAATAAAATGATTTATTTTGGGTTTTAAATTTATCCTCCGACATAATTCAATGTCCACACACATACATATATATATAAAAGATCAAGTTATTTTAAAAATAATTTTACTTAAAGTTACTTTACTTAATATTTTTCATATATAATTATATTTTATCAATTCAACCGTTGAATGAATAAATTATATTATATAAATTATTTTTATAAAATTTAAAAAATATTTGATATTTTATTAAATAAATTTAAATTAACGGATGATATAAAAGGTAAATTATCCATTAATTTGAATTTATTTTTTGAAGTATAAAATATTTTTCAAATTTTATAAAAGTTTGGAAGGATAATTTATACACTAGTGCAAAAACAAGTTTTTTATAACAAGATTTTATATCGGTTACAACCGATATAAATAAAAACGTGGCGTCATTTTTGTAAATAAATGTAAACTTTATCTATCGGTTCTACGCTCTGCCACCGTTCAACCATTTTTTTCTCTCCTTTCAATAGATACATGGCTGATTACTATATTTTTTTTTTCAATTTTCAACATTTGCTTAATATAATTTTAAGTTATTTCATATGTAAATTAAAATTTGATAATAAATAATGATGTATTTAGTTTAAATATATAGATTATGTGAATTCTGTATTGTCTGCCAGGTGAGTGTGTGTATATGCAAGTATTGTGAATAAATAATACGGTAGCATATCTAAACAAAGCGAACATTTTCAAAAAAAAATTTTTTACATCGGTTGGACCTATAACGGATGTAGAAAGTGTACTTTTGACATCAGTTCTAAAATCAATGTAAAAAATCTTATTTTTTATATCGTTCATTTTAACATCATCCAAATAACCAATGTAAAAATCTTTAACCATCGATGTAAAAATCTCATTTTCCACTGGTGATATAATATATTCATTTAACGGTTGGATTAATGAAATATAATTATATATAAAAATTATTATTTAGAATAACTCTAAATAAAGTTACTTTTAAAATAACTTGATATCTCATTTTAT
This sequence comes from Canavalia gladiata, assembly GCA_037954105.1. NCBI lineage: Eukaryota > Viridiplantae > Streptophyta > Magnoliopsida > Fabales > Fabaceae > Canavalia > Canavalia gladiata. Next base: position 52,687,934 of record CM075659.1, on the reverse strand, counting down.
TTATATATATATATATATATATAAACAATAAATAAAATTAAATGAATTTAATTTCTAAAATCAACAAATATATATAATGAGAGAAAGTAAATATAAAATTATTGATTTTAATTAAAGAATTTAAGAATCATGATTAACTTTTACATCAACTGTAAATGCATCTTTAGTTTCTTATTTTGTAAATTTGCTTATTTTAAAATAATCAACGTCAAAATAACTGCAGGGCAACGTAAGTATAAATTCATTTGAATATTTGTGTAAAATATCAATAAATGTGAATATTATTGCAAAAAAATATATATTAATATTTTTTAAATTTTCTAAGACACATGTTTTGAAATAAACTAAAATATCTAGAGATATACTTAATCGATTCTTATTTATTTGTTGAAAAAAAAATTATTTTTATTTATCTATTGACATAGAAATTAATATAATATTAATTATTTCTTATCATTATTTTATCTGTAAAAATAAATAAAAAATTATTCTATAATTATTATATAATAAAAAAATTCTGAATAACTTTTCTTTTTAAACAGATAAATAAAAATAAAAATAATATAATATCAAAGGAATAATAAAAATTGGATAATGGTAGAAAATGCTTGAAAAGCACTTGGGCAATTAAATAATGCCCTCAAATGATTTTAATTTTTAAAAAACATACATCGAATAATTTTTTTTTCAATATAATAAAAGCAAATGCTAATTAATAAGTGCTCTTAAAACTATAGTTAAAAAATTAATAAACAATTTTTTTTAAAAGTTATACCAAAAGTACATAAGAAATTATTATAAGAATGTATATATAATATTATTTAGTTTTTTCTAAGAATTAATTGTAAATATTTTTCTAATTACAATAAATATAAATTTTTTATATTAATTACTAAATTTTTATATTATTTTATTATGAGATTTGTATTAACGGAATACTCATTTCTTTTTATGTTTTTAATTTAAACATTTATACTATTAACATTTTTAAAGTAAAATTTAATTTATAACATATTTAATTGTTTCAACTATTTTCATTGATATTATAAATTAAATAATTTTTCTTATTAAAAAAATTGAAAATAGTATTCTTTTTAGAATTAACCTAACTTATGCTAAGTTAACACGAATTTCAACTTTCAATTGTTCTAGTGAGCCTTGGTTAAGCCAACACTGATCTCAGAACTCTTGTTAGTGTTGATTTAAGTGATAAAAAAAATTTAAGACTTAGCTTTAACCTAACATTAAAAAGAAATCAACCCAATTAATGTCAATATTATGGCCAATACTAAATTTTACAGCTATTTTAACATTTTTTAGTGATGAATATATTGGCAAAGAAATCAATAAATATAATTTTTTTATTAAAGCATATTATAATACACTAACTTTTAAAATTTAGCTTGAATATGGTAGATAAAATTTATTTTATTATATATTTTGCATGATTGAATTAAAACAATTTTATATAAAATATAAATTACATAGTAAAAACATATAGGTTACAGAGCAAATTTAATTTAAGATAAAATTTATAAATTTATTAAAATATTAAAAAATAATTTATATAAGTAAAAGTAATAATAAAATTTAATTTTAAGATAAAAAATATAAAAAATAAATAATAATTTTATAAATATAAATAAGAAATTAACTTTGTAAAAAAAATATTTATATTCAAGTAAATTTGGTTTACATGAAATTAAATTAATTTTTAATATTAGAAACGAAATATGATTCAATCTAGATAAGAAAAATTAATTTATGTATTAAAAAAAAGTTTAATTTTATATTTTATGTTTCAGTTTGATTTTATAATATATATTAAATTATATTTATTTATAAAACGCGTTGTGGGTAGGTGGCAGCAATTGGACATCTTCAGTCTCACTGCAGCATGAAGGCTCACAAAATTGAAGTATTGGACACTGCACCAAGTCGTTCAACACACTCAGTCTATGTTTCTTTTTTAAAATTATAAAATTAAAAATAAATATTTAAAATTATTTGTTAATTATGTTAAGAAGCATTACAAAAAAAGTTATAAAAAATTCATTTAGTATATTAAAATATATTTAAATTATTCACTCTAATAATATTTATAAAAATATCCCACCGGCGTTGTATCCCTTTTACCCAACCGACCAGTTTGAGGGTTATATCTATCTTACAAAAATGGGCTTTAATTGGCCATCATGGGCCCAGTCCACAACTTGACAAAGTTTCAGCTCTCTGGACCCAAAAAAAGAAGAGTTTCTCTTCCAAATTTGCCGAGGTGAGGAGTTTCGGCTGAAGTTAACTTTCAATTCGACTAGTATCTAATATAAAGTTCGTAGGAAAGGAAACAATATTTATGAAAACACGAGAGAAAAGTAAGAAGTACTTTGAATATTGAAGCAGTTAATACATTATGTAACTCATGCTATTGGTGAAAATCACACTGGACTGGTATTTTGTTTTTTGGTAAAAATCTCTTTTGCTCTAATTTATTAATAAGTTATAAAAAGGTATTAAAAAATTATAAGCTGGTAACCTGTGACATCCTTGTTGTTAAGATAATAATTGGTTATACATATTTTTATACAAAAGTTTACCGTCCATAATTTAATATTTATTTATTATATAATTATTGATAAATTTATATTTAATGTATATTTTTTTTATCTTAATAAATAATATCACATTTTTTATTATAATAAAATACTTTAAAATTTTTAGAATCGGACGGGTCATTGAACTGATCATACCGATTGATTGCTTCAAAATTTAATAGTTTAACTGTAATTCAATCGATATTAATTAATTATTATTTTTAAAATATATATAAGATATATTATATTAAAATTATATAATATATATTATAATAATAAAATATATCAAAATTATATTTTTACATAATTAAAACTTGAAAAAATTATATATTTTTTTGAAATTTTAAATTTAAATTATACAAAATAAAATAATTTCTTAAAATTTTTTAAAATAATATTATTTTATATAGAACCTATTTTTATCAGTTCATCGTCAGTTTATTGGTTTTTGACCAATTTTGTTGGTTTACTACCAATTTTTTGTTAAAATGGTTTTGTAATTCAATTAATACAAAAAATGAACCGATTCCTAACTCAACCAATCCGATTTTAATTCAATTAATATAAAAAATGAACCGATTCCTAACTCAACCAGTCCAATTGGTAAGTTCAGTTCGGTTTTCAAAACATAACTCTTGTATTTCAAAAACAAAATGTGGAATCTTACAACTCTGATTAGTCATTTAGAGTTACTACTAAAGTAAGTATATATATATATATATATTATTTAATTTTTTTAAAATAAAAATTTATTTTTTTCTCAAAAAATATTTAATCATCAACGATCAAATCCACCTAGGTGTGAAATGTGAAATGACAATCATGTTTTTTGTTATGAACACCTATTATATAGAGTTAAATAGTAACAACAAAATAAATAGAGGAAGTAAAAATTATTAAACATTGAAGTACATGAATAGTAGAATACAAGGTTAGAGTATTTATAATCATATCAACATAAGTGCTCATTCAAATGTCATTAAAAGTAAAGCTAATTTAACAATTAACATATATAAGGATTAATGCAATGTTCATATCACATGAATGTACATATTAGACATTCATGTTCTTAAAGAGCTTAAGTTCGTAGCAGTTATCATTGAGTCTCCTTACACCTTCGGTCTATCTTAAAATCAAAATGTTATGAGTATAGACCTATGTCTAATATCATGAGAAATTTTCAAGTTCTCAAATTTCATGTAGTCTCTCACTGCAATTCATCACATCTCCAGGACTTCTTATTAGACTAAATATTAACACCCATTCGAAAAATAATAGAAAATTAGTTTTTTTTACCATGATAATCTTCGAGGCAAGTCAAGGTAGCCAAATTTACAAAACATGACAATCTCGATACTTAAGAGCTACCTCAGGTTCCCTATAGGCCATCACACTCAATCACTAACCCTCTAGGTTTTTAAATATTCAGCCTCTAAATTTCTCGGCATAAATAGTTGTGACCTTCCAACTTTATTACATTTAATATGCATTCACTACATCCACTAAACATGTCACATATTCACATTCCAACTTTATTTTTGACATCCATGCCAATTTTCTTTTATGGTTCCTAGAAAAAATTTTAGTAGACCTCCATCTGTACCATACATTTTTTTTTATCTCTTATACGATATTATATTACCACCAGAACCATTGAGGGCAATTCTATATAAAAAATCATACACATCCTATGAATTTCATACCATCGGAGAGATACAAATATACATTAAATAATACATTCACCACTCACATAAATTCTCTAGTTATTAAGAACATGGTCAACATTATATATTTGGATATTTAGTTATCATAAATTATACATAATATATAATATTTCTATTCAAAAAATTGTCAATTCTACTAGTGGTCTTTTATCCTAATATTTATGGTCCAACCAGGCTCAACGCGGTTAATCATGCCGTACCTCAATTCAGATTCATCAAAACAAATATTTTTTTTATATAATTCAACATCTTTAAAACTTTAAAATAACTTAATAGACAAGATTTAATATACTTCCAAAAATCAAAGTTATTCCAAATTGCTCTTAATAAAAAATTTTAAGTCAATTACAACACATAAAGCAATTAATATCCTTAAATCCCTTTCAAAACTAATTATTATAATACTTTTTTAATCCAACAAATATCCAAACTATTCTCATAAGTTAATTTTGGTTCAAATACAACTCTTTAGGCTAAATATCTATATTTTACTTAATTCTCTTAACTCATAATCAACTACATCAAGGACTACCTAACATAATTAATTTAACAATCTAAAATAAATAAAAAAAAGATGGTCAAATTTCACTTCCAAAGTACCTCCCTTAAAATTTTGGCCAATTTTAACCGAATAAACTCAAGTTGAGTGAGGAAAACTCAAATTCTACGTTTAAATTGCATAAGTGCACGAATAAATTTTCTTCCCCTTTACCTTTTTAACTAAGTCGAGATACCTTTGAGATATAGAGAGGAAAAAATCTAAAAATCTCACTTTTAAGTGTGCTTCCTAGATAATCCATAGGAAAAGTAGTTAACATAGGTTAGATTGAACCAATTAAAGTAAGAATTGGAGGAAGAAAATAAATTCTCCCCACATACATAAAATTTGAACAACAAGAGAGAAGTAGATAAAATTATAAAAATTTTTAAAAAAACCTAGTGCCTAAACATTCTTTACCATACGAAATAAATCTTAAGTTAAATTTGAAAATAATAAAAATTAAAATTAATTGAAGTTTAAAATTTTAAAAGTGGTGAAGAACTCTATTTTTGTTCTGAAAATAAAAAAGAAAGCATTTTTTTCTTAGTCAAATATGTATATATGATATAATTTATATTATTTTATTATTATTTTAAGATTTTAAATAAATATTTATGATAGATAATTTCTAGAAAAAAAATAAAATCTACATTATTTCAAGTTCAATTAAAATTTTTATTTTTATTTTTAAAAAAATTAAAATAATATGAGATAAATTTTATAAAGATATTTTAATTTATATAAAATTATTTATATGCTATAAAAAAATTTATAAGATTTTCTTAGCCAATTTTTTATAAAATCTTCATTCATACTTATAAGTCTTAATAATTCTTAATGGATGATTTTTGAAATATTAATTTTTAAAAATGAAATTAATATAAATTTTTAAAAATTATTCTGTATATTTATAAAAAAAATATTTCAATATTTTTTTTTCAATTTATAAAAATTTCATCTCTTTTATACTAAATATATATGAAATCATCAAATAAATGATTCTTAAATATTTTTTATAAATTAAATTTTATAGAAAATTATATAAAATTATATTAGTTAAATTGATCTATATTATCTATTTAAAATTTTTTAATTAATTTTTTAAAAAATTATCGTTTAAAAAATAATAAATAACTCAAATTTATTAGTTCTCAAATAAAAATGTTGAAGAAACTAAATTTGAGAATGTTTAATAACTAATATACTAAAATCCTCTAAAGTGAAGGAATACATTTTAAAAATTAAGTGTATTAATAATAGATAATTAAACAAATAATTAAGATTTAATGAAAATTATATGTATATATAAATTTTTTTAAAGTTTTAATTATTAATTTTTAATCAATAATTATCTATATATTTCATTTTTTAAAATGCATTCTTCCATTTTAGAAAAACAATAAATCTAGCAATTTGTTTTACTAGAAAATCAAGGAACAATTGCTGTCAAGTTAAAGAAGTGTCCATAATGTATTTCAAATCCGTCAAGTACGAAGACTTTTTTTTATAGATGTTCACGATACTGACAATTTTTTCAATAATTTATACGGCACATGTCAAACGTGTTTTTTATTGAACCTTCACTTAAAATATTTTTTTTTATCAAAATAAACATTTGAATCGTACTATTGTATGATTTTAATATTTAAAATTATATTTTTTAAGTGGTTTATAAATATTTTTTAAGCATAATTTTTATTCTAAAATTTTTAAACATGTATATTCAAAAATTAAATTTAAAATACTTAATTAAATTGAATAAATTTTTCATTAATTGATCTATGTTTATTAAAAAAAATTAACAGATATTTTATGATAATTATGTAAATCTATATAAAATATATTAAATCGATATAAAATATGTTAAATTTTTTATGGTTATATTATTTAAATTGTTGCTAAAATATTTGTTAATGCATAATTTTTTATAAATAAAAATTTTCAGAAGAAGATTTGATAAAAATTAAAATCATCATTATTTATTATTTAAAATTATTATTAAAAAATATTTTTTTAAAAGTATTTTGCATTAAAATTCATCGAAATATTAGTATTATAATAAAATATTTATATTTACAAAAATTAACTTAAAATACAATATAAATATTAAAAATAATAACTTTCAGTATTTTTTTGGGATTCATTATCTATCAACTTGTTTGATATAGAAAAATAATATAATTACATCTGACTGCAACATAATATATCCTTTTACATTTATAATTAGATGAAAACAATTTATATTTGACTATACGAGTTATTTTTATTTTTTTCGTTTGATATTGTGGTTTATATATCTTATTTTGTTAACCATTAGGATGGGTTACAAATGGAAGACTTAAATAATCTATATAAAATAAAAGTTCTCGTTATCGTGTAAAAAAACAAATCGGTCTTTTCACCAGGAATGTATATGGGGCATACCGGGCAATCGTTATTAAAACGTGGGAATTTCAGAAGTTCATGTTTATCTGTTGAACCTATGTGTAGAACGTGTTTAATGTGATCCGAACCAAATTTCAGAGGTATTTGTATAAATTACTTAATTAAGTATTTTTTTAAACCCAAATGTTTGATGCTTCGAATTCGTAAAACACGAAAACTGTTTTACTGCAAGACCTTTGATTTCCGTTAAATTTCTGTTTTTTTTTTTAATAAACTTTTATCCCATAAATTTGCTAAACGTGGATTCGTAATCAGTTTATAGAAATTATTTTCGTAGTAAGAAGTACTCCTCTTTTTTAATAAAAAATTGTAACATGAAAATTTATTTATAAATTTAGCTGTAAAGTATAATAAATAAAGAAAAAGAAAATATTTTTGATCATTATAGATATTTTTTTATAAACTTAAGTAAGTTGTATAAAATCTCTTCCAAACATTTTTGATATTATGATAAGGTCATGTGTTAAACGAATATTTGTGGTTGAAAATTTTATTTTAATTTAAAATTTTATTAATTGATAATTTTAATTTTATAAAAATAGATTAAATGAATAATATGATTTTTTATAAATTCATATATTTAGATGATTTATTATAAGTTATGAATATATATATATATATATATATATATGCTTATTAAATTTAAATTTAATAGATAAATATACTTAAAATTTATTGTAGGATGTTGTGGATTTAATATCCATAATGGAAAAAGTAAGGATTGTAATAAATGAAGAATATAAATGAAAATTTTTTTCTTAACATATATATTTGAATATAAAAAAAAATATTTTTAAGATATTTTTAAAAGATACATGATTTTTATTAATTTCTATTAATTAGGTATTCTAAATTTTAGTATAGATTTTATGAAATTTACTTATATGTGGTATCAAAATAAGGTTGTATTAAGTTTAAAATCCTAAAATTTTAATATATAATTTTTTTTGAATTGGTCAAGATATAGAAATTTAAGATTAATAACTTTTATTTCAAACAAACTAGATTTGATATTTATTTTGTTATTGAAATTTAAAAGAAGGTTATACATAATGTTTTCTTTATTAGATTTGTTGCATATGACATGAAAATTTATATGTATTAAAGATAGCCTCACATTCTTGTATGGTAGTATATATAAATAATTTTTATTTTTATTTGTGTTTGAAAATTTGAAGTTGAATGGTGAAAAAAATTTAGATAATTGTTTATTTCTATTAGAGCTTTTTTTATTAAATGAGTGTATACCATCATAGTGGATCATTTATTAAATTGATAAAATTTCTGTTAACGTTAACTTTTGGGATGTTGTACCACTTAAATTGATTTTTATTTTAACTAATTTTGGAATGATCTTAACAGTAAAATTCTTCTATCTACAAGTGTTAAATTTTTATAACTTATATTATGTGATAAATATAAAGTTTAGAAATTATTATTTTCTTAATTGTCTATGTTAAATGTTATGTTATTAATTTTGAAGATAAAAAAGTTTATATTATATTTGTTAAGTCCTAAATTTTAGAAATTATTATTTTATTAATTATTCATGTTATTAATGACTTTACTATTATTTTCATCTCATTAAATTTTCCATGAATAACATTGTAAACAATATTCAGCATTTAAAGGATAACAATTATAAGAGATTGCGAGTTTTATGATAAACATGGTGATGCATTGAATTTGATTTAGTTGAATCACTTTTGAGATAAACCTTTAAATATATATATATATATATATATATATATATATATATATATATATATTCTAAAGGAGATATAGATCCTACTATCCTACCTCCAGAATAAATATAGTTGAGATCATCACTACTAAAATTTTAGAAGATGACATATGAGATTCTAATATCTCTAATGATGATGAAAGAAGCTCTAAATAGTTTATAAAGTGTTTTAAAAACTATAATAAGAAGTTTCGAAGGATTTGTCATTTTTAGAAGAACAAGTTGGGGTTCTTTTTCCATATTATTATGTCTTCCTTTGAGAGTTAGACTTCAACATTAGTCATATGTTACATCCATAGAAATATATGAAAGCAATTTCTAGTATCCTATTTGATAGATACATCAGATATATATTATGGATGATGAAATACTTTTTATGAATCGTAATGATGTGTGAGAACTAGTGGATGGTTCTATTAGTATTTTACTCCATTAGACATAACTAGATATTTAAAAACTAAGAAACGTTGTAAAGAAAATGTAGAACTTTAACGTAAGATTAGTGACAAAATGGTTTATTCAAATAAGGACATTGAGTATAAAGAAACTTTTTTCTTTTCTTTCTAATTTTTTTAAAGATTCATTTATGATTATTATAACGTTAACGATACATTAAGATCTTAAGTTGCATCATATAGATAAAAATATTTTTTTTTAATAGAGATCTTCATGACGAGTCTTATATATAGCGTCTATAAGATTTCATAGAAAGTAACAAAGAGAACATAGTTAAATTAAAAAAATCAATTTATGATTTGAAAAAGATTTCTTAAAATGGTACCTTCAATTTTAAATTTTTTAATTTAGTTACATTTATAAAAGTTATGGAAAACATGACAGATTAGTGCATATGTCTCGAGGTTTGTAGAAGTAAACTTTTCTATTTATATTTTTTAATGTAAATGACATTTTACTTATCACTAACAATTGTGATTTGTTCATTGAAATTAAGAATATGATGTAAATTTATTTTTATATGAAATACCTTAAAGAATTTATTTTGTTCTAAGAATAAACATTCATAAAAATAAATTTTATAAATTTGTGGCCTATAAAAGCTTTTATTAAAATCATGTGATTATTACAAGTTTACAACATATTTTAATTATAATTAATTTTTTTTAATTTTTCTCATCTTTCTTATGTTAAATCTTTCTCTTTTTCTCCTTTTTAATTATAAAAAAACTTGTGATATAAATATTGTGTTAAGTTAAGAATAGAAATTTTTATTTAATTATGTATAGAGTTAAAATTGAATTTTGTATAAAATAAACTAACATTGTTTTTTAGAATGTAAAAAATATAAGGATCAAATTTTAAATCTTTATATTAAACTATTTTAATTTTTAATTTTTTATTACTAAACTAATTTTAATAATTTAAATGAACTATCACTTTGTTTAGTATTCTTAATTTAAGAGGAAAAATTTGTTGAAAAATAAATTAGAATGTTAAAGAAAAGTGTATTTGATATGAATGAAAAACATACTGGCAAGATGTACATAAATTTTTTTTCTTTAGAAGTTACCAAGAAGGAAAATATATTTTTTATTTTGTATATATATTTAAAATAATTTAATTAATATATATTATATTATAAGTGTTTGTAAGAATACTATTTAATTATAAATTATTATATCATTAATGTAAAAATAGGTTTTTATAATAGAATTTTACATCAGTTGTTTAGAAACCGATATAAATAAAAATGCGATGCCTTTTTTGTAAATAAATTTAAACTTTCTACATCAATTCAGAAAAAAACCAATGTAAAAAGTACTTTCTACATTGGTTCTAAGAAACAACCGATATAAAATGTCTTCTTCTATCACTTATTTTTTGACGTTAGTTGTCTTTAACCTTATTCTACAAAATTCTAGTTTTTCGGCTTATTCTCTCTGTTTTCGTTTATGTCTTAGCCATTGTCGCCCTCCCTCCTGTTGTTCGTTGTTGCACTCCATCCTTACGTTCGTGGTCGTCATCGTCATTGCAACCATTTCCTCCGTTAGAAGTCGTCATCGCGCAACCTAAGGTTTGAAGTTGTCTTTGTTGTTATTTATATATCTCATTCTGTTATTATAGTTAAAATTTACATTCGTTTTGGTTGTATTCTATAATTTTCAAACTTCTTATTTGGTTACCGCTGTGTTGTGCCATCATTCGACTACCGTTGTACTTCCGTTTGGACACCGGTCACCGCTTTGCCATCGTTCAACCATTTTTTCTATGCTTTCAATAGGTACATGACTAATTATTACATTTTTTTTTTCAACTTTCAACACTTGCTTGATGTAATTTTAAGTTATTTCATTTGTAAATTAAAATTTGATAATAAATAATGATGTATTTAGTTTAAATATATAGATTATGTGAATTTTATATTGTCTGTCTGGTGATTCTGTGTATACATGCAAGTATTGTGAATAAATAATATGGTAGCATACCTAAACAAAACGAACATTTAAAGAAAACAAACCTTTTACATCGGCCACAACTGTATTTTTTACATCAGTTATAGGCCCAATCGATATAGAAAATGTACTTTTTACATCGGTTCTAAAATCGATGTAAAAAATCTTATTTTATATATCGTTCGTTTCAACACTGTCCAAATAACCGATGTAAAAAATTCATAACAACCGATGTAAAAAACTCATTTTCCACCAGTGTATTATTAAAAATTATATTTATTGTAAATTATAATTAATTAATAGTATAAATAATTTACATTATCAATAATAATAATATATCAAAATTAAATTTTAATTATTTAATATTCCTTGTTTTATACTTTTTTCTTTTTTTTAAATCAGAAGTATATTTATCTATTTAAAATAATCACTTCTTTACTTTTTTATATTTTACTCATTTTAAATAATTTAACAATTTATCCAGTTCTTTCTTTTTTTCCTATCTAAATAATTTTATATTCTTTTTTTACTTTTTTTCTCTACCCAAAGGTGCAAGAGTGTGTGCATTTATATAAAAGGTATGTTCACTAAAGGGACTTTACGATAATTAATTTAATTATGGTTAACTTTTTAAAATAAACTAATTAACAAAATTCACAGGTAACAGTTAATCTTCATCTCTACGTATATCGTGATGTTTATGAACTTAGATCTTAAGTTATAGGAATAAGATCCATTGCCTTTAGGTATAGATGCATGTTTGGCTAAAAGAAGGAAACTATTTCAAAAATTAATTATATCTATAATTGATTATCATGATAAATAATTGTATTAAATAATTTTTTTGGTTTGAATATGTAATGTGAGAAGTAATTTTTAAATAATTTATTTTATTTAAATTATATTTTTATTTATCATTTATTTTAAAAATATTTATTTATTTAGTAGTAGTCACAGGAAATTTTCAATAATTTTAATATAGACAAAACATTAATTATTATTTTTTAATTTATGTGTTATCTCCTAAGTGAAATGAAAAAAATATAAAAATTTCCTTTTATAATGAAATTATTTATAATAATTATTTTTTTATTAAAAATAATTAACTACTGAAATAAAATGGAAAAAAATTAAAAATTATAAAATCAGTTAATAATTTCTATATTATTTTTTAAAGTTGTTTCCTTTTAAATTAAAATTAATCAATAATTTTAAATTAATTTTAATAAATACCAAACAAGATAAAATGATGTTTTGTAATAGTTTCTTTTTAAAAATCAGAAAATAACTAGTTTCGGTATCATATAACCATACAGTAATATACTTATCATTTATAAAATGTAAAATAAAAAATTAAATTGCACAATTATATATAAATAATTAAAATAAATATTAGCTAATGATCTTGTAAATATTCTTTTAGCACATTAAAGCGATGTAATTTGAATGTAAGATTTTATATAAATTATTTTAATTTATAATCATTAAATCATCTCTGGTGTTTAAGTGATTTCATAATTTTTTAAAAAATTATACGTAATTTTAATTTTAATTATTTAAAATTTTAATAATCTATATTTTTTTTTATTTCTCACAGCAATCAATTAGCTTTACACGAGTAACTCCTCTATTATTATATAATCTTATATGATTATAATAATTTAAATATTTAATAAATAACATATATCATTTTCCTTCAACAAAAATAAAAATTATTATAATAATATGTCACTGTTTACCTTAAATATTCGAATATAACTATTTTATTTATTTACGTAAAATAATGATGTTATTATAATTTTTTATTTGTAACGAATCTATTATTTTTTTCATACCCATAAATTAATTATATACACACATATAATTATTTTATTACTATTTGTGTAAACTTATAACTCTTATCATAGAATATTTGTATTAAAATCTACGAATGTAATTAGTTTTCTTAAAATTTAAATTTTAAAAACTTATTACTAATAAAATTATATTTTTATTTACCTTTTTAAATAATCATTTATACATTATATTCAAAAAGAAGAAATCTCATGGGATGAACAATTATTTGAAATTTAGATTTCAAAATGAATAAATAGATCAGTTTAAATCATTTTGTTATGCCTCCGTATCGCGAAATTTCCAAAAAGGCTTGATATATAAGTTAGTTCTTTAAATTCAGTAAAAAGATATGTATGAACTAATTATTAATATCAATTGTACTGTCTATCTTGATATTTATTCTTTTCCATCATTTTTATTTCTATTTCTTTTTATAGTTAATCCATTATATCTTTCTATTTAATAATATTTTATTTCTAAATAAGTGAAATATTATTTTATATGTTGGTTTGCAGGTAAAATATTGAGTAAATTTATCAATTTAAATAATTTCCTTTTATTTTTCTAGTCCATTTTAATAAAACTAAAAATTTATATAAATTTCGTATATGTTCGACTTATAAAATTGTTGAATTCTTATTTTAATTATTTATTTTTAAAAGTCTGATTTTGATCTATAATTTTTTAAAACAACCTTTATTTGTTTTATATATATATATATAAATTGTTAGATATTAGATATGAAATCTGGTATTTATGTTAATTTAATAAATTTGTATAAAATAAAATATTAACTAATTTAATCGTTGACTCTAATTTTTTTAACAAATAAAATCATGAGGTAAGGATCATGTCTTAACGTCTTAAATATAGATAATGTGAAATTTTAATACATTTTTATTATATATATATAGTTAGTTAGTTTTATTTTTAAATAATGTAAAATTTTAACATAATTTATAAGAGTAAATATTTTAATAATAAAGATAAGATAAACTTTGATAATATATTAAAAATTAAATTTAAAATTAATTTATAAAATAAAAATTTGTTTTACTTTATGTATTTTTATTTTTTATATATAAAAAGAATGTGAGATTCTAACAATATATATATATATATATTATAAAATTGTTAGCTTATATTTTTAATTTTTTAACGATTAATTTTGATTTATTATTTTAAAGAAATTATTTTTTTTACTATTTTTATAATATTTAAAAAAATTACATTATTATATATTATCTTCTCATTATTTTTTTAGTAAAGTAAATATATATATTAAAATACAAATAAAAGTATATCATGATCAGTAAGAATAAATATAAATAAAATAAAATTATAATCAAATAATTTCTTTTTCATTCAAGATTAATAAATAGAAAAAATAAATTTATATATATATATATATATATATATATATATATATATATATATATATATATATATATATATATATATAAGATAGTGTATAAATTACCATTTCTAATCAAGGAAGTGGTGGTTATTTTGATAGTATTGACAATAGAACTATATTCTTTCATAATTAAAGATGGTTTACAACACGCAAAAAAAAAAATTCAATTTTAGAGAGATTGTCACTTTGTTGGTAACAGAACAACTGTATTAAATTGGATTTTATGTCATCTATGTGACTTGGTAATGGATTTAAGTGTTGAGGACTTAGTTTAGGTCAAGAATAATGATGAGAAAAAATAAATAATAATAAAAGTTGATATATATATATATCATTTCTTTTTTAATGATTGACTATAATTTTAACAGTATTAGTTTTTTTTTATTATATTTGATAAAATTGATTGAGGTTTTTTCTATTTTACTATTATTTCACCTGCTTTATATTTGTACTTGATGATTATAATATGTTTTTAATTTTATTTAAGTATATATTTATGTGTTAAGAGTGGGAAATATAAATGTGTATATAATAGAGTAAACTTTTAAAATATATAAAAGAAGAAATAAAATTATTTTTTATAAAAACAAGGAACACGAAAATAAATATTTTAAAAAATAAATGATTAAAATTATAAATGAATAATTATTTACATACTAAAAATTTATTTTATCATTTAATTAGCGATCCAAATTTAATTACATTGTTACATAAATATATTGATGTGAACTTTTGTTGATAGATAACAAATAAATTAATAATAAGATTTAAATGAGTTATTTTAGATAAAAATGGAAATTAAAACTAGTATATTTAAAAATAAAATTATAATTTAAAAATTTTATAAAATTAAAAATATAAAATATTTTAACAACAAAATAAAAAACATCAAGATATATTGATATTAAATATTAAATTTAAACATTTACAAGATTTAATAATTGTTTAAAAAATATAAAATTTATGCATCAAATTAATCTAAAAATTATTATTAATATATCATATTTATAAAAAATTAATATATATTTATTTTATAGTAATATTTTAATATAATATATTATTAAAATATAATTTAATAATATATTATATAAAAATACTCACCTAATTTAAATGTAATATAAATACTCATAAAATTATTATTATATAGTTTAATAATAGAAATAATAAATTTTGCATTATATAAAAATTATAAAATAATACAAAATATATAAATTTAGCATATAATATCAACATATTTTGATGTAATAAAAAATATACTTTTATATTGTTTTTTCTTCACCTAATTTTCCAGCACCTACTTTGTATCAATAAAGATACATCAATAACTCCTCATTATTCACTGTTGAATAAACTAACCGAGAATAAAATCAGAGTCAATTGGAATTTGAAAATAATAAAAAAATCGTAGTCAATAAAATTCAATGTGAAATACACATTGTCTAATATGGAAGGCGCCGACATACATTGGGTGGAGATTTTTTGCAAAGCGCATAAAATGGTGAGTTTTGTCCGTAGCATACATGAGTGTGGTAGTGGAGAGTTGATGGAAGTGGAAGGGAACACGTGGCTTATTGTGAAGCCGCAGAGAGAGAGAGAATGCGGTTTCACGGTTTCACCCTTTCGTTTCATGCTGGCTCCTCACTTGGTCCTACTGGTTATGCCAATGGCAGGCGCAGCTGCCACACTGACTTTTTGGTGGTTGCAGGTTCAAACTTTAAAGGTCTTGTCCATCCTTCAACTGTTAAGACAATTTTACCCTTCAATGTTTCCTCACCCATTTGGATAAGGGTAACTAGAAAGGTCCTGCTACTCGTATTATTAAATTTAAATCAAATTATAAATACAATAATTTTAAAATCTTTTACATTTTTGATATTAATAATAAAATTATTTTATATATTAAATCAAATATGTCTCAATAATATTACTAAATAATTCTTTTAAAATAAAAAATAACTTGAACAAATTTTTAAAAATAATTAACTTAATTTAAAATAAATATAATAATATATACTAAAATTTAAATTATGTGAATAATAATCATGTAAAATCTCAATTTTTAAAATTATATATAAAAATCATATTTTAAATATATTCGTATAATTTTCTGGTAAAATAATAATCATTAAATATCTCACCCTTTAAAACAACGATTTTACTTTATGTAGAAATTGATAAAAATCAATAAATAAAATATTAGATACTTATTATTATCTATATGCGTAAAAAATACTTGTTTGTGAGTAGACATTTTTATATATTTTTTATCAGTAAAATATATTTTTAATTATATAAATATAATTAAATTTAGTTATGTCCTTCAAGATAATATACGCTTAAATGCGCTTTTTTCCTTCCTATCACATTTTTGCAATTTTAGTCTCCATATTTGAATTGTATGATTTTGGTCTAATACTTTTTTGTTTTCTTCTGATGTGTTGTTTAAATTATTAATAGACTATGTTAGCAACTTAGCATCACTCGTGTCAGAGTCAGTTGGAAAGTGACATGTAAATCCTTCCTCGCAAGTAAATAACATGTAACATATCACTAATTTTTAATTTTTTTATATGAAAAAGTATATTCAAAACTTATACAAAAGCATGAGTTTTTCTTATTTTTTTTAAATGTTATTCCAAGATCGGTGAGGAACACCATCAAATATCTTAAATTGGAGTTTTTTTTAAATAAAATTATATATTAATAAAAATTATGATATAAACAAATTTAAACAGTATTAAAATTATTAACTTTTAATAAAAATATCTTTATTATTGTTCAATATTTATTTATATATTATAATATTTTCTTAACATTTATTAATAGTTTAAACAAGCAAATAATTCTTATATTGTATATAAAATTAAAAGATTGATACATAAATCAAGTTCATGACGGCATAATTATTAAATCTGCAGTAATAATTATAAAAGCACAAATTAAAAAAATATTTATAACATTTTAATTGCATATAATTATATTTATGTGTCGTTTAACTAAATATAAAAATATATTAATTAAATTATAATTAATATATTATTTGCTAATTGTTTGAATTATAATTAAATTATAATACACTTCTATTTAAACTATTTTGAATTCCTTTACTTGTAATTGTTTGAATGACACTATATGTTAAAGAGTTAGTATGAAAATGAAAATTTAGACAACTTTTTCATTGGTTATAAATAGAAAAAAAAAAACTCTAATAAAAAGATAACGAATGCCTTATTTTGGACGGACAATTTTTTTAACAAAATTTAGTTTAAATAATGAATATGTCTAAATTAAAATTATCTACAAACAGACTATCTTCTATGATCGGGAAAAGTAATGTTTTTACTAATTTTGTTTAAATTTAAAAAAATAAAAAATTTAAAAATAAGGAAGTTTTGTGGAAAAAATTTTAAAAATAGAAAAAATAAGATACATATTTTTTATAAATAAAATAAAAACAAAACAAAAAATTGAAAATTGAAAATATACATAACAAAAATTTATGAGATAATACATGACGAAATGTTTAGCCTTCTTAAATCCTCTTTATTGGGCTTATGATATTTTAAAGAAAAATGGAAGTGATTAATTAAGAACCTAAAAATGAAAATGATTGCTTGATTATTTTAAAATTTATTGATTGTTTTATTTAGAGAATAATTGAGGACTTGGTTAAAAACTAAAAATTAGAAATGAGTGAAAATTGGAAACTTGAATCGGATTAAAATCGAACATCTCAACATATAAAAAATAAATAAATAAAGTGAGATCTGAAACTCTTAAACGGGAAAAGGCATGTAGATTAATAATAATAATAATAATAATAGTAATAAGATCTGTACTTTGGCAATTATATTACTCAAGATTATAAATTGTATCAATTTCTCAGGGATGATTAAATTTAGAGTAATCTGATTTGAAAAAAAATTAATTATTCTAATTAAGTTCTTCTCTTATTTAAAAATATACATTTTTAATAAATATATATTATTTTAATTTTATAAAAAATCTTAACTGTAGTAAACAATTATGAATATAATTTCTAATGATATTTTATTTTTATAATTATTAATGTTATCAACAATTAATTTCAAGTATCTTATTGTTAATTTTAATATTTAAAAGCTATAATGATGTTTTAAATATTTTTATTATCATCTATAATTTTTTTCTTAAACAATAAAAACTGTATTTTATATTTTAAAATTATAAAATTAATGGTAAGTATTTAAAATTATTTTTAATGTTGTTAAAAATTATTGTAATAGAAACTATTTTTATTTTTTGTTTATATTAAAATAGGCTCATTTGTAAATACATATTTATCTTTTTAAAGGAGGTGTATTTTTTAAAATATAAAATGTAATATAAACATCTATTTTTTTAAAATGAAATATAATTTACTATTAAAGTTAATAGTATTAAATAATAAAAAATCACTTTTATGAATTACATCAAATTATTATTATTATTGTTATTATTATTATTATTATATATATAAACTATTATTTACCTGTGCAGTTTTACTTGCATCTTATTTAACATTTTTATTAATATTTTTTTGCAATTCTTCATAATATTATTGCTTTGTGATCTCAGCATATCTTCAAATTTTTGTAGACAATATATTGGTATACCAATCAAAAATGTATTTTATATAAACCCGCAAATTCTAAGTGATGAGTTTGTTTCATTTTTTTTTAATTTTTTTTATTTGTTTGAAGTAAAAAAAATCAAATTAAAAATTATTTAAGTTTTTGGTTTTTTTTTTATTTTATGTTTTCATAAGTGAAAAAAAGATAAAAGGATAATAAAACAAAATAAGTAGTCATATAAAAATTGAACTTTCTATTTAATTTAATTAATTCTTTAACTTTGTAAACAAAAGAATATGTGAAATTTAAAAAGAATAAAGAAAAAAAGTTCAACAAAAATAATGAGAAGAAATCCTAAACCTTAATTTTTTTTAATTTAATTTATTTATTATTTTTTTAAAAAAATCTAAAGAATCTTAAAAAAAATAATTTAAGATTTATTTATTTAATTTAATTTTTTAAATTAGAATAGAAGAGAAACATATGAAGATGGATAATTCTACTGAAGAGAAAAAAATTGCGAGTAATCCAAAAGTTTAAAAAATAAATCAACCTTTTCGTACTAATAAAATAATATAAAAGTATAACACTAATAAAAATATTATATGAATTATAAACGATAAAATGATTTTTATGAAAAAAAAATAGTACTAAATCATATTTATATCAAAAAACAAGAAAATAGAATAAATACGAACACTATATATTAAAATAAATTAAAACATTTATTACCTACATATAATTATTTAAATTTAAATATTATATATTATAATAAATGTTGATAAAATAAATAATATGTTATTAAGTAATATTAACATTTTATTTATATTTTTAATTATTTATTATTAATATTAGTTAAATGAAATTCCAAAATTATATAAATGAATCAATTTAAAAAAAGTTGAGCGATAATTTTAAATTATAATTTTAATATATTTTTTAATAAATTTATATTTATTAAAAATTATTTATTAAAAAATATTTTAAAAATAATTTAAATATTATAATTATTAAAATTTAATATTTTATATTAATTAATATAACTGTTAATAAATATTTGTAAAAATATTTATTTTTTATAATAAAGATTTATAAAAAAAGCTTAAATAAAATAAAATAAAAAATAATGAATACGTAGTTTTTTTTTTATGAATAGTATTCGTCAATGGTGTAGATTTTGGTTTATTCTTTCTTTATGATAGCTGCTGTTTAAATCATGTCAAATGATAGAAGATGGAAATGAAACGGTCCTATAGCATGTTTGATATCCACTTTTAACGTGGAAGCATTGTTACTTGTAGGGGGAATTTAGGTGGTTAATTTTATAGTTGTGGCTGATTTCATCAAACAACATTATGAGAAAAAACCTTGGTATAATTTCTTATATTATTTTATTAGATAAATCGTCATATGATGAATATTTAGAAAGGTTATTTTGTATATAATCTATTTCTAATATTATTTTTAATATTATGCTAACTAATTATTCCTAAAATTAGGTTATGATAGTTACAATAATATCTTAATAAATATTTACAGAATAATTTTCCTAAAAATATTAAATTGGATAATAATAAGAAAAAGATCTTTCACAGATCTCAATACCTTCCTTTAAGGTTGAGCAGATGAGTTACAAATGACCAACTAGAAAAACATGCAATCAAATTAGGTTTTTCCTAAAGCCTTGCTCATGTATCAATAGTTTCTTGCAACAGTTCATCACAAACAAAGTGGTAATCTACTTCGATATGTTTGGTACGCTCATGGAAAACTGGATGTATAGCAATGTGCATGACAACTTGATTATCGTAGTAGAGTTTAATAGGTTGAGAATGAGTAATACCAAAACATGATAAAAGTTCCTTTAGCCATTTAAGCTCAAAAAAAGTAGAAGCTATAAAGCGATATTCTGCCTCTGCGGATGAACGAGACATGTAGGTAGCTTTTTAGTTTTCGAAGAAACAGGAGAATCACCAAGAAGAATAAACCAGCCAGTTAGAGATCTCCTAGTCAAAGGACAACCAGCCCTATCCGAATCACACCTTATAGTCTATTCGCAACATAATTCCTTCGCCAGGTTTACCTTTCAAATAACACGCAACACGGAGAGCAGAATCACAATGTTCTTGTCTTGGTTGCTGCATGAACCATGAAAGTGTATGTACGCAATAAGAGAAGTTTGGCCCGGTAACATATAGGTAGATCAATTTGCCTACTAATAGTGTTCCGGATCTGTAAGGATATTGTCGTTCACTAGAGACAGACGATGACTAGGATCCATGGGAACACTGTTAGGCTTGGCTCCCAATAATCCTACTTCAGATATGATATCCAATGCATATTTGCGTTGACACACGAAAATTCCAGCTGAGTTTCGAGTCACCTCAATGTCCAAAAAATATTTCAACACTCCAAGATCTTTCATATGAAAATATTCACTCAAGTATGCTTTAAAATTCCGATGGCATCGCTATCATTTCCTGAAATCACAGGACCATCCACATAAACCAACACATGAACCTCGACATCTGCACACGTCGTAAGACAAAATGTGAATGATCGGAGGAGGATTGTGCAAATCCATACTGTTTCAAAGCACATGCTAATTTGGCAAACCAACATCGTGGAGCTTGTTTCAATCCATATAATGACTTGCGTAATCTGCACACTTTGTCAGTTAGTGACCAAAATTCTGGAGGAGGTTTCATATACACCTCTTCTTCAATATCCCCATGCAAAAAGACATTATGAATGTCCATTTGATGAAGCTCCCAATTTTTAGTAGCGGCTACAATAAGAAATGTTTGCAGAGTCACCATTCTAGCTACAGGAGCAAAAGTTTCATTGTAATCAGCACCTTCAACTTGATGATTTCCCAAGATCACTAGTTGGGCTTTAAAATTCTCAACAGAACCATCAGAGTTATACTTGATTCAATAAACCTATTTGCACCTGATAGCTTTCTTTCCAAGTGGTAGTGACTCTAAAGTCCAAGTTCCATTGTTTTCCAACACCTCCATTTCAGTTTGCATGGTTTGACGCCATCTTTCGTCTGTCATGGCCTGGACAAAGAATCGTGGTTCAGTATCTACATTAACCGCTGCCAAAAAATGCCGGTGTTTCATGGAGAAGTTATCATAATTCACGTAATGTGTTACAGAGTAGGGCATACATGAGGAGTGAGAGAGCGAGAGGCAATATGAGAACTTGGTCTATTTTGCAGATGGTGTTCATCACAAAATCTTTCATCCAGTTGGACGGCTGCTTAGCATGATGTCCACGTTCCAAGGGCTTCCTATCAACATTAGAGCCCTCTTTTCGTCTACTATCGTAATCCTAGGAAAAGAAACCTCACTCTCCACATGTCAAACTTACCCATATTTCAATGTTGGCTTCACTTTCTGAATCTGATTGTGCAATCTTTATTTCAGGATCATCATCAATACTGCCCAAAGGCGAAAAATTACTAGAATATGCATGCTCAGGTGTCAACAATCGAGGTTGAGCATAGGGAAATTCATTTTCACAAAACACCACATCTCTTGACACCATGAACTTTTCTGATTCCAGATCATATACTCTCCAATCCTTTTTATATAGGGATATCCCAAGAAAATACATCGTTGACTGCGACTTGCAAATTTATCCCCTTTGGTGTCTAAATTATGAGCATAACACAAGCTCCAAAAAACACAATGATGATTGAGAGACGGCGGCTTGTTGCAGAGCATCTCATATGGAGTTTTCCGATTCAACATAATTGAAGGTGTACGATTGATTAAGTATCTTAAGACGTATTCCCCCAAGATTCAATAGGCAGATGAGATTCAAAACGCAGTGCACGAACAACATTAAGAATATATCTGTGTTTTCACTTTATTCGCTTATTTTGCTTAAGAGTCCTTGTACAAGAAGTTTTATATGAACAATCCCATGATTTTGAAAATAGTCACCCATGCATGTGAATTTTGTAGCATTGTCACTACGTACGACTTTTACTTGTTTTCCAAATTGACGCTTCACCGTAGCAAAGAACAGATACATACGTGTGAAAACTTCTTTCTTTTCTTCCAATTAATAAATCCACACAGCTTGTGAATAATCATCCATGATGGTTAAAAAATACCGAGCACCACAGTGAGTCATGGTTTGATAGGATCCCCAAATGTGACAATGAATTAATTGAAAAATGTCCACGGTTTTATTAATGTTAATGGGAAATTTTTATTTACATTGTTTAGCTATGAGACAAACATCGCAGGCTTTATTACGTAATGCATTATTTTTATTAGTACCAATATTCAGAATCAGCTCCACAATCTTAAAAGATGGATGTCCCAGTCGCCTATGTCACAGAGCAAATGCATTTCCATCATCACATCTCATAGCACCAGCAATGACCATTCCACCAAGATAGTAAAGCCCCTATCTACGGTCACTCGCTCCAATCACCTTCCTCGAGATACGGTCTTGTACAACACAAACTTTATCGGTGAATAGAACCTCGCAATTCAATTCATCAATAAGTTGTGACACTGAAATTAGATTGCATTTTAAGCTAGAACATTGATTAGTTTCAGAGCATCACTAAGCATTACCACTTCTTCTTTGGTAGCAAAGACTCGGTTTCCGTCAAGAAGCCCCACTGCACATTTCAAGTCATCTTTTATATTAGTCAAACATTTTAGCTCCGTTGTCATATGGTAAGAAGCACATGAATCTATTACCCATTGAACAAGATTAGACTTACTAGTCAATTTCTCCGTAGCTTCTAATTTGACATTATTTAAGAGATTCACCAGTGTTTTCCACTGCTCACCACTCAGCCTAGTCATTGTGTTGGCTGATTCTGATACTAGTGCAGAGACTTTCCTTTGTCTTTACTCTTATTATCTCTGTCAGCCATGATAGCAATGGCAGACCTACCAAACCGCTTTGATACCATAAAGAGGAAGAAATCTGGTGTAATTTCTTGTATCATTCCATTAGACAAGTCGTCACAAATATATACAATTCGTCACATGATGAATATATTTACAAAAGCAATCTTTGCAGATCATCTATTACTAATGTTATGCTAACTAACTATTCATAAAATTAGGATATGATAGTTACAATAATATCTCAACAAATATATATGGAATAATCACCCTAAAAATACCAAATCGAATAATAATAAAAAAAATATCTTTCATAAATTTCAATATCTCAATAATTTTATTTATAGTTGTAAACAAATGTATTATTAACTATTTGGTATTTATCAATCCAAATTTTAATTTTAAATGTGAGGAGAAAAAAAAAATCTTTAAATAAAATGTGATAGCATATTCCAGTTAGATGAGATCATATGAAATGTTGATAAAATATATATAATTTAGAATGAAACTTGCGAATTCTCTACGGTACTCAGTGTGTGTGCACTATTATGTATTTGGATGGACGGACTAGTAAGTGAATGAACAAACTGACAACTTTAATTTATACAATTACTCTCTTTTTAAATGAGCTTATTTCTAAGAAAAATAATTAGATAAATTTATAGTTTAAATACCAAATATTAACCATAGAGATTGCATGTGAGCTTTTTTAGTAAGATTTTATGAAATGTTAATTTTTTTTTTTGTAATATACTAAATTTGATATATTTTTTTAGTTAATTTATATAAATATAATATGTTATAAAAGTTTTTTTTAACTTGGTTCAAAATTTGCAATATTTATAATTTTAAAAATATTTAAAAAGTCATTTATAAAATGGAAAGATTAAAATTTTTATAAAACTATAAATCAAAATTTAAAGAAATAAAAATATATTAAAAAAAATATACTTTTAACTTGTAAATCTGGATTGTTTGTTTATTATTTATTTTTTAAAAATTTAAATTTTTATATTTTAGATCACAGGTGTGAAGATTTTAAAATAATATTTTTATACATTTTTAAAAATAATTATTAATATTTTTACAAAATTTTATATATAAATTTTAAAATTACAATAATTACAATATGTAAACAATTAGTATTTGAAGAATTATTACTAAGTTATTTTACATATAATTTCAACTTCATATAACAATTCCTTAAAAACAGTTTCAAATGTTCATAATTATTTTTTTTTATGATTTTGTTAAAAGTTTATCTAAATATACAAAATATGGTAAAATTTAACTTATTTTTTAAAATATATATTTTAAAAAAATATATTTTTAAATAAAATAAAATTATTAACATAAATATATATATCACAATAAAAAGTTAATACAAAACATACGAAATATAAGTTAAAAAATTAAAAATAGCATATTCAAAACTAAAATATTTAACTTATTATTATATTATTTCATTTCTTTTAATCTTACATTAAAATTATTGGTTCAGTATATAATTAATATAAAAAAATACTTGCATCACGAGCACAATTATAAATTATGAAATATGATATGGGTATTTTTAGAAAGTGATACTGATTAAGGAATTAAATTTAATTTTTTATTAAAAATATATTAAAATACATTAAAAATTATTATAGAGATATATTTATTTAATATATTTGATTTTTTTAAAGTGAGAAAATATACTTTTAAAAATAAGATACATTGATAATAATTAATTTAAAAAATTAACCATTGATATTTTAAAATTTGTTAAATATATATATAATTTTTATTACGATCTTAACTATTAATTTTAAATCAATGTCCAGTAATATATTTTATTATCTAAAATATATTTTCTAAATTTTAAAAAATAATTCTTATTTAATATATTTTAAACGTAACTTTCAATAATTTTTTAATTTCTTAAAATAAATACTAAGTTGTATACAAAGTAAGTTACTATTAATATGTTTTTTAAGGAAATAATTATTATTTAATATATTTTAATGTAACTTTTAATAGTTTTTTAATTTCTTAAAACAAATACTCAGTTATATACAAAGTAAATATTTTTTTATGTAAAATAAAAATATCTCACAATTAATAATCAAAAATTAATTAATCCTTTATTAATTCATCCAAATCAGTTTTTCTAAATACATTTACATAGCCACCTTAATATTTCGAGAAACCATATAAATCTTATAAACATTGTTTTATATATTTTAAATAAATTTAAAATATTTTATTTTATTTATGTTGGGAACTTTTTGTTTTACATAGAAGTTTTTAGATTCAGGTTAAAAACGATAAGTTAGACTTTATTTTTATATATATAATTTTAGTATTTATTAAAAAAATATATTAAGTAAAGGGTTAGTTTAATCCTCAATTTGTTATGAAATTTTATTTTAATTTGAGTTAAAAAATTTAAGTTATTAACTTTTTATTTTATTTTTTATTTTTCACGTTAGTTATTAAAAGTAATTTTTATTAACAACATACTGATATGTGATATTAAATTTCATGTTTAAAAGTTAACCGTAATAAAATGACATTTTATAATATGGTACAACAAATTTTAGTGTTTGCATGTATGCATCGTCATTAGTAAAAAAATTTAGATTTCAGACATTATCTCTTACCTATAACTCTAATTTTACAATAGAAAAATTAGGGGAATTGAAGAAACATAAATGGAAACCTACATTATTGGAGAAAAATCAAGAATGTGTGATGTTTATGCAAATATAGAGTTGTTAGAAGGGTTTTAGGTTCTGAATGAAACCTTGAAAGACTTTTTATGTGGATGTCCAAAACTGAAGGTAATGTGGTTTGATATGCTTGAAGTTCTATGTTTGTTTAATGTTACAAAGTTGTTTTAATAATGTTGATGGTGTTTGTAGGTAAAAAATAGATGTGATTTTTCATGTGGTACAATCACATTATTGAGAAGGAGTATGAAGTTACATCAGTGATGAATGTTGTTGAATATAATGATGAAGAATGAATGAAAAATTTATCAAAGAAGCTAGATGATTTAGATATGAAAGTTTGGAGACTAAATATAATAGTATATTTAGGGTTGGAGTTGATGGTTGTTGTGCTTGCATTTTTTATGGAATTTAGTTTAAATAACTAAAGTTAGACCTTACATTATGTAATTTTAGTGTGACCTTTTTGTGTTCAAATATTAATGTATTATGTATTGACTCAAGATTTAAGAATTTGAGGACCCTTTTGAGTATAATTGTTTTTATGTGATTCAAATTATTTTGCATATTTTGTGGGAATTATGCGTGAATAACTTAAATTTTGAAATAGTTTTGTTAAGGTTTAACTTTGAAACCTCGTATAATCAGTACAAGGATTGAACAACAACGAAAAGCAACTATGAATAATTGTAAACTAAGAACTGGTAAATAGCCATATAATTGGTCAGATAAAAGTTGATGATTCAAATATACATTTATTTGGTATAGTAATCCAAAAAAAACCACCATAATTATAAACAAAATACATTACATAGGAGGTTGAAATTGATCAAAAGGATTTTAACATTGTCTCATAATAAGTTGTGAATCTTCCAAATAGCTAATTTAGGTTTTGGTATCTTATTAGGTGATTGTTCATAAGTAGGTGAGAGTTGTGAGTCAGACAAGAATATTTCATCTTGCACTCCAACAGTAGAAATTTGTGGCCCACTAGAACCTTGTGATGCAGTAAGAGTAGGTTGTGGACCACTAGAAGGACCCTTTGATCTAGAAACAGTGCACCAACAACAATCCCTAACTCACTTCCATCATCCCCTGGCTTAGCAGCAGATTCTAGGCCACCTGCACCACTTTCACTCTAGTAGATTATGCTTGGACTTGTAAATCTGCTAACCTTTGTCTCTTTTAACTTTCTCTTAAGTTTAGTGGAGTTAACAACTTTTTTATTAATGTATTTTCTTCTTTGTATCTTTGGCTTGCCAACCTTCTTGTTTTTGGATGGAATAGGTGGAATTTGATCTGCATGATCTTAGAGCTCTTGCCCAGGCAAGACCTCGATGTGGTTGACAAAAGTGACTTGATATGAGGCCATTGTCAACCAAGCGTGACAATGGTCTCAAGGTCCTTCATTCTTGTAAGCTATGACTGTTATGGCATGCATGCTAGGCACACCTGTAGCATAGTATGAATCAAAATTAAAACATAATGTACTTTAAAAATGAGTGACAAGTTTAGATACTAACATGTTAGCTCCCAATAACGACAAGTGCATTTTTCGATACCAAGATTGACAACAACTTTTATTAGTCAAGATTGGACTTCAAACTTATGTCCATCATCATCTCCTAGATTGTAAATAAGTTATGTAACAGCAGAGACATCAAACATAAATAATATAGAACAAATATATAAAAGACCCTAAATCCTAAACCTTACTTTACCATGTAGCAGTCCATTTATTTCAGTCTTTTTTAAGTTTTTCAAGTCTGATCTGTTGAATTGATGGTTAGTGGCTAATGTGGCAAGCCAATTTAAGCTTATTTGTGATTATGGTGTTAAAGATTAACACCCTTATTTCCTTCAACATGCTTATGACTGGCTTTTCCCTAGGTGAAACAATCTTTGCATTGAACACTTCACAATTGTTATTGCATATGTTGTCCACTTTTGGCCATGGTGAGAAATAAGTAAGTTTTAGTATAAGACTCTTTTGACTTTTAAGCCAAAT
This sequence comes from Canavalia gladiata, assembly GCA_037954105.1. Taxonomy (NCBI): domain Eukaryota; kingdom Viridiplantae; phylum Streptophyta; class Magnoliopsida; order Fabales; family Fabaceae; genus Canavalia; species Canavalia gladiata. Next base: position 52,659,031 of record CM075659.1, on the reverse strand, counting down.
AATCATGAGCTTTTGGATTTGTTATATTCATTGAATTCATATTCCTGTAGAATTGGTGAGGCTCATTTGATTTAGCACATTCTCACAGTAACATTCTCAACTCCTTATCCTTCCATTGTTTGGAGAAATTTTGTCACACATGCCATACACAAAATTTGTGTGGAATTCATATTCCTGTAGAATTGGTGAGGCTCATTTGATTTAGCACATTCTCACAGTAACATTCTCAACTCCTTATCCTTCCATTATTTGGAGAAATTTTGTCACATATGCCATACACAAAATTTGTGTGGAACTCTAGGCATTCTTCTTGTATAGATTGTTTCAAACCCTGTAATATAAATTTAAATGAGCCTTTAAGATATTAAATTTTTCCTAATGAACCAACAATTTCATATTAGTCTCTCTTTAATTTAAAATGGTACATAGTTATCTTTATTAATATTTCAGTTATATCCACCACATATAAATCCATATTTACGTGCAACATATGTACCTTCTGCATGTAAGAAATGAAGTTTCATCCATATTGAACATGGTCTCCTAGGTCTTCATGTAATAGATCTAAAAACCATACTCAATTGTCCTTATTCTTAACATCAACCACAGCTTGGGGAATGATCCATCTATGATTGTTTACATCCTAACCAATAACAGATAACAACTATCCACTATAATATCCTTTCAGAAAGGTTCCATCAAGCCCAATTAGCAGCTTTCACCAATCTTTAAACCCTTTCTTGCATTTTGCAAGACATATATACAATTTAAGAAACTGTGGAGGATCCTCTGGTTGAGGAATTCTTTCCATCTTCACAGTTTGCACAAAAATCTCACAATTTTGCATACTGCTCTTCCTCACTTCCTTACAAGATATGTCTAGTTTTCTTTACAGACCTCCATATTTTTCCCTATCAAGATGAACTCCAAATTGATGCTTAAAATAATTAATGATGTCACCCAGCTTCATGTCTGTGAACACTGAATTATGTCCGAGGATAAATTTAAAACCCAAAATAAATTATTTTGTTTTTTTAGTGTAAAATAAAAAAATAACAAAAAAAAAGAAAAATAGAAAAAAGAAAGAAAAATAAATTTTTAGAATTTAGTTAGAAATTTAGTTGGATTAGTTAATGATGGTTAAGAATTAGTTAGAAAAAAAAGAAAAAAAGAAAAAAAAGAAAATGAAAGAAAAAATAAATTTTTAGTTAAGAATTTAGTTAGAAATTTAGTTGGATTAGTTAATGATGGTTAAGAATTATTTAGAGAAAAAAGAAAAAAGAAAAAAAAGAAAATGAAAGAAAAATAAAAATAAAGAAAATAATAAAAAGAAAACAAAAAAAAGAAAAATCACAAAACAAAAGGAGAAAGCTTCTTCACTTCTAAAAGATTTTTCCCTTTCTTTTTTTGAAATTTTATCTATAAATAGGGACTTTCATTTAGTTCAAAGGGGATTCTTCATTTCTAAGAAAGATTTCAGAATTTATAAGGAGGGAGAGAGAGGAGCACTTTGGGGTCATTGAAAGGGGGCTTTTAGATTTTTTCTAAGAGGAGCACCGAAGAGACTTTTGAATTCTACACCCAATTGAGCACCTTCTTGGCCTCCATAGAACCAGTTATTCATCACCTTCCAAGATGCTATCAGGTGGCATTCAAGAACATCAATGGAGAGGTTAGATCTTACTTCTATTTCGTTTAATTTTCTTGCGTCTTCTTGGATTTTTGAGTTCATCTTCGTCTCTGTTTTCATTTTCATTTTTGATCGGTCAAATGATCTCCGATTTCAGTGGTTTTTATTGCGTTCTCTTTGTCTTTATTTATAGTTTCTGAAATGATATTATGTGTCTAATTTGGATCTGAAATGAAGTCTCTAGGACCTGATTACTGAAGGATGTTCGTCCTGATGTGCAAATGAACCTAGCTTATTTCATTTGTGCATACCTTGCTCATTTCTGGTCTGATTTTTGTCAAATTTGTTTTGTTTGATTTATATGGTCTATATCTTTTAACTTTTTGGTTTTAATTTTTCAGATCTACCAAAAACTGTTTTCAAAAAATTCTGAGATTTGAATTCAAATTTTGGCGCCAAAAACTCGGTGTTCTTGAAGTTCATTTTCGTCTCTGTTTTTTGTTTTTTTTTTTGATCAATCAAATGATCTCAGATTTCAGTAATTTTTATTTATTTATGTTCCTCTTTCTCTCTAGTTTCAGGAATGATATTATTTGTCTAATTTGGATCTAAAATGAAATTTCTATCACCTGATTACTGAAGTATGTTCATCTTGATGTGTAAATGAACCTAGCTCATTTGATTTGTGCATACTTTGCTCATTTCTGGCCTGATTTTTGTCAAATTTGTTTTATTTGATTCCTATGATCTACATATTTCAATTTTTTGCTTTTAATTTTTCAAGATCTACCAAAAAATATTTTCTAAAAATTCTGAGATTTGAATTCAAATTTTGGCGCCAAAAACTTGATGTTCTTGAAGTTCATTTTCGTCTCTGTTTTTCGTTTTTGTTTTTGATCAATCAAATGATCTCCGATTTTAGTGATTTTTGTTGATTTCTCTTAATATTTTTCTCTAGTTTCAGGAATGATATTATTTGTCTAATTTGGATCTAAAATGAAATTTATATCACCTGATTACTGAAGTATGTTCATCTCGATGTGTGAATGAACCTAGCTCATTTGATTTGGGCATAACTTGCTCATTTCTTGTTAGATTTGTGTCAAACTTGTTTTGTTTGATTACTATGATCCATATATTTCAATTGGTTGGTTTTAATTTTTAGATATACCAAAAAATATTTTCTAAAAATTCTGAGAATTGAATTCAAATTTTGGTGCTAAAATCTCTTATGTTCTTGAAGTTCCTGTGTAGATCTTGTCCTTTTAAACTTGTTTAGGTATTAGTTTCCATGTGTGGATCCTTCTATATGTATTTATTTATGATTTGTTTATGTTTATATGTCCTCCTTTCTAAATCAAATCTTCAAAAACTCCATTTTTCTAAACAACAACTTTCAAAGCTTTAAAAGATCTGAGATCTCACGCAATGAACTCCGAAGTTGAAAGTGCAGCATACCCTGTCTTTCGACGTTTGGAGAATCATATGAATCGTCGTTCAACCTTCGCTTGCCTTCGATTCTGTGCATGTGGATTGAAGATCTTTTTCTTAATCTCCTTTCAAAATTACTCCTTTTCTTACAAAATAATTTCCAAAATTCCTAAAAAACATTGGTTCTCACGCAATGAGCTCTAGGTGCAAACTGGTAGCATATCCTACTGTTTGACATTTAGAGAATCATATGAGTCTAAGTGCAACCTTCGTTTGTCTTAGACTATGTGCATATGTGGAACTGAGAAGACTTTTGAAAACTAAAATTATCCAAAACTCTTCTAAAACTTCTTCAAAAACCTTGGTTCTCACGCAATGAGCTCTAAGTGCAAACTGGTAGCATACCCTACTGTTTGACATTTAGAGAGTCATATGAGTCTAAGTGCAACCTTCGTTTGTCTTAGACTCTGTGTATATGTGGAACTGAGAGGATGTTTAAAGGCTAAAATCGTCCAAAACTCTTCTAAAAACTTCTTCCAAAACCTGGGTTCTCACGCAATGAACTCTAGGTGCGAACTGGTAGCATACCCTACTGTTTGACATCTAGAGAGTCATATGAGCCTAAGTACAACCCTCGTTTGCCTTAGACTCTGTGCACATGTGGAACTGAGAGCATATCTAAAAACAAAATCGCTCAAAGCTCTTCTAAAAGTTCTCTAAAACCTTGGTTCTCACGCAATGAACTCTAAGTGCGAACTGGTAGCATACCCTGCTGTTTGACATTTAGAAAGTCATATGAGTCTAAGTGCAACCCTCGTTTGTCTTAGACTCTGTGCATATGTGGAACTGAAAGCATATTTGAAAACCAAATAGCTCAAAATTCTTCTAAAAACTCTTCCAAACACCAGAACTACGTAGCCTTGAATTTCCCATTGCACCGGGGAATACGTAGGAGCAGGATCAAGTCCTGTCAGGCTATTTTCATACAAACCTATTTATTTTTATTATATTTAAGGGATCAAAAAAATTGCAAAGAAAATCACACACTCAGTTTAAGGGTACCGTTCTTCGGAACGGACAAATAGGGTGCCTAACACCTTCCCTATTTGTAACCGACTCCCGAACCTAGAATTTCATCCTCAAGTTAGGGTTTTTCCAAATGTTTTCCCTTAAAATAAAATTTGGTGGCGGCTCCACATACAATTAAATTCATTTTTAAAATTTCTAGCGAGTTCGTCGTCTCGTCGGAATTACGGTTGCGACAATGTCCTTGTATTTATTTATTTTTTTTCAGTTTTTTCACCAATTTTTCAATCATCCAACTTTGCAACACTTGTTTATTTTTAAATACTCTCGCGCAAGTTTGTTCAGGCTGAAATATTTTTATTTGAAAACAGTGGAAGCCATTATTATAGCTATAGAAAATTTCCCAGAGGTTTTCTTAATACACTCTGGCCTTGCTCTTATTTTGTCATTTGTTTACCTAAGAGACAACTCTACCCAATTGAATGATGTAGTCTTTTACAGGCTTCTTAAATGATTCAATTTTTGAAGACTTCATTCCAAGTTCTAATTGAATATGATTAAAAATTAAATTTTCATTCCACTATAGATATGTATTCTTTTCTCCATATTCATCATCATCATCATCAATATTGTTGAGAGTCTTGAATTCCTATGATCTCTATGAGCATCCACTGTCACTCTAATAAGATGTATTGTCTGACATAAAATCCATATCTTCATCACTTAATTCCTATTTTTCAAGTATAACTTTAGTATTTCCCTTATCTTATCAGGAACTTTGCTACCCTTTCATCACTTTGTTACTACTTATCAGGACCAACCTCATTTGCAGCAACAATTTTATCTGTATCCTTTCCTTTTGCCCCACCATCTATTTGCAAACTTGCCTCATCACCACCAAATCCGTAAACTTCTTCACACCTATTTTCAACTTGCCTACTCTCAATGCCATCACCCTGTCCAACTTCTTATTATCTATCTTCACCACACTCCAAATCCACATTAAACTCAAAATCAGTAGTATAATCTACTTGTATAAAGTCAGCACCATATCCACCCTCATCATCACCATCATGTGGATCAACATCAACTTGAATATCACCTTCAATACCACTTTAAACACTATTTTTTACACCACCTTGAACATCATCAAATTGATTAGGAACTGTGCACTCATCTTGCACACTACTACCCTCTCCAACTTCAAAATCAACACCATCTTCACCTTCTAAATCAACACCTCTTCACCTTCCTCTAAATTATTTAACAAAACTTCCATATCTATAGCTTCATTAACCAAATGTTCAAAATATATATCCATTTTTCTACCATTTCTCTTGACTACTTTTACCATATATAGCAAATCAATACCAAGTTTCAAAATACGAAGACCATCACCAAATCTCAATGTCGGATACAATCAATATACCTTTTTAACATTTAGGTATCCTAGTGTAGCAACAAACTTTTTTAAAATTGAACACCTCTGATGTCTCTTCATCACAGTCCTTTCATATTTGAACATTTTTCCATTTATACTTCACCATTCCACCATCATTAATAAAATTTTCACCATGATAAATAAACAAATTCAAGTACAACATCAAGTAAGACAAAATCACTTCATAATGAGGGACCACATAATAAATGTATTATTTTAAAGCACTAACATTGAAGGACCATATGTATTATACTTAAAATTCCTCCTACTCAACATACAATCACATGTACAAATTCCAAATTTGTCACATCCCAAACCACATTTAAATTGAACAATGTCAGAAGATTAAAGGTGTCCCACCATTCTTAATATTCTTATAAAAAATCCAAAACAGACCTCATTTTCAATAAAAACTCTAACATCAACTTACCCAACAATAAAATTAGAATAAAACGCATTTAACAATGGAATAATAAGGCAAATACTTGGTTGATTATTACTGAATAGCACCAAACCTTCTTTCAAATAATCGCTACTTCTTGCTACTGAAAAACAGAGACAATGTCAATCACAAAAATGACAAAAACTATTTTTCCTCCAACAAATTCTAAAGAGATATTTTCAAATATCATATTTAGTTATATAACGTTATTTTTTTATAATTAACCTTTTAACGTGACATTTAACATCACATGTCGTTGTAATCAAAAATTACCTTTAATAACTAAAATAAAAGATGAATAACAAAATAAAAAACTAACAATTTAATTTTTTTCAATTCAAAAATTAAAATAAAAGTCACAGACAAAATTAAAGTTAAACACTAAAATGACACTTCACTCAAAAATTATATAATTTCACATTTTCATATACTAACTTTTTTTTCTTATCTATTTAACTCTTAAAAATTGTATCAAAATAAAAATGCTATAACTACAATTAAAAATATAATAGATAAATCTAAAAGGTAACTAACTTTAGTATCAATAAATAATTAAGTTTATTTTTTCAACTTTAACTCGAATTTTAGAAGAACTTGGTAATATAAAAAAAAGAAAAAATGGATAGCATCCAAACGTGCAAAATACGAACATGTTGTACACTTGTACCATGGTTTCTTTAAGTTTTTTTTTTCATTTTATAATTTATGTACAAAAGTATCAAGCATCGTGTTTACATTCATCTTTGTTATTGACCTAACGTGAAGATCACTTGCAATTCTGTGGCAACCATGGGCTTTACGTTTACCTTTGTTAACCTTGCATTTTATTCTTTTCCCTCCAAATTAAGCTTTGTGAACTACCAATGGTAGAATAATGTGGAACTGAAAAATATTAATAATACATAAATTTTTAATAAGAAGGAATCTTCCTGTTTCAAGAATATAAGCATTACAAATTAGTTTAACTTTTTTTAAATATAAATATAATAATTTGATCATTATTTTATATGTCATATTATCTTGATATCATGTGTATCAAATTATGGATATATTAAACATGTCTGTAGATATATAATTTTATAATTATTTTTTATTTTAAAAATATATTATGTGATAAAACAAAATTAATTTATGAAGTGGTAATTAACTTTAAATTATATAAAGTTTTAAAATTTAATTTAGTTGATGAGAATGCTTATAGTCTAACAGATTGAAATTTAATTTTACGAAAAGATATTTAAAATAATTTCTTGAAATAATAAATTTTTTCATATTTTATTTTTTAAAGGCTTAAATAAGCATTTTAAAGTGATTTTATTTCAAAGAAAAAGTTTTTTTCATAAAAGAAAAACTGAAAAAAACAAACAGATTCTCAATATCTAGAGAAGTTATTAGAGGATATTATTTCAACTTTTCTTATGTTTTTCACTCTTTATATTAAACATTCTCTATTTTAAAAATATACAAAATATCTATTATATTTTATAAAAATATTATACTTAAATTCAAAATCTTGATTTTTTTTACCAAACTAAAAAAACATTTTATTATAGATTTTTTTCACTATAGAAATCTCCCTCTATTTATTAAATATTATACATTTTTTCTATTTTATAAATATGTTACAATAAAATTATTCTGCTATAGTAAAAATTTAATATTTTAAATTCTTAAATGACAAAATTTTTCGAATAACATTAGAGGAACATAAAAGAATAAATAATGAAATAAATTATCATTTTGTGTTTAAAATAAAAATATTTAATTATTTAGTACTGAAACATTTAAGAGAAACTTAAAATATGAATTATTAATAAGATAAATGAAATCTAATTTTTAAATCAATTCTCAACAATTAAATAATAAAAATAAAATCATATTTTATGGATCTAATTAATAATAAACCACATGATTCAGTTTTTATTAAATTTTTTGTTAAAACATTTTTTGAAATAAATATTTTTATTGAAATATTTATTATCATTTTATTTTATTAGTTTAATTTTATATTAAAATTTTTATTTTTAAATATCAATACAATTTTAATTTTTTTAATTGTAATATATACAAAACAGAAGGAAAATTGTAGAATGTTTAAAAAAATAAAAAAAATATATATATAATTAGTCTAAATCTACAATAAGGATATTTTCGTTAAATTATTTTAAAAATTAAGCTTTTGAATTTAATTGTATCATATTTATAAATTAGGGATTTTTTAAAATTTTAGAAATATAAATTTTTATAAGAAATACAAAAAAAGAGGATGATGTAATTTGCTCAAATTATTAAGTTAAGTAGGTTGGAGAAAATTTACTTTTAGAATATAAGGATCTCTTTCAATTTTTAATATTTATTTTATTATTATAAAAAATTATATGTGTTTTTTATTTATTAAATAATTTAAGTTAACTTTTCTATTTAATAATATATATATATATATATATAATTCATTAAATAATAGGAAATATGTCAGAAAAAATGCGCTGCCATTCCTGATGTAGACTAGAGGTGGTGCATAGAAAAATATTTTTCATATATCTTTATGTGGGATCTATTAAGTGATAATAAATAAAAAATAAATATGATATATAATATAATAAAAAATATAAAAATATAAATACTATTGGAGGTACCTTTATCATTTCGTTGGTGGATAATATTCCATTTGAAGCCTCTTTCACATTAGTTAGCCGTAACATGTGCTAGGCAACACTTGACCAGCCATGACGTCTCGTCTAGTTAAATTTTCAAACTCTTAGGATTTATTTATTTAAAGTTAATATTAATATTAATATTAATTTTAAACTGGTAAATAATATGTATATATATATAACTAAGTTTGAATCATATAATTTTATTAAAATATATTTATATTAAAAATAAAAAATAATTTTCAAATGTCAAAACCCACAAATTCTTAGTTATAATTAGACTTTCTTCCATCTATACCTCTGCTTTTCATTTTCAATTTACTTTTTTCCTGCCAGAAGTTCAAAGATATAGCCAAGTGAGACATCCCAGACATAGCAAATTTGTGTTTTTGTCAGACACAAAATAAAAAAGTTTTAATTAAAGATATGGTTCTAACAGTAACGGTTTACAAGTTAATAGAACAATACAGGTTTAATAAAAGATTAATTTTGACTTTGAAAGATTTAATAAATAAATAAACAAACACTTACACGCTACACAGACAAATGTATACATACTAACATCTGCGGTGTTTATTGAGTTACGTGAGCAAGAAGTTGACACCTGAAGAAACGTTAAGAGAGAACAAAATTTTCAACATTTAATTTTCTCTCTGCAGATTTATATATATATATATAAAAAAAAGAGTAAAATAGTTGACTTAAAAAAAATGAGCTAGGCGATGTATGATGTACTACATACACGCAACATGAATCCTCTCAGAATCATAAATACTAATTACGCAGTCCCTACTATTGATATGAGATAGAGTCCAGAAAGAAGACATAAGGAGTAAAAATGGTCACATGCTGGAGGCGTTTGGGTATATGAGGGTTTGAAAGGGTTTCACAGTTGTTGTGGCCTAAATCAGCAAAGTATCCAAACTTGGAGCCCTCAAAATTAATAGTGGACGTCTACTACAAAGGCCCACCAGCAAGAGTGTCATAATTAGCCTTCTGGCAAGAAACTCCACTCCACCACAACCATTAGACAGGACTAAACAAATTTAGTAAATTTTCACACCAACAATCTCTCTATCGAGTACCCTCCCTTTTTTTATTTACATTTTATTAATTCACCAAGGTCAACAAAATATTTCTTTTTATTTTACCTTTCGCCACTATCTCTGCCGGGGTGTGGGCTATATAATAATAATAATAATAACTAGTTAGGGTGCACATATTTTTTAATTTTTGGTGAATGGAGGAGTAAATTACATGAGAGAAAAGAGACATGCCATGAAATGTGAAACATAATGCCACATGCCTTGTCTTGAGCATCCATTCTTTGTACTTCTTTTTCCTGACTCATAAAAGTTGAAAGCAACCAACAGCCTGTCCTTATTATCCATCCCCCTTTCCTTTCTCTCTCTCTTTCTCTCTCTCTTTCTCTCTCAACCTACACATACTGGGAAGGGAAGAAGCCTCTATTTTTGGCAAAAAAATTAAATATTAAAATATTTGGTTGAACTTGTAAGACGGAGCATATCAACCAGACCTTTTTTGCCTTTCATTGGTCTTCTCTTCCCTCTCTCTCTCTCTCTCTCTCTCTCTCTCTCTCTCCCTCTGAGAGTATCAACTTTCAATACATTATCCATTCTACTGTGTGCACCAATCCACGACTTCATATTCTTTAAGTGGCTAACAGGTATGGTTTTGGGGGATTCCCTCTCACCTAACACACAATACAAAACTCTCTATCGGTTATTTAATTAAATAATAATAAAAATAATAACAAAATAAATGTTTTCTTAATTTTTCACTATTCACTCCATTGGTCACTCACGGAATCCATGTCAGGGAACGAGTGGTCGGTGAAGGAAGGAGTAAGCATCCTTCTGCTACAATTGTCTGCAAGTACTCTCTTCCTTCTTTCAATGACCTCTTTACTTTCTTGTGTTTTTTCTATTTTTATGATTCATTATGCCTTCTTTGGTAACCTTGTGATTTTTTTTTGTTCCATTTTCCTTGGAACTCTTACACTAGGGACTCAACTCTTTATTTAATTAGGCGTATTTTTATTTAAACTCTCTGATGAATGTTTCTTCCTAGTACGGACAAAAGCTTGTCCAATGTGTTTGTCTCAATAAGTGCCTGTCTTGTTTTTCATCACTTTCTATTATTGTTGAATTGGACTGTTGTTATCCAATTATTTTTATTTCTGTTGTTAATTTAAATTTGGTTCTCCTTATGGTCTGTTAATGACTCACTGTCTGAATATTTATGCAACTGCTCATTTCTACAACTCACTGCTTCAATTTTTTTTGTTGCTTTTCATGCAATTGTGAAACATATCATATCATATAAACATATATAGAAGGTAAGTGAACAAAGAGAGGGGCTTTTGAAGAAGCTGAGGTGAAAAGTGGGATTTTTTTATATTTTCTGTTTTTGTTATGGACTGGAATTTGAAAGCACCTTCGTGGGATTTGGGGGATGTGGATAAGGCAACCTTACCCAACATAGAAACAATGGAGGAACAAAGCAGATTTGGGGTCTATAGAATGAAAGGGGAGTTTTCTGTTGACTTGAAGCTTGGTCAGGTGGGGAATTCTGGCACTGAATCGGTACTAATGGCCAAGTCCAAAGATGCTATTGCTGGTGCTGGAGTTTCCAAAGTTGTATCCTCACCTTCAGGGTCTTCTAAGAGAGCTAGAGCCATTAACAATGCAACCATGACAGTGTCATGCCTTGTGGACGGGTGCAATTCAGATCTTAGCAATTGTAGAGATTATCATAGGCGCCATAAGGTCTGTGAACTCCATTCCAAGACTCCTGAAGTCACAATTGGGGGCCTGAAGCAAAGGTTCTGCCAACAGTGTAGCAGGTGTGTGTCATATTCTTAATAAAGAGTGTGATGTTCTTTAGTTTCAAATTACAATAGTTATTTATTCGAGTTTTCTAGATTACTTTTAAATTGTGATTAGTTAATGCTTCCTTGTTGTGTGTTTATGTGCTTTCCCCCTTTTTATTTTCATTATACCTGATGGACATTTAATCTATGTCATTTCCATCCGTATCCATTATTCATGTTAGCTTCACAAGTACTCACATGAGAGCTAATTACTTTCTTTTGCTTTCTGCTACCGTTAGCATCTCAACTTAGCGTTCTTTACAAGAGCTGTAAGGAAAATTCTCAAACCAAAAGAATCTCAAGTCTAAACACATACGAAAATATATTTTCACTTTAAAATTTTACCCAATCACATCTGTCTCATGCCAAAAAACACTAATGTATGGTTACCTCAGTTTCAAATAGTGTTCTACATAATATAATTCTAAACCTTTGTGTTTATGTTTATACTCAATGGATATGGCATAATTTTAAATCCAATTACCAGAGAATCCGCGATATGGAAAAGCTGAAAAAGTATCTTGAGTGCATGGAACACAATTACAAAAGTTTTCATAGAAACTAAGAGAATGACTTGCCTGCATTGTTCTGTTAATATACCCCCTGTGTATATTGCCTGAACTTCTGGTGAATCCATGGTAAAATAATTTTCACCACTTAGTTTCATTTGCATTTGATTTTGTTTGCTTGATTCCATATCATATTACATGCCTCAAGTTCCTCATATCCTGAAACTTGTGTGTTTTGTAGGTTCCATTCACTGGAGCAATTTGATGAAAGAAAAAGAAGCTGCAGAAAACGTTTAGATGGACACAACAGAAGGAGAAGAAAGCCCCAGCCAGAAGCTCTCACTAGACCTGGTAGTTTTTTGTCCAATTACCAAGGTTAGCTTCTAGTTTCTACCACATTATCTGAATGGACCCATATGCATATATGCCCGGATTTCATGCAAGCATTAGCTAAAGATTCCCCACATAGGTACACCAATCTCAAAAGAGTAAGAAAGTTCGTATGAAAACAATGCACTTAGCTACATCAGTGCGCTGCCAACTTACCTCATATGGCTGATTTGGTCCATTTATGTCCACGCTAATGACAATCTAGTGGCCACTAAAATAATATCAGTTCATAGACCAATAGAAAGGAAAAAGATTTCAACTTAATTTCCATTATAATTCTTAAGATTATAAATATCAATTTATTTTAAAATTTTAATTTTCTAAAATTGTTTATTTTTAATCGTCAATTGTGCACAAAAATAATTAAAATAAATAATATTTTATAAAGATAATAAGAACAAAAAATTTAAAATATTTAAAATTAAAGTAATCAACGCATACAATTTTAATACTTAGGACAAGAATTTCCTCGAAAGATTTTGCTTTTGAGAGGGGAATCTAGACTGTCATTTTATAAGAAATTATCTATTACTATTGCTGAAATCAATATTATACATATTATTGATGCCTCGAGCATCTTGGTTTGGAAAATTTGTAGACTACACTGTCAACAACACCACAATTACCGGATTTTTTCCCAACAACTATGCCTATCCTATACGGAATTTCTCATTCGTGTACAGCACACCAGATTCACCTTAAAGAAAGTCTTCCCGTACCAAATTACATTCCTGGTAACTATGGTCAACACGGAGACACAATGATATATTCTCAATCAGCACTTGCTTTTCCCATTTTTTTCTCCCCATAAGTTTCTTTCTCTCCCCTTTTACCATAAAAGAGAGGGTGTAGGGATATGGGATAAAAAACAAACATGATACAAAGGAAACTTTGTTGACTTAAGAGACGTTTGAAAGAACTTATAAGATATGTTTATGGAAAGAATTTAATGACTCATATTTTTTTAACTTATTTTAATAAGTTTCTTTATATAATTTATTAAAATATTTTTTGTCTTGTTTTAATAAGTTTCATGATCAAGTTTATGATATAAGTTAATATATAATAAAAAATGTTTAATTAAACTATGTATCTAATCAATACACCCTTAATCCTTCCTTGAAATTAAGTATAGCATAGCACTTGAGAAATTCAATGTCTAAGAATTTACTACTACTATTTTTTTCAGGCACCCAGTTGCTACCCTTCTCAAGTCCACATGTATATCCTTCCACTGGTGTGGTGAGTCCTGCTTGGAGTGGAGGACTTGTTACTTCCTGTGCAGATGCTAGACTTCACAACCACAACCACAACCAACACCAACAAATGCATTTGGTTGATAAACAAGATCTTTTTCTTGGATCTTCTCCAACCAGCAGCTATAAAGAAGGGAAACAAATAGCATTCTTACAAGGTGACAACAATCCTACCACAGGTGCACTCAACAACCAAACCCCACCATTTGTAGCTGTTTCTGTGTGCCAAACGCTTCTCAGGAGCAGTCCTCTATCAGAAAGTTGTGGTGTGAGAAGCAAAATGTTCTGTGATAGCCTAACAAGTAGTTCAGTCCACGAATCCCCTTGTGCTCTCTCTCTTCTGTCATCATCACAGACGCACACACCTGGGAATAATGGTTTGAATCAAATGGTGCAACCTTCTTCAATGTCCCTTATGCAGCAGCCCTTAGGATTGAGCCTTCAGGATAACAACAGCTTAGAGTCCGTGGTTCCCAATGGGAGTGATGACCATTGTTCCTCAATGTATAACTTGGGTTCTGACGGATCCCACTGCAATGAAGCCCCTCAACTGTTTCCCTTTCAATGGGAATAGACATTTTAATCACACCCTTTTGTTTGTTCATTCCCACTGAATTCTTCCCCACAGACTACTTAATCTCATTTCCCTCTCCCTTCAATGAAGCTAATGCCTGTGGCTGTGGACAATCATGATGTTTCTGTTTCTATCTTTAGGGAAAGAAAAACTCAACAATTATACATATGATGATTCAAAATGGGAATTGTAAAGGGAAAATATTTTCTCACTCAAATGACATGTATTATACGTTTAGGAGATAAAAAATATATATTGAAGGGAGAAAAAAATTATTATCATAAATGTAAATAATGCGAAGAAAAAGGAGTTGGGAAATAAAAGACTATAGATTAGTGTAAAAAGTAGGAGTGTGAAACGATTAAAATATATTATAGAATACTCCTGAAAAGTGAGTTATAAAAAAAATCGTATAAATTTTTCTTTCAGTACATGTTATCATTCACGCAACTACTTAAGTATTTGAATAATGTTATTAATCAAGAACATTAATATTTACATTAATTAAAGTAAAGCACGCTCTATATTTTTAATAAATGCTCAAATTATTCTATTTTCCTTTTATTTTAGAAAATTATACTATCTCGCTTAAGAAATTAATATGTATCACACTTTAACCAATTTTAATATGACAAACTTCTTAAGGATAATTTTTTATTTTTCTCTACCACTCTCAACATCAAACATTATTTACAACTAGAGTTGTATCGGCAACAATGAGTTTGAAGCTTTACAATGTACGTCAAAAGAGAGCTTTAACGGCAATTTTGCATCATTCTATCTTTTCATTCACTATATTTTGAGTGAAGTCCTTCATTCCATGGTAGGGATGTTCTAAGTTTCGTTTAATCTTTAAATTCTAAAAAAAGTTAGTTTAAAATTAACAGCTAATAATAATAAATTTTCTATTAAATCCTTAATCCTTAAAATAATTACATTTTTTTTATTTGATCCATTATTTTTATTTTAATTTAATTTTCATAAATTTTTTTACCAAATGACCCCATTGTAATTTTTGTTTTCTATTTGATTTCTCTAAATATAGTGTATTTTTTTTCAAATCCCTTTAAATATTATGAGGTTCTAATTTGATTCCCAAAAATATCAATAATTTCTCATTTAGTCTCTTAAAATGAGAGATTAAATGAAAAACATATAATATTCATAGATAACAAAAAAAAGAGTCATTTGGGAATTTTTTTAAAGGATTAATTTAAAAAAATTAAAATGAAAGATAAAAAAGTCTATATTATTTAGAAATAAAAAAGATTGAAAGACTTATTCACAGTAGTTTATCAATTATCATCATTAAAAGGTTTGTTTGTATTCAAATATGACATGTTTAACTTTAAAAAAAAAAAGAATAATAGTTAAAATTTTAAAAATATAGTTTAAGAATCTCTTTTAAAAAATAAGTATTATTTACTATAGTTTACTTTGTTAGTGAGTGAATAATATACTATATTTCAGTGAGATTTTAATAAGATAAACATGTAATAAAAATGTTTATTAATTTAATAACAAAAATTATTATTTAATTATTTTCATATCATGTTTTGCATAAATAAGTTATTGATATAAATATACGTAGTTAAATAAAGTTTTCATTTTTATTTTATATCTTAACCTTTATAATTTAAACATTAATGTAATTTATGTAAAAAAAAAATTATCTTTATGTGACCTAAATAATTATACCAAAATTTAAATATTGATAAGCTTTCATATGTAAATATTTTATTTTTTCATAGTATATAAATATTTGATATAAATATCATATTTTAAAAATTAAATATATTTAATTGAAAATTATTGGTTAGTAAAGATAAATATCCATAAATATATAATCAAATAATAATATTTAATTAAATTATTATTCATTATGATTATAGTAGCTTAATTATAAAATCAAGTGTTTGTTATCCATAGTTTATACGGATTTTTTAAATGCTTGAATGAGCAATTACTAATTTCTTAATAATAATACATTAAAAATAATGAGTACAAATACTAATAAATTTGAATTACAGTAAACAACACATCAAGAATTTAATTGAATTATATTTATAGTATATTTTTATATTATTATTTAATTATGATTATTACATTATTAAATTTTTTACATAATAATTATTTTAAAGTTATATCTACCATAATTTTTAATTGATTGATAATATAAAAATATTTATATTAATGATATATCAAAATTAAATTTAGACATTAATATTAAAAAATAAATTTTCTCCATTGATAAAAAAATAATTTTTTCCTAATGACCATTTTTGTTGGCTCGAAAACCATGCTCATTAGAGAATAAATATATGAATGAGAAAGAAAAAAAAATGGAAGAATGATATCACAATCTTTTCATTTCAAATTTTTAAAATTGAAACTTAGAATGTTGAATATAAATAAATGCCACTACGAACCCGTCTATTATTTGAAATTCCTAAGAAAAAAATTGAAAACGAAAGGGCAGAAAATGTATTTTATTATTCGTTGGGGGTTATTATGGCATTCCCAAGTCCACTGTATCCAATATTTAGAATTGTTGAAAATATGCTATCTGCTTCGTTGGGTGCAATGTATATGGTATTATTGCTCACTGATTTAGTAACCTCTTCATATATATCATAAAATATCAAATCCTTTTGAGCTTTGCATATCTCAAAATCTTACAATTTTTTAAATCAAACGGGATTTAGAAACAAAAGGAAAATAGCAATCAATACAAACCATAATAAAATTGAACATACATACATATGGTGTAAAGAAGATAGCATTCAAAAATAATATAAAAGAACATAAAAATAAAGAAATAAATTCAAACCAAACAATTTACTATAAATATATAAAAATATGTAAGAAAAATCATACATAGAGATATTAAAATTTTTATATATTTATGAAAGGGTTAACTTTTTCAATCTCTATAAAATAATCAAATTTTGAGTTATTTTTTATTTTTAAATATTTAATTTAAATTTTTTATTTTTTAAAATATTTTAATTATGGTGTTGACGTTAATTCAAGTAATATTAAATTAAATTAGATTGTTTATTATTAAAAAATTTAATATTTTATAAAATATTTTAATTATAATTTTTTAATTATAATTAATTTTATTTATTTAATATAATTTAGATTATCGTCAGGAATGATAATCAAGATATTTTTTAAAATGAGAAAATTAAATTAAAGGTTTTAAAATTAAAAAACAAAAATTTGATTATTTAAAAAAACTACAAAAATATTTAATACTTTTCAAAATTATTTAAAATGGTTACAATTTTTAGTTGATTTAAATTATTGATACATTTATTTATTGACTTATTAACGTAAAAAAATTAAATTTATTACTGCAATTTATAGAATTAAAAATCAGAATCATATAATGTATATGAAAATAGGAAAATACAAATATAATATTTAAAATAAAAAATTATTTGTCATATTATTTAATTAATTATCATAATAGAAATTATTGGTGAAATGAACGATAAAAATTTTGGTAGGAAATCATATGCATCACAGTGACATGTTATAGAATTTACTATGTGAATATATATATATATATATATATATATATATATATATATATATATATTATAGATAGATAAATCAATTGATTATAAGTTATCTATTTCAACATTTGATTTTGCATATTCAATTGTAAAAAGAATTTAATTGAAATATATAAATTGGTAGAATTTTTATATAATTATTTTATTATTAATTGTTATATAATTTTAAATATTTTTATAATAATTATTATAAAAATTATGTCTATGATAGTTTAAATTATTTAATAATATAAATATTTTATGAAAACAATGAATAAAATTAAGGGGTGTTTGATTTACATTTAGTCGTTAGAAGTTATTTTATAAAATAATTTTAAGAAGATGTTTTAAAAAATAAAAGAGAGTAAAATTTATAAAATAATTTTTATAAATTGTTTTTGAAAAAAAGAGAGTAAAAGAAAATAAGTTGAGAAAAAATAGAGTAGTACATAAAAGTATATAAATAATAACAAATATAAACTTTGAAAATAAAAATATTTAACGTTGTTTTTAAAAATAAAAAATAGATATTATTTTTAAAATAGTTTTAAAAATTTCACCCACCAAGTAAAATTTTAAGTTTTTAAATTTTTAAAAATAGAAAAAAGTTTTTTAAAATAAGAAACAAATAAGTTCTAAGCTTTTGTTGAAATTTCTTTGCTAACCAATATTGGTTTAAATACAATTATTAAAAAATTAAAAATAAAATAATTATTATAAAATATTATTTAATATTGTCATTATCAAACATTTTAAACATTTATCTTGATTAATTTATTAATTATTATCCTTAGTACAATTATTTGAAAAATTGAT
Source organism: Canavalia gladiata (assembly GCA_037954105.1). Lineage (NCBI taxonomy): Eukaryota > Viridiplantae > Streptophyta > Magnoliopsida > Fabales > Fabaceae > Canavalia > Canavalia gladiata. Next base: position 52,640,406 of record CM075659.1, on the reverse strand, counting down.
TTAAAGGGAAAAATTATTAATTATACTGCTATAAGAAAAACATTCATGAGATTTTAGATTTAAATTTTAATTAAAACATACTGATAATGTGATTATTTTTTATATTTTTATTTAATAATAATTTTATATTATTAAAAATTATTAATTTTTATAATAATTATTTTAAAATTTATATTATTGCAGTTCTTAATTAGTTGATATTGTAAAATAATTTATGCCAATATTTTTTTAAATTAAACTCTTAAATTTAATAATTATTTTATATAATTATATAATTTTAACCTCTCAAAAAAGTTATATTAGCCTCACAAAATTTTTATTCAATCTACCTTCGATGTTAAAATAAATAGCGTAAAAACCTTTATATTAATAAATATGAAAATAAAATATTAATTTATTATTTATATAAATATAACTTTAACCTATGAAAAAGTTATATTAGCTTCACAGTTGTTTTATTCACTCTAACCTTGAAATTAGGACAATTATTTTGCTGATTTGAAAGACATCAAACCCATGTAATTAAGAATGTGTCATCAAAATATTTGAGAATACCCTCACGGCTTTAAACCGATTTTTAATTCGATAAGTTTCCGGTTATTTTATATTTAATTTGTGAAGGAGTTGATTATAAACTGTTAACTATAATTGAAATATATTTTAAAAAATAATTTTAATTGATTACAAATTTATATCAGAACATATTATAATATTTTTGATACAATATATAGAATGATGAGAATTAAATTTTAAATCTTGATGTTAAACTACTTTAATTTTTAGTTTTTTATTACTAAACTAATTTTAATGGTTTATAAATATGTTATAATATGTGAATTGATTTAGTGTTTGAAATCAAATGGGCTCTAAACTTTATAAGGACAGAGCGAATAAAATCTTTTACAAAATAAATATTAAAATTTGAATATTGTTTTTTTCTAGATTTTAAAAGTTTATTCTAGTAATAAAATTCACGATATAGATATGAATGTATTTTTAACAACTGAAAATATGTTATATTTTAGTTTAACTATTTTATTATAAAAAAAAAATATCATATTTTTAAACACCGTGAGTATATTTAACGTAATTAATAAATATCAATGGATCGTAACTTTTTAATTTTGAGAAAACCTTCAAGGTTTTAGTAAGAACACAATTGGCTCGACCCGCACATGAATTGCTCGACCTAAGAAGATGTTAATCAATTAATACTTGATGTACCAAAAAATCAATTAATACTTTAAAAACATTAATTATGAAAAATATTAAAAAATGTTAATATGTGTTTTATTTTTTCTTAATTGTCCAGCATTATTAAGGATATTAGTTAGCAGGATCTCGTATATAAAGTAGCATTCACTTAACATAGATGTTATTTATTTATTTATTTGACAAACTTCTTAATTTATTGCCTCAATATATAAAGAAGTTCTTAAATATCCGTATAATTTTTTTTACCAAACTGAATACATCTTTCTTACCAACTCAGAGTCAATAGATTGTGGATGAAATCCAAATTAAAAATCTGCTTCATAGGAAAACACCTAAACGATGCATTTCAAAAGCATCCATTGTATAATTACCAAAAAAAAAAAATATTCACACTATTAAATACTAAATAGATTAAAATGTTAATTCGATATATGTAATCATCTTGAGAAAAATAGAAAGAGAAATGCTAGATATACTAAGCATATGATATGATAAGAAAGAAAAAAATAAAAATGATTAAATAGATGTTAATATTAATTTGAAGTAAAAAAAAAAAAAAACAGAACTTTAAATAGAGAATCCATTTGAAATCTGCAACTGACAACTTTCTTAATGGTGAGGCGTTTCTAGGACATGTGTAAACCCAGTATTAAATAATTTTCACGATAGAAACCAGAGAAAACTTAAATGCAATATTATTGAAATTTTTTTAATTAAAATTAAAATTTTATTTTGATATAATTGATATCAATTTTTATTGCATTAGTTACTGTACCTAAGTTTTAATTCCAATTTTAATTAAAAAACATTTATGATATTATAACTAAATTTTGAACATAGAAACTTCTGACTTCCAGCAAGATTTTACCCTTCACAATCGGAATCATATATGTGGTATATATAAACTCGTGATTTTCTAAGTTGAACATCATGCAGAAGCAGAAGCAGTGTAACGTATACACAGTAACAGGATCCCACCAAGAAGGGCAAGGGCAACAGAGAAGGAATCAATCTCTTTAACACATGCTGTTGATGACATGAAAACATGTAATGATTGTTTTTATTCAAATTTAATCTCCATCTCTCTCTCTCTCTCTCTATATATATATATATATATATATATATATATATATATATATATATATATATTTATATATATATATTATGAACCAGGTTAATTATATATAGTCTTTATATTTTTATAATTTATTTTATTTTATTTCCTCAATTTTTTCATGATTTTGGTAGTTTTATTTTTTATTTTTTTCAAAGTCAACAACACCTTTCATTTTTAATGACTCCTAAATAATGATGAAAAATTTGTCATATATCAATTTTTGTCGATGATTATGTCAATGATAAAGATTAAATCATGTAAATTTTATAAATATCAGGATCAAAATTAAAAATAAAAATAAAAAAGTTCATAAAAATATAGGGATTGATTGGTTCAGAACTTGCATCTTATTGGAATCTTTGATGTTTGCTCTTTAAAATGCTGTGGCTGAGGTTCTTGACAAGACTCTGCGCAATTCGTCCAGACTTTGCCGTAGCTTATATTAGTGAAGTATACGGCTCGAAATTAATTGGCTCGCCTACTTGTATACCTTCTATTATTTTGCCTTGCGTAAATTTTAATGCTCTCTTTTCATCAATTAATGCTATCGTTCTGAGTTGTGTTAGCTTAGAAATTTAGTTTAGATTTAATTTAATTTTAAAAATAATATATGAGATGAAGCTTTTCTTACCATATATATGTTGAACTTTAGTAGTTTAAAGGGTAAATTAGTGCATATTTCATGAGATTCATTAAAAAAATATTTAATATTTCTTTTAATCCTACACAAATATTTATTAATTTATATAAAAATATAACATTATATATCTCTGTTAATTATATAATTTTACATAAATTTATATTAATTTTTATAATATTATAAACATAAAAAATATTAAATACTTTCTTTAATATATGTAATTTTTACTTAGTTAAATATTGGTACAATGAAGGTAACTCGAAAATTTGGAGCCATAACTCCTTTTGGTGACTTATATTTCAAAATTGAAAGAAGTGCGCTTTATTTTCCCGTCTTTTATAATTATTTGAATATTTGGCAGATATGAAAATAGACAATATCAGTATTCATAACACAGATGCAATGGAAGTATTTTGATAGTAGAGGTCCTCATCCTCGTGAGTCTAAAGCATATATGCAGCACCATTATTTCATCCAAACATGGTAGGCATTAATTCTTTATTTATTTAGGTTGACTTTTTTTTGTTTTTTTAGTTTGAATTCTATATAATTTTTATCTTTTAAATTTAATTTGAATCAATTATTTTGTTATTTTTAAATTAAATTAAATTAATTCTTTTCTATCACATTTATTTTATCTAAAATATTTAGATTCTTATTTTTATCTAAATGTTTATATTTTATAATGAATTGAAAATATGAGATAATTTTAAAAGTTGAAAAGACACAAATTTAATAAAAAAATAAAAAATTTAAAAGATACAACATTAGGATTTAAAGAGATAAAATTTTAAGGTTATTTTTATTGATCGAAAATTAATATTTTGATTGATGGATTTTAAATAAAAATAATTAAAATCATTCAAAATTTTAATATAGAAAATAAAAATTTTGGTAAAGAAAATCAACGAAGGAATACGTTATTCCTAGAGTCTTGATAATTCAATCTGGAATGGAAGCTAATCTCCCGTTTGCCCCTACATAGTCTGTGAAGATGCCTCTTCACAAACCCCTTCATGTCTTTTCAAATTACCTCGGTAATTAGTGTTAGTATGATTTGAGTAATGACTAATGAGGGCTACTTTATAGACCAAACATTATGATTTATGAGGATTAATCCCCTTCTTTAAGGGGCTTGTTATACATTAATGAGTATTTATTAATTAATTTTATGGCACTAATGGTCGTCTCCACCTCTAATATTGAGTGTAATGTGAAGGGATGGTTGACCCAAATGGTCAACTGTAGCTACGTCAGCCAATAGAAAATATGATCGAATTTACTTAATTTTAAAAATAAAGAAATTAAATTAACTTGAAATTTTTTTTAAAATATATTCTAAAATATATTAAATATTAATAAATTAAATAAATTACTTATTTTTTAATATTTTAAATAAAATTAAAATTATAAATCCTTTAAAAATTATATATTTTTTAAATATATTTGGTATGTAAAATTTTTTATTTATAAAAATACGTGGAAAATGTTCCATATATGATAAAAGGATAAGCATAAGAAGAAATAGAAATATATCAAATGTTGCTGTGAAAGTTGTTGGTATTAAAGATAATTAATTGATTACACATTCATTAGATGTATAATTAAGTTAATTATTATTTTGTATAAAAATAATTATAATTTTTTAATTAATTATCATTTATAAATTAAGCGATAATTGATTAAAAAAATATTATAATTATTTATATAAAAAATAAGATTAACTTAATTATACAACTGATTATATAATTCATTATATATTTTTATTAATAAATTAATTAAAATAAATTTTAAAATATAAATAAATATATTTATTAATAATTTTTATAAAAATAAAGTAGCCATCTAATGGAATAGGATGGAAGTAGGTATGTTTTGTTTATGCTGAAAATGTGTGACATTATATGATTTTATTTATTATTGGGAATTATGAAACAAGTGTTTGGAAATTAGGATGGGTAAAGATCCGGATTGGCACCTATATACTGAATGAAAACTCTCCTAATCTTAGATATGTTCCCACAAAGAAATTTTAAAATATTAGATTATAAATATTTTGATAATAAAAAAATAATTTAAAACATTATAAAATAAAATTAGGTAATTTGTATATGAAATTTAAAAAATTAATTAATTTATATAAAAAATTAATTTATATTTATCTACATCTCAAATTTAATAGTTGATATATTTATTTTTTAAAAAATATAAAAATTATACAATTTTAAATAAGATGAAAATGAATAGAATATATTTTTAATATGTATGATAATATTTTGTAAATAAAATTTTTTAATAAATTTTTTGATAAAATAATAATTTTTTATTATTATCTTTTATTTTATATGTTAATATTTGTCATTATTTATTATTAATCTCATATTTTCTAAAATTGTAACATTTTCTATCCGAACTTATAAAAATATTTTTATACTCTTCTCTTAAATAATAAAGTTTATTATTTTTTAAAATAAAATTTATAAGTTATATTTTTCAAAAATTATGATTTTTGAAAATATTATAAAATTATTTGATATGTTCAAAAGATTCATGTAAATGTTATAAAAAATATAATTAAATTTTTATCTTTTTAAAATATTGAATTTCTATTTTTCTATTAAAATATTTTTTTAAAAATATAATTAAAAAAATAGTTTGCAATACTAGTTCTCCTGAAATGTTTTGTAATAATATATATATATATATATATATATATATATATACACACACCAAATACAAAGTCCAACATTTTTAACTGAAAATTTGTATAGCTTAGAATTTTTTTACCAAACATCTTTTTAAATTTAAATTCTTTATAAAAATTTTACAATTGTTTAATTTTTGCCACACTTGTGCAAATTTCCATTTGAGAAAAATATAAAACAATTACATCTCATGGTCATCAATACCATCGTGTGGAGAATTGACTGGAATATTTTTATCTATATTAATTAAACCAGGACCTTGAAGTTACCATGGTTGAGCGTTATGACAAATTTGTTACAGAAATCAAGGCTTTCATTGCTGCAGTTTCCGACGATGAATTCCCTGCTGTTATTAGGATGTTATTCTCAAACAGGCCTAAGTTATTTACTCAAAAATAACCTTTGTATTCTCTAGCAATAATTGCTGATTAGTGTTGTTTAAGTATGATCGTAACAGGAACGTGACATCAGTTCTTGCAAAAATGGATGAGTCACCCCTTTTGGAGGATTAATGCATATCATAATTTCCTTCGTGTAAAAAATACGGAAACCAGCCTCAAAATTAGTTTTTATTGTTTTTAAAGTATATTAAATTAATTTTAATTTTTTATCATTTTTAAAAAATAATATAATTAAAAATTAGAAAAATAATATAATTAATAAAATTAATTAAAGAATTTTATTGTTACATTTTAAATTTAAAAACTAATTTAATCTAAGTTGAGAATTACATCAACATATCTTGATAAACATCGTTGCATGTGATGCAGATCATGCTATGTTGAAGGAAACCGCTATTGTTGGTGATCCAGGTGGATGCTTCTTGTTAAGTTGTTTAAACTTTAAATTATGCAATAATCAATCATGCGGATTTATATATATATATGATGTCGTTACTCTGATATTTACCGCATATACGCCTGGTAGATATAATATTAATGCTGTAATTCATAATAAAAATTATTATTATTATATATCTTTGAAAATTTATTTAAAAAGTTAAAGTATAAGGATTTAATTTTTTTATCTTCTAAAAATATATTATAATTTGCTAATTTCATCATTGTTTAATATATTAGCATTTATCTTTTTTCCTAGTCTTAATAGGTTACTACTAATTCTATTTATTAAGGAGTAATAATAATAATAATAATAATAATAATAATAATAATAATAATAAACATTTCATAAAAATTATAAAGTACCTTATAGTAAAACCATCAAAATCTTTTAAATGATTCCTTGTAAAAGGATTAGAGGGAGTAGTTTTTTTACCACGATCAATTGATGAAAATTTATCTAGCTTAACCGATAATTTTAAATTTTATTTTTAAATATATATAATTGTATTAAATAATTGAAGGAATAATTTTTTCATGTATAATAATTTAACTTAAGTAATTTTATCTTTAATAACAAATATTTATAATAATGACAAAAAGAAGGAATAATTTGTTTTCAGATGCATCTTTTGAATCAATAATTTAATTGTATTAATCAATAGTTTAATGGTAATACTTAATTTAATTGTATTAATCAATAGTTTAATGGAATGCTTATAACGAATTTCGCTAACCAAAAAGTTTCAATAAAAATTGAGGTAATTCAAGATATATAATGGTACTAGTTTTGAATATTTTTTTTCATAACATATTATTTGAAAAGTTAATTGATATGCTATTTGATTTAAATTACAATTTTATCATTTTTCAATTTGTGGATAATTTTACACTAACACAAAAATATATATTAATTTTTGGAGTATAACATCAACGAATTTGATCATTTAAAAATAAATAAATGAAGGTAAAAAAAAAATATCACATGAACAGAAGAAAAAATAATTCCAACGATTAAAATCAAATTATTAATAAAAAAATAGATAATAATTTATTTAAAAAATATTTGTTAAAAATGTAAGTTTAAAGAGCTAAAAAAGATTTCAATTTATGAACATAGTCACAATCATAAAACAAACAAAAACTTATTTATGGAGAAAAAGAAAAAATAATAAAGATAAATAAATAAATAGAAAAGAAAAAAAAATATTAATATATTTTTATTTTTTTCCAAATTCAAATAATACCTTAAAGGCACGTATATTTAATGAAAAAATTAGAGATATTTAAAATGTGAATGTCTCCTTACATAACATGTACTTAAAGACATAAATAAAAATAAAAAAAAAGTAGGAGAATTTAAGTATATCTTTCAACATGCATAAAAAAAATACTTGAATCCTCACTCCCATTCCTTGTTTAAATTTTTTTTCTCTATTTATTAATTAAAACTTTAAATTTTAAACACTTAAAATATAAATAATAAAATGATGTAAAATTATTTTATATTAATAAATTCAAAGCTATCTAGTTTAGTCAAAGTTTTTGATAATCAACCTTTCTTATGAAAGCATACCTCAAAACAAAAATCTTACAAAATTAAACATTTATTCTCTAGGTTGTGTGTAATGTGTTTCCAACTTAATCTAATTTGCATATTTTGTGATGTTGATACTATTAAGTCATAGAATCAGTATTTTTTTAATTGCCATTGTGTAATTCTTTATTTTTATCCTTCTTTGATTTTAGAAGATTATCATTTAGCTTTACTTCAAATTGGTTAAAAAATTTGCTTGAGAATCCTGTTGAATTATGATTAAAAAAGCATATGATGGTTTTGTAGAATTTATGGAAGTACACTAGTAAAAAATATAGATTCTATAACTATTTTTTATAACGATTATTTAATAATCAATCTAAAAAATAAACGATGGTATTTTTAAAATTATTTGTCTACATATTACATCGATTATACTAATAACTGATTTAAAATATAAATTTTTTTTATCAGTTAATAGTTTAAACAGGATAGAAAGTTCCTTTCTCATATACCATGTTCTTCTTCTTGCGTTTAGGATTTTTAGATTTCATGAGGCTCTAATCTCATTTATTTCTTTCATTTTCCATTGAATCTATTTCCTCCCCTCACATTTGCATTACCTTATCCCCAATCTCCACACACTACAATAGCATAAACCCACACCCATTTGTCGTTGATGCAGAAAGAATGAATGCATTTATGGAATCTGCATGAAGTTGTAGGAGGAGGAAAGGGAACAATATCTATGCTAAAGAAGATGGCATCATAGATTTGCAAACCTGCTTTCAGAGCTGCAAGTTCCCTTCTCTCTGTTTCTAATCCTTATCTTTTTCACTCTTTTGTAACAATCATTAACTCCAGGTAGACAAATATATTACACACTCTTACGTATGCCACACCCTTACTTTATTTTTCTTGATTTTTTTAAGTGATGATGACTCTGGAGCTTGTGAAGAAAGGGTGCTTGGGTTTATTCTCTACCAAGTACATTCAGGTACATCCAAAATGTTGTTCCTATTTTCTTTTATAAAATACAACATTATTTGTTGAATTTATGGGTTACTTGTTTTTTTTGGTTTAGTGTTCTTTTTTGATATATATATATATATATATATATATATATATATTCATTTTTCTTTTGTTTTGTTCTATTTAAATTTCTTGTTTGAATCGTAGTTATTAATCTCAGTTTTGCAGTCAACCCCTAAAACACTATAAGGCATAATATGATGGTCATTTTTCAAAACTTGTATATATAAATTAAATGATATTTGGCCTATATATTACAAATTCTATATATATAATCAGGTGGAATGGTTATAATCTTTGAATATTCATATGAAACTTGATAAAGGTATCTAAATAGTAGCAGAAAGATAAGGATTTAAGTACATTTAATGTAACTCTTATGAGTTATTTAGTCATATATAACATCTTTATAATTAGGAAATGAACTTGCAGATACAGAACATGGTTAATTTGTTCTTATGCCTCCAACTATTTCTACAGAATAAGTTGGGGTAGACAGACTAAAAGAGTAAACTGCTTGTCTTAATTTAGAGGATCTAAGCAGTTTCTTTTCTCAATTTTGCGAATCTGAGTAATGAGATCTGAAAGTCATCGTTCACAACCAATATACAAACAGTTTCCTATCTTTAAATCTTTTTTTTTTCCTTCAAATAAGTAGATTAGTCAATTTTTGTTCTCAAAAGCAAAGGTGATATCATATATATATATATATATTAATAAAAGAATTAAAATTTAAAAAGTTTACTAAAAATATCATAATATATTAAAAAATTCTATAAAAATATATTTATAGTAAAAAGATTAATTAGTGAGAAACATAATAAGGTTGAAAAACAAGATGCGCTCGTCCAAGGTAATACAAAATTGGCGATAAAAAAACTGAAAGAAAAAAAAAATAAGAAATTTAAAGAAAAACAATTGAGGCCAAAGCAAAGAAAAAAAAGAAGTAACCTAGATGAAGCTTAAGATAAACGAACAAAAGTGTGTGGCAACCAATAGCACATAAAATTGAATGTGGTCTCTAATGCATTAGTTGGACAAGTTAAGAAACATGAGGAAGGGATTAACATGATATTAACAGGATTATTCTAAATAATTTTCGTTTACAATGTACTTTCATCGTGTCATTAATTTTAATTCTATTAATTACTATTATATTATTAAAAATAATAGAATTGGTGGAACTTTTAAATATAATTTAACTTAAGACAACATGTTGGAGAAAATTTAACTAGAGAAAATTTAACTAGAGAAAATTTAACTTTTATTATGTATTTTTTATTAATATAATATATTTTATTTTTAAATATTTAATTACATTATTATTAAAAAATAATTAAATATATTTTTTATTATTTTAAAATTTTAATTTGAATCTTTCATGTTTAAAAAGTTTTTTATTTTTTAAAATATATTAATTTTAATTATTTTTCATTACTAAATCTATATTATGTATCAAACATTGGTATATTTACACGTATTAAATATGAATTATTTTAAAAATTAATATAAAAAAATAAAAAACTAAAACTAAATTTTTTTAAAATAAAAAATTAAAATTAAAATTTTAGAAAATTAAAAATATATTTAACTCGTTAAAAACATAAAATAATAAAATTTTAAATAGTCATTATTTTAAATCTTTCATCTTGTGTTTCACGTTTTAGTAGAAAGAAATATTAATCGTTAAGATCCTATTAAAATTAAATCTTTCCACCTACTAAACATGGTAATAGGGTGAGTTTCACTCTTTTTAATTATTATATATTTAAAAAGAGGGTGCTTAGTCTTTTGTGGTCCACCAACAAAATAAGACTATGCTCCGCCGCACCTAAATAGCATTAAAGTTCACTGTTTTTGAATTTTGAAAATATGAGTTGTTATTGAAATTGAACCAATGGAATGCAATCAAAACTCATAAGGTAAAAGAGAAGTGATGAAGGGAGAAAACGTTGATCGACTTTGATGTTCACAATCTTATCCTTCATTAATATCTGTTTGCCTCACTTTCTAATATCAGCAACGGTTGATTTTATTATTTTTATTCTCTTATTTTGTCTATCCCAACTTATACAGCAAATTCAACTTAAGATATTAATTTTTTATAAATGTATATCTTTCGTAGGTTGCATTTTATTTTATATATCATGTTTACTAATATTTTGTACATGTTGTTTAGGAGACTAATATTGATGTTAAAAAAGATGTTCCAACCCAACAAAAGGAATCTGAGGTTGATCTACTTGCTCGTTTGTGTATAATTACTATTAGGTTAGGCAGCCAACCTTTGCAATTGATTATGAATGCTGATGTCATAGGCAAACCTAACTCCATTCCTTTTTATATTACTAAGAAGGATATTTTGGATCTTGGGGATAATGATTTGCTCTATGTGTTGGTGTTACAATTATGGTTGATGTAAATATATTTTTAAACCTTAATATCAATTAACTATGTATCAACTTCTAACAATTAGCATTTATTGAAAATTTTAGGTACTTGCACCGCATCTGCATCCTAAGAGAAAACTTGGACTTGTATGGATTCCTTGACCCTATTCATATCCAAAGAATAGGGAACAAGTCAGCAGAGATACAAGGTTACATTCAGAATAGGCTAGAGGGTGAAAAACAATGTTACATGACACCTTATTTTTATTTGTAAGGTTACATTCAGAATAGACTAGATGGTGAAAAACAATGTTACATGACACCTTATTTTTATTTGTAAGGTTACATTCAGAATAGGCTAGAGGGTGAAAAACAATGTTACATGACACCTTATTTTTATTTATAAGTCAAAACTTATAAGTTATCTTAAATTATATTTGTGATTTTGGTTAATTGTTATTCTTATTTTGTAGGGTTCATTGGCAATTAATAATTATTTGTCTCACACAAAATATAGTTATCTTTCTATGCTTTACTTGGAACAAACCAAAAAAAGACCTAAAAAATATTATTGATTTGTAAGTTTTTTATTATTATTTATTGTATTTCTATTCATTGTCTTTGTTCATTTATAACAAGCCTTCTTTGATTTTATTATATATACTTTTTTTAGAGCAATGAATGCCTGTCATTTGCTAAAAGATAGGTAGTTTACAAGTATAAAAAAGCCCATATAGATCTTTCCACGTATAAGTATTTTAATATTAAAATTTATTTATTTGCCATATTTTTATTAAATTATTCATTAAATATAGTTATTTTTTTTATTCTTTTTTAGTGTCAAAAACAAACTAGGGGTATCGAGTACGAACATTATATCATGAAATATATGTTTAACATTGTCTCAGCATCTATTACTGATTTATGGGCTGAGGTAATTACAATTTTCAAAACTTTATTACTCTAATTGTCTCCCTTTATTTTGCATGATCATTTTTTGGATTTAATTATTTTTGCATAGATTTAGAAATCCACATCCTTTAACTGAAAAAGAAATTGATGATGTGAGAGAACGTTGAGCAAAATACTTGTTGAAGACAACCAACTTGTAATTTGAAATATTAAATTATTTGTAATATGACTTTCATGGACATATGTAGTATGTAATGTTGATTGATAATTACTATTTTTAATAATTGGTTGTGGATATTTAGTTTGTCCTGAAAGTTTGTCTGCACTTGTGGTGTCTGCTTTTTTGATTTTTTGGGGAAGCACAAAAAAAATTGAATTAAAAAAAAACTACTTTTTAAGTCGGTTGAAACATTAACCGCTGTAACTTTCTCCAACGATTGTTCAATCGATATAAAAAATTAATACTTTTTATACTAGTTGTATCTATAACACCAAAAAAATAGATGTAAAATATCCAAAATAATCGATGTAAAAAGTATTTTTTTCACTAGTGACATCAAAACAATTATGTTTCAATGGATATCTTAGACAAATAAACTGCATTGGATAATTGATTTTTAACCTATGGAATCCGTAGATATCATTACATGTTGAGAATTCACATTTCATAGATGATTTTAATAAATTCAGAATTTAAACATGAATAAAGATCTATTTCTCAACTTGGATGTTGATTGGGTTAGAGTAAAAAGAATTGGTTTTAGAGTTGTGGTTAAAAATTTAATGGTAAAATCTATATAGTTTACTACTTTTTATGTTGATTACAAATTAGATGCCATCATTGTTAAGTATTTTGCAATGTGATAGATTTTTATTTGATACACAATTGAGGTTTTTCTAATAATTCAAATTGGGATAGACTCATGACATGTTTTAGAAGTTATAAGAAATTATTTTATTTATCCATATTTGATAAAAATTATTTAAATTTGCAAAGTTCCAATTGATTGATTTTAAAATATATATTTTATTTTCATTAGCAAAGATTTAAATGTTTGTAGTTATAAGTAAAGTGCTAATATTTATTTTTTTCAAAATTATATTTGATATGGTTATCTTCCAAATCAAATATTATATTCTTAAATTCAAATAATATTTTTTTATAATTATTATTCTTATTCTTAAATTTTTTTAAAAGATACTCAGATTTTTTTATTTAATAAAAGAAATGAAGGTGAAAAAATTGATTAAATTTTTTTTCATAAAAAATAAAGAACATAAAATAAGAGAACTATTTTTTTACTATTCACATCATTTATATATTTTTTATTTTTAAACCTTTTTGAAAAATATAATTTTAAAATTAATTTTGAAATCATTGAAAAAAATTTAATTTCCGAAATATTTTTTAAATTATTTCTAGAATTAATTTTAGAAAAATGGTGTGAATGGTAAAAAGGTTAATGCAAAAGGTAACTCTCTAGACAATATATTTCTGCTGGGCTAAGGCCCAAGATGTATAGCCCATGTGCGAGCCGTTTTCTTCCCGGTGCATTTTGTTCGAGAGAGAAGTGTGTTGTTTGTGTAGGTTCTGTTGAACCACAATGGAGAAGCCATCGTCATCGTCATCATTTAGGAAATCGAGCACGAAGGTTAAAGCTTCAAGCGATGAGAACACGAGCTTGCGTATGCTGAACGAGGACCTTCTTCAGAACATTCTAGCTAGACTTCCTGCCCTAGCGTTCGCTTCGGCAGCTTGTGTCAGCAAATCATGGAATTCTCTCTGCAATCGTATCCTCTCTCGTCCAAAGCTCTCTTCTGCGCTTTCTCTCAACCCTTCACTTCACGTACGTCCCTTTCTATCTCACGCAATTAGGGTTCGTTCGGTACTCCTTGGTTAACATTGTACACTCGAACAGGATGCTGTGAACGAGGTTATTCACAAGGTTCTGTCTGAGCCAATTCGCCCTTATTTTGCTATTGCCAATGTTGGAAGTGGATTTGACTCGTCCGAGACTCTGAAGCTTGTAAGGAATCAAACCTCTTTATTTTATTTATTTTTGCATTATACGTATTATGCAATTGAATTAATGTCAATGGTGCAGATTAGACAGTCGTTGGGATCCAATATTCCAATCATTGTTACCGTGGCAAATGGTATTATGGGAAGGGATGCTCTTACTGATGAGTTTAAAGAGGTTGAATAATGTTGGTTTTTGTTTTATCCTGTTAGAGATTCACCAAACTCAAGTAAAACCAGGGTAGTCTGTGTAGGTCAAATGGGGTGCACTTTTCAGTGGCTTTGGCGCCGAAGCATATGCAAGACATATAAATGAAGGGATAGTTTTGACCATTGGCTACTTGCCTGGTTTAAAACTTGAAGCTATACCGTTGCGACGGTCATCAAAGGTAATAAAATCTCTTTAAAATTTGGACTTATGCATTTTCTGAAAATGACTATGTAATATGTAATATGTAATAGTAAGACATTTTGAAATTGAATACCTGTACAAACTGAGGTAGTCTTATGCAAAACAAAAGGCACACTTAAGCCGCCAAGGGGTTTTAGTGATACCTTGAAGCTAGTGTTGGTTCACTGAAGAAAGGTGTTAAAGAATAGAAAAAGGTGATCACAGAAATATTTGGCTATTTTGCATTGATTTTCCATATAAATTAACTACTCAATTTACAAAGCAAAGGATTCCCAGAGACTAATATTATGAATATTTTATCCTTTCTTAGCATCACCGTTAGCATGTTAGATAGCTTAGTATTTTTGGTTTTTCACATCTGTAAATAAGATGCTAACGTAGTGCCTGTCTGAACTAGAAAGGCGTGTAAGGCACCAGAGGTCTGTACCTCAATCAGAAGAGGCACTACTCTTGCCTCACCTCAGCTCCTTAGTTGCACCTTTCTGTATCTTTGACTATATTGATAGAATCTATATTAAATACTTTAATTAAGATAAGGTCGTGCTTTCTACTTTTATGATTGTCAAAGTTAATAATTAAATATTTATGACACCAGACATCTCAAGCACCATGCATTGACAATTTTATAAAGGATATCAAGGAATATTCTGCCTCTGTCTCCCGTTGCCCATTCCCTATTGGGATTATATTGTTTGGAGTAAGTTCATAGTTGCATGCTTATGTATTAATATCGATTTTATTTTGTTAATTTTTTCATTTTTTATTTGATTCTTGGTTCTGTGTCTAACACTATGATTTGACTGCATAGGAGGCAAGCAGTGACATGAAGTTGGTTCTGGAGAAGTTGGGTGAGTGACACTTGTATTCCTATATTTTGCTGTACACATTGTTGTTGTGTTTGTTAATTCTGCTTTTGCTTCATATTCTTATTTACAGAAAAAAGTTAGGAGGGAATTGATGTTTTGCTTTGTAGAATGAGTTTTATCTGATTATCTCTTCATTTTTTTGTGTGATAAAATGAGCAAGGAAGGAAATGATTTCTTAGAGTTGATATACAAAGTGTCACATTTAATTTAAAGATATCATTGACTGCTTTCTGCAAAATATTTTGTTACAAAATTTCCATTGAATACGTAATGGAAATTTGATACTTGAATTTAAATGGGGTGACTGTGTTTTTACTGTTGTATTAGTTCTGTAATTGAGAACAACATGACTTCAATTTTCACCCTTATGCCTCAGGCTTGTGCTATTTATTTAATTTTTAAATGATGTCCTGTTTCATTCCAGATTATGCCATGCCTATGGACACAGTCATTGTGGGTGATGAGAGAGGTTCCTTTGTATACCGAAATGAACATGATCCTAGAAACATTTGTGGGAGAACAGGATACATTGAAGCTGTTGCTCTTGTATTTGCTCAGGACAGAGACAGGTCTTCTGGTACTTGTTATATTTTTTTGGTAGACCTTGCGATGTATGATATAATTCATGTTACTGCTACAGTGCATGCTGTCTTGTCTCATTAATGGGGAATGTACTTTTTTGTATTCCTCAAATGCTCTTAGGGGTGAAACTCTTGTATTTAGTTATAAAAATGCCCAGTTTTATGCAGGAGAAAATTGTTGTTAAATAAGTTTCAAGAAAAAAAAAACAGTGAGATTCCCTTCAAGTTTGATTACATGTCTGTAAATATCCATTATTTTGCACTCTCAAAAGGGGATAGTGGTTGATAATGCAATTGCTTTCATTCCTTGTTTTCTTTAAAAGCTACTGTTTGGTTTTTTATATCTCCTTTACTATTGTTTTTTTGGGGGGGGGGGGGGAGGGGGGCATAAAAGTATACCAAAGGCTGCTGGTTACTAAGGGAATAGCTGTGTTGCATGAGTACATAAAAGTATCCAATACAATATGAAATGCGAATACAATATTTTTTAATATAACATCTAGATATGGATATAACGATATATATTATTACATTAAATGGAATATTTATTGAAACAGTGTTTGGAGAGCTTATGACTTCCTATAAACTCTTTCGGTTATTTCAACAAGCTAATGTGGGAGTTTATTAAAGTAAGCCCTTTTAGCCTATTTTAATGAGCTTCATAATCAACTTCTGAATAAACTGTCATTTGATAAAAAACTTATTGAATGAGAGCTTATTTAAACTATTTATCCAAATGCATCCAAAAGAATGAAAGAATTTATTGTTGCTTTGTCTAGCTTATTTCAGTGAGCTTCAGTCAAACTTATGAATATGCTCTCATTAGGTAAGATCTTGATGACAAAGAGCTTAATTAAGTTTTTCAGTCAAATTTTTCCAAAGAAGCAAATTAAAATATTGGATATCCATGCATCATTAGAGAGGTGCCACTAGTCTAAAAAGCTACCAGTCTTCAACCCCAATTGCTATTTTTTTTATCATGCTTCCAACTCTTCTATGTGCTGCCTTTCTGTGTTTGCATATGTTGAATAATACTCGGTCATGTGTTATTTTATTGTCATGGTATTTCTAGTGATACATGATATTACCTTTATGAGACTTTTATTTTATTTTTTTGCACTTCTTTACTAGTTACTCATCTTTATTCCGGATTGATTTCACTACAGGAAGTATTAGATTTCATGTTGCACTATCAAATGGTGTTACAGCTGTGGGTCCTAAGTACAAGACTGCCTCGGTTAGAACAAACTCCACCGAGGGTTCAACATGGCTGACTGCTAGGAGGGAAGGAGAACAGGAACTTCTTGATGGTCAAAGTATTCTACATGATATTAACAATTTGGTGCGCAATTATACACTTATTTTTTGGATAAAACTACAAATTCCTATTGTTAAGGAAAAATATGTTTAGATTATTAAAAACTAGTCCGAACTTATTGATAGAGAAGGGCCATTAGATTTCACCTAATAGATAAAATTACCCTTATGAGGAAATTTGCAAGTGGCTGCTATTGCATGTTAATGAGTGGTTATTTGTGCTCCCTAAGTGATAAATAATTGTAAACAAAGTATATTAGACACTCATTGTTTTGAATAGATTTGTGAATGGTAGTTGCTTTTAGTTTCTTGGTTCTCTCTGCCCACTAAGTGAGTTCTATACTAAATACATAAAGTTAAGGAATTTGGAAAAAAGTTGTTACTTGTTATTGAGTGGGTGGATGGATGTGGATCATTTATACCCACTAAGTGGCTAAGAACGATAATAACATATTTTGTTTTTTGAAAATGATATATGATTGATGAATAAGTTTGCAAAATACTATTGCTTTTTGTTACCAGCCAAGATATTAAGGAAAGATGAAAAACTACTTTCACAAGCTATTAATGAAGAGCTCAAATTTTTGCTTTTGAATATGATAAACAGAAAGGTTGAGGAAAAAAAAAAACCTTTTATTGTAGAATTTTGGAGCCTGAGGTTACAAAAGCACTAAGGAGAATGGCAATTGGCAAAGCAGTTGGACCAAAGTTGGACTAGATAATATAACCATTGAAGTATGTAAAGGTCTATGTGAGAAAGGTAGTAGTTGAACTTGGCTCACAAAATTGTTTAATATGTTTTTGAGGTCCAAGAAAACATTGGAAGAGTGTAGTACTCTAATCCCTATTCATAGGAACAAGGGAGATATACATAACTGTGCAAATTATAGGTGGATGAAGATCATGAGTCATACTGCAAAGTTATAGGAAAGGGTTACCAAAAGGAGATTAACACAAGAGATTAAACAATTGGAATTTATGTCTGGTAGGCCAATTATGGAAGCAATATACTTGTTGGCATCTGGAAGAACTGGATGTAAAACTTAACACTCAGTTTCAAATATCAAATTTTTGGAGCTTTGGATGCTAATTCCCATAAGAATCCCACCATTATGCTGGAGTTTTGGTATCAACTCTACCAATGAGTATCATAGTTGCAAAAAACTTCGATTGATTCTTGAAATCAAGTTGAGCATCAGTCTTCTTTATTTCTGCCACATTTCTTACCATCCTATCTAAACCCTCATACATTCCATGTTTGAGTTCATAATTGTCTTTACAATTGTAATGCAATAACCAGCAGCATGGAAGGTCTATGTTGTTGTTTGCCCCATCTTTCATCTATGATTTCCCATAGAGGCATGTAACTAAGGAATGAAAACAAAAATATTGAATTAGTTTCTCACAAAGATTACAAAATTGATCCAGTGGAAAGATACAATTTACCCTTTCTTGACATCATTTATGCCACTTTCTGTCCTCTCTTTAGCCTGATCCATTTCCTCAAATAAATCCCATATATGGCTTCTCATATGAATCTGCCAATCAAAGCACTTTGATTAGATGATAGGCACCCCTCAAACAAATTAGTATATTTTTCCAAAATCTCTTATCCATAATCACATTTACAACAAACTTTTCTTCTGTCTTAGCTACTTGCCTAGATTTCCATTGTCAGATGTAAACATCCTTATCAATTCTCTCCTGCTGTCATTCAAGCAACCTAAATTAACATGTGGCAAAACAAGTTATGATTAGTCTCACCAAATCTTTTCCATTGGTGAAGTGTTGCAACAAATAAATGACAGATGTCCTTGAGTAGAGATAGGTTGTAATCTTTTTCCTTCACAATTGTTTCCTGTGAACCAGAATCTTCAAACATTAAATCAGTACAATGGGCTGCACAAAGTGTCCAATACAATATGATCTCTTCCTTTTCTCCATCAACGTCTCTCTGGCAGCCTTGTAATTTGCTGCATTATCCATGACAACTTGTATAACATTTTCTTTAACCTCATCTATGACTTCATCCAACAGATGTTTTGCATCAATGGACTTAAAAAATACAGTTCCCTTGGGGCGATTTACCAAGAAGTTATGTATGGTCTGTCTCTTGACAATCCACCCATCCATCATTATAGTGCACCTGTTTTCTTCCAATAAGCTTATGCACGTCCAATGTTTCCTTGGTTAAATCTACTTTTTGCTTAGAATATTTGACTCTAATTTCATGACAGGATAGTGGCTTAAATCTGAATCCATATCAAGCAACCAGTTCAAACACCTTGGGAAATTCTTCACTCTTTGCTAAATTGTAGGGAATTTTCTTGACAAGCTTCCTCCCTCAAATTCTTCTTGAATTGGTGGTGGATTGCATGCTCATTCCCCTCTCTTTAATCTTTTCTCACCATCTTCTGCATCTTTATTGTTGGGGCCTGGTCCTCCCTCATAGTCCTGTGATTTCTTGATTAATCTTTCTTGTAAAAAGGATACAATTTCCCACATTTGATTCCTAACCTCACCACTTACTGCTTTGCAAGCTCCAACATTTATGTTCCTATCAAGTGATACTTCAATCTGTAAACCCCTCGGGAATGATATTTTCGTAGTACTTGCATTTAATTTATCCATGTATTTCCATCAATTGAAAGCCGTGATTCCACGCCACATCAATCCTACTTCCTGGAGCATTCTTGATCACTTTGGAACCTCCAGCCTCAAAAACTGCATCACTTGGACTGGAACTACCAATACCAACAGCCCCACTAGTACCCCCAGTAGCAGTCTTTTTTTTCACAGCAAAATCAAGAGCAACACAAACCAGAAACAACCTCCACTCACCATGACTTTAGCACAGCAACCAGCTATTAACACCAAGCCGTCCACAAGTAAACACCGTCTGGTTCAGAACCGCAGAAAAACCAGTACTCAGCTACCCATGTGTCTAGTTCAGAGCAGAGAATGGAAAGAGTGACTGAGAGACGTGCTCAGAATACCCATAGAGATCAGTAACCACTCACTGGTTGCCATTAGTTTGAAACAAAGAAAGCAGGAGGAGAGCAGGGTTTGCAATAGGAGAGTGTGAGAGATGAGTTTGAGAAGTTGAGGACAGCTTTTGGTGTGTTTTGTGTGTGAAGAAATGAGATTAGGGCACAAAATATATTTCTTCTTCCATTCAAATTGGGTTGCAAAATCTGAGTTGGTTTGTCTTGGGCAGCAGACTTGCTGGGGAACGTCATGCCACTAGTTTGCATGTTTCCCAATAATCCCACTCCAATACTCTTTAACTTAGTCCTGGGTGTCTGGCCTTGTTGGGCATATCCTAGAGCCAATGCCACAATGCATGCTTTTTGCAGACGACATAGTTCTAGTTTGAGGATCAAGGAAGGAATTAAAGGGGAAGCTAGAGATGTGGCAACAAGCTTTGGAAGATCATAGAGTTTGCATAAGTAGAAGTAAGATGGAGTATATGTTTAGCAAGAGGCAAAACAGCCCTAGCATAGAGGAAAAACATGGAGAATAAACCTTACCAAAAGTTGCATGGTTTAAGGGAATCATGAACAAATAAAGGGAGAAGTAAACCATAACATTCAAGAAAAATGGGTGAAATGAGAAGTGTCTCAGGGTTATTGTGATAAAAGAAGTACCACTTATACTAAAAATTTTCAGTACAGCTATAAGACCTGAAATGTTATATGGAATTGAATGTTGAGCAGTAAAATATGATTTTCTCAGGTGTAAGCAGAGAATAAACTCAATGTAGCAAAGCTGAGAACATTGCACTACATAAGTGGACATATTAGATAAGACAGGATTAGCAGTGAATGCATTAGAGAAAATGTTGGTGGGGTGCTTATTATAAAAAGGATGATAGAATCTCTCCTAAGGTGGTTTGAGTATGTGTAGAGAAGACTTCTTGAAGCCACAGTAAGAGAAGTAGGTCGGACAAAAGGTAGCTAGTGGCTAAAGGCATAGGGAGACTGAGAACTCTATAGATGAAACAGTTAAGAACATATAGGTCAATAGTTTGTCTGAACATGATTCATGATGCAGCATTATGTTGATTGATCTATGTAGTAGACCCCACCTGGTGGGAAAGGTTTTGTTGTTGTTTATGTACAATTATTGATCATAAAGTGGTAACTTTTCTTAATGAGCGGCTATGAAGAATAAATAAAGGTTTTTTTTGGTAAAATAGTGAAGTTATGAAGTTCATTAGTGCTATTACTTGTTATATTGTGGTAATTACTTTTATTTAGTATATTCTATCGATTAAGTAAAATATAATGGCCATTCCTCTAAATAAGTTGTGTTTTCAAAAATCAAACTTCTTATGTCCCTTGAATTTAGAAATTCCATTTTGGTGGTCCTTAATATTAATTTTCCTTTTCATTTATGGGATCTTTCCCCCATTTTCTAAATGATTGATCAGGCTAATGTCATGAGGGGCTTGAAAATTCAGCTAGAAAAGGGCAAAATAAATGAACAAACTAAGAAAATAAATTGATGTATTGTAGACTGCTTTTCCAATAATGGATTTATAGCTGATCATTTTTTTTAGTTATGATGCTAAAGTGTATATTGTCAATTTACTTTCCTTTGGAGTGACAACATATTTGGAACTTCCCATGTCAATACCGTGTATTTTAGGTAGCAAGTTTGAAGCAAATCAAAGTCCGATTACTGATCTAAATTGAAAGAAGATGAAACCCATTTCAAGCCTGGAAATAAGATAAGGGAGAATGTATGGAAGATAGAAGGAAAAAAAGGAAAATTGTCATTGATGATTGAATACCAATTAGAAAAAGGAGAACGCCCCTCCAAGAGTTTTTGCTTACAACTGAGGAACTGCTCTGTTTTCTCACTGTTAACAACTCTGAATGCCAATTCTTCTACCCCCTATTTAGCCAAAACCATCCTTCCAACCTTGCCAACTAACTAAGTTGTCCTAACTATTAATACTCTATTGTGGCTAAATTGTAACTAATTGTTGGTATTTGGGATTCTCTAACAAAACCAATAATGCATTGTGTTCTATTTCTATCTTAAAATCATTTTTTTTTCTCCAACTTCTTTGGGGATGATAATGCAATAGCTCAGTGTGATTTTGAAAATTATTTGGAGGTAATTGGAGATGAAAACTTTATTGTGTCAAAAAATGAATAGCCTAGTTAAACATCTAAACAATCCTTGACTGGTTTTCTTCTTGTATCTCATGGGCATATTTTTCATGAAGCAAGAACAATCTGTATCCCTGTTGATAGTATTAAATTTATTGTGCTTATTTTTGTAGAAAAGATGGATATGGCTGATGGTAATGTTATTTTTCTTTGATTGTAAAACTTGGTTATCATCTTGAAGATTTGTAAAACTAATCTCTACTCTATTTATAATAAATCTGACCACACAAACACATGGCTTATTCTACTGCTTCAATCTCCCACCTCTTGATTTTTTTTCCTGCTTGCTGCATCTGTTTTCAATTTTTTATTTTAATACTGATTGTAGCTTTTTGTATTTTCCCATACAAATGCATGGGATGCAGTGATTAATTTGATATATATATATATATATATATTGTGCTTGAGCCTGTAATTTTTCTTATTCATTTCATTCTATTTATGGTTTTTATTTTCTTAACTTCAAAAAAAATTTGCAGATGGAAAATCATATTGAATCTCCTGATTTGTACATTGGAGTAATTAAACAAAGGAAATTCTCCGTTGGAGCAGAGAAGCCCTTGCCAAGAACTTGTATTGCTTATCATGGGATTGTGGGGTATGATATGAAACTTGCTCTCATGTAAACCCTTTACTACCTCATCAATATTAGTTCTTCTCCGGATTCATCTGAATTTTCTTTTTATCAGAAAATGTTTGAATTGAGCTCATATTCCCATTATTTCATCCACTTTGTCATGAGGCTTAGGGCCATGTCATTTTTTTAAAATCATTGTTTCTGCATGCTAACAGTCAGACTCAGATCCATGTTCCATGACATATTGAAATTACAACATAGGGAGGTAGTATAGCACACTGGGGAGATAGTACCTCAAATGATTTCGAACCACTATTTCCTGCAAATACCTGTTAGTATCCTGTGGCTTATAATCCTGATATTTCATCAACTTTGTCATTTTCAACATCTGATATTAATTCTGGTTTAGCTAGCTTAGGTAATAGGCGATGAAATTATTTGTCTAAATTTACAAATTTGGTGAGTTTTTAAATTTTTATTCAGTCCTAAAAATTTGTTTTACCCTGTTAGGGAATCTTGCTATTTTGATAAACCGTGACTGAGTAAAGTGTATTATCATATCACATTATACTTCATATTCTTGAATATTGAGTGTTTGGAATGAGAAACAATCCTCTAAACTGTTAGTTGTTGTTTGGTGTATGTACAATTATAATTCTTACTCTGAAGTCAAGTTCTATGAAAAATTAGAAAAAAGGTATGTATGCATGGTCTTCCACTCTATACCATCCTATGCGACATATGGATTCTGTACAGAGTGAAATACATAAGCTTGCACGACTTATCAAGATAATTGAAATTATAGGCCAACTTTATGATATATGGTATTCTTTATCATTTAAATTCTTTTAAAATTATTTATTGAGAAAAATGCTTCGTGAGACTGGAAGAAAATGGTCCCCAAAATGGAAAATAATGGTATTAGGTTGAAAGCTAGATTTTGTGATAGCCATTTGAAGTTTTATATTGGTTTCTTTTCCTGTAGTTTAGACGTGTCCTGTTAGATAATAAATTTTGTTAAATTTACTGGTCTACTAGCAATCCTTGGCCATTCAAAACATTCAAGTTATTCCAGAGCCTCTGGTGAAATTGTTACAATCAGTTTCATGAGGCTTAGAGCCATGCGATTTTTTCCTCTTTTATGAGAACCCCTATTTCCCTATCCTTCCCGAACTTATAAACTGATTATAAATTTATAATAAACAAAGCTGTTAAAAGAAGAGGCTAAGTTCTCTTGTTTTGGACAGAGGTGATGAAGAGTATCTATATGCTGATGGCATTGGCATCAAAACAGGAGATTTCTTTCAGTTCTACTATTCAGACCCTAATACTGCATTAGCTTCATTAACGAAGGTCCATGATGTCCTCAAGAGTATTAAGCCGGAAAGAAATTCGAAGAGTTTCAATGGTGATGGAGGCAATGCTATCAATGTTTTTGGGGGTA
Source organism: Canavalia gladiata (assembly GCA_037954105.1). NCBI lineage: Eukaryota > Viridiplantae > Streptophyta > Magnoliopsida > Fabales > Fabaceae > Canavalia > Canavalia gladiata. The sequence goes on along the minus strand of CM075659.1, from coordinate 52,615,622 downwards.
TTATTTTTGCTTGTTACGGCCGAGGTGAATCCTTCTTTGGACGTCACAATGTTGATAGCAACCCATTCTTGGAGAATTTTCCAGGGGTGCCATTGGCTGGAATATTTTGTGGTGGAGAATTGGTGCGTCCTTGTACCACTTTGATCGGTCAATGTCAAGGAACAAGCCCCACTAGTTGTTGTCTGCATGTTTACAGCACTGTTTACTTAGCAATGTCATATACTCCTCCATCTATGGAATCTTAGATGCTGCTCATATTTTCTTCTCAAGATGCATATTTCTAAGTTGAGGAGGATGCTGTTTTGCCTACCATGGACATGGATCTTGCTATCTTGGGGTGTATCAGATAACTTTTTCTATTTAGTGATTATGAATTGTGTGCTATATGCAGTTTTTAAACTACCACAGCAACCACAATAAATTGTGTTTAGCTAATGCAAAATAGGTAACAGGTTAGAGTAATTTATTCAAAATATCTTATCCAACTTGCTGAAATTTTCGCTTTACGTAACATTTTTTTTTCTTTTTTGCTTCCATTGTATTTATCTTGCGGTCAAGTCCTCTAGCTTACCCCACTTTAAAATCTGTTAACGGTCAATGCACTTGTCCTAATTAAAAGCCCTTTGACCTACCAATTAAGGTCACTGTATTAAAATAATTCCATTACCGCGATTCAGTATTCTAAGGAGTTATTTGTTTTTATTTATCGTTGTTGTACACAGTGCAGTGTTACTTTAAACTTGGTTGGGAGATAGTGATTATTGACTGCCAGAAAATGGAGGGACAGAATGGGCCAATTCGACTCTAAATCATCATAAACCTAGGGAATTGCATTTTGCATTTTTTTTTCACCCTGGTTATTTTTTAATTTTGTTTCTTAATAAATATATTCTGTACACTAATTTGTAAAATGTAAAAAATATATATATATATATATTTTGTACACTAGTATATGAAATGTATTTTTTTTATATAAAATAATCTCAATATACGGAATGCACAATGCTTAGAGTGGTGAAGGTGGTATTTAACCCTTTCACTGTAGGAATTTCTTCTTTATCTTTCAACAAGGGGCCTAGAGTCACTGGACTCTTATTCTATACAAGTTATAAGATCAATTATCACAAGTTTTGCCTAGTTTTCATCCCTTTCTTCCAAGTTCAGTACCTTCTCATACTTTTTTGCCGAGATATTTCTTGGTATAAAGTCTCCTTTATAAGAAAGAGTATGTCTTATTTTTCCTATTTCTCTTTAAGAGGATTGTTGGGTGGAATGGTGGAATCACTTTGTCAAGTCCCACTCAAATTGTATATTGTGGTCTTGCAAAATGACCACTTATGATGTGTTTTGGGGGATAGACCATGAGAGCAGCCTTGCTCGGTAAGGTTTTAGGCTCTTGATAATTCTAGCATATTTCACATCACTTAGCCATGGATGTGAAAGAATTTCTTCTGCACCAACTGTTGGGTAAAGAACAGTCTTTTTTGTAAACCTTAACCTTCGATGAGAATCCACGGAAATTTTTAGGATAAACTCTATAAGCTTCTAGCATCTTTTTCTTGTTTTTAGCTGAGTCTTGATGAGTGACTTCTACTAAACAAGTTGGAGAAAGATGAGACTGAAATGGTGTCCAGACTTGTATAGCTTTCTCTAATGCTTCCTGGGGTGGCTTTTTTTGGAGTGTGAAGATAAGAAACCAGATGAGGATGCAACTTTCACTTTTCTTGGATTTCTTCGGTGAAGGCTGCCTGGTTACAACTTTCTTAGTTTGTTTTTGTTTGAATACAAGATTTTTCTTTCTGTTGTGGCTGTGGAGAGTTGGAGTTGAGATTGTTTGGATGGGTAAGGATGGTGATGTTTGGCATTCTATTTGGATTTCATGAAGGGTTTGTGAGGTTATTAGTTGAGGTGGAAAACTGACCTTCCAGATGGGGAAATTTGATTTTGGCTTCATTGGTATTATTGTTCACTGACTTATGTATTTTCATTTGTATTGCGGAAATTTCATCATTGTCGTTTCTTTAAGTGGTTGAATGAGGAAGAAAGTTCGGAAAAGGCCTTTGATAAAATTTATAATTGGTGAAAGCTTAAGCACAACGAATTCTAAAACTTAAGAAGATAATCACTTATAAAAGAAATTTTAAAGCATTCTCCATGCTTTAATTGTTTGCATAAGCAGGAACCAATCTTAACCACTCATTATACAAGGAATGAATTTTGCTCAAAATCTATGTAACCTTCACTAAACATATCATCTGCCATGTAATTTCCAACTCATATTAATAAAGACCAAATCAAACTCTACATAAGCAATTAACGGTACAAACTGATAAAGGAACGCTAGCAAAAGGATTAATTGAAAATAAAAATATATAATTGAGGGACTAGTTTGAAACAAATAAAAAAGAAGGAATCATTTTGAAAAATCACAAAATTTTAGAAAATCAAAAACTTATTTAAACTTTAAAAATATTTACTTAAATATATGAATGTGTTTAATTTAAAAACTTTTAAATTAAATATTATATGAAAAATCTTAACTTATCTTATTTAATAAATAAACATAACTTTAATCTAATATGGAGTTCATCTGTCCTCCTGATCACGTAAGTAACTGAATCATAGTTCATTGGGACAAATAACCGCCTTCCCATTCCCCGAGACCCCAACGTGTAAGAGACCATATACTGTGAAAATTGATTCTTACCAAAAAGAAATTTGTTATTTGTTTGAGAAACTTTGCCGCCTCACTTTTCACAGTGAAACGTGAAAAGTTCATTTGACCGCACCCTTATTTACTTATTTACCCATTACAACAAAAAAGGAATGACCAACGTGCACGCCTCCTATTGGCCCATCCCAGTAGCGTTGAAATTCTTTACTTCCCTCTTTTCTTCTCCTCTCTCTCTCTCTCTCTCTCTCTCTCTCTCTCTCTAGGGTTGCCTTTCTTCTCTCTCCTTTCTCCTCTTTCCCGCTCGCCGGCCGTCGGCCACCGGAATCCTATTCTCCGATCATTTTTCCGGCCTGTCCAATTCGCCTTCACCTTTCTCCTATCAAAGTCAATCTGTTTCAAATCGGAGCTGTGCTAGCTTGTACGACTCTCTTAGACTTCGAATTTTCGGTTTTGTTTTCGTATTTGATTTCATGTGAACTTGACGCTGGTTTGGTTGTTGCAGCGATATTGGAGCAGAAGGAAAGATGGCAAGTCAAAGCGGTGCCTCTCGAAGGAGTATTTCGTCTACGAAGAGAACCTCTGAATCAGGAGTGCTTCACTCTACTGGTCGAAAATCTCTTTCGTCTTCGCGCCCCATGTATGTTACTCTGGTTCTCTCTCTTTATTGCAGATTATTGATATTCGCCGCTGTAATCTTTGCTTGTGCTTCCGTGCTCAATTTAGCCGAATGGTTAATTTGATTCTTAAATCCTTTTTAGATTCTTTTTTATGTAATTAATCCCTATTCGGCTGTGTATTTTCAGAATCAAAATTCTTTTATCTTGTGTACGTTTGTTGCTTTCATCTGCTCTATTGTTTGAAGTGCTGAAACAAACCTTGAAAACGAAAAGAAAAGTTGCCCTGTACAGGGACGCATAATAATTTGATATATTATGAATTCGTAACAGTATCTGTCTTGTGGTTTTGTTATGATTTTCACTTTTTGGAGCAGCTAATCAGGTTATATGGTGCCATAATTGCAAAACTCCGTATTTTCTAAGTGTCAATGTCAAACTAATGTCGCTTTGCAAAGTTTGGTTGGTTAACAACAATGTTGATAAAGGACTTTGACTTTGATGGTGTACTGGTTTGGGGTCAGTGCCTATGCTTCTATGGTCAACTTCACTTGATTGAAACATTTCTTTTCATACCATTTTCCTATACTCTAAACTGGCGTAAAGTGTAAACAAAGCGAATTCTGGAATATTTCACTGTGTCTGCCAAGCAAGATGTATGCCTTGACATTTAGTCATCTACCTCAAGGAATTCTTTTATCGACATTGTCCATAACTACTCTGTATTTGTGGACTGTACAGAAAAATATGAACTGTTGAGGGCACAAAGAAAATATGGACTATTTCCACACCAAAATTTCTCCTCTTCCCCCTTATGGTTTTGATTCAATTATCAGTTAAAGATGTATATGATCATGCTATCTATATAAGAATCTACATTCTTTAATCACATTTTATAACAAATTAGTTGATGTCTAAAAGGTTGACTAGAGAAGCTTGAATTCATTTCATGAGTTCTTAAATGTATTCAACAACAACAACATAAACCTTATCCCATTAGATGAGGTCGGCTACATGGATCACGTGATGCTATTGAATTCTTAAATGCGCCACATTAAATTAATTTTTAGTGAATTTACGGTAGCCCCTGCTTAAGTATCTAAGAAAAAAAGATACCTCAGTGAAGGTTTTATCAATTTAAATCATGGGGTGTTGCCTGGTTTGTACTTGGATTTGGAACAGGGGATTAACAGGAGAGCGGACCGTGAAATCATTGCGACTTTCCAAGGCCCTGACTGTACCTGACACAACAACTGTCTATGAAGTTTGCCGTCGGATGGCTGCCCGCAGAGTGGATGCTCTATTAGTAACTGATTCCAATGGTATGCTCTGTGGAATCCTCACAGATAAGGTACAACTCAGACTTGTTTTTTCTGCTGATTAACAAGAAAAGAAAGTTTTGTGGATTTCTACAGTTTTATCTTACATAGCTTCCTGTCCTATTTTGTGGTTAAAGGACGTAGCAGTAAGAATTGTTGCCAAAGAGGTTAGTATTGAAGAGACGCCTGTTTCAAAAGTTATGACAAGGAATCCAGTATTTGTCCTTTCTGAAACTCTTGCTGTGGAAGCTCTCCAAAAGATGGTGCAAGGTTGGTAGTGTATATAGAAATCCAATCTACTTTTCAAGTTAGTTGCTAGTCTGCAGCATACCTTTTGAATACATGGCTGATATATGTTGACAGGGAAATTCAGGCATTTGCCTGTGGTGGAGAATGGAGAAGTCTTGGCTTTACTAGACATAGCAAAGTGTTTGTATGATGCCATTGCCCGTATGGAAAGGGCAGCTGAGAAAGGAAAAGCAATCGCAGCAGCTGTTGAAGGTGTTGAAAAACACTGGGGGACATCTGCTTTTGGTTTGTAGAGTATTTCCTTTGTCACACTTAGCTCTTTGATTTCTCTGATTGCATATTGGCATACTTGGAATAGAAAATCTCATCAGTGTAGTTAGCTTAATAATCAGTAATACTCGGTTCTATTTCATGCTAATTTGGTCTTTGCACAGACTCTAATCCATCATTCATTGAGAATCTTCGGGAGCAGATATTCAAGCCATCATTGTCTACAATCATTTCTGAGAATTCAAAGTAGGTAATACCTTCTTTTTTGAGTTGAAGAAAAAATTACTTAAACTGAAATCTGTCTGTATGTTTGGTTACCGTCCAAGTTACTTTAACAGATAGTGGCACTATTTTAGGCTTGTAACAGTTTCACCAACGGACTCTGTTCTGATAACAACAAAGAAGATGGTTGAACTTTGTACAACTTGTGCTGTTGTGACAGTTGACAGCAAACCTCGTGGCATCCTTACGTAAGTTTGTAACCATTGATATTGACATTGCCAGCAGCCCAGCAGTTCTCTATTCTGAAAGGTTCCTTTTGCCATACCCCAATTGTCATTATGTGTGCTTAAATTAATTTTGATGTCTGCTTATAAATTTCAGTTCAAAGGATATCTTGATGCGGGTAATTGCACAAAATCTTCCTCCAGAATCAACTCCTGTTGAGAAGGTATGTTGTTTCATTTACACATTGATCCGAAGTAACTGTTTACTTTTGTTTCCCTTTTCCATTCTTTAATGTAATATCTAGATCTAGTAATGTTTAAAATAATATGTTCTCTGTCATGTTTTAGAAAATTAAAATTGACCATTCTGATGTTCTTCCTTTCCTTGTCACTCTTATTTGATATATATGGAACAAAACATGCAGGTCATGACTCCAAATCCAGAATGTGCAGTAATTGATACACCAATTGTTGACGCCCTTCACGCTATGCATGATGGAAAATTTTTGCATCTTCCCGTGATTGATAGAGGTAATGGAATGATATAAGGGATGGGGAAGACTGATGTTTATAGATCTATATCTTTTCTGATTTGGGTTAGGTGGTTGAAAACAGATGGCACTGTAGCTGCTGTGGTTGATGTGATTCATGTCACTTATGCTGCTGTGGCGACAGTAAGTCAGGTGTGTTATTTATCTTGGAATGTGTTGGTCCACTACTGTTGTTGACTAGAGCTAGGCTAGAATCCTTATTCCATGAAAATGGGATTAATGGCTTTATTTATGACAGCTCTTAGCATGCTTCTTGTCAACCAAATTTTGTAACTTCACATGTCTTTTTATGAAAATACTGTTTATGAACTGATAACATCTCCGTATAAATGATGAGTAGTTCTAGAATCTGCATTTAACCTGGCAAAATGGTACCTTTTGTTTTCGGTTGTAACCCATTTATTTTAGCTTTTTGTGAATTCAGAATCTAAAAGGTTGATTATTCACCTGCTACAAATGATTAATCCAAGGCAACTAATATACATCTCTACTGTTTCATTTATAAGATTTTCTCAAGAATACAAGATTGAATGATATGAAGAGAAAGGATGTGAAATATGATGGACCAGAACATCTGCAATTCCCAATGGAATAGGACTAACAAATTAATAACATGATGATTGCTGCATTCTAATGCACCAATCAAGGGTGTGACCTCAAAATTGCAGCATCCAACTTGAAAATTAAAAATAGAAGTTTTATGGCTCAGCCAAGTGGTATTGGAAAATAACATCTTTCTGCTTGCAAATATGAAAAATAGCTTCCTTTCATAAAACCATGTATTTGTGCATTGTAGCCAAAGACCAAAATGAAAAACTTCAACTATTTTTCCCAAAAAGGATATCATTCTATCCTTGATTCTTTTACTAACCAGAATTAGAACATAAATGATGGTGTCATTTTCTCACTAATTAGGTTGGAAACAATGAAGCTACCACCTCCTTGATGCAAAGATTTTGGGATTCAGCCATGACCTTAACTCCAAATTACGATGATGATGAAACACAAAGGTTATATGCTTACGCATATAATATACTTGTATGTTTGGATAAATATTTCCAATTTTTAATATATTTATGCATTATTGGTTATATATCAGTGACAGTTCCTTGAAACTGGCTTCTGAGGGAGGAGAAACAGGGAGATCTACTCCTTATCTTCCATCAAGCTTGCCCTATACGTTTTCCTTCAAGATACAAGATAAGAGAGGCAGGATGCATAGATTCACATGTGGTATGCAAACTATCACATGTTACCAAACAGATTTTTATCTGCTTTTTCCTTCTATTCGTGACAGTAGATAAATGATGGTTTTCATACTCATATCTTGGCTTTTCGCAAGTCTCTGGATATGATTCGGTTGCAAATTCATTGACAGGCAGGGCTGTGCACGGTAGACTGCAGTAGTATCTAATGGGCAAACTTGTCTTCTTGGAGATTTTGTTTTAAAAAGTAATGGATATTTTTTTCTTGGGAAGAGGGGGTCAGCATTGGTTTCTTCTTTTTCCTTGGATTGCTGGTTTTCTTATTAAGAAGGGTCTCATGCTTCTTTTTATTTATTCTCATTAGAAGAAAAGAATAGAATAACAACGCTTCTATATTTTCTATTTGTAACTTACTCATGCATGTAGTCAGTTATTTCATAGAAATTATGGATAAGTTGAAAAGCACAAAGCTATCAGTTGAGTGCTTTCTATGGTTGTTTGCAAGTTTAGATACCCGGAGCATGACAGAGGTTATAACTTCAATCCTTCAGAGACTTGGTGATGACATTGACCCTAACAACCTGCCCCAAATTCTGGTACTTTTCATGAGATTATCTTTTATATTCTTGAGGTTGGATTGATATGTTACCCAATTATTCTAAGGAAAGGTTGCCGTATTTGTCTTTGTAGTATGAAGACGAAGATCATGATAAAGTTGTATTGGCTTCAGACAGTGATCTTGCAGCAGCTGTAGATCATGCGAGGACAACGGGTTTGAAGGTATAGTAGATTTGTTTGCTAGGCCTGAGTGCTGAATGAATCTTTTTTTTTTTCATGGAAGAGGGTATAGATTTGTAGATCTGAAGGAAATCTTGATTTACAACATGGTAGGATGATGGATCTTTTTTTCTTTTTTTTTTTTAATTTAATTTTATATAGAATCACAAATATCAAAAGGGAATAGCAAACTCGTAAACTTTTTATGTGATCACAAGTCTACCGTACATTATGGAGTTTTGTCAAGAGACTTTATTCCCATGCCAAAGTCAAACTCCCGTCATTCTAAAAAGCTTAGGCTTCGTTTGAATTGGTTTTTAGTTTTTGATTTTAAAACTTTGAAAAATTAAATACAGTTTTAATTGAGTTTTGAGTTTTGAATTTTAATTTTTAATTTTTAAAAGTTATTATATAAGTGAGTTAACTCACTCTATTCTACACGTCCACTATAAATCTATAAAAAATAGATAAATAAATTTTTTTATTAAAAATTAATAAACTATTCTAAAAGAATAAAAAGTAAAAATTGAAAATATAATAAAAATTAAAAATAGATTGTTATTATTATTATTATTGTGATGGTGGTTGTTTATGATGGTGATGACGGTTTGGCCATAGTAATGATATAGGATCAATAATGATGGTGATGACGGTTTGGCCATAGTAATGATATAGGATCAATAATGATGGTGATGATGATAGTTTTATGGTGGTAATAGTGATGATGATAGTTTTATGGTAGTGGTGATGCTGGTTGAGATGAACCTGAGATGAGAATGAAAAGATTTTAAAATAAAAAACAGCAATTAAGAATTTTTTTTATTTTAAAAATTGAATTTAAATTGTTTTGAAAATATGTGAAAAATCAATTCAAAATCATTTTAATTAAACAAGTTTTATTTTCAAATTTAATTTGAGAACTAAATAAAAGGCTCACAACCATCATGAACAAGGTTTTAGATTATTAGATAAAAAAATTATTATAATGGTCTTAGCATAAGAGAGGTTGGTTCAGCTGAAAAGGATTTGATGTTGAAGCATTTCACCAGATGGGCTTAGGTCTGATTCCCACGTCTAAGTCACCCTTGATAGATTTTATTTTATGTTAGCCATCATTGAGGCTCATGATAATGCCATGCCTTGGAATGGATTAGCCTTTCCTCCTCTTAAAACTTTTGTTTACAAAAGAAGTTGTGTCGTGGATTCTGGACTTGTGATTTATGGTATTTATAGGTAGTATGCCTCAAAAGGAGTTTGACTTCGGATTGATAAATTTTGTAGGGATTGAAATTGCATTTAGACTACGCAGGAACACGTGGTAATGGGAGAGGCTCTCGTTCAGGAAGTTATTCAGATGCATGGGCCTCAGCATATAGTGCTGTTGCTGCTGGGGCTGCACTTGCTGCTGGCTTAGGCCTATTAACGTTCTTGAAACGAGGTTGATCAAAGAAAGAAGCAAGTTTATGTTAGTGTAGGAGTCCAAGCTGAAGTCAGTTGGAATATTGGAGGACACACTGTCCGGCGGCCATCTTTATGCTCTGAACTGTACAACTTCATTTATATATAGGAGGAAAATGTTAAATCATTTTTTCCCGTTTGTTTATTGTGCTTTCTGAAATTGGGATGGGTCATCCCTCGCTGCTTGTATACTTGTAATTTTAAGTTTTGCAGTGCCATCAACCCTGGAGACTGTGTACGAGAACAAACGGCTTATAGCAAAGTTTCTGTTCATTTTTTTGACATTGAAAGTTCATAAAATCAATCGATCAGAATTGAGTTTATTGGGAGTAATGATTTTTATGTGCTGATGTCTGTGTTTATCAATCAAAATTTGAGTGATGTGTATGCTGTGGTGCTGTGTTATTATTAACCGAGAAGAATAAATATGTATATGAAAACTAAGGAAAGAATACAAAATAAATATAACATTACAAATTCTAGTTTCTTGTTAAAAGGAGTTGTTTACAAAAGCTGGTTTCTAGAATGACTTGTTTGATTCGAGTACTTCTAACTAAAGGTACACGGCTTGAAATCTGCAGAGAAACAGAGAGGAACACCTGAACAGAAAGAGTTTATGAAAATCATGAGCTGAATCGGTGCATATGCGAGTTTCGCTTGTATAAACAAGTTTATGATCTAGTTTCGATTACTATCTAATTTATGAGATCTTTCCAAGTGATACAAGTATTTGATTCCGAAATTATAAAAAGTTTTGGTACGTTTATTTAGTGTTTATGGAAAAGTAAAATAAAATTGATGTGTATAAATTAATTTTAATTATATCGCAAGTTTGATTCATTTTATTTTTTTATAAGCATTTGTTGAAAAATAATTTAAACTGATTTTAAGTCAATTCTTATTATTGCATTGGCCTGTGTTGAGTGGCGCGAGACTCTGAGAGACAAGTTATAAATCACCACCAGAATAGGCAGACAGCAACGGCAGGGCCTGGGAGTATATGCAATCATGCTCAAGGAATATTTAGCAATTGTTAACTACCTCTGCAATTCTCAGGCTCTCCCGCAACGAATATAGATCCTATTTGTTTAAAGTTTTTTAAAAAGTTGGTTTAAAAATATATCAAAAAAGAATTTATATTTTAGAAATTTATTGTTTGTTTATAACTACAAAACAAGTTTAATTTAAAAAATAATAATAGTGTCAGTATCTTTTTGAAAATTATTCAAAATAATTTCTCAAAAATATTAGAAATTTCAACTTTTTTTTTCAAATTTAAACAAACAATTAAAAATATTAAAAGTAGTTATTTATTGAAAAATAATATTTTCATAAAATCATCTTAACACAAACAGGGTCATAGTACTGTGCGGGACTGAAATCATATGCATGAAGAAATTTTCAGGAAATATGCAAATTGCAAAGGAGTACCGCGGTGATTCTTGGCTCACCTACATGGAAAGAGCAATGTAGTGTGTAAGCTTAAAAATGAGTTAATTTGATTACATATCAAATCAAATTTTATCTTAAACAAATATGGACTGAAAGATTTTAGTTTTCTTTTTAGAATTTTAATCAATATTTAATTTTCTTTACTAAACAATAAATGCAACAAAATTTTACAAAACATCTTTAAAAAATATTTTATTAATAAATGATTTTTAAAATTGAAAATTTAAAAGACAGTTTTGTGTTTAACTTGTTTTATTATCAGTAAAGTAATTTTCTTTCAATTAATTCATTAATATTTTTATTTTTTCATGTTTTATCTATGTTTACAAATATTTGTATAACAAAGAGATATTTATTAGTTAGAATTTAAGACCATGACGGAAAAACCCTATAAATAATATAGCGATATTTACTCGATAGAATTTAAAACCATGAAAAAAAAACCTACGAATATCTTATCAGCATCTTGTCCCTGCAGATTTTTTTTTCTTTTTTGACATGATATATTGCATTTTTTCTTTTTTGACATGATATATTGCATTTTTTCTTTTTTGACATGATATATTGCATTTTTTCTTTTTTAATTCCGTTATTATTCAAGTGATATATTGTATCCGTAGGTATTATTGGCATTTCGTGACCGTCAGAATTCAGAAATAACAGTAGGAATGCTCCATAATTAAATAGGGTCCACTCTCTATTTATCAGTCTAATCGGTTTCTAGGCCATGTTGGCCCGTCTTACATTGTATGCTTAATAGTGTCTTTTCCCTTTGAAAAAAGAAAAGAAAAAAGAAAATGCCCTCCCTATTTTTATCCACTTTTTTAAAAAACCAAAAAATCAAAAAGTGAAACATAAAGCGTGTCACAGTAGTTAAGTATCTCTTTGCTGTGCTCTCTTTGACCATAAGCACCGACAGCATCGCATAATAGCGTTGGTCGTTAAGTATGAAAATTGACATTTTATTTTGTTATTTTCTCGTCTCACGGGCTTCCAAATTATGGAATTCATTTTGAGCAGTGTTGCCCAAATCATGCCAAAATTTTCATGCGAAAAAAATAAAATAAAAGTACATGTTTCTCTTCACATGCATGATGCATTCCTTTGTTCTTACTCAATTGCCCATCGATTTACCTCGGGGAGAATATAAAATGTTAGGGTCCCTCAACTCTATACAATATCTTCCCTTGTGTCAAATGCGTGGAATTATAAACATACACTTCTTTTATTTTTTGTAATTTCTCAATTTTTCAAAAAATCTAATTAATTTATAAAACGAAAATACTATTTTAACTTTTAAAAATATGTTACTAGCAGAATATTGCCCGTTTCTACTTTTCAGAGCCTATTTTTTAATATTTTAATTATCATACCTTAATATTTGGAAAACAGTATATTCAATAATATTTTTTTATTTTAGTATTAAGATAAGATTTAATTATTTATTAACATATAGTCATGATATTAGATTATACGGAAAAGGAATAAAGTATAGTTTTTTAAAAGGACTCACCCACGCCACTTTATTAATGCATGGGGATAAGTTTCAGATTGATTTCGGTTTTCATTTCACACTAGAATCATCATTAAATAGAAATATTATGCAATACCAGCTCAGCAGAAATCGTCTTCCTTCGTCACGAGAAGAATATGTTTATATATCCAGACATTTGTGTATATTATTTAATATTCACACACCACTTTATTATTTAATTATAATTAATAATCATTAATTTCACTTATCTCTGCATACATTGAATATACTTCCGCTACTTGCTTCAGATGCGAAGTAATGTGTTTAATAGAATGTGCAAAAATAAAAGAAATATTTTTTCACAAGAAAATGTACAAGTTAAGAGGACAAAGAAGATTAGAGTATTCAAAGCCAAAATACATCAATTAGCTATCCAAGATTCATGTCCTTAAAATTCTTTCAATTTTAGGATTCTAACCACATCAAAGTTTGATTTTGGTCTCGTGAACCCAACTCATTCTATACTAATTTCAAGTACGTTACAAAATTCTTCTCCAATCACAGAGAAACAGCAGCATTTGCCAAGGATACACTAACAACTAAGAGGTTCAACCGCTTATGAATCAATTTTTTATACTAAAAAACATTTTTTATGATTACAAAACCTTAAACTATCATTAACCCTATGATGTCCAAAGGAAAATCAAAAAACAAAAACCTACAGTGAGTAGACATCATATTAATATGTGATCCCACTATGATAGTGGTAGAGTGGTGCCGCTGTTAGTTGTATAAACTATTCCTAAAAACTAACGTGTCAGGGACGTCTTTAAATACGTGATGCAAGATTCAATTGTGAGCTTAAGTTTGAATATCAAAGGTTGAATGAAATTAAAGCAAATAAAATAAAAACTTATGTTTCATTTAATTGTATTATATCTTAAACTCTAATTTGTTAAATTTTTATTAATTCAAACATAACTTAAAATTGATATATATAAAGAAAATATTATTGAGACTTAAGAGAAATATTCTTATGGTAACTATATTATCAGGTGCCGAAACTGGAAGATACTCAAAAAACCAAAAACTGTTACTGAAAAAAGAAAAATTAAACTGACTGCGAGAAAAAGGAGCACGTAAGGACCTCCTCATTAACGCAAAATAATCACAAAACGACACTTTCCATTCATATTCCATTAATTGCGTTACTTCTTTTCCTCTTTTATTTTCTTTAGGCTCCAATATTCCATTAAAGGTGAGTGAGTGAGTGAGGTAAAGCACAAAACCAGAACCTTCTCTTTCCTCTCCTGTGCTCTGCTACTAGTATCTATGTATCTATCTGTGTATTTATTATATATATAAATTCAAAGAGAGTGAGTGAAAACCTTGCCTTTACTGCATAAAATATCTTGTTGCCATGCCAATGCACTGAATTTTGTTTGACATTTTGGATTCACATCTACCCACACCATCAATTGTTTCGTTTCAGTGTTAACAAAGTTACACACCCATTTGCAAAAAAGACTCCATCTTTGAGGGAAAGAATGGGAGTTAGATCCTCCATTCTTATGCTCCTTCTCACTGTGTTGCTTTGTGTGTTTGGAATGGCACAACAAGAGCAACCTATCAAAACCGTTGTTGTTTTGGTCATGGAGAACCGTTCCTTTGATCACATGCTGGGGTGGATGAAAAAGGCCATCAACCCATTAATCAATGGGGTAACAGGAGATGAATGCAATCCGGTTTCTACTAAAAATCCAAGGAAAGATTCGATTTGCTTCACTGATGATGCAGAGTTCGTGGATCCGGATCCGGGTCATTCATTTGAGGATGTGTTACAACAGGTATTCGGTTCTGCTTCCTTTCCTTCTATGAATGGATTTGTGGAACAGGCACTCTCCCTGTCTCAGAACCTCTCTGAGACAGTAATGAAAGGATTCAAACCTGAGTCTGTGCCTGTTTATGCTGCTTTAGTAAGGGAGTTTGCGGTTTTTGATAGGTGGTTTTCTTCAATTCCGGGTCCAACACAACCCAATAGGCTTTTTGTGTACTCTGCAACTTCTCATGGTTCTACAAGTCATGTCAAGAGGCAGTTAGCAAAAGGGTATCCTCAAAAAACCATCTTTGACTCTCTGCATGAGAATGGACTAGACTTTGGGATTTATTTTCAAAACATACCCACCACACTGTTCTATAGAAATCTGAGGAAATTGAAATACATATTCAAATTCCATCAGTATGATTTGAAGTTCAAGAGAGATGCTAGAAATGGGAAGCTTCCACCCTTGACTGTGATTGAGCCTAGGTACTTCGACTTGAAGGGCTTGCCCGCCAATGATGACCACCCATCTCATGATGTTGCAAATGGGCAAATGCTAGTTAAGGAGGTTTATGAGGCTCTAAGAGCAAGCCCTCAGTGGAATCAAACTCTTCTCATCATTACATATGATGAACATGGTGGATTCTTTGATCATGTGAAGACCCCTTTTGTTAACATTCCAAGTCCAGATGGGAACACTGGACCTGCTCCATATTTCTTCAAGTTTGATAGGTTAGGTGTTCGGGTGCCAACTATTATGGTCTCTCCTTGGATCAAGAAAGGGACTGGTAAGCTCAAAATTCTCATAGTTTATCCTTTTTTTAGCTTCTACTCTTTGGTCAAAGCCATTATACATATTTTTTATGATAGAGATGTCAGATAACTGTGTCCTATTAATACTTCTATCATTAGGACAATGCAGATTTTTATTCTATTAGATGCTACATTAACTTTTCCGGGACCATTGTCCTTTCTGTTTACCGATATTCCAATGCCTTTACTTTGTCTCATACCCTTGACTTCGAGTTGCATTTAGTTAGTTGATTTTTTTCCTTTTTTTTTCTAGATCCTACAAGAACATGCTTGTCCTTTTCTTTGTGCTGTGTGTAGAGCAAGGGTTATGATGTGGACAAACTTTGACATTGATTTTGAGTAATGTGGTTATAATGACTTCGGTTTTCCTATTCTTTGTGCTTATATTAGATTCTGAAGCTCCCACCTGCTTTTGATCGGTTTGACATGTTGCTAATTAGCTACTTGATCCGGTTTCTCAGTGATAAGTGGTGCCAAAGGACCTGCAGCGAACTCCGAGTTTGAGCACTCTTCTATTCCTGCCACCATAAAGAAGATGTTCAACCTTTCCTCTAACTTCTTGACTCACAGAGATGCGTGGGCTGGGACATTTGAGCATGCTGTTGGGGAGTTAAGTTCACCAAGAACGGATTGCCCAGGTATCCATTCCCCCCTTTCTTCATGTAAATTATTTGAATTCCTCAATAATAATAATTTGAATATGAACTACAATTGATAAACTTAAAACTTAAAAGAGGAATGGCCTGTAAAAAAACATAAAGAAAGAAGGGGGAGGGGGACTCAATCAATTTTTGGCAATGAAACTTCCTAATAAAAACCTTATTTATTATGTGTAACAAAGGATTAAGACAGCTTAATATGTGTATTGCAGTGACTTTGCCGGATGTGACACCTTTAAGGAGCAGTGAAGCAAAAGAAGATGCAGGGCTATCTGAGTTTCAGAGTGAGGTAGTTCAATTGGCAGCTGTTCTTAATGGGGACCATTTTTTGAGCAGTTTCCCAGATGAAATGAGCAAGAAGATGAGTGTGAAGGAAGCTCATGAGTACGTGCGAGGAGCTGTTTCAAGATTCATAAGAGCTAGCAAAGAGGCCGTCAAGTTAGGGGCTGATGAGTCTGCTATTGTCGATATGAGATCCTCCCTCACTACTAGATCTTCAACTCATAATTAATAGAAAACTTAAAACTAAAAGAAACAAACTTGTGTGGTTATATCTGTATCTAATTATTATAGTTTTTAGGTTGTTTGATAATTCTTGTGTTAGATTTTGTTAAGGTTGTGACTTGTGGATGTGGAAAACAATACAAGGAGAAAGGTGTCTGCTACTATGCCGTGAGTTGGTCATGCAAGGACGGGAAGTCCCAGAAAAAACAAAACTTCAAGTCAGTGATGGCTTGACTAGGCAGTAATTTCGAAGTAGGAAACTCCAATGCTTTTGTACAAAGTACAAAGCCATATAATATAAATGTTGCGCCATAATTTTATCTGGAATTGCTTCTTTATTCTAATGTGAATTTCTTGAACAAACTGCATCGAGGAGTTAGCTACATTAACATTTTATGTCACTTTTTTTTGTCTTTTTTGGTGAACCATTGTTTTTAATTACTAAATTGGCTATTCTGGAGGCATACCTCCTTCATAAGTGAAAGATTTGGTTTCGAGGTGACGTCAGAGTTTCAAGAAACCAATAGCTATGGGAGGTTAATTTTTTATATTTGATCTGGTGTAATACAAGCCAGCACGAACCATTAATCGAATTCATAAATAAGACAAAATTAAAAAAGAAAATCCTTTACCTCAATGCCAAAGAAAATAGGACAATCAGTGACTATATTTATGGCATTCGAAGGAACAGAGTAGACAAATGACCGATACTGATGACAGATGCCACATCCGTTGCCCAGAGATGACTTTGAAACCTATGTTGCGAATACAACAAAGCACCGACCTAAAATAAACTTTATACTATCATTTAATAACAAACTAATGCATCATCTAATAATAAGTTTGATACTTTGAAATGTCAAATTTATTAAATAACATAACGTATTACTAAATGCATATTGAATAAAAGCGTATTCAGTTCATTGATATTTGCCACAAATGTACTTTCCGTTAGCAAAGGAGATTTCAATTTAATGGTTGTTTGTACCGCGGTATTATGTTCCTAAAATTCTTGGGTAAAATGTTTTCAACCAAGGAAAAACTAAAAGTCATTCAAGCGCAGCGGGGATTACTCAAATGTGCTGGCTCGCTTAGGTAGATAACTTAAAGGAAAAGGAACAGTTGGATATGCACAAAATGACACGGTAGGCAGGCGCGTGAAAACAAAGATTGGAAAAACAAGTTGAATGAGGATTTTCATGCTAGACAAGCAGATCAACCCCAATTTATATAATACCCAGGGTCAGCATAGTGGATAGATTATGTTGGCTTCTGGAGTTACAGGACTTGAGCCTAAGACCCCTGAAACGAATAGTTAATACTGATACCATTGGATATGCAAGACGCTACCGTCGAAAAAAAAATGACCTTGATTGAAATGGGGGCAATGGGATATAATATTCGAAAGTCATATGTAACACACTTCGTATTTACAAACCCTACTTCCCAAATTGGAGAGATATATATGTATATAGTAAGAAGGTAAGAAGAGAGTATTTGCAGTATATTGAATCCAATAAGGGTGTGGACATCCTAAAGATGTCGCATATATTCTTGAGTCTGGACTGTAACACCATTAGTTCTGCAAAATGCAGAATGACATGATATCATGACTGGAATTCCTGCCACAGAACATTGAAAAGCAGGTTGTCAGACCATGCGTATACTTTTTAGAATGGAAAAGTGAAGAAAATGGATAGGAATAGATACTTTTCTAGTCAGCCCAGGACAAGTGGGCTCCTTTTCTTTTTTTAGTTTGAAAGGGGAGGACGAGTGGTGCGTCCACTTCCCATTCCTCTCCTAAAGCGTTGATACTTTTTCTCCTTTCAAATGGCAGACAAACTTTTAATTGAAAATCAAGAACAAGGTACTATTCCATTTCCTTATTATTCAATCTTTAACATAAAGAAGATGGAGATACATTTTCATATTAGACTATCTACATATTTTCCCATTCCTTCTCCAAGTAGATCTCAAAATCAAATAACAAGATCTGAAATATAAAACACAGTTTATTCTAAGGAACAAGCTATAAATTGCAAAAACTGCCGAATAAGATCATCAAGTTTCATCTTCAGAGCGAAAACTGGCTCCCTTCTCTACACTACAAAACTAAACTCATGCTTACAATTTCTGGCAACAATCAATCAAAGTATTCCATCAAATTGTTAAAGATTGGAAGGTTGCTATTTCATAAAATTTATGAAAACAAAAATCTACAAAATACAAGCCCATTGCCCAAAATAGTTTCAGACAGCCTCTCACCATTCCACCTATCTGAAACCATAGTTTCAGAATAAGAACACATTGATATCAAATGGTGCAACTTCAAGTGGTAAAATATCAAGAAGCATAATTACCATTTAATGCATTCGGGATCAGGCTTCCATTTTTTGGTACAACTACAAATTTAAGCACTCATCCCAAAGACCAAAACTTCAGGTTGATAAAGGACTTTGCCATGTTGATATATCATTGATAAGATCACGCAGTTGATCTATGAGTATCTTCAGGTGCAAGTTCTTGCCTGCAAGTTCCTGCATTTATGAACAGAGATTCAATGTTTAATACTGATATAATTTTTAAAAAATTAGATAGTCTGTAAACAACTTCAGTCAAGACCCTAAATTTTGTTTTATAAAAATGAACAAAAAAATAAAAACTGTTTTGCTGTTTTCGTAAGAAGCTGAAAATAGTAGCAACATAAAAAAGGATCTAAAATAAAGTTTGTATCATATAATCATTTTTTTGAAAGCTAAAACAAAGGGGCCATAATTGTTTCAGCGATAGGCTAAAAGTCCAAAACTCATTATAAGAATGTTCATTAGATTCTGTTAACTGTAGCTGACCTAACATAGTTGAAAAGTATAGAGTTTGTGAATCCCAATAAACTTAAATCTGGGTTGAAAACAACAATTTCAAAGTTCAGGTTCTGCAAATAACATTATCATGGATAGAGATAGAGATTAACACATTTTATTAAAACCTGATTCAAACATACCCTTTTTAGAGAAGAGGCTCGTTCTTCCAACTTCTCAATTTCAGCTTCATCCGCAGGGCTAGCTGCTGAACCAGTGTCAAATGCTTTTGCCTACAATACTAATCAAATTAGTTTAACTGGAAAAACTAGCTTTATTAATAGACAAAATAATAGTCATAAAGCTCACAATAGGATGTACAAAAATAAATATTTAAGCAAATGAATCAGTGTCATACATGCACACACACACACAAAATACAAATAAAAGAAGTGCGTTGGTGTACAGATATCCTTTAAATATCATCTTACATGGTGTGAGTTCTATGTCTACATAAGGGAGGGGATCTGATTTCTGAATAGAATTTTCTTTTACCACATCATCTTCTTCATAGTAATAACTTCAATTCCTGGTCTATGGTACAATAATATCGCAAAAACATGCTTGGTGAATAATGAATTTATAGCATGTGATTTATCCTCCCAGTTATCTAGATATCCCCTTAAAATTGTGGGTAATATTTCAAGGATGGGTTTGTCTCGAAGTTTTTCATATAAAGCTTTTCACCCCCATCTTTGAAAGGACACCAAATTGAACCTTAGAATAGAGATATTTGTATTGTCCTTTACCGACTCAGAAAGATATCCCAATTGAAATTAAAATTCGCAATTCACTAGCTAAAATCCTTTGAGAAAAATAATAGCTAGCTGTTTATTATTTCAGGGGTTTAAGTAATAAAACATAGTCAGATAGTCAGTCAAAAGGCATTAATTAAGCCAATCACTGCTGTAGTCAGCTCTGGAAATTTACTGGGGATCAATAAATTGGAATTTTCATACTTTACATTAGTGAAGGACCATGAGTTAAGCTTATATACGTCAAAACTCAACAACTTGACAACCTAAACTTACGAACCATGGCATAAATTAATCTCTTGTTCATATATAGAGAACCCTCAGTATGGAGTCAATAAGCACGATTTGGTAAGTTGAAGGAGTTGAATTGCTATTTTTGAACCACAGTGAAGTTTCTGCAATTGACCTATACTGGAATTCCTTACATTTTAGCCACTACACAGTGAAGGGCGCTTCCTTCATTTCTAGGATTAAAGGAGGTGAACTCCTCCCATTCTCCCAATATCCTGCCTACTGTCCCTAGCTATAAACACCACATTTCAGTTTAAAACCCCTAGGGCCATATAGGGAAATAGAGGTTCTATAGCCTAAAGTAATTTGGCATCATGGAACAGCCCCTAACTGCAACAAAAATTTCATTGTGCAGCAGCCGCAATTTCTCCTTCATAGGCATTGTTCTCTACATTTAATAAGTTAACTAAATCTAGACTCTAGAAAAGCTTAATATCACAATTACTAATTAGTAAAGCATTTTGATTTTCAAGTCAAACATATCCATTTTCTACTGAAAGACATTTCCTTCATTTGTAGGATTATATTTTTGAAGTATTTTCAGATCTGTATCCAAGGTGAGGTGGGACTAATCCCACTTCCAATCCCACCCTACATATTGTCATTTTTCTATTAACACCCCATTTCAGGTCAATATCATTTAGTAATGCTGTTACCCTCAAACAGTACATTGCCTTTAGTTTAGGCAAACATCAATCCCATCCTCTCCTCTCATTGCTTATAAGTCATAATCTCCCTAAAGTTCAAGGTTACACAAAATCCTTAAAATCAACAAGAATTCATCAACAAATTTTTTTTAACTGAACTGAAATATTTGAGGACTAAGCACTCACGACACAGATTCAAAAGAAAGAACATAACTAATCGAAATTACAAAACTAGGTACCTTCTGGGAGTTGGGAATGGCAGTGAGAATGGTCCGAAGCGCAGCCACAGCGTTCTTATAGCGAAAGCGAGCCTCTTCAAGAGCGCCTCCGGCACCGGCACTGGGAGCGCCGCTTTCACCGTGGTGGTTGGAGTTGTCAGAGGTGGCATCCCCGTTAACGACGCCGTTTGAGGAGGGGGCATTGGGGGAGGTAGAAGTAGCAGAGGGAGATGTGGACCATAAGACGGGGTTGCAGAGCTCGTCGTTCATGGACGAGAGGATCTGGAAAGCGTACTCAATTGTCTCCTCGAGGTACTTCTGCCCTTCCAAGGCTAACTCTTGCGTCGTTTTGGGGCCGCTTGACCTTGACATGATGCCGTTCACCGACTGTTCTTCCATTCGAATAGCGATTTATGTTCCCGTAGCCGGGATTCAGAAATTATAGAACCCTAACCCTAATTCCCCCAAAAATATAGGAAGGGAAGGAGGAGAAACAATAAAACCTCAAAAACAAAACGTCGACAGCAGGATTCGAACCTGCGTGGGCGAAACCCATCAGATTTCAAGTCTGCCTCCTTAACCACTAGGACATATCGACGCCGTTGAGCAAAAATTTTAAGTAAAAAGTTATATATATATATATATAAATATAAATATAAATATAAATATATAAATAAATATAAATAAAGAGTTTAATATAAATTTTTAAATAAATATAAAATTTAATATTTTGACACTATCAACACATTCTAATTAAATTTATATATATATATATATATATATATTCATATTCTTTAATCTATTGTATCATCAATTATTAAATTTTTGAAACAGTTAATTTATTTTATTTTTATTATACATTATTTTATCCTGATTAAATACCAATATTATGTACATAAAAAATACTGATATCCTCTTTAATAATGATGAGTAATGATTAATCATGATCATAAATTTTAACTTTGTAATAAAGAATTTTTATCTGTATTAATGAAGTTATATTACATTGCTAGATGTTACATTTTTTATTTTATTATGTGAATAGTATTAGTGTTAAATTATTATTATGCATCAAAATCTTTTTACTAATAGATTTATGTAATATGACATTATTATTATGTTTGTTTGTTTTTTCTCTAAAATTTCTTTACCATAAACTTTAAGTTTAATTTTATGATTATTTTTTTAATTCAACCAATACAATTCTCAAATATTGTTAAAGTTAAGAAACTCTACTTAAAAAAGAAATTCACACAATATGAAGAATAATTAAAAATTTGCTAATTTTAATTATTAATTCATTAAAATGATAATAAATGATTAAGTTAATAATATTATTATTTAATATATATATATATATATATATATATATATATCATATTTATAATATATCTAGTATATATGATTATGGAAACTGAACTGTATCAGTATGACCGGTTAAACTGAGTATTTTTTTCCGATTCATTTGAATTAAAAAATCGTTTTAATAATAGATCGATAACAAATAAGTAAAACTACCAAATCAATAAATCGATAAAAATTGATTCATATAAAAATATTATTTTGATATGTTTTTAAAAAATAAAATAAAATAAAATAAAATTTTATTTTATTTTGTATTTATAACTTAAATTTTAAAAAAAGTTTAAGTTATATGTAATTTTTTAAATTTTAATCACATAAAATTACAATATTAATATATTTTATTATTATATATATATTTATAATATAATATATATTAAAAATATTTAATTTAATACGGATTCAACCATAATCATGATTAGATCAATAAATCCTAAATTAATACCTTAAACAATTTAGTAATTTGTTTGATTTTTAAAATTTTTATAATATAATTTTGTCCTAAATATAAAAAGATAATTTAAATAATTAGAATAAAATGTATAATTCTTTCAATTTTTTGGTGAGTATAATTCTTTTAGTTTTAAAATTTTAATTGCTCCTTTATTAAATAATAATAATAATAATAATAATAATAATAATAATAATAATAATAATAGATATCTCCGATGCACAGAAAAAAAAAGCCTAAAAATAGTTTTATGAGTTAATAAAGTTCCATTAAAAAACAGATAATTATTATGATCTTATTAACCACAGTTTTAAAAAAAAAATAAAAAAATCTTCACATTGGATGTCTAAAGTTTTCACCATTATGTATCATCGCCATGTAAAAGATAATAATAATTCCCCATTTTTGAGCCAAAATATGAAATTTAGGTGTGAACCTTACAACGTTATCCTCTTTTGGGAACCACCTTTAACTGTTTGATGGACAAGTGGATAAACTTTCAAAGGTTGGAACAAATAAATTTAGGTGTGTGGGGAAGTAAAAAGCAGTAAGAGAAAGATGGAGCAAATGTGATAGAGGGTGGAGAATGCAGTGGACAAGGGACTCCTTAAATCATGAACTTGATTAGTCTCAGTCTTGTACCTCCTCTTACTTCTTGCACAAACACCATTCCCAAACTGAAATCTCAGAATCCAAACCTTGGAATTGGGCAAAGGGTCCTACCTAATCTCCTCTCTGTGGCCCTTGCTGTAACCTTAACCACTACTTTACCTTCTCATGCAATCCCTTCCCTCAATTCTCAATCCCCTACAATCTCCCTCACCACTCCTTTTTCTCAATCCAAAAACTTGCAGGTTGGACTAGAAAATGGGTATGTCAACATTCTTCATGGCTTGCCCCCCTTTTGCCTCAATTGCCTCAGAAAGAATTATGCTTAATCTGGGAGCATATAGTGACTTTATAATAGCATATATTATACATACTGTTGTTGATAATAAGATCATGGTTTATTATCACCAATATTTTCTGTCTACCAATATCTTGCAGAAAAATAAGACCTTGCCCATCAATCAATCCAGGTTGTATTTCAACAAATCCCAAGTCATCATCTTTTGCGTTTCCTTGGCAGATTCCCGGAGATTCCTCGGATAATGCTATTCAGGTTTCTAATCATAAGTCAAAATTATCCTATATTTTTATTATCTCTATTTTGACAGTTTATAATTTTCTTGCGTTTCTACCTTTTTATTGTTATTATTTTTATTTTCCAGAAACTACGTGAAGCAATCCTACAGACCCAGAAAAATGTGAAATTCGAGGTTGTGGAAGATACCCCAGATGGTAATACAAGCTCAGTGCAACCTGTTTGTTTCAATTTTGGATCGGTTCATTAGTACTAATGGAAAATTGATAAAAGATTAGAAACTTATAGGGATGGCGATCAAATAATATAAATAGAAGAAAAGGGAGACCTGCATTTTTTTAGAGATTAAAAGAAGTATCCTGCAAGATATGGGGTATAACTTGACTTATTACTAAGATTAATGTGCAGGTCAATATCTACAAGCTGAAGTTGATGGAGGATTTGGTAGAGATGTTATAGAGTTTCTGGTGAAAGGGGATGTTGTTGCTTACAGATGTATGGCAACAAAAGTAACTTATGTGTACCCTTTCACCACAGCTTTAGGAGATTCAAAAGGTCAAGAAGCAAGACTCAAGCAAATTAATAACCAGTTGGGATGGTATGCTCCAAGTTTTGATTCCATGGAATAGTGTTGTTTTGTGCTTTTGTGTTGGTTTAGTTCTTTGATTGGTGTCTAGCTGAATACCTTTATTGTTATATTTTGGCTTATTATATGCAGTTTCATGGCTTTTGCAGCTTATTATTAAAATGCTCTATAGCCTCAAACTCACCGTGGCAGAAACATTTTTGTTAATTATTCCTAGTTACTAAAACCCTTTGTGTTAGCTTTTGCTGCATTTCGCTTACCCCAATCGTGTGATAATTACCTTAGAGCAGCAGGGCAGAGAAATATTCTGAAGCTAAGAAATGGTTGTTGGTTCCAGCCAAAAGTGAATGCATTAATTATTAAATGCAGCTATGTAAATGGTGCAAATTTTCTTCACCCACGAAACAAGTCTAACATAGAGTGAGGCGAAAACCAATAGGCTTGCAGTGCGTTATCTTTAAAAAAAAAATTGCACCAAATTGAAAAGTTGGGGTAGTAATTTTTTGATGCAATCACTATTGCATTCCACCTTCATAAATATAGCCTTTGAAAGATGAAACAAGGCATTGGAAGCAGTAGCGAAAAAACAAGCTTGCTGAGGGAAGTGAGAGCATAAGAGTGAGAAAATTGGAGTATGAGTATTTCCTCAATGTGTGAGAAAAATACTCTGCCATAAGTATCATTTTTATGACTCCTTGGGACTACAAAAGTGTATTATTTAAATAAGAGTGGATCTCAATGGGAAAAACTATACTTTGCATCTCTTGTTTGAAAGAATGCAGAGAGAATATGGTAATTATCCATTACTATCGTGGAATAATGCTTGGAGTTTGTCACATGGTTTTTTCCTCCCAGTATTGGACGGTTTCCACATACAAGAGAGAAATTTTCATTTCCACTCTCACACGTTCGCATGTTGAGGCGTTGAGCTCAGCTGGTACCTCCTTTTAATTAATTTCTCTGTTTAGTTTCAACTTTCAATCTACTAATTCATTAGCTAGGCTATTAATTATGTATATATTGAAGGAATGCTACATTAATAATAAAAAAAATGTGTTCCCGCTCCAAATTTCATTTTCTACTTACCTCAACTTTTGATAGAGAATCTCCAATTGAAATGGAGCCTAATTATTAAATGAATCAACCTAATTAAGATGATAAGATCATATGACAAACTATGATATCAATTTTGTTTCCTTAGTCCCACCTTCCTCCTGCACCATTCACTCACTTGTGTAGTTTTTTTTTAATTTTTTTATAATTATAAAGTTTAAATATAAGAGTTTATGTAAAATACTTTGCTCCCACAAACCTGTGGTCATTTCAACATGAAAAAATTGGAACAATATGGTCTTCGTCAAGGTTCAAGATTAGCTTTTTGGTTAATCATGATGAAGATTGGGTTTAAATAGAATCTTCATAGCTATTAATATGGCTTAAAGTTCATAGGCCAGCCCGCCAAGCCTTCTGGCCTTAATTATGCATGGGCCTTCTGGCCTTTGGCAGTAGTGTGTTGCTTTTCGCAACCCTTTTGAGTTACAGTATTCTGCACTCCTTTTGTTTTTTCTTTTCTTTCAGAACTCTCCATCAGAAATAAACTTCTAAAAGTATATCTTTGCATTTTTA
Organism: Canavalia gladiata; assembly: GCA_037954105.1. Classification (NCBI taxonomy): domain Eukaryota; kingdom Viridiplantae; phylum Streptophyta; class Magnoliopsida; order Fabales; family Fabaceae; genus Canavalia; species Canavalia gladiata. The sequence continues at coordinate 52,589,397 of CM075659.1, read as the reverse complement.
AAATTTAATTTTTAAAAGTATAAAAATATATTTTTAAAAGTATTGAGGTAAAATAACACTTTCAAAAGTGTTTTTTTTTTATAGTTTTTTTTATAAAAAAGTAATTATTTTTACAAAATAAACTTTAAACAATGAATATCGTGTGAATTTTATATTTGTTATTTTACACCTCTTCTAAAACATGTTTGATTATTTTTCACGTCTTGGACACATAAATATAAATGTAAATATAAGCAAAATATTAATTAGTAAGTATCTCTTATGTTTTATAAGTATTTTAAAATTAAAGTAAAAAAATAAAAAAAATAAAGTCATAAGGTATATATATCCATACATAATTTTAAAAAATAGACAAATATGAGTAATTGAAGTTTTAGCAAAAAAAAAAAATTGTTCTTAAAATAAACTGACTGAACAATATAGGTAACTGAAATATAAGACCAAAAATATAAATATAAAAATAAAAGTCATTGTTTAGAGAGTTAATATTTTTGGTGGGTTTTTTTTAAAAAAAAAACGTAGATGACAAACTTAAAAACCATTGATAGTTTGAAAGTTTTTAAAAAATAAAAAAAGTATTAATTGATGATAAAAGTTATCTATCAATAAAAAAGAAAGAAAATATAAAAGGACATGTTATAATCTCAAGAGTGAAGACTTTGTGTTATCACATAAAAGTTAATTTGGTGTAGTTCTCATAAAGGTTCATAAATGAGGTTTAAGTCTTCTGATAATGTGGATGATACTATAACTCTTTTAGAGCTTTGGGTATTGAAGGTGAGAAGTAATTGCAATGTCATTCAATCATTCAACTTAGTGGTAATTTTGGCAAAATAAAAGCATGCAAATGAATTAGTTATTTATGAAGACGTAATCACGTCTATATATATAATACTAGTAGTGAATTACCATTAGAGGTTAAAAAGTGTTTTGACTTGGTATATTCAACATAACAATGAAAATTTTAACTATTAAATATTATGAAATTGGTGATTTAAGAAATATGAACATCTAGGGATAATTCTCTTAATGAGAGAACATAGGAAATATAATCTTGCATGTATAAGTTTGGCTGGATCTCAAATAAAGGCTCATCCAATCAATATGTTGATTGTTGGGACTAAAACGATGCCACTAAATCTACTGAACTAAGATCTAAATATATTAAAAATATTAGTTTAATTAAAAGAAAATTTATTTACAGGTAAAAATATAAAATATATTAATAAGACTTGATTTCAATCATTGTTATTAATTTATTGGAAAGTTGAGAGTTGTAATTATTATATTATATAAGAAACCTTAATTATTTAATTGTATTTTAAATTTATTTATTTATAACTATGATGAGTATTTGTCAGAGTTTTTAAAATCTCTCTTTCTCTACACACAAAAATAAACAAATAACACAAATTCAAAATTCAATTAAACAACCAATGTTTACAAATATAATGTCACATTTACAACTTTACAATGCATAATACAATGATGTCCAAGGAATAAAATCTGTAAATGTCAGGCCTATTCTTCTACAAACAAATATGAAGCTCATTGTTTTCGTTATGTCATTTAGCTGTTTGCTTGCACTTTTTCTTTTGACGTTTGAAGTTTTTTTTTTCTTTATTCATCACAAAAAAATGTTATTTTAATATTTCTCTCTCTCTCTCTATCTATCTATCTATCTATCTATCTATATATATATATATATATATATATATATATATATATATATATCCTATAATTTTAAATGCATGAACTGGCCATTTTATTTAAATTGAGTCAACTTGAACGAGTCTCTAGTTTTTGGTAAAAATATAAAACAAGCCAAATCGAGTCACATAGATTCCTGAAATTAATCTAATATGTTGCCCAACCGCTTGCATGACTGATTCTCTTGTTCATTAGCGTTTGGTCCAAGTTTAATAATTATGATTTTAATTCTTCTTTGTAGAAAATTATTTTATTTAAAAATTAAAAATATTTTTATTTGATTGAATAATTAGTTAAAAATATTATTTTAATTTAATATGTAAATTTAAAAATATGTATCATAAAATAGGGAAATTCATCCTATTGTAAAAAGAAATGATGATGATTCAAATTTGTTTTATAAAAATAAAGCAGTAGTGTAGTTTTACTTTTAGAAATTAAATTAAAAATATTTTAAAACTGAATTAAAAATTATGTTTTGGGTTACTATTAAAAATTAGTTTATTTTATTTAAACACATTTTATTTTAAAATATTAAAAAAAATTAAAATCCACAACCATCACGATCACATGATCCCTTTTGCCACACGTTAATAACTTTCCATCTCGGGAATCTAAAAATTTGCAAACTCCCTTGCCTTTAAATTTAATAATATCTTCCGAGCTTTTCCGTCAGAAATTATAATATCTATTCCATGCTGGAAAGTGGAGGAAAAGAGAGTCAGAAATATCTTTACTAAAGTACGAAACTACCATCTTTGTTATCAACACACTGAAAATATCTTATGGTTTGATTTGAGAGTATTTTCCAGGCAATTTTTCCAAAACCATGGATATGTTCATCCTCAGAAATTCATGTTAAAAAAATTAAACAACAATCATCATATGCTCATTTTTAAATTTCATTTTTCATATTTTTATTATATTATCTATTCTATCTTTTATTTTTTATTTTATTTTCTAATCTTCTTAAATATATTCATGCAAGCTAAGCATAAAGGACGATATTTTCAAGCCGAAAGCATACGTCATAGTATATGAAGTAAGAACGCTTCTACTTGTCACTGTTATCCATGACTTTGGGTCCAATATTCGAAAACGATATTTGTATATGATTTTTTTTATCTAAAGTATAAATCGATAAAATTAATCTATTTAAAATATGTTGGACCAATTGTATTATTTTTATTTCAGTTTTTATAAATAAAATTTTATTAATATATTTAAGATAAAATTTTATAGTTTATATAACAACTTAGAAATGTTTGTATACAATTCTTATTCTCATGTGAGGTTACAAAACAGTATACGTGTTGAAGATAATTGAGTGTACAAGTATATATTACTTTTGAGTTGATGTTATAAGCAAACTCTCATATCTCAACTTGAAGTTGAAGCAGGGTATATAGTAGAAGTAATCAGGTGCAGAGAGAAGGTGAAGGGTGAAGATGGTTTCAGTGCATGGGAAATTGAAGGGTTTTTTCGGGCACAGATGGGTGGTGTTTGTGTGTGCAATGTGGGACATGTCATTTGCAGGAACGTCTTACATGTTTGGGAGCATATCGCCTGTTATAAAGAGTAGCATGGGTTTCAATCAGAAGCAGGTGGCTTTCTTGAGTGTGGCAAAGGATTTGGGTGATAACGTTGGTCTTCTAGCTGGCAGAATCTCCCAAATATGCCCCACTTGGGTTGTTATACTTGTTGGGGTCTTTCAGAATGTTGTTGGTTATGGCCTTGTTTGGCTCATCGTCACACACAGGTTTCCCACCTTGCCTTTGTGGCTGGTAAGTTCTATTCAATAACCATACTAGCTAGAGAGAAAGATTGTCTCAACAATTATAGTGAATACTTAATTTTGTTGGTACAACTAATGCTACACAGTACCCACAAAACTAATTACTAATCGGTTGGTTGCCAACAATTTTATCATTATTACTATGTCTCAATAATCCCTCTTGTCCTGTTTTTCAAACGGATAAATGGACTATTGTTGAGTACTATGTTAAATACTCCAACTTTCCCCTTTTTTTCTGCTCAGGGCGGTAAAGGAAAAAGCAGCTAAAAGGAGAGTCTTTCTGTACTGACTTGGTACTTTAATATGATAAAGTACCTTTTTGTGTATCAGAAATTTGTTGGATAATGTTAACATGAGCTCTTAAATGCAAGAAAACAACTCATGGGGTGTAATAATTACATTTAACAATGAGAAGTACCTTAAAAATGAGATTATATATATATGGACTAAAATGAAAACTTACGATACTAATGAAAGAGTTATAGTTATAGTTATAATAGGATCTTATGATACTCCAAGTTGAAAATGGAAAAAAAAACTTGGCGAAAAGTTATTTTTATAGATCAATTGGGTCAGTTACATGTGAAAGCGTACTTTTTGCTCGCCAATCACATCTTAAAATCCAGTTCTCCTAGCTTAATTTAAGAAGATATGCATAAAAGCCTAGAATGTTTGAATTAAAGTTTGAGGTTTTTGGTTGTTTTCAACATTATTGATAATATCTTGGGTTGTGCTGCACATTCTCACATTTTGAGAAACTTCAACCCATTCATGATAGTAAAATTTATTAACCAGGCACTGATTTGCAGCTATGCTTTCTAATCTTTGTGGGACAAAATGGATCAACATATTACAACACAGCCGCACTTGTATCCTGCGTGCAAAGTTTCCCTGATAGCCGAGGACCTGTGGTGGGGATATTGAAAGGTTTCGTTGGCCTAAGTGGAGCAATATGGACTCAAATAATAGCTATGATCAAAATGCCTGACCAAGCATCTTTGATTTTCATTATAGCAGTTGGACCTGCTATGGTTTCTTGCACATTCATGTTCATCATAAGACCAGTTGAGAGTTACAGACAATCTAGAGGTTCTGATGGTTCGGGTTTTATGTTTATCTACAGCATTTGTCTTCTATTGGCTGCATATCTGATGGGAGTTTTGTTGCTAGAAAATATGCTAGATTTGGACCAAAACATCATCACATTATGTGCAGTTATCTTGATCATTCTCATATTGCTTCCAATTATAGTTCCAATTCTATTGGTTTTCTTCTGTGAACCCAGAAGTCCTGATGAGGAAGCTCTCTTGGAACCACCAATGCTAGCAGCAACTAAGCCTAAGCGTGTGGCTGATGAGACTAGTGGCAGTGCCAAACATGTTGGAAATGAGAAGCCTCAAAAGCTAGAGGTGCTTCCACTACCAGAAATGCCAAGGGACATATTTCAATTTCAAGCTAGACTTTGGCAAGCAGTTACCACATCTGTGAAGAAAATCAAGCAGAAAAATGGCCCCCGGAGAGGAGAGGATTTCACCTTATCACAAGCAATGGTCAAGGCTGATTTTTGGATCATGTTCTTCTCTCTAGCCATGGGCTGTGGATGTGGTTTGACAATGATCAACAACATGGGCCAGATTTGTCAATCACTTGGAGATGACAATATCAATGTTTATATATCAGTTATCAGCATATCAAACTTCCTTGGTCGTGTTGGTGGCGGCTACTTCTCAGAGGTTATAGTAAGGTATACGGTCTCTACTCTTTTGAATTTTAATGTATCTTAGAAGAGTATAGCTAGCCTCACTTTATTCTTTTAGATTATAAGGGCAAGTCACTTTAATTCCTTAATTTGCAAAAGTTGAGTCATTTTAGTATAAAGTAGAAAATGTAATGGAAAGAAATTAAAGTCTCTGATCTTTTATAAGTCCTTGCAATGTCATGGATTGAAGTGAAGATTATTCATCTTATAATCTCCCATATTGGACTATTGGAGCACACAATCCACAATGTGATACAAAATAAGCCACATTTTACCTTTTTATGTGTTTTTGAAACAGAAATTTTGCATACCCAAGAATGGTAGCATTGGTAGTGGTTCAAGCAATGATGTCTTTGGGACTCTCCTACTACACCCTGGGCTTGGTTGGACAAATTTACGCTGTGGCCATATCTATGGGTTTTGGATATGGTGCCCACTGGTCAATTGCATTAGCTGCAGCTTCAGAAGTATTTGGGTTGAAGAACTTTGGAACTTTGTACAATTTTCTTACTATAGCAAGCCCTGTTGGGTCTCTCTTTTTATCAGGATTTGTAGCAAGTACACTATATGATTATTACGCGGAGCAGCAAGCAAAGCATGCCAACTTGGCAATGCCTTCTTATGTGACTAGTGCAAATAGTGAATTGCTTCTTTGTGAAGGAAACATTTGCTTCTCTCTCACATGTTCAATCTTTGCATTTGTTTGCCTCTTTGCGGCTGCTTTGAGCTTCATCATAGTTCACCGAACTAAGGGCTTCTATGCCCAACTTTATGGGAAGACCCCAACTTGAAAACGGAGTGGACACTCCACAATCTCACTCTTACTATGCTTTCAATATTCTGTGTTGTGTTATTGTGTTGTGTATATCTCTCATCTCTCTTTTGGTCTCTCGAAGTCATATTCCATGCCACGTTCCATCTTATCTACGTGCTTGGGAATTATGTAATACATCCACTTCCATCTAGAAAAAGAAGGAGCAAACAGATTTGTTGTCAAACCAGGTTCCTATCTAATGCATGTTCCAGTGTAATAAGGGATCCCGAAAAAAATTTAAATTTGAAAATAAGATTTATGTGTATATATTTTGTTTTTTATGAACAAAAATTGTTTATATACATAATACATATAATATAAGGAAAATAAACACAAAGAATGTTGATTCTTTCCCATTTTTAGGGCACATGCTGTAAAATTTCAGAAACATTTTTTAAAATAAAAAAAACGACCACAGTGGGAGTCGAACCCACGACCTTCTGATCCGAAGTCAGACGCGCTAATCCACTGCGCTATGCGGTCTTAGATGCCAGATACTTTTATTGAGTTTTTTATAATCTTTTAAGACATTAATTCATTAGAATAAGTAATTAACCTATCCTAAATTAACCATCATTTTTGCAGCCAAACAAAGAAATAAAATTAACAAGAATTCAATGATTAATGGAACTGACCGATCATAAATTAACCATTGTTCTTCCAACCAAATCAAATTTAGAAAGAAAATTAATAATAATTCAATGTTTGATGGACTTTATAATTTGCAACTATCAATCTCAATAAATGGGTCTCTAGCAGAATAATTTGGGTGTTAGATATTATTATGCATTCGTAATTCATGTTTATTAATTTACATTGTTTTTCACTTTTGTGAAAAAAAAATTAATATTCTTTTTTTATATATAAAAATGTGAATAGCATTTATACATTTATTAACAACTATTCTCATTGTATTGACGCGAGGGATAAGTTTGTTGATGAATAAAATTATATAATTAGTTGTTATATTATCACATTTATTTTCTGTTTGGTTACAATTTATCTGTATCATGTAACATTTGATATTCTTATCAAGATACATATATCTTTTAATTGTTTTTTTAATTAATTTTTAATATTCTTATTTTTTGCTCCCAAAAATATGATTAGTATGAATATATGCATTAACAATTATTCTGATTGTACTTTGTGTAAGGATTAAATTTGTTGATGAATAAAATTAGTTGTTATATTATCATATTTACTTCTGGTTTGATTTACTTGTACGATATAACAACATTTGATATTTTTATTAAAACAAGTGTATTTTTAATTATTTTTTTCTAATAATTCATAATTTTTTATTTTTTTCTCTTTTTGAAATAATGTTAATAACTGGATTCAATATTCATGATATAAATATAAATGTAAGTTTGGAATTAATATTTGCTAAACAACATGTAACCCACACGTGTATCCTTTTCATTTTTTAATAAGAAGATTAATATTTTATTTTTTTAAGTTTCAATAATTTTATTTTATGTTAGGATAGAATAATTTAAATTTATTAAATTTTGTAGTTTTAAATGATGAAATATAAACTTTTATTAGAGAAATTTTTATGTTAAATAATTTTTTTTAAATAATATTTATTTTGAAAAGATTTTAAAAAGATTTTAAAAAGATTTTATTATTATTTTTAAATTATTATCCATAATTATTTTTATACATTTTTTAATAATTATTCATTTATATTTAAAAATTAATTAAATTTTAAAAAATTCTTAACATTTTTATCCTTTAAACACAGAAATGTCTATTGCATGCATTCGTGATTATAGTGTGTGTGCTGACTTTCCTGAAAAATAAAACTAAAAAGATCGTGTATCTTTTATTGTTTTTCTCAAATAATTCATAATTTATTTATTATTTTTTTTAATATTATGTTAGTAATTCAATTCAATATTTATGATATGGTAAACATTCAATTATGTTTGAGACGTCACTTTTTAAATTAATATTTAATTAAAATTTAAAATAAAAAAAATAAAAAATAAAAAAATTAAAATAATAGAAAAAAAATAATGACAAAATTAAAAATAAAAACTAAAAGTATGTAAAAAAATAAAGAATAAATAAATAAATAAATAAATAAATAAATAAAAATAACAAAAAAGAATTTCTATAAAAAGAAATGGATTAATTAATTCATTTAGAGTTAGTTAGTTAAAAGTTAATTGATCATTATAATTAGAAAAGAGAAAAAAAAAGAAGAATAGATGAAATAAATTAAAATAACAAAGGTAAACAAAAATAATAAAAAAAAAAGAAATGTTAGTCAAAAGTTAGTTAGAAGAATCAGTTACAAAATAAAATATAATAAAAACATAATAATAATACAAACAAATTCAAAAATCAAGAAAGCAAATATAAAAAGAGAAAAAAAGGAAAATGGAGAAGATACTCGCACCACAGCCTGCAGAATTCGGGACAACGTACTATCCCAATGTAATTCTCCAGCTATGTTGATGTTCCTCCATGGTAGACTGTTGTGCAGAGTGTTATTCGTTAACCCTTTGTGCTCGTAGTTGCTCCTGCTGTGCTTTTCTTATCTTTGCTTCCCTTTGGTTTCTTCTTGCTAGATTTTCAATTTCAGGTTCAAAGGTTAGCTCCTGATATTCTTCACCTCGCATAAACAAAGTTGAACAAGATTAAAACTAAAGGGAGAATTAGTATGCAAAACAGAGTTATGCAGAGAATCAGACAGAATTGCTCAATCTAGTGGCATTCATAGTACTCATCAATATTGAAAATCAAATCTCCGGTAACGGCGCCAAAAACTTGTTGGTTAATTTGTGATGAAGACAAGTGTACCTTATAGTTTTTCAGAGTAAAAAGTGAGGAGTATCGTCTCCACATGGATTTGGTTCAAGTATTGAATTCCCACTAGTCCACTAATTGAACTCAATATTGGAAATGCGTAAACAACGCAAATGGATATGTAGGCAACACGAATATAAAAGAATTGCAATTAATGACATTTGCTAACTAAGATGAAATATTGTTCAGCATGCGTAAAACTAATTAAAATTAAATTCAGAACTGTCTAGTACTCAATAGATGACACAAATGTGAGAAAAATCGGTTTATGGGAGGTGTTAGGGTTGGATTTCACCAAAACTTCTCCTATGTAGTATTAGATCATTACATGCATTCAAGATAAAATATAATTGAAGATCAATCCCTTGACTCATCAATACTTTACCCGAATTAGTAATCTAATCCTTAAGTAATTCCTAATTGGAGTGAGCCTTAAGTTCAAGAATTCATGCGATCTCACAACCACGAATCTCTATCCCTAGAGCACTCATAGTTATGTTGTCCCTAGAGCACTCATAGTTATGTTATTTAATCTCAGTTTCAATTTTAAATCCAATTTCCCAAAATTGTGAAGAAGAATTCAAATTCAATCTATAAGTGGCCAATTCATAGAAGCATTAAGCGAAGAGAAGAATAATCAATTTTTAGGAAAAATAATCTTGAATGCATATAATATATTTGGGTTACATAGGTTCAGTAATGGATTCCTCTTTCCCTAATAGAGTTCTAGTTACACGTAATGAGAAAAAAAGGAAACAGGGGAGAAGATGGAAGGCATCCATATGACGGCTTGCGGTGGTTGCGCCCTTCTTCCTCAACCCTAGGGTTGTTTCTTCACCCAGAACAGAACCAGCAACCAAGAAGGTCTGGTGTAACAAATTGGAGGGCGGCGGCTCTGTTATCTGCGTCGCTACGTTCAAGAGATACCCTGTTTTGTTCTGTTCTGGGCCTTTTATAGGTGTCGTTCTGTTACGTCGCGTGTCCAATGTGGTTGACTCTTGCATTACCAACGCAAGGCGTATAACAGAATGATTTCAACTTTGCCTATATTTTGTGTGCTCTACACATCTTGGTTTGCGTTGTCAATGTAGAGGGTAACATGATGCCTCAGCTTTCTCTCAGACTTTCATGTGTCCCACGCACTCCTGATTACGTTGCCTACGCGAAATCCTGTGATAATTTATACAATAAGAACACTTTAGATTTACAGGAATTTGTCGCCCAAAAGACTTTAAAACTGCATATTCCAGATTGTGTTCGGGTTACTCAGCTTTCTATCATTTTCTCATGCATTGGTGATTATTTATGATTCAATTGCTTGTTATTATATCGAAATATGTACCAAACAAGTGTTGCATTGGACACTTAACAGGGAGTGGGTGGAGGAACTGAGGATTTTGTAATTGCAGAACCCAATGCCAAAAACTATGCTAGTGAGCACTGGCTTGCCAAGATTTAAATACACTGTAAATACTTACTACATTATCCACCCCTTGGATTAGGCTAGCCCGACCACGGATGGAAGTTATAGAATAGAAGCGAATGCTAAGAGAGTTGTTACCTACGGTAGAAGAAGAATGTAGAAAACCATTTATAGCTGGCAGTAATTGCATGATTTTAGCATCAGGGTGCAAATCTTTTCGTCCTTTAAGGAGATGTGTGTACTTCTCACCATCAGAACCAAGTATGCCAAGTTTCTTAGGCTTTGTCTTTGTTGATAGGATAGTGACTTGCTCTTGAAAAGAAGCAATTGCCACAACTCCTTGGAGATTAATTGCTTTGTCAGAATCAGGTACTTTTATCTGTTTCTCCATAAATGCATTATTGCATGTTAACCATCTGCCTATAGACCAGTACCCCTGTTTCAGCCATGAAGAATTGATAAGATTCTCCAAATCTTGGTTTAAGATAATTACAATAAACAATAAGACTAAGCTAGAAACTTAGCCTAGTGGCTATCTTGTTGGCTACTGTCGTCTAATCCCTGAGTTCGATTCCCCCAAATGACTATTTGTTTTAATTTCTGCCTAAGCCAAGCCCTGGTCGTGGGGAAGCATTGGGCCACCCATCACAGTGGGCCTCTCTCATTCTTACTGGACCTTTCTCAATTCGAATAAAAAATTGAACAAAAATAGGCCACATATAGTAGATGGCAAAAAAAAAAGCAAAATTATTAATATGGCACCTAATTAGCCTAAATAATAAATAATTTTTTTTCATCTTCAAATCCATTTTTTTTATCTAACCCAATTATTTCCTTTAATTTTAAATTAAGCCCAACTCTTTTTATTTTGGAATCAAATTTAATTTTTTTAATTTGGGTCAAGACCAATTCTTTCCTTTAATTTTAAATTAAATCCATTTTATTATGGGTCAAACCCAACTCTTTTTATTTTTGAAATCATTTTAACTTGGGTCAAGCCCATTTTCTTTCTCTAATTATTAAATCAAGTCCATTTCTCATTTTATTTTTTGGGATCAAGCCCAATTTCCTTTTCTTCACTGTTCTCTTTTAACCTGTCAAAAAATGTTTGTTTCAAAAATGTCTGTTCTTTTTCTAAAATTTGTGCAACGGATTCTAATGTGAACAAACAGCTTTTTCTGTTGTACCGCATTTTAATTCATATGGATTCCAAATATGGCTTACGACGATTTGGATTCTACAAGCACGTGATTTTAGAAAATCTCTATTTTTATAAATTTTGTAAAAATATCTATTTTGTTTTTTGAAATTCGTGCAACGGATTCTAATGCGGGCAAGTAGCGTTCTCTACTGTACCGTATTTTAATTTGTGCGAATTTCAAATACGGCTTACGACGATTTGGATTCTGCAAGCACGTGATTTCAGAAAATAACTGTTTTTATTAACTATGTCCAAAATGTCTATTTTCGTTTTTTCTGAAATTCGTGCAACGGATTCTAATGCGGTCAAGCAGTGTTCTCTAGTGTAACGCATTTTAATTCATGTGGATTCCAAATACGACTTATGACGATTTGGATTTCGCAAGCACGTGATTTTAGAAAATTTTCACTAACTTCGTCCAAAGAATCAATTTTGACCTAAAATCATTTTTTTATTTTCCAAGAGATCAAGTCTCCTAAGCAAAACTATGTAGTCTTGAATTTTCCATTGCACTATAGAATATGTAGGAGCAGGATCAAGTCTTGTCATACTATTCTCCACAAACCTATCTATTTCTATTCTATTCACAAACCTATTTATTTCTATTCTATTTAAAGGGATCAAACAATTTTCAAAAATATCAAAATCACACTCAGTTTAAGGGTATCGTTCTTCGGAACGGGCGAGTAGGATGTCTAATACCTTCCCTATTTATAACCAACTACTGAACCTAAAACTCATTCTCAAGTTAGAGTTTTTTCCAAATATTTTTTCTTTAAAAATAAAATTTGGTGGCAGCTCCATAATCAATTAAAATTCTTTTTCTAAAATTTTAACAAGTTCTTCATCTCGTTGTAATTATGGATATGACAGATATTAATATAACTGTAAGTTTAGGATTAATTTTTTCTGAACAACAGGTCACACGACTTCTTTTTATTTCTTCAACAAGAAGATTAGCATTTTACTTTTTTAACACTTAATATTTTTATCTTCTGTTATGATAGAATAATTTAAATTTTTTGGATTTTATTTATTTAAACGATAGAAAAATAGTTAAAAATATTATATTTTTTTAAATTAATTTTTATGTTAAATTTTTTTAAAATGATTTTTATTTTTTATTTTTATTTTAAATTCTTATCTATAATTCTTCTCATATTTTCTAATAATTATTTATTTATATTTAAAATAATTAAAATGTTAAAAAAATCTTAACATTCTTATCTTTTGCCTAAATAAATGTAAATAATATCTATTCATCTAGTTTTACTCTATTACGTGTCCTAATCAAGTTTGTTGATGAACAAAACTACAAAATTAGTCATTATATTATTAGACTTACTTTTTACTTATCACATCTAACTTGTATAATACCACATCTGATATTCCTATTAATATTCTTCTATCAAAAAATTGTATCTTCTAATTGTTTTTTTAAATAATTCATAATTTTTAGATTTGATGTATTTATATTATAAAAAAATTAAAAATTTTATTTGAAATTTTTTTATATTAAATAGAATAATTTTTAAATCATATTTATTTTTAAAATATTTCTAAAATTTATTATTATTATTTTAAATTATTATCTCAAATTCTTTTCATGTTTTTAATAATTATTCATTTATATTTAAAATTTATTAAAACATTAAAAAAATTTAACATTCTTGTCTTTTTTCCAAAAAATGTGAATAGCATCCATTCAACAAATATTCTGATTGTACTTTGTTGGCCGAATAACCTCCTTGATGAATAAAACTACAAAATTAGTTGTTATATTATTAGATTTATGATAAGCATAGATTTCATAAATAATTATCTCTCACTTTTATCTCATTAAGACTTCTTATATGTTCAATTAAGTTATCTTTGTCATATTTTATGAGTTTGACTTCATATGAAGTTTAATTGAATTTCTTTGCTTACCTGATTAAAATGACACTATTATAGTATTTTGAGCATAATAGGAGTTTTAGACATCCAAAAATCATGAAATCTGTCTTGAATGAAAGATTAAAGAAGTATCTATAGTTACAAAGCAAGATCAGACTCTAAATGAGATGTTTAGGACTCCGAAATTATCTCAAAAGATGAGATAGTGTTGCTGACGTGGAATTTGAACAGTGTGCAAAGATCCGGCCGTATCTTGAGATATAGAAGTCATATTGAGATGAAATCAAATTTGTTGGACAGCTGAGATCCGGGGCTACAACTTTTGTTCAGAAGTCAAGCTCTAATTCAGACATGTGAACATCCGAAATTGCGGTGCAAGAAAGTCAAAATTGTTGTGCTCATTGGTGGCAAAAATTCAAAAGTGTTTTGCATTTTCAACAAAGCCCATGTGAAAGCAATAAAAGGGTAGAAAAGTAATATCCTAGTTGGTGACTTTCTGAAGATGATACCTCAAAAATCCTCTATAAATAGAAGGGTTTACAAGAGGAGAAACACACCACTTGGAGATTAACTCCAATACCATTTTCCATCTTTCTTTCTTTCTTGTTAGTTTGCCTCCTACATGGAAGACTTAGGTTTTCTTTCTTGTTAGTTTGCCTCCTACATGGAAGGCTTAGGTTTTCTTTGTTGTTAGTTCGCCTCCTTCATGGAAGGCTTAGGTTTTCTTTCTTGTTAGTTTGCCTCCTACATGGAAGGCTTAGTTTTCTCTTTATTGTTAGTTGCCTCCTACATGGAAGGCTAGGTTTGTAGTTTCAATTCAAGGATTCAAGCTATTTTCATTTTAACTTTGAGGTCTTGATCTTTATTTACATGCTTATTAAGTGGTTTCTACTCTACTTCACTATATTCTTCAATTTTATTCTTTAATCAAAGTTTGATCAGTTGACGTATTTTGATTAATGCGTAATTGATTTATAATTGGTTTTTGATTGGTAAATCATTTTCCAAAAGTTTGAAGAGTAGAAAATAAGTAATTTAATTGAAGGTTTTCATTTTATTACTTACTTCAACTGAATTCTGATTATAAAATTGGTTTAGATAAAAGATTAAGTGGTTACTAAATCTTGTTGATCATAATCAATTGAATTCTGAGAGGTTTCTCAGTAGAGAATTCAAGGATCATTTTAGGGGTTCCAGATGATCCTTGGTTGATAAACACAATGCATGATTTTAGTGATCAATGATTAGTTAAGAAAATAGCCTCTGAATTCCTTGAGTTGATAATTGTTAAGTGAAATTAATTTCAGTCTGTATTTTGCATTTAACACTTAATATCACATATTTACAAAACCCCCTTGTTCTAATTTTCTCCTTATTTGCCTAAGAATTTGAAATGGTCTTTGGGAGATGACCTAGGTTGCACCTTATACTATACCAATAGTTTGGGGAAATCTAGAAATTATTTTTGCGCGTTTGCGACGAGCGTGTCAAAAATTTGGCGCTGTTGCCGGGGAACATTTTAGTTTCCTAGGCTCATTTAGGAGTTTGTATAAAATTTTTAATCTTTCTAACAATTTTTTTTTACTTTAGGTATATATTCTTGGATTTTCTGTATGAATTCACCTTTTTATGTATGACCCGATCCAATCCTGAAAATTTATATGCATATGATCCTGAGATTGATAGAATATTCCACCATTTGAAAAGAGCACATAGAAGGCATTCATTCAGTAATAACCAAGAAAGTAACAGTAGTGATTTTTCATCTTTAAATTTTGATAGTTTTAAATATTTTGCTAAGAACATGGCTGATAGAACCCTAAAAGAATTAGTTGCACCTGATGTTGCTTATCAACCGTTGTGTATTTAATACCCTGATGTTGATGCACCATTTGAACTAAAGTCTGGATTAATACATTTGCTACCTAAGTTTCATGGCCTTGCAGGCGAGGACCCTCATAAACATTTGAAGGAATTTCACATTGTGTGTTCCACAATGCGGCCACAAGGAATTCCTGAAGATCATATCAAGTTGAAGGCATTTCCTTTCTCCTTAAATGATGGAGCTAAGGACTGGTTGTACTATCTACATCCAACATCTGTTACAAGCTGGAATGATATGAAAAGATTATTTCTGGAGAAATTCTTCCCTGCATCCAGAACGACAGCTATCAGAAAAGAGATTTGCGGCATCAGACAGAACTCCCAAGAAACTCTCTATGAGTATTTGGAGAGATTCAAGAAACTATACGCCACTTGTCCACACCATCAAATCAGTGATCAATTACTGATTCAGTATTTCTATGAAGGACTCATGCCAATGGACAGAAGCAAGGTTGATGCAGCTAGTGGTGGAGCACTTATGGACAAAACTCCTACAGCAGCTCGAGATTTGATTGCCAACATGGCAGAAAATTCTCAGCAATTCAATTCTCGAACTAATTCCTTGTCTAAAGGAGTCCATGAAATGACCACTAAGACAGACCATACACGATTGGAGAACAGAATTGAAGAACTAACCTCCATCGTAAGACAGTTGGCCATCGGACAACAACAGCAACTTAATGTTGTTGACAAAACCAAAACATGTGGCATTTGCACTTCTGCAGATCATCCTACTGATGCATGCCCAACATTGCAAGAAAGTGAGATACCTGAGGCTGCAGTAAATGGTATTTTTGGCACAGGACAACAATACAGGCCTCCTCAACATTATCAACAACAGAAGTTTGAACCACCTTCTGGAACATACAATCCTAGTTGGAGAAACCATCCTAACTTGAGATATGGTCCTCCACAACAACAAAGGATTCAATCATCTAACTCCCAAAATAAATATCAACCACCATCATTCAGACAACAACAATAGCATATGCAGCAATCTGTACCCTCTAATGCTTCTGAACCCTCTCTTGATGATTTGATGAAGCAATTAGCTACCAGTAATCTTCAGTTTCAACAAAATGTAAGTTCTACCATTCAGGATTTACAAACTCAAATTGGGCAGTTGGCTACCACTGTCAACCAATTGAAATCTCAAGGTTCTGGTCAACTACCTTCTCAACCTGTCATAAATCCCAAAAGTGTGAATGCCATGACCTTGAGAAGTGAGAAGAAAGTGCAGACAGACCCTACAATTTTAAAGCAACAAAGCTTCAATCAGACTAATCCACACCAAAAAGAAGAATTTATCTCCACACTTGGAGACATCTCTGATAATCCATCTGAATCAGAGGGAAAATCTGATGAAAAAAGTACACCAGCCTTCGATAAGACATCGAATGATCAACAAAAAGAAGTTTGCCATAAACGATCTGCACTTGAAGCATCTGATGAGACGAAAATCCCAAATTGTGCTAATCAGAAGGTATCTTTACCTTTTCCAAATAGAATTGTCCAATCCAAGCCCAATGTTCATGCATAATTGGATAAGGAGCTTCTAGATACTTTCATGAAAGTGGAAGTCAACATACCACTTCTAGATGCTATCAAGCAAATTCCCAAATATGCCAAATTTCTAAAGGACCTGTGCACGCATAAGAGAAGACTCAAAGGGGATGAGAAGATCAGTGTGGGACGCAATGTTTCTGCCTTAATTCAACCCAGCCTCCCTCATAAATGTAAAGATCCAGGAACTTTCACCATTCCTTGCACAATAGGAAACTCTACATTTGGTGATGCATTGCTGGATCTAGGTGCTTCCATTAATGTTATGCCCTCATCAGTTTATAAATCTTTGAATCTGGGAGAACTAAAGCCAACTGGTGTGGTGATTCAATTAGCCAACAGAAGTACAACACATCCAGCTGGAGTACTTGAAGATGTGCTAGTTCAAGTGAATAAGCTAATCTTTCCAGCCGACTTCTACATTTTGGATATGGAAGATGAGTCATCCATGAATAGAGCAACCTTGATCCTAGGGAGACCTTTCCTCAAAACTGCAAAAACAAAGATAGATGTGCATACGGGGACTCTCTCTATGGAATTTGGAGATGATATCATCCAATTCAACATATTTGAAGCCATGAAGCATCCTATAGAGAACCATTCACTCTTTCAACTTGATGCCATAGACCTTCTTGCGGATGATTATTCTATTGACAATCTACTTTTTGAATTTTTTGATTTTGATTTAGATTACTTAGATAATTTTACTTGCACATGTGATGAATTTGATCCATGTATTGTCTGTTCCAGGATTAATGCTGTAGACCAAACTTCGTTGAAAGATGACATGTTAGATGCAAGTGTTGCAGACATTTCAATCTCAGATAGATCCCTGCCTTCCATAATACAACCATCTCCTTTGGAGTTGAAGCTTCTGCCTGAACATCTAAAGTATGCTTATTTGGGGGAAAATGAGAAGCTTCCTGTCATTGTAGCAAAGAACCTTCTACCGCAACAAGAAGAAAGGTTGCTGCAAACCTTAAAAAGCCATAAACAAGCAATTGGATGGACTTTGGCTGATATTCCAGGCATTAGCCCATCTACTTGTATGCATAGGATATTGCTGGAGGAAAACACCAGACCTGTTAGACAACCACTTCTCTTTGGTGAGGTATTTGATGTATGAGGTATAGACTTTATGGGTCCATTCCCTGTCTCTTTTGGCTTTGTTTACATTTTGCTAGCTGTTGATTATGTTTCAAAATGAGTGGAGGCAAAAGCCACCCGTACTGATGATGCTCGAGTTGTTGCAGATTTTATCAGGTCTAACATTTTTAGCAGGTTTGGCATTCCTAGAGTTCTAATTAGTGACCAAGGTACTCATTTTTGCAACCGCACAATGGAAGCCCTACTCTGTAAATATGGAGTCATGCATAAAGTCTCCACCCCATATCATCCTCAAACAAATGGTCAAGCTGAAGTTTCTAATCGAGAGATCAAGAAAATCTTAGAGAAAACAGTTCAGCCTAACAGGAAGGATTGGAGCTTGCGCCTTGTTGATGCATTATGGGTATATAGGACAGCCTACAAGTCACCCATTGGCATGACTCCCTACAGGATTGTCTTTGGTAAAGCATGTCATCTTCCAGTTGAATTAGAGCATAGAGCATTTTGGGCAGTAAAGAAATGCCACATGGATCTAGACCAAGCAGGAATCCATAGGAAGCTTCAATTGCAGGAACTTGAAGAAATTCGATTGGAAGCATATGAAAACTCCAAAATTTACAAAGAAAAGGTCAAAGCTCTTCATGACAAAAAGTTGGCAAGAAAGGAGTTTTCCGTTGGACAAAAAGTTCTCCGTTTCAATTCTCGGCTAAAGCTTATGCCTGGTAAGCTACACTCTAGATGGTTAGGACCATTTGTAGTTACTAATGTTTTTCCTTATGGTGCAGTGGAAATAAAAAATGAGGTAACTGTAAAAATCTTCAAGGTGAATGGACATCGTCTTAAACCATTTTCGAAGGTTTTCAAAAGCACACGGTAGAAGAAGTGCATTTGCACAATGCCACATACTTGCAATAAATTCAAGAGAAGTCTCTCTCTCTCTCTTTCTCTCTCTCTCTCTTTCTCTCTCTCTCTCTCTCTCTCTCTCTCTCTCTTTCTTTCTCTCTCTCCCTCTCTCACATTCCTCGCTTATAAGTTTCAACTAATCTCTCAACTTCCTTCTTCACCTCTTAAATCATCCCAACTATTACGCTACATTGAGCTTGCAGGAATAATAACTTGAGTGATTTAAGAAAAAAATGGAGAAAGCTCTCACCAGGATCAAAATTTTGTTCCCTACTCTCCCCAGAAATTTTCTTAAAGACATTTACAATTGCAGACTTGAACGATTGAGGGCATTAACACTCTTAGGCCTTCCAGAAGATGTCCGTTGGATCATTGAAGCTAAGGTACGTTTAGCAGGTGAATTTCAAGAGTCATTTGTTAAAAACATGCCAGGTATGGAAAGAAGTTCTTATGCAAAGAAGAGGAGGGCAAAAAGAATTGGAGTTTGCTACAGGTGTGCAAGATGGACCTGTAACACAAGATGCAAGAACCCTGGAATGGTTTCAAGAAATCGAGAGGACAAAATTCAATTCATAAAGGATGGACTGAGTAAGGAGTCATTGGATGATATCATTCAGACTCTTGAGACGCATCTTAGTGGGCATGTACAAGGAGTCCTTCTTGATTTGTTTGAACTGTTCCGTAAGGAAAAGGCACGTTATAGTCTTGGGAATCTGACTTTAAAAGACCCTGTTGTCAGTTTACAAGAAAACTGAATGGGAAGCACATCCTCGACTCTTAGAAGGCGTTTCAGCCGTTACTGGACGTAAAACCAGAGGAAGATGTGAGCCACAATCACAACTACTGTTCATTCTCATGCGTGTATGTTTGTCATTTACATTGTCTTTTCAATTTATTGGGCCACCATTTTTTTTAAATTTTCACCCTTGCTTAAAGTCTTTCCCCTCTGACATTCACCTTTTCCTTGAACAAAAAAATTCAAACTTTTGCAACAAAAATTCAAACTTTTGCTACCAAATCCTGATCCCGCACTATTCAAGCGATCTCCTTGTCTGATATTGAGTCCCTATAAATTATCAACCTCTATGACATATTTTTTCAAAAAAGACAGAAACACCATATATGGATAGGATCAATACTATCTGTGTTTTTGGTGGGTCTAACCTTGGAAAGGATGGAGAATTTCAACATGCAGCTTATACCCTTGGTAAGGTATTAGCTGCAAGAAAAATCAATCTTGTTTATGGGGGAGGGATTCAGGGTTTAAAAGGATGTGTTGCAGGATCTGCACTCACAAAGGGGTGTAACGTCTTAGGTGTTGGCTTAAAAAATGGGAGCACCTCCTACTTGACCCTGGGTACTGAATTGAAGGTTGCAACCATGCATGACCGTATGAGACACATGTTGGTTAATTCTAATGCATTTATTGCATTACCTGGTGGTCTTGGAACAATGGAAGAAATTTTTACCATTATATTTTGGGACTATCGGAATTTTCATAAAAAACCTTTGGGCTTATTGAATATTAATGGCTTTTATAATGGTTTGATATCCTTTTTAGATCATGCAGTAGAGCAGGAGTTCATGCCACAATCCATGCGCAACATCATAGTATCTGCTTCAACTGTTGAACAACTACTTGAGATTTTGCAAAATCCTACATCTGAGTTCAGTCAAGCAATGCAGCTGGTGAACCAACCAAATCAGGATGGCAGAGACAAAAGAGAACCAGATACCACTCTTCGGTTATAACTTTTCCTTACTTTGGTAGTTTTCTCACATTTCTTTTCCTGTCACATGAAATTCCATCTAAAACATTGGGGACAATGTCTTGGATAGGTTGGGGGAAGGATGGTCCGATATCTAAAAAAAAATTAAAAAAAAAACCCCAAAAAAAAAAAACAAAAAAATAAATTAGGTTAGATTCATAAACTTGCTTTGAGTAAGATGGCTGAGTAAGGAGTTACACTTGACTCTTGATACGCATCTTATGATTAAAAAAAAATTGAATGTGGAAGTTTGTTGTTCTTTAGATTTCATAAAATAATTGAAGCAAAATGATTTACATTTCGAGATTAATTAGTTTGGCAACACATATTTGAACTGGATAGATTAGATTTGATAAATATATTACCTGTGAGATTTTGAGCCTTATTATTATTTTCTTTCTTGTGTGATTTTCATCCATGGGATATGTTACTTCAGAACTTGCATTGATTCTTTTTGAAGCTACATTTTCACATGAATTGTACAAAAATGATTGAGGCACTATTTTTCTTGAACAAACCACTTGGCCAAATAACCAAACCATATAATTTTATCCTTTGATCAGCCCTTTGAGCCGATTAGCCTTTTCTTCTTTTTAGCTCACCACAAATCAAAAAAAAAAAAACAACTTTGTTTGACCATAGAAGGTGAGGAATACTGGATTTATCATACCATAAGTGTTTCAATAAGTGTGGGGGAGATTATTGTTGTGTTCATCAATATCATGGTTGAAAAAAAAAACTAAAGCAAGAAATTAATAAATAAACTATTATATTGAAAAAAAAAGGAAAAAAAAAGAATGAAAAAGTGATATCTGTTTCTCACACTTGCACTTAGACTCAGTTCTCAATCCTCATCATTTTCCTTGGTCTAACATTGTATCTCTTCAATATATCATTTCATCTTTCTAATCCCGTTATAACCAAAATAAAGACCTCTTGATTTGTGCATTGCATGTGTACATAGTAGTAGAGAAGTAGAAGATATGCAAGCCTATGATAGTTCATCTTTCATGGATTGAATTTGAGAGAAACATTTACCAAATCAAACACTTAAGAGATTCAGAGTATATCATGTGAGGTTTTATCTTTCTCAATCTATGTTTTTCAAATTAAAGTTGCCTTTCTAAGTAATTTCAAAAATGTGATGAAAGAATGCTTCATGAAATTTTGTGAATTCTTGAGAAATCAACTCAAAACTTTGATGTTCTTTCAAAAAAAAAAAATAGTCACCAATCCTTAACTTAAGTTTGCCCGAGACGTGCAAAAGATAAGTGTGGGGGAATTTGATAAGCATAGATTTCATAAATAATTATCTCTCACTTTTATCTCATTAAGACTTCTTATATGTTCAATTAAGTTATCTTTGTCATATTTTATGAGTTTTGGTTCATATGAAGTTTAATTGAATTTCTTTGCTAATCCGATTAAAATGACACTATTATAGTATTTTGAGCATAATAGGAGTTTTAGACATCCAAAAATCATGAAATCTGTCTTGAATGAAAGATTAAAGAAGTGTCCATAGTTACAAAGCAAGATCAGACTCTAAATGGGATGTTTAGGACTCTGAAATTATCTCAAAAGATGAGATAGTGTTGCTGACGTGGAATTTGAACAGTGTGCAAAGATCCGGCCATATCTTGAGATATAGAAGTCATATTGAGATGAAATCAAATTTTTTGGACAGCTAAGATCCGGGGCTACAACTTTTGTTCAGAAGTCAAGCTCTAATTCAGACATGTGAACATCCGAAATTACGGTGCAAGAAAGTCAAAATTGTTGTGCTCATTGGTGGCAAAAATTCAAAAGTGTTTTGCATTTTCAACAAAGCCCATGTGAAAGCAATAAAAGGGTAGAAAAGTAATATCCTAGTTGGTGACTTTCTGAAGATGATGCCTCAAAAATCCTCTATAAATAGAAGGGTTTACAAGAGGAGAATATACCACTTGGAGATTAACTCCAATACCATTTTCCATCTTTCTTTCTTTCTTGTTAGTTTGCCTCCTACATGGAAGGCTTAGGTTTTCTTTCTTGTTAGTTTGCCTCCTACATGGAAGGCTTAGGTTTTCTTCGTTGTTAGTTCGCCTCCTTCATGGAAGGCTTAGGTTTTCTTTCTTGTTAGTTTGCCTCCTACATGGAAGACTTAGTTTTCTCTTTATTGTTAGTTGCCTCCTACATGGAAGGCTAGGTTTGTAGTTTCAATTCAAGGATTCAAGCTATTTTCATTTTAACTTTGAGGTCTTGATCTTTATTTACATGCTTATTAAGTGGTTTCTACTCTACTTCACTATATTCTTCAATTTTATTCTTTAATCAAAGTTTGATCGGTTAACGTATTTTGATTAATGCATAATTGATTTATAATTGGTTTTTGATTGGTAAATCATTTTCCAAAAGTTTGAAGAGTAGAAAATAAGTAATTTAATTGAAGGTTTTCATTTTATTACTTACTTCAACTGAATTCTGATTATAAAATTGGTTTAGATGAAAGATTAAGTGGTTACTAAATCTTGTTGATCATAATCAATTGAATTCTGAGAGGTTTCTCAGTAGAGAATTCAAGGATCATTTTAGGGGTTCCAGATGATCCTAGGTTGATAAACACAATGCATGATTTTAGTGATCAATGATTAGTTAAGAAAATAGCCTCTGAATTCCTTGAGTTGATAATTGTTAAGTGAAATTAATTTCAGTCTGTATTTTGCATTTAACACTTAATATCACATATTTACAAAACTCCATTGTTCTAATTTTCTCCTTATTTGCTTAAGAATTTGAAATGGTCTTTGGGAGATGACCTAGGTTGCACCTTATACTATACCAATAGTTTGGGGAAATTTAGAAATTATTTTTGCGCGTTTGCGACGAACGTGTCAATTTACTCTTTGTTTAATCACAGTTAATTTATATGATTCAACCTGTGATACATATATTTTCTAATTATTTTTTAAAATAATTTATAATTCTTAAATTTGATATATTTAGTTAAATAATAAAAAAATGTTGAAAATATAATAAATTTTTACTTAAATAATTTTTGTGTTAAATAGAATAATTTTAAAATCATATTTATTTTAAAAGAATTTCTAGAATTTATTATTGTTATTTTAAATTATTATCTCTAATTCTTTTTATATTTTACTGATTATTTATTTATATTTAAAATTTTTTAAATCTTTAAAAACTTTCTAAAATTCTTGTATTTTTTCAAAAAAAAAATGTAAGTAGCATTCATTCACGTTTAGATTGTATTTTGCGCACAAACAAATTTTATTAATGAAGAAAACTACAAAATTAGTTATTATATTATTAAACTTACTATTTATTTAGTCACAATTAACTCGTGCAAAACAACAACACAAACAATATTTGATATTCATATGAAAACAAACAATAACATAACCAACATTTGATATTCATATGAAAGTAGATGTATTTTTTAATTGGTTTTTTTTAATAATTTATAATCTTAAATTTTATGTATTTATATGATAAAAAAAATCATAAATATTTATGTGAGTAATTTTTATGTTACATAAAATAATTTTTATATCATATTTATATTCAAATTATTTTTAAAATTTTATAATATTATTTTAAATTAGTATCTCTAATTCTTTTATTTTTTAATAATTATTCATTTATATTAAAAATTGTTAAAACTTTAAAAAATTACTAACATTCTTGTCTTTTGCTCACAAAAATATGAATAACATATATTTATCCATAAACAACTATTTGGATTATACTTTGTGTGTAGGCCAAATTTATTAATGAAGCAAATTACAAAAATAATTGTTATACTATTAGATTTACTTTTTACTTTTTCACAATTAAGTTGTGCTGATATTTAAGGTAGACGTGTTTTATAATTTTTTTTTAGATAATTCATAATCTTATATTTTGTCTTTATATAATAGAAAAAGAGTCAAAAGTATCATAAAATTTTACTCAAGTAATTTTTATGTTGCATAGAATAACTTATAACTTAAATTTATTTTAAAGAATATTTCTAAAATTTTATTATATTATTTTAAATAATTATCTCTATTTTTTCTTATTTTTTAAAATTATTGATTTATATTTAAAAATTATTAAACTTTAACAAATTCCTAACATTTGTTGGATTTAGAGAAGCTAAAAGAAAAAAATATAGGATAAGGGAAGTGTGTGTTTTATTCAACAGTTATGATGCCTTTTTATAGGCCAAATATACAATTAATTCATGTAACTCATTCCTAAAAAATCTACAATGTAACTAAATTAAAAATAAGATAATAAACAACAAACTAGAAATAACTGGATAACAAACTAGCAACAACTATAAGTATGACTTATTTAACAAACTCTCTCTTATGAATATTTAGTTTAATATTGTCGCCAACTCTCTCCTTCAAATTAGGTTTTGTAGAGTACAAACACCAAGTAACTTCCTCAGCTTCATGAATATAACTACTTTGAGGGGTTTGGTTGATATATCAACTGCTTGATCTTCACTTTTGCAGTAAGCTACATCAATGATAACTTTTTTTTTGTAAGATCTCTTAGAAAATGAAACTTCATATCTATGTGTTTGCTTCTTCCATGCAATATTGGATTCTTGGAAAGCTTTATTGTTGAATTATTATCACAATAATTTAGAGTTGGTTCTTTCTTTTTAAAGTGTAGTTCTACAAGTATATTTCTTAACCAAATTACTTGAGAGGCACAAGAAGTTGCTACTACAAACTTTGCTTCTGTGGTTGATAAAGTAATAGTTGGTTGCTTCTTAGAGGACCATGAAATAGCTCCTGAACCCATCATAAACACAAATCTAGAAGTGCTTTTCTATCATATAGATCTCGAGTAAAATCACTATAAAAAAATCTAATTAAATCTAATTTGGTTCCACGCTTATAGAATATTCCATAATCGGTGGTGCCTTTCAATTACCTTACAATCTATTTTGTAGCAAGGAGACAAATCTTCTTTGGACACTCCTTGAATCTACTAATAAGAGATACAACATGCATAATATCTGGTCTTGTTGCAGTTAAATACATCAAGCTTCCCACAATTTGTTTATAAACAGTGTTGTCCACCCACCTTCCATTAGGATCCTTACTAAGGTTCACAGTTATTTTTGCTGGTGTGTGAACATGATTTCATCCTTTCATGTGAAACTTGTCTAATATTTCTTACACATATTTTTTTTTAGAAATGAAAATGCCATCTGCAGACTGAGCAACTTCTATACCAAGGAAATAATGCATCCTTCCAAGGTCAGACATATCAAATTCATGCATCATAAGCTCCTTAAGTTTATCAAACATTGCATTATCATTTCCAGTATAAATCAAGTCATCTCGTTTATGCAAACCATAGGTATTTCATGTCATCAACCTTTGTATAGAGAGTATGCTCATAAGGGAATTTTTGAAAGCCTTCTTTTAAAAAAAATGTGTCAATATGACTATACCAAGCTCTTGGAGCTTGCTTTAGTCCATAAAGAGCTTTTTTCAGTTTATATACTTTATGTTCACAACCTGTTTTAAGATAACCAGAAGATTGATCAATAAATACCTCTTCCAGTAGATCTCCATGCAAGAATGCTGACTTAACATCCAATTGGAAAATAGACCATGCATTTTGAGCTGCCAATGCAATCACCAATATGATTGTATCAAGTTTGACAACAAGAGCAAAAACTTCTTTATAGTCAATGCCAAATTCTTGTTTGTAGCCTTTAGCTACTAGGTGTGCCTTATACTTATCTACTTCACTATTTTCTTTCAATTTTGTTTTGTACACCCACTTGACACCATTGTGTCCCTGTGAAAGGTTAGTAAGCTCCCAAGTATTGTTTCTTTCGATGGCCAACATTTCTTCATCCATGGATCTTTGCCATTTTGGTTCTTTAAAAACAACTTCAAAGTTTATTGGATCACAATCTGAAAATAAAGCTAAGTGAATCAGTAAACCCTCAGATTGATTAATTTCGATTATCTCGTAATTTGACATCTATGCTGGTCGTGTTCTAATGCGTTGAGGTCATGCTTCAATCTGCTGATTTGAAGCTTCACTTGTGAAATTAGTTTCCATTTCAATTGTGGATGGTTGCTCTTCATTTTCATCATCATTATCAGAATATTTTGAAATTTGATTTTCATCAAGAGTTTTATTCCATGGCCAAAATTTTCTTTCATCAAACACCACATCACGACTAATTATCACTTTCTTTGTGTTAGGATTGTATAATTTGTAAGCCTTTGATTGATGACTTACACTAATAAATACATAAATTTTTGCTTAATCATTGAGTTTTGTTCTTCTATGATTGGAAATGTGAGCATAAGTAGTGCAGCCAAAAATTCTAAAATGATCAACACTTGGTTGACATTCACTCCAAACTTTCTTCGGTGTCATGTTTTGAATAGCATAAGTAGGACATCTATTCAAAATATGAACACTCTAATCAACAACGCTGGGCCAAAAATTCTTTGGAATTTTGCTTCTTTGTAAAAGACTTCACACCATATTTAGAATTGTACGATTTTTCCTTTCACTTACACCATTTTGCTGAGGAGAGTATGCTGCTGTGAGTTGCCTTTTGATACCATATGATTCACAAAAATTTGCAAATTCTTGTGAATTGTACTCTTCTCCACGATCAGTATGTAGAGTTTTTATTGAACTCTCTACCTCATTTTCAACAAAGACCTTAAATCTTTTAAAGGTTGTAAAAGTTTCAAATTTTTCCTGTAAAAAACAAACCCACATTTTTTTAGCTAAAGTCATCAATAAACTTTATAAAGTAACGTTTACCTCTCCATTAGATGCTGGGTATATAGGTCCATATTTGTCAAAGTGGACTAAATCTAGAAGTTGTTTGCCTCTCCATAATTTTCCTTTTGGAAAGCTATCACGAGGTTGCTTTCCAACAACACAACCTTCACAAATTTCTGAAGGGGAGTTAAAGTAAGGAAGACCAGCTACCATCTTCTTTTGTTGTAAAATTTTTAATCCTCCAAAATTTAGGTGCCTATATCTATAATGTCATAATCATGCTAGGTCATTTTCTTTTGTTGAAAAACAACACTCTCTTGTTAGTTGGAGATGTAGGGGGAACATTTTATTTGTAGTCATATGAACTGTCCGTGTCTAGGTACCACAAGTTCTTATGGTTTTCTTCTTTTGCATTGCAAACCATTAATAATGATGTCTCCTCCTTTTTCTCTTCTATTTCTCCAAAATTTGACTTTTCTCCTCTCTATTTATTTAGATTTGTACGACATTCAAAACTGTAATGACCATACTTGTGCACCAATAACACTCAATTTTTGATTTTTTGAAAGAACTTGAGTTTTCATCAGTTTGTTGACCACAATCATGTTTACTTTGCCTCCCCTCATTTGGTTTATTTTGATAGCTTCTCCCTCTTCATTTTCCTTTTCCTCGTCCAGCACCTTCCTTGTTACAAGTTGCTTTCAAAGCTTGCTCCTCTATATTTTGCTGGACTAATTTCTACTCATACACCTATAGAGAACTTTGTAGTTCATTGAATTGACAGATCATCAATATCTTTGGACTCCTTGATAGAGCAAATGATGAAATTAAATTTAGGCAAAATGGAACAGAGAATTTTTTTTTTCAACAATAGTAATATCCTTAATCTTGTCTCCATGGATCTGCATCTTATTTGCGATTACCGTCATCCTAGAGAAGTAATCTGCAATAGTCTCATCTGTCTTCATGCGCAAGGTTTCAAACTCATTGTAGAGAGTTTGAAGTTGTGCCCGTTTTTCCCTTACATTCCCTCCATACTTCTTCTTCTTAGAATCCCAAATATGCCTTGAGGTGTCTTTGCAAAGAATTGTTTCCAAGACTGCACGATCAATAACTTGGAAGAGGTAATTTTTTGCCTTTAAATCCTTTAGCTTTAAACCTTCCATCTCCACTTTTTGGGAGAATGGTGCTACAGGTGTTGGCGTTGCTACACCTTCATTGACCATCTGCCAATATTCTTTAGAACGGAGGAAGTTTTCCATCAAAATGCTCTAATGATCATAATGACCATTGAAGTGTGGAATTGCAGGTTGGACAAAACTATCAAAGACCATGATAGATTGTTGTTGCTACTGCTTTTTTTTTTAGAAGCTATGATACCACTGTTGAATTTAGAGAAGTTAAAAGGAAAAGCATATAGGACGAAGAAATTATGTGTTTTATTCAATAATTTTGACACCTTTTTATAGGTCAAATGCACAACTAATTCATATAACCAATTCGTAAAAAATCTACAACATAACTAAATTAAAGATAAGATAATAAATGACAAACTAAAAATAATCGAATAACAAACTAGCAACAACTATAAATTTGACCCCTTCAACAACATTCTTGTTTTTTATCCACACATACGTGAATAGCATCCATTTACAACCATTCTGATTGTATTTTGTATGCAAAACAAGTTCTTTGATGAACAAAACTAGTTCTTATAGTGTTAGACTTACTTTTTATTTGAACACGTGTGATTAAACAACATTTGATATTACTATGAAAACATATATATATTTTTTTTAAATAATTCATAATTCTTAGATTTGATGTATTTAGATGATAAAAAAATGTTAAAAATATAATAAATTTTTACTTGAGCAATTTTTATGTTAAATAGAATAATTTATAAATTATATTTATTTTAAAAGTATTTCCAAACTTTTTTATTATTATTTTAAATTATTATCTTTAATTCTTTTCATTTTTAATAATTATTCATTTATATTTAAAAGTTGTTAAAACTTTAAAAAATTCTTCACATTCTTGTCTTTTGCCCACCAGTGTGAATATCATTCATTGACAACCACTTTGACTTACTTCGAGTGTGGAACAGGTTCATTGGTGAACTAAACTATAGATGTAGTTGTTATACTATTAGATTTACTTTTTACTTGATTATAGTTAACTTATGCGATAGAATATTTATATTCTGATCAAGATCGAAGTGTCTTCTTATTGTATTTTTTAAAATAATTCATAATCTTAGATTTTATGTATTTATATGTTAAATAAAAGTAAAAAAAATATCATAAATTTTTACTTGAGCAATTTTTATATTACGTATAATAATTTCTAAATTAAATTTATTTTAAAAGTATTTATAAAATTTTATAATATTATTTTAAATAATTCTTTCTAATTCTTATCTTTTTAAAAATTATTCATTTATTTTTTTATTTTTACAAATTAGTAAAACTTTAAGAAATTCCTTACCTTCTTATCTTATTCATGGAAATACAAATTGTATTTATTCATCCTTAACAACTATTGTGATTATATTCTATGTGAAAAAAAAAAGTTAATTGATGAATAAAATTATAAAACTAGTTGTCATATTATTATACTTACTTTTTATTTGGTTACAACTAACTTCTGTGATATAATAACATTTGATATTCTTACCACGATGATACAAGTATCTTCTAATTGTTGTTTTTAAAATCATTCATAATTCTTAGATTTGACTTATTTAGATGATAAAAAAAATTAAAAATATAATAAAATTTTATTTGAACATTTTTTTATGTTAAACAGAATCATTTTTAAATCATATTTATTTTTAAAAAATTTAAAGTTTTTGATTATTTTAAATTATTATCTCTAATTCTTTTTATTTTTTTAATAATTATTCATTTATATGTAAAAGTTGTTAAAATTTAAAAAAATTTCTCACATTCTTGTCTTTTGCTCACAAATGTGAATAACATCCATTCATGCATTCACAACTATTTAGACTATCTTATATGGGCGGGCTAGTTTCGTTTGTGAAAAAAACTACAAAATTAATGGTTATACTATTAGATTTACTTTTTTAATGGTCTAAAGTATAAGAACATTTGATATTCCTAGCAAGATATGTGTATCTTGTAATTTTATTTTTTAAATAATTCATAATCTTAGACTATTTATATAATAAAAAAAGTTAAAAATATTATAAATTTTTTATTTGAGGAAGAAAATTAGGAAACTAGTTGTTACACTATTAAATTTACTCTTGATCGCTATTAACTTAGATACAACAACATTTGATATAGAAGTTTCTTCTTATTGTTTTTTTCAAATAATTCATAATCTTAAATTTTATGTATTTATATGTTAGAAAAAGATTAAAAAATATTATAAATTTTTACTTCAGTTATTTTTATGTTACATAAAATAATTTATAAATCATATTTATTTTAAAGTATTTATATAATTTTATAATATTATTTTAAATAATTATCTTCAATTCTTATATTTTTAAAAATTATTTATTTTTAAAATTTAATAAAACTTTAAAAAATGTCCAACATTCTTATCTTCTACCAATAGAAATGTGAATAATATTCATTCATCCCCAACAATTATTCTGATTTATTTTGTGTGTTCGTTAATGAACAAAACTATCAAACTAGTTGTTATACTATTATATTTACTTTTTATTTGATCATAATTAATTTGTAACTAACAATATTTGATATTTCTATGAGGATAATGTATCTTCTAATTGTTGCTTTTAAATCATTTATAATTCTTAAATTTGATGTATTTAGATGATAAAAAAATAGTTAAAAATATAATAACCTTTTACTTGAGAAATTCTTATGTTAAATAAAATAATTTTTAAATTATATTTAATTTAAAAATATTTTTAAATTTTTTAATATTATTTAAATTATTATGTCTAATTATTCATATTTTTTAATAATTATTTATTTATTTTTAAAAATTGTTAACAATTAATTGTATTGTTTGTGTGTGAGATAAATTCAGTGATGAATAAAATTAGAAAGCTAGTTGGTAGACTATTATATTTTCTTTTTACATTCCTAACTAACTCGTGTGATATAATAACATTTGATATTCTTGTCAAGATAAACGAATCTTCTAATTGTTTTTTTTAAATAATTTATAATCTTAAATTATATTTATTTATATAATAAAAAATATTATAAATTTTTATTTGAGAAATTTTTATGTTACATAGAATGATTTCTAAATTATATTTATTTTAAAATTATTTCTAAAATTTTGTAATATTATTTTAAATAAATATATCCAATTCTTCTCATTTTTTTTATAAAATTGTTAATTTATATTTAAACATTATTGCCCATGAAAATGTAAATAGTATCTATTCATTCATTGGCAATTATTTAAATTATATATTATGTAGAGATCAAATTCGTGAAATATATTCTGCCATACAAGAATATGTGTGGATAGAGATTAGACTTCCTTTTTATTTAATGACAATTAAGTTGTACGATAATTTATATTCTTACAAAGATAAGACAAGACAAGTGTATCTTCTAATTTTTTTTTAAATAATTTATAGTCTTAAATTATATGTATTTATATGATAAAAAAGAGTCAAAATATCATAAATTTTTACCTGAAAATTTTTTATATTAAATAGAATAATTTCTAAATCATTTATTTTAAAAATATTTTTAAAATTTGTAATATTATTTTAAATAAATATATCTAATTATTATCATTTTTTAAAATTATTGATTTATATATAAAAATTATTACATCTGTAATAAATTGATTGCATCCGTATTTTTTGCCAAAAAAATGTAAACAATTTAAATTGTATTTTGTGTGGGGACCAAGTTTATTGATAAAATAAATTATGAAACTAGTTGTTATAATATTACATTTACTATTTATTTTGTCACAATTAAATTCTGCGATGCGGGATAAATTCCGATAATTAACAAAGTTACAAAACAAGTTAGTATACTATTACACTTCCTTTTAATTTGGTCATTATTAACTTGTTCCATACAATAACATTTGATATTCCTATTAAAGACAAATGTATATTATTTATTTTTTTTAAATAATTTATAATCTTATATTATATGTATTTATACGATAAAAAAAGTCAAAAATATCCAAAATCTTAACTTGAAAATTTTTCATGTTACATAAAATAATTTCTAAATCATATTTATTTTAAAAGTATTTCTAAAATTTTGTAATATTATTTTAAATAAGTATATCTAATTATTTTAATTTTTTAAAATTATTGATTTATATATCAAAATTATTAAATCTTTAATCAATTTCTCGCATTCATGTTTTTTTGCCAATAGACATGTGAACAGTATTCATTCATCCATTAAAACTATTTAAATTGTATTTTGTGTGCGAACTAAATTTATTGAGGAAATAAACTACGAAACTAGTCACTTACTTTTTATTTAGTCAAAATTAACTTCTATGATATGATAATATGTGTGAAACAAATTCTTCGGTGATGAACAAAACTACGAAACAAGTTAGTAGACTATTACACTTCCTTTTTACTTGGTCACAGTTAACTTGTGCAGTACAATAAAATTTGAGATTCCTGCAAATGTATATTCTCTGTTTTTTCAAATAATTTATAGTCTTAAACTATATTTATATGATAAAAAAGAGTCAAACACATCATAAATATTTACTTGAGAACTTTTTATGTTACATAAAATATTTTCTAAATCATCTTTATTTTAAAAGTATTTCTAAAATTTTGCAATATTATTTTAAATAAATATATCTAATTATTATCATTTTTTAAAATTATTGATTTATATATATAAATTATTAATTCTTTAAAAAATTTATGTTTTTTGCATTAGTATCTATTCATCCATTGACAACTGTTGAAATTGTATTTTGTATGCGGATCATGTTAATGAAATAAATTAAAAAACTAGTTGTTATAATATTACATTTACTTTTTAATTGATCATAATTAACTGTTGTAATATAAGAATATGTGCGGGACAAATTCGATAACGAAGAAAACTAAAAACATAGTCGAAACATTGTTACACTTCCTTTTTATTTGGTTACTATTAACTTGTGCGCGGCACAATAACATTTTATATTCCTATAAAAACAAATGTATAATTTTGTTTCTCCAATAATTTATAGTCTTAAATTATATGTATTTATACAATAAAAAGGAGTTAGAAATATCATAAATCTTTATTTGAGAAATTTTTATGTTAAATAGAATAATTTTTAAATCAAATTTATTTTAAAAATATTTCTAAAATTTAGTAATATTATTTTAAATAAGTATATTTAATTAATTTTATTTTTTAAAATTATTGATTTATATTTAAAAATTGTTAAATCTTTAACAAATTGTTCGCATTCGTGTTTTTTGCCCATAGACATGTCAACATTATATGTTGATCCATTGACAACTATTTAAATTATATTTTGTGTGCGGACCAATTTTGTTGATGAAATAAACTAAAAAACTAGTTCTTGTAATATTACATATATTTTTTATTTGGTCATGATTAACTTCTACGATACCAGAATATGTGCACAAATTCGATCGATGATTAATATTACAACAAAAGTAGTTGGTAAACTATTGCACTTTTTTTTTTTTTGCCATAATTAACTTGTGTGGTACAGTTAGATTTGATATTCCTACAAAGATAAATGTATATTTTTTTTTTCAAATAATTTATAATCTTAAATTAAATGTATTTATACGATAAAAGATGTCAAAAATATCATAAATCTTTATTTAAAAAATTTTCATGTTACATAAAATAATTTCTATATCATATTTATTTTAAAACTATTTCTAAAATTTTATACTAGTATTTTAAAAAAATATATTTAATTATTCTCATTTTTTTAAATTAATATATAAAAATTATAAAATCTTTAACAAATTGATCGTATTTTTGGTCCATGGAAATGTGAACCGTGTTCACCGATTGACATCTAGTTAAATTATATTTTGTGTGCAAGAAATAAACTAGAAAACTTGTTATAACATTATACTTACTTTTTATTTGGTCACAATCAACTTAGCGATTTAAGAATATGTGCGGGACAAGTTCGGTAATTAACAAAACTACAAAACTCGTTAGTGGAATGTTACACTTTCTTTTAATTTAATCACTTATGCTATACAATAACATTTGATATTCTTACAAAAATAAATGTATATTATTTTTCTTTCAAATAATTTATAGTCTTAAATTACATGTATTTATATGATAAAAAAAGTCAAAAATATTCAAAATCTTAACTTGAAAAATTTTCACGTTACATAGAATAATTTCTAAATTATATTTATTTTAATTGTATTTCTAAAATTTTGTAATATTATTTTAAATAAGTATATCTAATTATTCCCATTTTTTAAAAATACTAATTTATATATAAAAATTATTAAATCTTTAACAAATTTTTCGCATTCATGTTTTTTTGCCATAGAAACGTGAACAGTATCTATTCATCCGCTGACAACAATTTAAATAGTATTATGTGTGTGGACCAAATTTGTTGATGAAATAAACCATAAAACTAGTTATTATAATATTACACTTACTTTCTTTTGTCATAATTAACTTCTACAATGTAAGAATATGTGCGGCACAAATTCAATGATGAACAAAAACCTACAAAACTAGTCGGTAGACTGTTACACTTCCTTTTTATTTGGTCACAATTAACTTGTGCCATACAATAATATTTGATATTATTATTTAATAAACTATGAAACTATTTGTTATAATATTAGATTTACTTTTTATTTGGTCACATTTAAATGCGATATAACAATACTTGCGAGACAAATTCGGTGATGAATAAAGCTAAAAAAACTAGTCAATAGACTGTTACACTTCATTTTTATTTTTATTTTTTACAATTAACATTTGTGATACAATAACATTTGATATTTCTACAAAGACAAATGTATATTATTTTATTTTTAATAATTTATAATCTTAAATTACATATATTTATACGATAAAAAAGAGTCAATTATATCCAAAATCTTAACTTGAGAAATTTTCAACTTACATAGAATAATTTTTAAATCATATTTATTTTAAAAATATTTTTAAATTTTATAATATTATATTAAATAATTATATCTAATTATTTTCATATTTTTAAAATAATTGATTTATATATAGAAATTATTAAATCTATAACAAATTGGTTGCATTCGTGTTTTTTGGCCAAATAAATGTGAACCCTATCTATTCATCCATTGATCACGGTTTAAATTGTATTTTGTGTGCGGACCAAATTTATTGATGAAATACACTACAAAACTAGTTGCTATAGTATTATACTTATCTTTTTTTGTCACAATTAACTTCTCTGACGTGCGACACACACAAATTGGATGATAAATAATACAACAAAAGTAGTAGGTAAACTATTACAGTTCCTTTTTTCGTGATAATTAAATATATTTATACGATAACAAGGTGTCAAAAATATCATAAATCTTTATTAGAAAAATTTTTATGTTACATAATATAATTTCTAGATCATATTTATTTTAAAACTATTTCTTAAATTTTGTAATATTATTTTAAACAAGTATATCTAATTATTTTCATTTTTTTAAAATTATTGATTTATATATAAAAATTATTACATTTGTAACAAAGGCTGCATTTGTTTTTTTTTTTCAAAGAAATGTGAACATTATCTATTCATCTATTGACAACTATTTAAATTATATTTTGTATGCGGATAAGTTTGTTGATTAATTTAACTACAAAACTAGTTGTTATAATATTGTACTTACATTTCCTTTTTATTTGATCACTATTAACTTGGGCAACAAAGTAACATATGATATTCCTACGTAGAGAAATGTATGTTTTTTTTTTTTTCTAAAAATTTATAGTCTTAAATTATATGTATTTATACCATAAAAAGAAGTTTGAAATATCAAAAATCTTTACTTGAAAATTTTTCATGTTACATAGAACAATTTCAAAATTATATTTATTTTAAAAATATTTCTAAAATTTAGTAATATTATTTTAAATAAGTATATCTAATTATTCTATTTTTTAAAATTATTGATATATAAATAAAAATTATTAATCTTTAACAAATTGCTCGCATCGGTGTTTTTTGTCCATAGACATGTGAAAAGTATGTATTTATCCATTGACAACTGTTTAAATTGTATTTTGTGCACAAACAAGTTTGGTGATAATTTTGTGCACAGACAAGTTTGGTGATAAAATAAATTACAAAAGTAGTTTGTTATAATATTATACTTAAGTTTTAGTTGATCACAATTAACTTATGCAATAAAAGAATATGTTCAAGACAAATTCAGTAATAAACAAAACAACAAAAGTAGTTGGTAGACTATTACATTTCCCTTTGTATGGTCATAATTAACTTGTCTGATATGGTTATATTTGATATTCATACAAACAAATGTATATTTTTTTTTTTAAATAATTTATAATCTTAAATGATATGTATTTATACGATAAAAAGATATCAAAAATATCATAAATCTTTACTTGAGAAATTTTCATGTTACATAAAATAATTTCTAGATTATATTTATTTTAAAACTATTTCTAAAATTTTGTAATATTATTTTAAACAAATATATCTAATTATTATATTTTTTTAAATTATTAATTTATATATAAAAATTATTACATGTGTAAAAAGTTGGTTGCATTCGTGTTTTTTCCCCAACGAAATGTGAACAATATCTATTCCATTGACAACTATTTAAATTGTATTTTGTGTGCGGACCAAGTTTGTTAATAAATTAAACTACGAAACTAGTTGTTATAATATTGCATTTACTTTTTATTTAGCCTCAAATAACTTCTGCAATATAAGAATACTTGAGGGACAAATTCTGCGATGAACAAAACTAAACCATATTCAGTCAAAACTAAACAAAATAGTGAAAAAATTGTAACACTTCCTTTTTATTTGGTCACTATTAACTTGTGCGACACAATAATATATGATATTCTTTAAGAGACAAATGTATTTTTTTTTTCTCCAATAATTTATGATCTCAAATTATATGTATTTATACGATAAAAAAAATTAAAAATATCATAAATATTTAATTGAGAAATTTTCATGATACATAGAATAATTTCTAAATCATATTTATTTTAAAATTATTTCTAAAATTCTGTAATATTATTTTAAATAAGCATATCTAATTATTCTAAATTATTTAAAATTATTGACTTTTAGATAAAAATTATTAAATCATTAACAAATTGCTCTCGTGTTTTTTGCCGTAGACATGTGAAAAGTATATATTCATCCATTAACAACTATTTAAATTGCATTTTGTGTACGGACTAAGTTTGTTGAAACAAGTTGTTATAATATCATACTTACTTCTTATTTGGTCACAATTAACTCCGAGACATATTCCATGATGAACAAAACAACAAAAGTAGTCCAAAGCTATTACATTTCCCATTTTTTGGGTCATAATTAACTTGTGTGATAGCATCATATTTGATATTCCTACAAAGACAAATGTATGTTCTTTTTTTTTTTTAAATCATTTATAGTCTTAAATTATATGTATTTATATGATAAAAAGGTGTCAAAAATATCATAAATTTTTACTTGAAAATTTTTTATGTTACATAGAATAATTTCTAAATTATATTTATTTTAAATGTATTTTTAAAATTTTGTAATATTATTTTAAATAAACATATCTAATTATTCTCATTTATTAAAATTATTCATTTATATATAAAAATTATTAAATCTTTAACAAATTGGTCACATTCGTGTTTTTTGCCCATAGAAATGTGAACAACATCTATTCATGACAACTATTTCAATTGTATTTTGTGTTCGGACCAAATTAGTTGATGAAAGAAAGTTATAATATTACACTTACTTTTTATTTAGTCACAATTAATTTTAGGTTTAAATTTATTAAAAAGTGTATTTAGTCTTAGTGATTTTTTATCTTTATATATTATATATTTATATTTATTATATTTATTTTAATATATTATATTTATATAATATTAATATATTTACATAATTTATTAAAAATTAGAATTTTTAATTTTTAATTTCAAACAAAAAAAAATTCTATATTTATAAAATTTTTTCATACTTATTATAAGAATTATGTAAATTACTTTAATTATAAAATAAGTGTTTTATATTTTGCTTTAATTTTTATGTGTATCTAAATTTTTATATACGTGTATGCGTTATATTTTTTTCATATGTTATTATATTTGCATGTAATTAATGTTCAATATATCTGTTTTAAAATTATATATACATTTTATCATTTTAATTTTAAGATTTAACCTTTTTAATCAACCATTTATATAAATTTTAAGTTTATTTATTATTATTTTTTTGTATTGTAAATTTTTATGCAGACTTCATAAACCTTAAAATAAGATAAACCTTTACAACAATAAAATTTATAACAAATAACAAACTCAAACTTAAATCTTAAAATTTAATATTTAAAGTGTAACTTAATTCAATTTTTCTTTATCCTTATCCATAGACAAATAAGTCAAACTTAAAAGTTTAAAAGTTAGTTTGTCCTGTCCTTTTCTTTTTGCATTTTCATAGTTTAGAACTATTCTGATTGTACTTTACATGGAAATGAAGTTTATTGACGAACAAAGTTACAAAATTAATTATTATATTATTAAACTTACTTTTTATTTTGTCACAATTAACTTGTGTGATATCATAATATTTAATATTTTTAATTATATTTTTTAAATAATTTATAATTTTTTTTTATTTTTTATTTATATAATGTTAGTATTTAAATCTAATATCTATGATACTAATATAGGTGTGTACATTAAAGATTAATCATTGTTGAACAATTTTTATGTATTTAGATAATAAAAAGAGTTTAAAATATCATAAATTTTTACTTGAGTAAATTTTATGTTAAATAAAATAATTTTTAAATCATATTTATTTTAAAAGTCTTTTTCAATTTATTATTATTATTTTAAATTATTATCTCTAATTTTTTTTAATAATTATTCATTTATATGTAAAAATTATTAAAACTTTAAAACATTCATAAAATTCTTATCTTTTACCAAAAGATGTGAATATCATCGTTCATCCATCCATTGATAATTATTCTGATCGTATTTTGTATGCAGTTGAAGTTTCTTAACAAACAAACTCACAAAACTAATTGTTATATTATTACATATACTTTCTAAGTAGTAACAGTTAAGTTGTATGATATAACAACAATTTATATTCCTTGCAGGTGTATGTTTTAATTATTTATTTTTAAATAATTCATAATTCTTAGATGTTAGGTATTTAGATGATAAAAAAAGAGAGTTAAAAATATTATAAATTTTTACTTGAACAATTTTGATGTTAAATAAAATAATCTATAAATCATATTTATTTAAAAATATTTTTAAAATTTATTATTATTTTAAATTATTATCTCTATTTTTTTGGTAATTATTCATTTATATTTAAAAGTTATTAAAACTTTAAAACATTTCTAAAATTTTCGTATTTTGCCCATTGAATATCGTTCCTTTATCTGTTAATAACTATTTGAATTATATTTTGCGTGCGATTGAAATTTGTTAATAAACAAAATTACAAAACTTGTTATATTATTAAATTTATCTTTTACTTGTTTACAATTAACTTGTATTGTTGTAAAACTATATCATTAGATTTATTTTTTACTTGGTTGATATTTTTTTTTTGTAATTTTTAAATTTTATCTATTTAGATGATAAAAAAAGTTTAAAATATTATTAATTTTTATTTGAAAAATTTTCATGTTAAATAAAATAATTTTCAAATCATATTTATTTTAAAAGTATTTTAAATTTTTTTTATTATATTAAATTATTATCTATAATTATTTTATTTTTTTAATAATTATTCATTTATATTAAAAATTTTAAAAATTCCTAACATTTTTACCCTTTGTCCCCGTAAAAATGTGAATAAGAACTATTGTGACTGTAATTTGTGTACGGCCAACTTCGTTAACAAACAAAATTACAAAACTATTATAAGACTTAGTGTATTATTTTTTATTTTTATTATAAAATTTGTATATGAATTCAATATCTATGATATAAATATAAGTGTAAGTTTAGGATTAATCTTTGCTGAACAAATTGTTACACACATTGTTTTTTTCATTATTTTCAACAAGAAGACTAGCATTTTACTTATTGCAAGTGCTAATAATTTTATCTTGGGTTATGATAAATTAATTTAAAATTATTAGATTTTATATATTTAAATGATGAAAAATGAGTTAAAAACATCATAAATTTTTACTTGACCAATTTTTATGTTAAATCAAAAAATTTCTAACTGATATTTATTTTGAAATTATTTTAATTACTATCTATAATTTTTCTCATCTTTTTTTAATTATTATTTATTTATATTTAAAATTATTAAAATATTACAAAATTTCTAACATTCTTGTCTTTTGCCCACATAAATAGTTGGAGTAGTATCAAACTTTCTGATTACTTACTTACAATTTATTTGTACAATACAATAACATTTGGTATTCTTGTTAAAATATGTTCATCTTTTAATTATAGTATTGGTAACTGAATTCAACATCTATGATATATAAGTTGAAGTTTAGGATTAATTTTGTTGAACATGTCACACATATGTATCCTTTTTATTTTTTTCAACAAGAAAAGTAGTATTTTACTTTTTTAAGTTCTAATAATTTTACCATGTTTTAGGGTAGAATGATTTAAATTTATTAGACTTTATTTATTTAAATTATGAAAAAAACATTTAAAAATATAATAAATTTTTATTTGAGTATTTTTGATATTAAATAGAAGGTTTTCTAAATGATATATATTTTGAAAGAATTTTTAA
Source organism: Canavalia gladiata (assembly GCA_037954105.1). Taxonomy (NCBI): domain Eukaryota; kingdom Viridiplantae; phylum Streptophyta; class Magnoliopsida; order Fabales; family Fabaceae; genus Canavalia; species Canavalia gladiata. Next base: position 52,548,044 of record CM075659.1, on the reverse strand, counting down.
AATATGTTTTTATTATTTCAACTTATGATATATAATTCTTCTCCTATTTTTTTAATAATTATTCATTTAAATTTAAAAATTATTAAAATTTTAAAAGATTCTAATATTATTTTGGTTGTATTTTATGTAAGTGCCAAGTTAATTAATGAACAAAACTACAAAATTAGTTGGTATATTATCAGATTTACTTTTTACATTTATTTGGGCAATACAACCATATTTGATATTCTTGTCAAAACACATGTTTTTTAATTGTTTTTCTTAAATAATTCATAATTCTTTTATTTTTTCTCCTTTTTGATATAATGTTAGTAACTGAATTTAATATTTATGATATAAATATAAGTGCAAGTTTGGGATTATCCTTTGCTGAATAATATGTAACAGACATGCATCCTTTTCATTTTTTTCAACAAGACTAATATTTTACGTTTTTAAGTGCCAATAATTTTATCTTATGTTAGAATAAAATAATTTAAATTTATTAAATTTTATGTATTTAAATGATAAAAAATGGTTTAAAATATTATAAATTTTTATTTGAGTAATTTTTATATTAAATAAAAAAATTTCTAAATAATATTTATTTTTAAAGGATTTCTAAAATTTATTATTATTATTTTAAAATTATTATCTATAATTGTTCTTATATTTTTCTTACAATTATTTATTTAATTTTAAAAAATTTCTAACATTCTTATCTTTTGCCCACATAATTGTAAATAGCATACATACATTCATTTTCAACTATTGTGACCGTATTTTATGTGAAGATCAAGTTTGTTGTTTAACAAAACTTTAAAACTATTTATTATATTGTCAAACTTACTTAGTATTAGATCAGAGGTTTTTTTGTGCGATTATGATATTCTTGTCAAGACATGTGTATCTTTTAATTAGTTTTCTTATATAATTCATAATTTTTTTGTTTTTTTGTCTTTTTTATTATATTGGTAACTGAATTCAATATCTATGTTTTATAAGTGCAAATTTGAGATTAATCTGTGCTAAACAACATGTCACACATATAGGTATGTTTTTCATTTTTTTTTTCAATAAGAAAACTAGTATTTTACTTTTTTAAGTGCTAACAATTTTATCTTGTGGTAGCATAGAATAATTTAAAATTATTAGATTTTATGTATTTAACTGATAAAAAATAATTAAGTATATTATAAATTTTTATGTTAAATAATTTTTTAAATGATATGTATTTTGAAATAATTTTTAAAATCTTTTATTATTATTTTTAAATTATTATCTATAATTTTTTTCATATTTTTTAATAAATATTAATTTATATTTAAAAATTATTAAAAAATTTCATCTAGATTATAGACTTAATGATGATAAGCAACTTTTGTGTGTTGTAAGTTGCTTCCATTCATGTTCCCTCGTATTTAGGAAGAAAATGTATTTGGCTCGATTAGGAAGATGATTAATCAGGGTCTAGCTAGGTGTACGTATGTTAATTAATTCAAACGGTGGAGGATAATCCTACTTGTAACAAAAAATATTGGTTAATGAACAACTACTTTGCTGGATGAAACAACGTAGAGATCATGGACAGGAAAGATAAAAGATGAAAACACATACCTGTAATCAAATAATATGATCAATAATAAGTTGACATCTATCAAATATTAATCTCTATTTAATATTTTTTATTTTTTTTATGATATCACATTTATCATTTATTTTATTTTTTTATTTTTATTTTTTCAAGATGAATATACCTAAAAGATATCAATAAACATTTTCTAAATAGCAAAAGACAAGCAGTTTACATATAGTTTTAACACATTTTAACTAAGCTAGTGAAGAATACCAACAAATGATTCATTTTTGTAATGTTGATGATAAGTTTTGTGGAAACTTTAAAATCCACCCCATATAATATATCACTCTCTAAACTCGACTAATTACAAGGAATACTTTTCTTGAACTTGGATGCCTCCACTTTTCACAGGATTTCCTTTGTATTAGTGGTGGGGTATGACTTCCTCCAATCATAGATAAATTCATACAGATGGCTTTTCACATTTTCAAGGCCATCGAAATATCTCATTCTTTTTTCCAAAGGTAATTTTGAGTTTCTTATAAATAAATAAATAAATAAATAAAATGCTAAACAGTATCTTTATTAAGAAGTTAAAAGTAAAAAAATTAATAAAAAAATATTATTAGTACATAATTACCATGATTTTTGATATCATAACATTACCTTGAGTAAAATTTTTATATTTTTACTTCTTTAAAAATTATTGCGTTTTAATTTGAATACTTTTAGCAAGATTTTAAATCAAAAAATAATTCCAAGAGCATAATCAATTTACTGGGAATCACTAATTTTAAGGTTTGGAAATTTAAATTGTTATTCCCAATATTTTGCTGTTTTCTTTGAACTAGGATTGCCACGAAGGGGCTTATCCCTCTCTGTCACGGACACAAGAAGCAGGAATAATATTCCTATTTAGTCTAAAGATGAAAGGCCTACAGAAATAGACTCATCCAGCATATATGAGGCAAAACAGAATTGCTCAATTGCAAAATGAGTTTATTCAAGTAGCTGCAGAAAGGAATAAATTAATTACATTTGTGTCACATGGAGGAAAAAGTTCCTCCTAAATAGAAACCTTTGTGAAGGCAGGGTTTTACAACTACTGCAAGTATTGGTCAAAAGATTTATAAATCTCCAAAATATAATGCTACTGTTACTGATACATGTTCTTATGTATATGTAGTTAGTCATTATCAACATTTGCAACTTTCGTGATTTCTCCAAGACCATCATAAGGTGTCAATTAATTTATGCTTAAAAGAATAACATTTTAAATTCTAGTCCTGATGGTTCTCGATTATTCTCATATGTCATTGCTAACAAAAATCTGTGGTAATGCAAAAAGGTAAGGATTAATGCTAACCTTCAAATAAATTTTATGACAAGACCTGTTTTTTATTGGTTTAATCATAACTCAAGTGATTTTTTCTGAGAATGATTCATATCTAGTCCCAGGTACTAACACAGTGGCGTCCACGTTTTAGATTTCTCATTCTAGGGGAAAATAATATAGAAGACACGAAACATGTTGGTTAATGCTATATAATCTGGTTTTGGGCTTTTCTTATTGATCAGAAAATACATGTTGGCTAACCACCTAAGAAGGATCTTATAGATCAGAAAATACAAGCCACAATGTTGAAGGATCTTTTAATATGTAAATACAGCATTTACTGTGGATTTAACAGCCATGGAATTTATAAAGAATGCTCCAAAATCCCGTAAGATTCTTGGCATATCATATTGCCTCCAATTTTGGAAGAAAATCCAATTAGAGCATTTAAGTTGGATTATATATTCATTAGTAACAAAATCCTCAGAATCCAATCTTCTACAGAAGGAACCTTAATGCATGCATACCTTCAATTCGTGCTCAGAAACACTTTTTTATCAGAATTTGTGCTCAAAAACACCAATAAGGAAGTAAGAATAAGCATGAATGGAAAACTAGTTCATGGCCATGTGTTAAATAACAAGAAAGTTGAATGCAGTACCCTCATTTTTTCCAACCTGCAGTTAGTAGCAATCTTAAAGGTAAAAAAGAAACAAACTCCAGCTAACAAGATTATCAGGAAGAAGGTTAACCGAATATGCAGCACTATTTCCTCACTGAAATATAAAGTTTTCTTTTCAATGGTTCCAATTCATGATACATTTGATAGAGGAGCGTAGTGCTAATATTTTGTATAATGTCTCATATAGGGTAAAGAAAATGGAAAATATAAATCTAATGTATTGAATAAAAGCATTTACTTTTTGAATCTTTTACAAAATAAAAATATCTTCAATTAAACTTAACATACCATGTATAAGAAATTTAACATAAACAATTACTTTGCTAATTAGTTCATTGAAGTCTCATTTCACGAAATCACACGACGTTTCACAACCACGACTTTTTGATAATTTAACTGGTTAAACACCCATGGTAATATTAGAAAAAGAAAAAATAATAAAATATAACTCTGCATTGATCAAGTAATTGTAGAAGAAAACGACAACACTAATATTTGGTTACAGGCTTACAGTTATCAAGTATTATTATAATCATAATTAAAATCTTTTAAGATTTTTATATATTTTATGAATATTTTTTACTGTAGTCTTTATTGTTACTATTATTATATTAGGTTAAACAAAATTTATTTACCTTAATAAAAAGAATGCAGAAGTGAATTGTATAAAAACCTTTCAACATGAAGGCCTAACATGCACCGCACAGAGTAAGCTTTGAAACTCTGATCGGAGCCCAATTTTCCCAACTCTTCAGCCACCGGTTTCCGAATCATTCAGAAAACACGAAGAGCTTCCTCAGCTCAATTTCTCGCTACCCTTCATTCGTGTGTCTTCAGGTACCCGATTCAACCTTTGCTTCCTCCTCATTTCAATCAATGTGCGTTTGTTTATATGTTGTGATTGATTTCAGTTTTTGATTCTTATAATCTGCAGTGATAGTAGTTGATTCCATCTTTCTGTTTGAAAAATAATAATAATAATTGAACGGATTTTGTGTTTGTTTTGGAAGATTTTTTTCTTTTTTGTTACCGACTCGTCAATGTGGCTTGTCTTAACCGCAACGATGTGGTGTTGCAACCACATTGCCGTGGACAATTTGAAAATCTTCAATTTTAGATGATAACAAGTCTTCAAAATTTTGAATTTGTCTTTTTTTTTTCTTCTGTTTTTACTGTTCCTTCTTTGTGGTTCTTGTTTGTTCGTTTGAAAGGGTGCATGTGCCATATTTTGTTTTTATGAAATATTTAATTTTAAATGTAGTTTTATTCCCCTTCTTTTATTGTTCAATGTGGATGTGTGTTAAATTTCTTCATCTGAAGAGCTGCATGAGCGAGAATTTACTTGAAAGAGATATAGAGAAGCATGCTTTGTTTTGTTGACCTAATATTAAAAAAAGTGAATGAAAGTTGAAACTGTTGTTTTGTGTTGTACGTTTTGAAATTATGCCATGGTTCTTGTTCTCCTTCGTAATTTTCCCCCCGGATCAGCATGGCGTTGAATGTTCCCTGGATTATGGTTGGGGAAGGTTGCATTTTTGCAAGGGACTGAGAATGTGAAAATGTATTGGAAACCTATTATCTTGATAGTGTTAGGCTTGTTCTGGAAATGCGGTACTTGAATACATACATTGAATTTGTAGTTACCTTATTGATAAGGTAAAATGTTGGAAATTAATGGATTGAAATAAGCACTGGACACAATTCCGTTCCATTATTTCTGTTGATTTGTTAAGATTTTGTCATGCCATTACTGGTTTGTGTTTTCTTTCCATTGTTGCTAATGTAGTTGTGTCATTTTGGACTATTTATAGGGTTTGTCAGGCTTCTGTAATTGAAGGAAGCATCTTTATTATGCATGTGAAGTTGTCAGGGTCTCGGTATACATATTTATTGTCAAGTTGTCACTTCTCATTGGTATCTCCCTGGTGTATACTTCTAAGGAAGAAAATAAAGAAGAGTAATTAGTGGCTGTTTGCCGAACCATACAAGCATGGAATGTAATAAAGATGCTGCCTTAAGGGCTAAAAGGCTTGCAGAGAAGATGCTTTTACAGCGGGACCTTGGTGGTGCAAAATTATTTGCAATGAGGGCTCAAGACTTACATCCCAATCTTGACGGAATTTCTCAATTGCTAGCAACTATTGAGGTGTATATCTCTGCTGAAAAAAAAGTTAATGGAGAAGTTGATTGGTACAGGATCCTTGGTGTGCAACCCCTGGCTGATGATGAAACAATTCGAAGACATTATAGGAAAATGGCTCTTACTCTGCACCCTGATAAAAATAAATCAGTAGGCGCAGATGGGGCATTTAACCTTATCTCACAGGCTTGGAGTTTGTTATCTGATAAAGCCAATAGAATCACCTATGACCAAAAGTACAGTTTATGGGGTATATATCAAGGAAATTCAGGTGGGAAATCTTCAGTACCAGCTAGTCAGAATGGTTTATATAACATGTCCAATGCTGCTAATTGGAAGGACAGAGATCAGAGGAGTGCTACTCATCCCATTCCTACTCCAGTATCACCAATGACATTGAAACAAACATTTTGGACCATGTGCAGTTTCTGCAGGACAAAGTTTGAGTACCATACTGTTTATATTTGCTGCAATCTTGTCTGTACCAGCTGTCATAAGCCATTTTTCGCTTTTGAGTCAGCACCCCCACCTGGATACAGAAATGTTTCATCCACTTCAAGAATTTCTCAGATGAAGCAACATAACTTCAACTCAACTGGAATCGAAAGAAATGGTCACGTTTCAGGAAGGACACCAATGTCTGCTGTCAATTCATCTCTTGGGTTGGGTCCTTTCTCTACACCTGGTGGTATTTCCAGAACATTATCTTCTACTGCTGCTGAAGCTCCTGGTGTTTTTAGGATGTCATCTGAGAATTTGAAGAGAAGGCATGAAGATTCAACACCTGTCATTAGGGAGGAGGCTCAGTTTCGGAAAATTCATGTTGTTGAGAGAACTGGTGCTAGTTCAGCTTTTCAGTCCTCTTTTTTTGGTTCAAATTCTATTCTGAAAGGAGGCAAGGTTAGGAAAAAAAGGCGCACTAATGAACATAAAGTTGATAGTGATAGAAGAGATATGGAAACCAAAACAGCATCTCAAAATGAAGGGACAAACTTGGCTCCTGAATTTGGGTCTCAAAAGCATAGTTTTGATACAGGAAGGGCTAATGCTGCTGGAAGTCACAAACGAAATGGTATTAGGGATGTATCACAGCTGCAAATGAAGAACATATTGATGGAAAAGGCTCGGAAAGAAATTCTTAAAAAGCTTGATGAATGGAATACTTCTTCTTTATCAAAGAATTTAGGCAAGTCAAAGAATACTGATACTGAAATCAGAGAGAAGGATAAAGGAAGGGCCATAAATGGTGTAAAATCTGGTGGACAAGAATATGTTGATTCTGAGACCACCGGCAAAAAGTGCTTTTCTGCTGATCCAGAGCCTGAGGTTCCTGATTCACTCTCAATGAATGTTCCAGATCCAGATTTCCATGATTTTGATGGAGACCGTATTGAAAACGCCTTTGGTGAGAACCAGGTGTGGGCTGCATATGATAATGATGATGGTATGCCACGTTACTATTGCTTAATTCACAGTGTAATTTCAAAGAGTCCTTTCAAAATGAGGATTAGCTGGCTGAATGCCAAAGGCAATGATGAATTGGCCCCAATAAAGTGGATCGGTTCTGGCTTTCCCAAGACCAGTGGTGATTTCAGAATAGGAAAGCATGGATTCTATAGCACACTTAATTCCTTCTCGCACCGGGTTAAGTGGACAAAAGGTTCAAGAGGCGTTGTCCATATATATCCTAAGAAAGGTGATGTGTGGGCACTCTATAGGAACTGGTCCCTTGACTGGAATGAATTTACTGAAGATGAAATCATACAGAAATATGACATGGTGGAGGTGCTTGAAGACTACAGTGAAGACCAAGGTGTGAATGTTGCCCCACTTGTCAAGGTTGCAGGTTTCAAGACAGTATTCCGCCAGAATGCTGATCCGAGAAAAATCAGGAATATTTTGAAGGCAGAGATGTTTCGATTCTCTCACCAGGTACCTTCATACTTGCTTACTGGTGAAGAGGGTCATAATGCTCCTCAAGGTTGCTTGGAGCTTGATCCTGCTGCGCTGCCAATGGAACTTCTTCAAGTGATCACTGAAGCTGCAGAGCATGAAATGGCAATGACAACTGAAAAACCTTTGGAAGATGAATTGAGGCAGAAAGAGAATTCCAGGGAGGATGGTTTTAGGTGCCAGACAACTGAGGTAGAAGATTCTAATGAGGCACTGGGAAAGAAGGTAAGTAAACCTGAGATTTTGTTTGTATATAAGAGGAAACGTCTAAGGGAAAAGAGAGAGCTATGAAGTGGCAAGTAATTGTTAACGACTCGAAGAGATATATTATATGTTCCATTTGGCCGCAGATAGCAGATTTGAGTAGACAACTAGTCCATAGCTTACAGTCACCAAATCCATATAAATTAGAACAGCTTTTTCTTGATTTTGCTGTATGTTGGTGGGGCTACAATTTTGAATTTAGTGGAGTTGCCCTCTAGACTGGTTTCAGCTGTATCTATATAACTGACTGAAATGCCAATGTACGCGAGTTACTACTTTTTCTGCTAGTCAATGATAAAACTCAGCATCATTCAGCTAGTTTGACTGGAAACATTTATCTTTGTTTTTCTGGGTTTTTTTTCAAAAGAAAAACCTGTATTGAACATAGTTGTACAGCTGGTAAAATTGCACACCATAAGCTGCAATCTTTTTCTTACAACTCATGGATCAACGTATTTATAATTTTGAAATTTCCTGTATTTGTTCCCTTCATAAATTCAGTTTCTGTTACAAATTATAACAAGTCTTAAAAAGACTTAAACCTTTACAACTAGTAATAAATTCAGTTTTTTTATAAAAAAGGAAAACCTCAGTTGAGGTTAATATTTTATGGAAACTGGATAAGATGAAAGAAAATAGAAGAAAAAAATATGAATAACAATATTTTTTTTGTTTGGTTGAAGGAAAAATGGAGAGAGAGAGAGAGAGAGATTAATTTTAAATTTTTTTCTTTTTACTATTATTTAAATTTAAATATTTTCCCCCTCTTTATTACTTTCTTCTGGCCCATCCAAAACAAGAAAATAAGTTTTTCATAATAAATGCCTTGTGAAATCATGAACGAAGGTTAAAAATATTTAGAGAGACTCGTGAGAACGAGATAGGGGCTTAGGCCTTGTTGTGATTAGGCTTTATAAGACTGCAATTTATTTAAATCAGACTACGTGTATTTGAATTTTTTTATATATTTCTTATACATTGTAATAATACTAGTGTGATTTAGTATTTTTTTTATTTACTTTATAAATATTATTAAACATTTTTATCAATCATCCTTTGACAAAAAAAAAAAAAAAAGAAAGACCTGTGAGAACGAGATAGGGGCTTTTTTAGCTGCAAGACTACATAGTTGAATTTTTCTTCACTTATCACATGGTTAAATTATTTTATACTTCTCTTCACTAAATTTTTAAACGAGAATCTATGGTTCAGAATTTTGTAAGAATATTTATGTTTCAAAATCTCTCAAATAAATTCGTATCCAATGGTTATTAAATTATGTTAAATTAAGATAAAAATTTGAAATTTTTGATAGATTACATGAACTTTTACAATTATGATATATATCAAATAGTTTCCATTACTCTGTTTAAGTTTTATATCAATGAAACTGAGTTTCCATAACCATTTTGGAATTACAATGCATGTTCAACCGTCTTTTATCAGAGGAATCCTTGTTTGTTTGGGTAAAGATTGAAGCAATAGAAATGATATCGAGTTTTATATTGATTGGATACTGGTAAAAATTATTTATACTTATTTAGCTGCTTTATATATTATATATCATTGCTGTGTGATGATAAAAAGGGTAAATATGGATTATATAACTATACAATATATATATATATATATATATATATATATATATATATATATTGTGTATTAAACGTTTTAAAAATTATACAATTACTTAAAAGTTTATATAATTTTGATAATTTATAATATAATTTAATAGCTGAGATTTATTCTTGTCTAAAAAAAATATTTTTATTTAATATATTTTTATGTATATATATAAGAAACATATATTGAAAGAACATTTGGTTACAATAAAAATGAAAACAATAAATTTTAAACAACACAATCATACATGAATGGTTAAGATAAGTTTATTAATAATCATATGATATTTTAAAAAGTTATGTGTATTTTTGTTTTAATATTTTAGAATGTTTTTTTTAATGTTAGAATGAGAAAAATAAATACCAACCATTAGATCTTATAATAAATGGTCACAATTAAAACATAAAAATTATGTAACTTTTCAAGTGATATGTTATTCTTAAAATCTTTTAATTAAAACCATCTTTATATGGTTGCACAGTATAGAATTATCATTTCCATTCTCATATAAAAATGAGATTCTCACTATATATTTTTTTCTATGAATTCTACTAGTACTTGTGCTTTGATGGCCTGTCGCATTCATATGAAATTCCATATTATGATAGTTTGATAGCCCAAGACATCATTCTTCTTACAAAATCAAGTTTGTGAAAAATTTGTCTAATTGGTTCACGGGTAGAAAAATAGCATTTTACATAGGTTGTTATAAACTTTTTACATCGGTTATTTGAGCGGTATTGAAGCAGATGATATAGAAACTTAGACTTTCTACATCGGTTCTACAACCGATGTAGAAAGTCTACATCGGTTAAAACGAAAACCGATGTAGAAAGTAATACTTTCTACATCGGTTGTGACTGTAACCGATGTAAAAAGTGAACTTTCTACATCGGTTGTCGTTTAACCGATGTAGAAAGTCTGACTTTTTACATCGGTTATGGTCACAACCGATGTAGAAAGTTCACTTTTTACATCGGTTAAGGTCACAACCGACGTAGAAAGTTTATATTTTTTTTAAATGTTTTTTTCGTTTAGGAAAATTGCCATATTATTTATTCACAATACCTGTGTATATAAACAGAGTACCAGGCAGACAATACAGAAATTACAGAGTCTATATAATTAAAGTAAATACATCAATATTTATTATAAAATATAATAAAAACAAACTAAAAATCTAAAAATTTCATGAATTCAACCCAAATTGGCAACCTCAATCAGAAATTCCCCCCAACGTCTCCTGATATCATCAATCTTTTCATCCAACAGAGGTTTTGGATTGTCAAATATCTACAAAATGTTTTTGATTAAAATTAGTGAACATGTCATGTTATGCATTAAAATTAAATAATTAAATGAGGACAATTGTAATTACCTGGTGCCAAGAGTTAACAATAGAAGCCGAGACAATGAGAAACATATGTCTCATCACACAATATCCACACTCGGTTCCTCCGGGTTGTCTTGGACACTTCAAAAAAATAAAAAGAGTATGAAATATAATTAGAGATGTTGATAAAAGAATATAAAATAATTGAATAACTTTTAATAAAGTACTTACCTTTGGAATTATCCATACAGACTTTTTAATATTTGATGGATGCGTCCCTTTTAACCGAAGTCGAGCATTCGTTGCTCTACAGTAAAATAAAAAGCAAATGAATACCTTTGACAATAACAAGTTATATGAATATAAATACCAAAATCATAAAAACTTACAAATCTATAATGTCATTTATGTCTTTCTTTGGTTTTTGCCAAGCAGAGCATAGAAATACAACTACATTCCGCTTGGGACAAATAACGATTAATTGCCAATGGGCCCTACAAAATATGGATGACAATGAACAAAAATTAGGAATTTAATTGAATTCATGAAATAAAGCAATTAAATATTGACTTACGATTGAAAATAGGGGGATAGGTAACAGTCTTTATCAGACTGCAATCTCCTCTGAAGATAATCCTGTATCTCAGCTACCTTGTTCCCAGTTTTCTGCATATGAACTAAGTCCAGGAATCCATAGAGGTGTAAGTTACCTCTTTCAGTGCCGATACGATACAGGTACCTAATATTGCGAATAATTTTCATATGTTAGCTTTTGATAATGAAATAATTCAAGTAATGACACGCTCGTCGCAAACGCGCAAAAATAATTTCTAGATTTCCCCCAAACTATTGGTATAGTATAAGGTGCAACCTAGGTCATCTCCCAAAGACCATTTCAGATTCTTAAGCAAATAAGGAGAAAATTAGAACAAGGGGGTTTTGTAAAGATGTGATATTGAGTGCTAAACACAAAATACAGACTGAAATTAATTTTACTTAACAATTATCAACTCAAGGAATTCAGAGGCTATTTTCTTAACTAATCATTGATCACTAAAATCATGCATTGTGTTTATCAACCTAGGATCATATGGAACCCCTAAAATGATCCTTGAATTCTCTACTGAGAAACCTCTCAGGATTCAATTGATTATGATTAACAAGATTTAGTAACCACTTAATCTTTCATCTAAACCAATTTTATAATCAGAATTCAATTGAAGTAAGTAATAAAATGAAAACTTTCAATTCAATTACTTAATTTCTACTCTTCAAACTTTTGGAAAATGATTTACCAATCAAAAACCAATTATAAATCAATTATGCATTAATCAAAATACGTCAACCGATCAAACTTTGATTAAAGAATAAAATTGAAGAATATAGTGAAGCAGAGTAGAAACCACTTAATAAGCATGTAAATAAAGATCAAGACCTCAAAGTTAAAATGAAAATAGCTTGAATCCTTGAATTGAAACTACGAACCTAGCCTTCCATGAAGGAGGCAAACTAACAACAAATAAATCCTAAGTCTTCCATGTAGGAGGTAACTAAATACAAATAAATCCTAAGCCTTCCATGTAGGAGGCAACTAACAATAAAGAAAAACTAAGCCTTCCATGTAGGAGGCAAACTAACAATAAAGAAAAACTAAGTCTTCCATGTAGGAGGCAAACTAACAAGAAAGAAAGAAAGATGGAAAATGGTATTGGAGTTAATCTCCAAGTGGTGTGTCTCCTCTTGTAAACCCTTCTATTTATAGAGGATTTTTGAGGCATCATCTTCAGAAAGTCACCAACTAGGATATTACTTTTCTACCCTTTTATTGCTTTCACATGGGCTTTGTTGAAAATGCAAAACACTTTTGAATTTTTGTCACCAATTAGCACAACAATTTTGACTTTCTTGCACCGCAATTTCGGATGTTCATATGTCCGAATTAGAGCTTCAGGTCTGAACAAAAGTTGTAGCCCTGGATCTTAGCTGTCTAACAGATTTGATTTCATCTCAATATGACTTCTGTATCTCAAGATATGGCCGGATCTTTGCACACTGTTCAAATTCCACGTCAGCAACACTATCTCATATTTTGAGATAATTTCGGAGTCCTAAACATCCCATTTAGAGTCTGCTCTTGCTTTGTAACTATGGACACTTCTTTAAGCTTTCATTCAAGACAGATTTCATGATTTTTGGATGTCTAAAACTCCTATTATGCTCAAAATATTATAATAGTGACATTTTAATCGGGTAAGCAAAGAAATTCAATTAAACTTCATATGAACCCAAACTCATAAAATATGAAAAAGATCACTTAATTGAACATATAAGAAGTTTTAATGAGATAAAAGTGAGAGATAATTATTTATGAAATTTATGCTTATCAAATTCCCCCACACTTATCTTTTGCACGTCTCGGGCAAACTTTAGTTAAGGATTGGTGACTTTTTTTTTTTTTTTTGAAAGAACATCAAAGTTTTGAGTTGATTTCTCAAGAATTCACAAAATTTCATGAAGCATTCTTTCATCACATTTTTGAAATTACTTAGAAAGGCAACTTTAATTTGAAAAACATAGATTGAGAAAGATAAAACCTCACATGATATACTCTGAATCTCTCAAGTGTTTGATTTGGTAAGTGTTTCTCTCAAATTCAATCCATGAAAGATGAACTATCATAGGCTTGCATATCTTCTACTTCTCTACTACTATGTACACATGCAATGCACAAATCAAGAGGTCTTTATTTTGGTTATAACGGGATTAGAAAGATGAAATGATATATTGAAGAGATACAATGTTAGACCAAGGAAAATGATGAGGATTGAGAACTGAGTCTAAGTGCAAGTGTGAGAAACAGATATCACTTCTTCATTCTTTTTTTTTTTTTCAATATAATAGTTTATTTATTAATTTATTGCTTCAGTTATTTTTTTTTCAACCATGATATTGATGAACACAACAATAATCTCCCCCACACTTATTGAAACACTTATGGTATGATAAATCCAGTATTCCTCACCTTCTATGGTCAGACAAAGTTGTTTTTTTTTTTTTTTGATTTGTGTTGAGCTAAAAAGAAGAAAAGGCTAATCGGCTCAAAGGGCTGATCAAAGGATAAAATTATATGGTTTGGTTATTTTGCCAAGTGGTTTGTTCAAGAAAAACAGTGTCTCAATCATTTTTGTACAATTCATGTGAAAATGTAGCTTCAAAAAGAATCAATGCAAGTTCTGAAGTAACATATTCCATGGATGAAAATCACACAAGAAAGAAAATAATAATAATAAGGCTCAAAATCTCACAGGTAATATATTTATCAAATCTAATCTATCCTGTTCAAATATGTGTTGCCAAACTAATTAATCTCGAAATGTAAATCATTTTGCTTCAATTATTTTATGAAATCTAAAGAAAAACATACTTCCACATTCAAAAAAATTTTAATTTTTTTTAATCATAAGATGCGTATCAAGAGTCAAGTGCAACTCCTTACTCAGTCATCTTACTCAAAGCAAGTTTATGATTCTAACCTAATTTTTTTTGGGATTTTTTTTTTTAAGATATCGGACCATCCTCCCCCAACCTATCCAAGACATTGTCCCCAATGTCTTAGATGGAATTTCATATAATAGGAAAAGAAATGTAAGAAAACCACCAAAGTAAGGAAAAGTTATAACCGAAGAGTGGTATCTGGTTCTCTTTTGTCTCTGCCATCCTGATTTGGTTGGTTCACCAGCTGCATTGCTTGACTGAGCTCAGATGTAGGATTTTGCAAAATCTCAAGTAATTGTTCAACAGTTGAAGCAGATACTATGATGTTGCGCATGGATTGTGGCATGAACTCCTGCTCTACTGCATGATCTAAAAAGGATATCAAACCATTATAAAAGTCATTAATATTCAATAAGCCCAAAGGTTTTTTATGAAAATTCCGATAGGCCCAAAATATAATGGTAAAAATTTCTTCCATTGTTCCAAGACCACCAGGTAATGCAATAAATGCATTAGAATTAATCAACATGTGTCTCATACGGTCATGCATGGTTGCAACCTTCAATTCAGTACCTAGGGTGAAGTAGGAGGTGCTCCCATTTTTTAAGCCAACACCTAAGACGTTACACCCCTTTGTGAGTGCAGATCCTGCAACACATCCTTTTAAACCCTGAATCCCTCCCCCATAAACAAGATTGATTTTTCTTGCAGCTAATACCTTACCAAGGGTATAAGCTGCATGTTGAAATTCTCCATCCTTTCCAAGGTTAGACCCACCAAAAACACAGATAGTATTGATCTTATCCATATACGGTGTTTCTGTCTTTTTTAAAAAAATATGTCATAGAGGTTGATAATTTATAGGGACTCAATATCAGACAAGGAGATCGCTTGAATAGTGCGAGATCAGGATTTGGTAGCAAAAGTTTGAATTTTTGTTGCAAAAGTTTGAATTTTTGTTCAAGGAAAAAGGCCATCTAGAGCGTAGCTTACCAGGCATAAGCTTTAGCCGAGAATTGAAAAGGAGAATTTTTTGTCCAACGGAAAACTCCTTTCTTGCCAACTTTTTGTCATGAAGAGTTTTGACCTTTTCTTTGTAAATTTTGGAGTTTTCGTATGCTTCCAATCAAATTTCTTCAAGTTCCTGCAATTGAAGCTTCCTATGGATTCCTGCTTGGTCTAGATCCATGTTGCATTTCTTTACTGCCCAAAATGCTCTATGCTCTAATTCAACTGGAAGATGACATGCTTTACCAAAGACAATCCTGTAGGGAGACATGCCAATGGGTGACTTGTAGGTTGTCCTATATGCCCATAATGCATCAACAAGGCGCAAGTTCCAATCCTTCCTGTTAGGCTGAACTGTTTTCTCTAAGATTTTCTTGATCTCTCGATTAGAAACTTCAGCTTGACCATTTGTTTGAGGATGATATGGGGTGGAGACTTTATGCATGACTCCATATTTGCGGAGTAGGGCTTCCATTGTGCGGTTGCAAAAAGGAGTACCTTGGTCACTAATTAGAGCTCTAGGAATGCCAAACCTGCTAAAAATGTTAGACCTGATAAAATCTGCAACAACTCGAGCATCATCAGTACGAGTGACTTTTGCCTCCACCCATTTTGAAACATAATCAACAGCTAGCAGAATGTAAACAAAGCCAAAAGAGACAGGGAATGGACCCATAAAGTCTATACCCCATACATCAAATACCTCACAAAAGATAAGTGGTTGTTGGGGCATCTCATTTCTGCGCGAAATACTCCCTATTCTTTGGCACTGCAAACAAGTTATGCATAATCTGTGTGCATCACGAAATATTGTAGGCCAATAAAAGCCTGAGTCTAGTACTTTTCTAGTTGTCCGTTGTGGCCCAAAGTGTCCACCACAAGCTAGGGAATGGCAAAAGGTAAGTACAGACTGAACTTCGTGATCTGGAACACATCTTCTAATGATTTGATCACTACATGTCTTCCAAAGGTATGGTTCATCCCATATGTAGTGTTTGGCATCACTTTTCAACTTGGCAATTTGCGATTTGGTGAAGTGTTTGGGTATTTCTTTAGCAACCAGATAGTTTACCAAATCTGCATACCAAGGATCATTCCCGTGCAAATGATAGAGATGCTCTTCTGGGAATGAATCTGCAATTGAAGTTTCTTCACAAGGTTGCTGGATCCGACTTAAATGATCTGCTACAAGGTTCTCTGCACCACTCTTGTCTTTGATCTCTAAATCAAATTCTTGCAACAGAAGCATCCAACGAATTAGTCTTGGCTTAGCATCTGCCTTTTTCAGCAAGTATTTCAAAGCTGCATGGTCAGAGAAGACAATAACTTTAGATCCAAGCAAATAGGAGCGAAATTTATCTAATGCAAACACAATTGCCAACAGCTCCTTCTCAGTAGTTGTGTAATTGGATTGGGTTGCATCAAGTGTGCGAGAGGCATATGCAATGACATGAGATTTCTTGCTAGCTCTTTGAGATAGTACAGCACCAAGGGCATAATTAGATGCATCACACATTAATTCAAATGGAAGCGTCCAATTAGGTGGTTGAATGATGGGGGTGGTTGTCAACCGCTTCTTTAGTTCATCAAATGAATCCTTGCATGCTTGATCAAACACAAATTTGGTATCTTTTTGTAGTAGTTTAGAAAGAGGTTGTGCAATCTTGCTAAAATCCTTGATGAATCTTCTGTAAAAACCTGCATGACCAAGTAAAGAACGTACTTCTCGCACAGAAGTGGGGTAAGGTAGAGAAGTAATAATGTCTATCTTGGCCTTATCAACCTCTAAACCTTTGCTAGATACCAAGTGTCCTAAGACTATAACTTCTGTTACCATGAAATGACATTTTTCAAAATTCAAAACCTGGTTAGTCTCAATGCATCTGTCCAAAAATTTAGAGAGGCTTTCTAAGCATGCATCAAAAGAAGAACCATATACAGTGAAGTCATCCATAAACACTTCCATGCAACTTTCTAAGAGATCAGAGAAAATGCTTACCATGCATCTTTGAAAGGTTCCAGGGGCGTTGCATAGACCAAAGGGCATCCTTCTATAGGCAAAAGTACCAAAAGGACAAGTGAAGGTGGTCTTATGCTGGTCTTCTGGGGCTATATGTATTTGAAAATAACCTGAAAAACCATCCAGAAAGCAATAGTGAGATTTTCCTACTAATCTTTCCAAAATTTGGTCTATGAAGGGTAAAGGGAAGTGATCCTTGCGAGTAGCTTGGTTAAGCTTCCTATAATTTATGCACACTCTCCAACTGTTTTGTATTCTGGTAGGGATTAGTTCATCATTGTGATTTTTGACTACAGTCATGCCAGTCTTCTTAGGAACTACTTGCACCGGGCTTACTCAATCACTGTCTGAGATGGGATAGATGATACCAGCTGTCAAAAGCTTACCTACTTCCTTCTTTACCACATCTAGGATGGTTGGATTCAAACGCCTTTGCGGTTGTCTAACAGGTCTGCTGTTTTCCTCCAGCAGTATCCTATGCATACAAGTAGATGGGCTAATGTCTGGAATATCAGCCAAAGTCCATCCGATTGCTTGTTTATGGCTTTTTAAGGTTTGCAGCAACCTTTCTTCCTGTTGTGGTAGAAGGTTCTTTGCTACAATGACAGGAAGCTTCTCATTTTCCCCCAAATAAGCATACTTTAGATGTTCAGGCAAAGGCTTCAATTCCAAAGGAGGTGGTTGTATTATGGAAGGAAGAGATGTATCTGAGATTGAAATGTCTGCAACACTTGCATCTAACATGTCATCTTTCCAAGAAGTTTGGTCTGCAGCATTATTCCTGGAGCACACAATACATAGATCAAATTCATCACATGTGCAAGTAAAATTATCTAAGTAATCAAAATCAAAAAATTCAAAAAGTAGATTGTCAATAGAATAATCATTCTCAAGAAGATCTATGGCATCAAGTTGAAAGAGTGAATGATTCTCTATAGGATGCTTCATGGCTTCAAATATGTTGAATTGGATGATATCATCTCCAAATTCCATAGAGAGAGTCCATGTATGCACATCTATCTTTGTTTTTGCAGTATTGAGGAAAGGTCTCCCTAGGATCAAGGTTGCTCTATTGATGGATGACTCATCTTCCATATCCAAAATGTAGAAGTCAGCTGGAAAGATTAGCTTATTCACTTGAACTAACACATCTTCAAGTACTCCAGCTTGATGTGTTGTACTTCTGTTGGCTAATTGAATCACCACACCAGTTGGCTTCAGTTCTCCCATATTCAAAGATTTATAAACTGTTGAGGGCATAACATTAATGGAAGCACCTAGATCCAACAATGCATCACCAAATGTAGAGTTTCCTATTGTGCAAGGAATGGTGAAAGTTCCTGGATCTTTACATTTCTGAGGGAGGCTGGGTTGAATTAAGGCAGAAACATTGCGTCCCACACTGATCTTCTCATCCCCTTTGAGTCTTCTCTTATGCGTGCACAGGTCCTTTAGAAATTTGGCATATTTGGGAATTTGCTTGATAGCATCTAGAAGTGGTATGTTGACTTCCACTTTCATGAAAGTATCTAGAAGCTCCTTATCCAATTATGCATGAACATTGGGCTTGGATTGGACAATTCTATTTGGAAAAGGTAAAGATACCTTCTGATCAGCACAATTTGGGGTTTTTGTCTCATCAGATGCTTCAAGTGTAGATCGTTTATGGCAAACTTCTTTTTGTTGATCATTCGATGTCTTATCGAAGGCTGGTGTACTTTTTTCATCAGACTTTTCCTCTGATTCAGATGGCTTATCAGAGATGTCTCCAGGTGTGGAGATAAATTCTTCTTTTTGGTGTGGATTAGTCTGATTGAAGCTTTGTTGCTTTAAAATTGTAGGGTCTGTCTGCATTTTCTTCCCACTTCTCAAGGACATGGCATTCACAATTTTGGGATTTATGACAGGTTGAGAAGGTAGTTGACCAGAACCTTGAGATTTCAATTGGTTGACAGTGGTAGCCAACTGCCCAATTTGAGTTTGTAAATCCTGAATGGTAGAACTTACATTTTGTTGAAACTGAAGATTACTGGTAGCTAATTGCTTCATCAAATCATCAAGAGATGGTTCAGAAGCATTAGAAGGTACAGATTGCTGCATATGCTGTTGTTGTTGTCTGAATGGTGGTGGTTGGTATTTATTTTGGGAGTCAGATGTTTGAATCCTTTGTTGTTGTGGAGGACCATATCTCAAGTTAGGATGGTTTCTCCAACTAGGATTGTATGATCCAGAAGGTGGTTCAAACTTCTGTTGCTGATAATGTTGAGGAGGCCTGTATTGTTGTCCTGTGCCAAAAATACCATTTACTGCAGCCTCAGGTGTCTCACTTTCTTGCAATGTTGGGCATGCATCAGTAGGATGATCTGCAGAAGTGCAGATGCCACATGTTTTGGTTTTGTCAACAACATTAAGTTGCTGTTGTTGTCTGATGGCCAACTGTCTTACGATGGAGGTTAGTTCTTCAATTCTGTTCTCTAATCGTGTATGGTCTGTCTTAGTGGTCATTTCATGGACTCCTTTAGACAAGGAATTAGTTCGAGAATTGAATTGCTGAGAATTTTCCGCCATGTTGGCAATCAAATCTCGAGCTGCTTAGGAGTTTTGTCCATAAATGCTCCACCACTAGCTCCATCAACCATGTTTTTGTCCATTGGCATGAGTCCTTCATAGAAATACTGAATCAGTAATTGATCACTGATTTGATGGTGTGGACAAGTGGCGCATAGTTTCTTGAATCTCTCCCAATACTCATAGAGAGTTTCTTGGGAGTTCTGTCTGATGCCGCAAATCTCTTTTCTTATAGCTGCTGTTCTGGATGCAGGGAAGAATTTCTCCAGGAATAATCTCTTCATATCATTCCAGCTTGTAACAGATGTCAGATGTAGATAGTACAACCAGTCCTTAGCTCCATCATTTAAGGAGAAAGGAAATGCCTTCAACTTGATATGATCTTCTGGAAGTCCTTGTGGCCGCATTGTGGAACACACAATGTGAAATTCCTTCAAATGTTTATGAGGGTCCTCACCTGCAAGGCCATGAAACTTAGGTAGCAAATGTGTTAGTCCAGACTTCGGTTCAAATGGTGCATCAACATCAGAGTATTGAATACACAACGGTTGATAAGCAACATCAGGTGCAGCTAATTCTTTTAGGGTTCTATCAGCCATGTTCTTAGCAGAATATTTGAAACTATCAAAATTTAAAGATGAAAAATCACTACTGTTACTTTCTTGGTTATTACTGAATGAATGCCTTCTATGTGCTCTTTTCAAATGGTGGAATGTTCTATCAATCTCAGGATCATATGCATATAAATTTTCAGGATTGGATCGGGTCATACACAAAAAGGTGAATTCATACAGAAAATCCAAGAATGATATACCTAAAGTAAAAACAATTGTTAGAAAGATTAAAATTTTTATACAAACTCCTAAATGAGCCTAGGAAACTAAAATGGTCCCCCGCAACGGCGCCAAATTTTTGACACGCTCGTCGCAAACGCGCAAAAATAATTTCTAGATTTTCCCCAAACTATTGGTATAGTATAAGGTGCAACCTAGGTCATCTCCCAAAGACCATTTCAGATTCTTAAGCAAATAAGGAGAAAATTAGAATAAGGGGGTTTTGTAAAGATGTGATATTGAGTGCTAAACACAAAATACAAACTGAAATTAATTTCACTTAACAATTATCAACTCAAGGAATTCAGAGGCTATTTTCTTAACTAATCATTGATCACTAAAATCATGCATTGTGTTTATCAACCTAGGATCATCTGGAACCCCTAAAATGATCCTTGAATTCTCTACTGAGAAACCTCTCAGGATTCAATTGATTATGATTAACAAGATTTAGTAACCACTTAATCTTTCATCTAAACCAATTTTATAATCAGAATTCAATTGAAGTAAGTAATAAAATGAAAACCTTCAATTCAATTACTTAATTTCTACTCTTCAAACTTTTGGAAAATGATTTACCAATCAAAAACCAATTATAAATCAATTATGCATTAATCAAAATACGTCAACCGATCAAACTTTGATTAAAGAATAAAATTGAAGAATATAGTGAAGCAGAGTAGAAACCACTTAATAAGCATGTAAATAAAGATCAAGATCTCAAAGTTAAAATGAAAATAGCTTGAATCCTTGAATTGAAACTACGAACATAGCCTTCCATGAAGGAGGCAAACTAACAACAAATAAATCCTAAGCCTTCCATGTAGGAGGCAACTAAATACAAATAAATCCTAAGCCTTCCATGTAGGAGGCAACTAACAATAAAGAAAAACTAAGCCTTCCATACATGGAAGGCAAACTAACAATAAAGAAAAACTAAGCCTTCCATGTAGGAGGCAAACTAACAAGAAAGAAAGAAAGATGAAAAATGGTATTGGAGTTAATCTCCAAGTGGTGTGTCTCCTCTTGTAAACCCTTCTATTTATAGAGGATTTTTGAGGCATCATCTTCAGAAAGTCACCAACTAGGATATTACTTTTCTACCCTTTTATTGCTTTCACATGGGCTTTGTTGAAAATGCAAAACACTTTTGAATTTTTGTCACCAATTAGCACAACAATTTTTACTTTCTTGCACCGCAATTTCGGATGTTTGCATGTCCGAATTAGAGCTTCACATCTGAACAAAAGTTGTAGCCCTGAATCTTAGCTGTCCAACAGATTTGATTTCATCTCAATATGACTTCTGTATCTCAAGATATGGCCGGATCTTTGCACACTGTTCAAATTCCACGTCAGCAACACTATCTCATATTTTGAGATAATTTCGGAGTCCTAAACATCCCATTTAGAGTCTTCTCTTGCTTTGTAACTGTGGACACTTCTTTAAGCTTTCATTCAAGACAGATTTCATGATTTTTGGATGTCTAAAACTCCTATTATGCTCAAAATACTATAATAGTGTCATTTTGATCGGATAAGCAAAGAAATTCAATTAAACTTCATATGAACCCAAACTCATAAAATATGACAAAGATCACTTAATTGAACATATAAGAAGTCTTAATGAGATAAAAGTGAGAGATAATTATTTATGAAATTTATGCTTATCAAGTAAGGTTTAGAAATTTACTTACATCAACCATAATTGTAGAACTGTTACACATAGGAGATCGTTACCCACAACCAACTCCAATATATCCTTCTTAGTAATATAGAAGGGGATTGGTGTGGGCTTCCCTATGATATCCGGTTCCATTGTTATTTGCAAAGTTTGGTCGCCCAAGTTCATGGCGATACCAAATAGACGTGTGAGCAAATCAACCTCATATTTCTTTGCAGGAGGCTCAGGAAGATCTGCTTTAGCATTTAAATCAATCTTCTTCCCACGATCTTCCTTATAAACCTACGATAAATTCACAAAATAGTAAGAAATATATATATATATATATATATATATATATATATATATATATAGACACACATAATATATATATATATTAAAGAATTAATAACGTAGACTAAAATTATCCAATACCTGAGGTTGAACTCGCTGCACAAGTCTCCTTGGCCATATAATAAAATGGTTGGGGGCTTGCCCCACGATATGAACCTCCTCAGTAGGGATAGGAACAGGAGCATCTGCATCTTCAACCCGTTCAACCACCACTCTAACATGATCATCATCAATTTGCTGGTGATGGATGGTTGAACCCAAGGTGTAGACTTTCTCAATTGCTACCAGACGATATGGATCATCAACATATAACTCATAATCGTCCGTACATGCATCCACATCCTCTTGTCCCTGTAGTTGGTCCTCCGTCGGAGCACAACTTCCCTTTGTGCTCACGCGCCTAGGAGAAGGTGATGGATGGTGACCCTGTGTCTGTGTTTGGGAAAGTCCCAAAGATGCAAGCTCCTGCCTAAGCTCTTGCCTAAGCTCCTGCCTAAGCTCCTGTCTGAGCTCTTCTCGAAGTTCTTGTCGCAGTGCTTGCCTCATGTCTTCACGCATGGCGTCCAACTCATCTCTAGACACCAAACCTTCTTTGGATGTCTGTCTAGAAGACAATCCAAAGTACTGTCTAAGGCCAACACCTCGGCCAATTGCACGAACACGCCCTGGATGCTCCGGTTGGCCAATAGTTGTACTTAAGATGTCATCCCGGCCAGTTGAAACAAAGACTCCTTGTGAGCTTTGTTCAACCAAAGAATCCTACAAAACAAAAAAATGACCGTTATTAGTAATGTAAATGTTTGAAGATAAATAAAATGAAAATTTACAAAATTGTGTGATTACTTACAATCTTCTCAGCAACAATGCGAGAAGGTTCTGATGTGTACTCTCTAGTTGCCTTTTGACGTGCCCTCTTCCATTTCTCATGGCGTGAAGGTGGAGAGGGTGGAGAGAGAAGTGTAGAGGGGTCTGCTTCAGATGATTGCTGACGTTCTTTCGACTTCTGGTCCATCAGCCTCTCCTGAAGCAACTCATAACCCCCACGAGATAATCTGTGGGGGTAAAAGTTCTTAGTAGAAATTTGTTGAGCCTTCTTTCTTTTCTCCTATTATAAGAAAGCAAATCATTTAATCATAATATTGCTTATATTAGTCAATTAAAAAAATAAAATATTAGAAAGATACATACAACGAATGCAGGATCCATTCGAGACTCAACAAATCTCTGCCAAGTGTCTTGATCAAGGAACTGGTACTCCTCACAAGGAGACACATCCTTGAGTGACCCATATATATATATTTGCTGGTGAGATGTGTCTTGAAGCCCCTCCAGCTCTCACCAGCAAATGAAAGCCACTTCCTCTTCAGGAAGTTAGTGTTTGGTACGTCATATGTAAGCTACATAAAAGAATATGTAATTGGTTAGTGAATGATAAATTTATGGAAAAACTTAAAGCTTTAAAGTTAAATACCATGATAGTCTCCCAAATTTGATCCTTGACTCGCATCTCAACATCATCCCAATCCTTCTTCAAAATACTGACCTTGCTTCGTCCAAGGAGAGCCATATAACTCTTAAACTTTGTCTTGTTTGGCCCTAATGGATTCACAGTGGCCTGATCAAACTGTATGGGAATCCTTTGCTCACCGCTTTGACTAAGGGTTAACTCTCTTAACCGTGTGGCTCGTCTTCCCTTCTTTTGCCGAGAAGAAGGGTTCTCAAACCCACTTTGTGAAGGAGGAACCTCTGAAGGGTCAGCCATGTATCTGTTAAAAGCAGAGAAAACAAATATGAAAAAATTATTGAATAGAAACAATAAATACAATTCATATTTACATTGCAAATTGCAACCTTAACAGAAGCAATAACAGAAATAGAAACAGGCAAAACAGAGACCTAAACAAGCAAAGGCTAAGGCTATCTACCTCATACAAAGTAACAGGCAAAACAAAGGCTAGGCTAAGACTAAGACAAAACAGAAACAGGCCAAACAGAGACCTAAACAAGCAAAGGCTAAGGCTATCTACCTCATATATATTAACAGGCAAAGCAAAGGCTAGACTAAGACTAAGACAAAACAGAAACAGGCAAAACAGAGACCTAAACAAGAAAAGGTTATAACTATCTACCTCATATATATTAAGAAGCAAAGCAAAGGCTAGACTAAGACTAAGGCAAAACAGAAACAGGAAAAACAGAGACCTAAACAAGCAAAGGCTATAGCTATCTACCTCATATATATTAACAGGCAAAGCAAAGACTAGACTAAGACTAAGACAAAATAGAAACAGGCAAAACAGAGACCTAAACAAGCAAAGGCTATAACTATCTACCTCATATATATTAACAAGCAAAGCAAAGGCTAGACTAAGACTAAGGCAAAACAAAAACAAGCAAAACAGAGACCTAAACAAGCAAAGGCTATAGCTATCTACCTCATATATATTAACAAGCAAAGCAAAGGCTAGACTAAGACTAAGGCAAAACAGAAACAGGCAAAACAGAGACTTAAACAAGCAAAGGCTATAACTATCTACCTCATATATATTAACAGGCAAAGCAAAGGCTAGACTAAGACTAAGGCAAAACAGAAACAGGCCAAGCAAAGACCTAAACAAGCAAAGGCTAAGGCTATCTACCTCATATATATATTAACAGGCAAAGCAAAGGCTAGACTAAGACTAAGACAAAACAGAAACAGACAAAACAGAGACCTAAACAAGCAAAGGCTATAGCTATCTACCTCATATATATTAACAGGCAAAGCAAAGGCTAGACTAAGACTAAGGCAAAACAGAAACAGGCAAAACAGAGACCTAAACAAGCAAAGGCTATGGCTAACAACTAACAACTAATACAGAAACAGAAACAGGAAACAGAGACCTAAACGACGCTGTAACGACGCTGTAGACAACGACGATGGAGTAGACGAAGACGGTGACTTTGAGCACGACGGCGACTTTGAGAACGACGGCAGCTTTGGCAGCTTAGAGGAACTGAGTTAGGGCAGGAATCGAGTGTTTACAGTTATGAGGACGACAACGGTCGCATCAACTATAGAGGAGGGAAAATAGACTTTCTACGTCGGTTGTTTCAGAGAACCGACGTAAAAAGAACTTTCTACATCGGTTACACTACCCAGCCGATGTAGAAAGTCTTACTTTCTACATCGGTTATCAAGCAACCGATGTAGAAAGTTTAAATTTTTTTACAAAAATGTCATCGGCTGTTTTTCTACATCGGTTATAAAGAAACCGATGTATAAAGTGTCAAATTTATTTACAAAAATGCCACCGCCTTTTTTCTACATCGGTTGGCGAATAACCGATGTAAAATTCTGTTATAAAAAGCTATTTTTCTATGAGTGGTTGATTCGTTCATAACGTAATAAGATGAATTTGGAAGTGTAGGTGAAGTTTTCTTATCACTAATAGCAAAGCAAATGCTATCTTTTCGAGCTTCTTGTAGTTGACCTCAGACCCTTGCAGGACTTTACTCTCGAAATACACCACAAGTTGTATTTTATCCTCCTTCACCAATATCACGTCACCATCTTCATCTGCAACAATGAGATATAGGTAAAGTGTTTCCTCGGTATCATTTTTAAACTCCTTGAAGGTGGTTTACACACACCGGCAAAAAGTTCAAGTTTTCAGAAAGTTTTAAAGAGAAGGAGGGCCTTGTGTGCGGATTTTGGAAGGAATCTCATTTGCACAACATTTCTTATTTTCAACTATTGAACTTCTTTAACACTTTGTGGATGGAGGCTCCCAAATCTTTGTATTCATGACTTCTCGTAATATATGGGACCTCGATATGGCCAATAGAGTATATTCTTTAAACTTGCTTATGGGAACATGTCCTTCCTTGCTACCTTTCTAGCACTAGCTATTAGGATGTGACTTTTGTTTAGTTTTTTACTCTTCAAACATTATCCTAGTTGTTTTTCGTTGTCTTTCAGTTTTATCCATTTTTTTTGAGCGAGTATGAAGTTCTTCCATGGCTATGAAAGGGGTTGAAGCTAATGATACTGCAAACCCTCCAGAACGTGTACCTCCCCTTATCATAAAGTGTAAAGATATCATGGGAGCCAAGATCCTTTATTGTCAAGAACTCTTGTGTAAACTTGGAAATAAAATCTCTCAAGATTTCATCATTACCCTGACATACCCTTGCTAAACAGTGAGATGATTTTGGTTTCTCTTTGTCTCATGGTGAAGTGTAACTTAAAGTGTTTTTTCAAATCTTGGTAAGAATTGATGGAGTTGTGGGGAAGGGAGGCGAACCATCACAACATTTGTTTCCCCTTGGAATACCATGGTGGAAACGAATTCATCAACGTGCTCCTATGGATCAGTTATACTATTATTCTTCGGCATAGGTTCCTTTATCCTGTGCTTTGTATAGGGATATAGGTATCTCATTTTGATTGTGTTATCTGTTTCTCCTAATGGTGATGACATGCAGAACTTGCCTATCTTCTTCTAGCTCTCTTTCTTATTTATCTTTTCTTGTATCATCTTGAGTGATCCAACTTGCTAAATTACAATTTCTTATAACTCTTCCAAGAAGACTTTGTGATGGGGTTGTTTCTTCCTTCGACCAGATTTGTAATACAACTTTATTACCTCCTTGATTTACATTATATTGTTTCTTTTTGTTTTTCCCGGGAAAATTTTTTAACGTTTTCATATACATAGTCAATGTTATTACCCATCCTATAACTTATCACACTTTCTCAATAGATCATATAAAATACTTTTTAAAAATATTATTAAAAATAATAAGTAATATTTTTTATATTTTTAAATATTACTAATAATATTTTACAATATAAATCATCTACAATATTTGATAATTTTTTTATATTTTTGTAAATTTTTTAAATATTAAAAAAGTGTAATAATATTTTAGAAATTTAAAGATAATAAACATGTAAGAAGTGTAAATATCTGAAAAAACAATACTAATATTATACCAAGCTATAATTATATAAGTATATAGAAAAAACCTAGGCGTATACTAAGAAGCCTTCTTCGTGTGCTTGAAAATAACGAGTTATTTTCCATTACAGGACTGTTTAGTCCAATTTAGTTACATACTTGATTAATTATAAAAGGAAGTTGTAAAAATTTACAATAATTTAAAAAAAAATTAGTATGTTTATTTAAATTTGTGAAAAAATAATAAAAAAGAAATATATTTGTGATCATTTTAAAAATTACTGAGTATTTTTTTAAAAAAATGAAATTATAACTACTTTTTAATATAAAAAAAACATTGTTAAAACTTAATCTTTGAAGATTATCTCGATTAGATAAAACTTACATCAAGACGATGCATTGTCTATAATAACCTAAATTTCTGGTAGAGAAGACCGTCATCTCATGATTCACTCACCCAATGTATTGTCTAAAGAATTAGTGCTATATAAGGGAACAATACCCACCATCTTCTGACTACACAGCCTTGGCTATAACATTTTTGTCTCTCGCTGAAGTTAAAGTTTTCGAACAAGTTTCGTTCTATAAAAAAGAAACTTTTAACGTGTGAAGACGGAATCCTTACCTAGAGAGAGAGAGAGGACCTCCACTGCACATTACAATCTTCAGAATTTGGTTATCATAGTACATATTTATTTAGTAAAATAAATTTTTCTACGCATGGACCATATCATACATTAAATAGAAAAAATGAAGTTGTAATTTATATTTATCTCACAACAACTCTTTTATTTTTTTTATATAAATAAAATAACTTATCAGTAAGATACTAGAATCGCATAACATTGTTCATTTTTTAAGAGTATGAACTCTTGTATTCTGTTTTGGAATTTCATTTGTCTTAAGCTTCGTTCTTTCAATTTTATGTTGTTTATTTTGTATATAGAGCTTGAAGAGGATTATCTATGAAGAACATTTAAATTAAAGTCCGGAGATGTTTATTTAAAAATATTTGGATAGATGTTATTCTCTTATAAAAAAATATTATTTATTGTAAAAAGATAAAATTAATAAAAACTTGGACCTAACTTTTGTATTGTTTGTATACCCTTTTCTTACCCTAATCTCTGCGATCTATTTTTTTGAAGTTCATATTTTCATTAGAAGATATCATCTAATTTTCTATTTTTGAGATTAAATTAATATAACATTTATGATATTTGAAGGAATAGAAATTTAAAAAAAAATACTTGATAAAAATAATTAAAAATTAAAAAAAATTATATTTTTTAATATAAAACATATATTTATTATGTATATATATATAATTCACATTTGTTTATATTTTTAAAAATTAAATAATTAAGATTAATTTTATCAAAATCACTTAATTTAAATCAAACGAGAATCGTATAAAAATTTTAAAAATCATGAAGATTAAATCATAATCTTTTGATGGAAACATACTTTAACCTTTTCGTGTCTTACATTTAACAATGTGAATTTTATAAGTTTAAACAGTTAAAACATTAATAATAAACCAGATGTCTACCGGGATAATGTATGAATTTATATATATATATATATATATATATATATATATGTATGTATTATATTTTATAATATTAATATTTTTAAATATATTAATAATAATATTAAATATTTTTTTTATTTAATTACAATGTATTGTAATAAATAAATTATTAAAATTCTTATATAGTATTTTAAAAATTTAATATAATTTTAATATTATAAAATTATGATATTCGATAAATTTTCAAAATATTAGAAAGGTTATTATATTAAATTATAAATAATTTAAATAAGAATTAATTTTTATATTAAAAAATTTAATGTCATAAATGTATAAAAATACAAAATTAATGTATAGTATAAATCTTTGAATGACTAAATAGTTAAAGAATTGAAATCTAATATGTAAACTTATTTATATATATTATACTTTTTCTTTCATATTATGGTATTAAATATATATGTAATAGCTGATAAATAAAAATAAATTATATTTATCTGTCATCATAAAATAATTAATTTATAATACAATTTTTTCCTATACTACTGAAAAGCTTTTTCTTTAATTTTTGAACATTGTTACAGATATATCTAGTTAAGTTAAATCAACCTTTATTTTTTTTCAATAAAAATAATAAAATTTAAATATAAGATTTCAGATAAATAATCTCAACTCCTTACTACTAAATTAATATTAATAAAATTATTAAAATTAATTTAATAATAATAGATAAAAGTTAAAATAATTTTATATGAGAATCTTAAATTTAAAATTCATCACTTTTTATTTTAAAATTAAGTTAAATATATGTATTCTAAAATTTTAAAAAATAAATACATAAATATTAGAAAATTAAAATATAACAGACTTAAAAATTATATAGATAAAATAAATGAAAAGTTAATATAAATAAATGTTCTAATAGAATTTTAAAAATAAAAAAATAACGTGTAAAATTTCTAAGTAAAAGAATGTCATGTAAGATTTTAATAATAAAACTTTAGTTAATTATATAAAATTGTATGACTAATGATCACAGAATGGATAATTTTTAAAAAGCGAGTATATCCAGACAAAGTAAAGTAGTAAACTCCATGCACAAAGTGACAAAATGTCAACTTGAATATCACATGCGAGAGGAAAGAAACATTCATGTCAAGCCAAATGGCTGGAACGAAACCGCTTTTATTTTTCTAGCAAAACCCAATTATATTCCACCCTCACGAGTAATGAACAGGAGAGGGTGGACACCCACACCATGACGGAGCATGGAGCGCCCCACAGCAGAGTAACGCTAACCAGAATATAATAAAAGTAAACGTCATGCTTTCTTAATTTAAATACTATTTATTGATTACTTTAAATGGCGCGTATTTAATTTTTTTTAAATGAAGTTTTAGATTCCAAATTTGCATATAAAAACTGCTCAGAATTAGCTAGTTCTAATATATAATATATGTTTTAACTGAAATAAAATTGTAATTCTAAAAAGAATATATGAGGTATAGATAAAAAAAATGAAAAATTGATTTCATTAACATTGATTTTAAGTAATTAAAAAATATTTTTAAAAATTTAATTTAAACATAATAAAAAGTGTACAAATATATTTTTAATACATAATTTATTTTTAGTCGTTAAAAATCAATTTAAAAAATAACATTAGCAAAACCAACTTAAAAAATTACTACAGTATTAAAAATTAAATTAAAAATGTTAAAATAAAATAGTATACAATAATATATTATTATCTATTATATTACCTATCCAAATTTAACAAGACATTTACAAATAACTCAATAAGATTTAAGGAACATATTATTACTATTATTTTTTATTTAAATTATCATTTCATTTTAATTGATTTTATTTTATAATTAAAATAATAAATTTTAAATTAATATTTCACATACTTATATTATTTTATATTTTATCAAAATTAAATTTTACCTTAGCAATTGATATAATAAAAAATTACATAGTAATGTTACCAAAGTAAAGTCTCTGATTTTAATTAAAACTAACACCAAAAATATCTATAATATACATAATACCTAAATCTTCTTCAAATTAAAACCAGTAACAACTATTAGAATAACATTATAATTTTAATTAAAAAATATATTTTTAATTTTTTATTACATGAATGATTTTTATTATATTTTTCTTCTATTCCTACTTTTTTTTTGTATTGTAATTTTTTTAATATTTGTATAATAGTTTGTGTAAGTTTTGGTGGCAAGGTAAAAAAATTGAAAGAAATAAAAAAGGGAAAGGAAAGTCCTTACTCCTTAGCGCTACCCTTTCCCATACCCTGGGCTATGCCCTTACCTTATCCCACCACATAATTTATTTTCCATTGAATTCCAGTCTTACCCACACTTTTGTGTCTCATACTCATTCTCTCTCCCTAACACGAACACACACCCTCGGATCAAAATCAAAAGGATCGATCGATTCGAAATCCATCATCGGGGCGTGGGAATGGAGAACAACCAGCAGCAAGGGGCACAAGCACAACCGGGTTCATATCCCGCGGGTGCAGGTGCAGGTGCAGGTGCACCCCCATTCCAGCACCTCCTTCACCAGCAGCAGCAGCAGCTTCAGATGTTCTGGTCCTACCAGCGCCAAGAGATCGAGCATGTCAATGACTTCAAGAACCACCAGCTTCCTCTCGCACGCATCAAGAAGATCATGAAGGCAGATGAAGACGTTCGCATGATCTCTGCCGAAGCCCCAATCCTCTTCGCTAAGGCCTGCGAACTCTTCATCCTTGAACTCACCATCCGCTCCTGGCTCCACGCCGAGGAGAACAAGCGTCGAACTCTCCAGAAAAACGACATCGCCGCCGCTATCACTCGCACCGACATCTTCGACTTCCTCGTCGACATCGTTCCCCGCGACGAGATCAAGGACGACGCCTCACTCGTCGCTGCCGGCGCTACCGCCAGCGGCGTTCCTTACTACTATCCTCCCATTGGCCAGCCTGCTGGAATGATGATTGGCCGTCCTGCCGTCGATCCCGCCACCGGAGTTTACGTCCAGCCGCCGTCCCAGGCGTGGCAGTCTGTATGGCAGTCCGCCGCCGAGGACGCTTCTTACGCCAGCGGCGGAAGCGGCGCCCAGGGTAACCTCGATGGCCAGAGGTAACTTTTCACTTTCATTCACCATGCTTGGTTCAACTTGTTTTCGAGAAATAAGCACTTGTTAAAAACTAAGTGATTCTTTCTCTTGAATTAGCTGCGTCTAACGTGCTACTAATGATGTTATTATTATTATTTTGTTGTTTGGATTCTACTTAGTGTCTTCTCGGGTGGGGGAAATTGAAGGGTGTGATGTTTGCCTTTTGTGATGGACCGGAAACGCTTTTATGAGGGTTTTTTGGATGTTTAGGAATGGGAGATTTTGGTTTTTGTATGACTTTGTTAGGAGGTGGATGGCGTAGTTGTCAGGCTTATTAAAATGGTTTTTGGGGTCAATAAGTGTTATGCAATGATGAAGGGATATTCATGATTAGAACATAAGCATACTAGATACTGTACAGGGTAGAGCTTGTTCATGAGATTGAGCGACCTTACTTTTGATTGTGTTTGGTTGTACGTAGTTCGGAGAAATAATTGTTCTGTCTCTCTTTTCTTTTTTTTTTTTTTGCTTGGATTTTGCCTTGTTCATTGAGAGATGCTCTGTTTTAGTGTATATCTCCTAATATCTTTATTCTCCTACATTTTTAGTGCAATGTATCTCCTTTTTCCCTTCACAACTGCATAGTAGGACCTTGTCGATGAATGGTATCTGATAACCAGGTGCCAGTTGGTTCTGCCTTTCTTGAATTTCTACTGTTTTGGAGCAGAAGCATGAAAGGCATTAGGTTTATGTTTGTGCTGAGGTTGTCGTCCTTCATTTGTGACTGGATTGGACTGTATTTACTTGCATGTTTGAATGTTTGATACAATTGCATCAACTGCAATAATTTGATCAGAGTTATTTCAGGTTGAAATTATGGTTGAGCTTTATTGTCCTGTTTTTATTATACTTATCCATGAGGCTGATTTAGGATTGGAATATGTTAATGAAAAATGCTCTTTTGAGGGAAAGTTTCTCAGAATTTGCACATTGCAATGCCAATTTGATATTATGATGTTTTATGAAGCTTCATAAGGCATATCAAACATCATTCTTTTTTCATGCAAATTACCTATAGACTCATTGTCTCTTAAAATTTAATATGCATAAGAAATTTATGCTGTTAATAGTATCTATTTCAGTTAGCTATTTGGATATGATATCTAAAACTAGGAAGTATATGAATTTGAGGAAGATTGGAACAGTTCAATAAGATGTATAATTTATTTTTTTCGTTTTTATTGGACTTTTGCAACGAAAGATTTTGTATGCAGATGGACCACTCTGTCTAGGGAAGAAAAACTATGATTAAATGAACTTAGAGATTCTTGACAGGGTTAAATGAGCTTTAGAGATTTCTAACATTGCAAAGGTTCTTTTTATTTGCTCATATTTTAGACTTTTGAAATGTGTCCAAGTTGGTGTTGTTATATTGTAATAGAGAGTGGGATCATTCCATATTGTAGTTATTAAGCCCAACCTTACCCAATTTATTTATTAGATCAGACTTGTATCTGAGCCAGCGTTTTGGTCACCTGAAATGTTTAATTTGCCTCGGGCATTTTCCTGTCTCTAGTTTTGACCTGTTTGGTTTAGTCCATTTTGCCATTTAAAAGTTGAGACACTACCAAATCATTTTTTTAAAAGTCTGAAGGAAGAAATCCTCTAAGTTGAATATCTAATCAGAATATGATCCACCCATGGCCTATAAGAAAACCAAGTTTGACATTTTTCAATCATATATTCTTTGATGTGTATATTTTATATACATACTTTCTTGTTAAATTTTTTGGAACTAATGTCCTATTTTTTGAACCTGCAACCTGATGCCTTAATTGAATTGATATCTGGTCCACATTTAATAACTGTTTCATAAACAAAGACAATTTGATATTGAAAATGTTTGTCTTCCTACTGGCCGAAATCTGATGAGACAATTGAAGAATGTCTCTTGACCTTTAAATATAGATACATATGAAGATTGTTTGGTTTATTAACAGATATTTGAGTATATTGTATGAGAAAATTTGGGATGATGCATGTGATGCACTTTGCTTTAATGTTATATTTTATGGCACTGATGTTGCTTGATTGCATCCAGTTTGGTAGCATGGATTGTCATTCCATTTAGTGTGCTTTACCTTGACATATGGTTGGAGTTGGAACTCCTCAAAACATTATTTAGCTTTCTCAATTCCCCAGGATGTTTGAGTATTACTTTTGTTGCATCTTGGTATGGCTGATTATAGAGGTCCAGTTAGCCCCCACAATTCGTCGAAATTTAGCATCTATATAAATTGGGAATTTGTCATTCCTTCTCTTGCTGTGAAATTCAAGGAAATGGATTGGCTTAGACCTTGCATGGGATGTTTAGTTTTTGGTTTTGAAATTTTTAAAACTAAATCCAGTTTTAATTTTTTTAAGTTTAGCTTTTAATTTTAAAAAAGTTTTGCCAAAGTGAGTTAACTCACTCTATTGTACCCCTCCACTATGAATCTATAAATAAATAAATAAATTTTTAATTGGAAATTTTGACAAAAAATTAACCCATCCCAAAATCATAAAAAATAAATTTTAGAAAAATATAAATTAAAAATTTAATTATTATTATTATTATTGTGATGGTGGTGGTGATTTAATGGTAACAGTAGTGATGATGGTGGTTTGGTGGCAATGACGGTGATGGTAATGGTGGTGGTAATGGTGGTGGTGGTGGTTGTTGTTGTGGGAGTGATGGTGATGATGATTACAATAAAGTCCTGATCTTTATTTCTTAAAATATGAACTTAGAGCTGAGAATTAAAAAAATTTAAAATTTAAAATAATAATCAAGAAATTTCTTTTTATAGTTTTAAAAGTTAAGTTAAAATTATTTTGAAAATATGTTAAAAGTCAATTTAGAATCACTTTAATCAAACAGGTTTTGTTTCCAAATTTAGTTTCCAAATCAAAAACCAAATCTTGTAAATTGATGTGAAAAATTTAAAGTTTAAAATTTTATATACAGAAAGGCTGCAGGTTATTGGAAACTATTATATTTAGAGCTTAAGTGATGGATTTGTTTCCCGATAACTGTATCAATCATATCAATTAGCATTTCTACCCACATAATTTTGTAAATATGGTTTCAACTTAAGTGAAGTTGCTATTTTGATGTGTCTTTAATTACATTCTTCTAATGTGATTTCTGATGTAACACTAGCTTGTGTCCTTTGTGGCACTTCAGCCATTGCTACTTTAAGTTCAGGTCATTTGATTGCTCATTAGCACGTCTAATACAACAACTAAGCCTTTTTCCATTAGGGGGTGGGTCAACCAGCTACATGGATTATATGATGCCTTAAATTTCTGTCATGTATTAACTACAAAGATAGACCATTTACCTCTAAATTTCTTTCATTAGCACATGGAATACGAAAATTTTAATGCAACTTTCCAAAACTATGAGCTGTTGCCCTGCATGAGAATAATAAGCCCTGCTTCAACACACGCGGGTGATGTATCGGATACATGTGTATCGGATATGACTTGAATCCAATATGGTGGTACAACTATTCTTAAAATAGAACATATATAGGTATGTATAAGAAATTCATAAAACATATCAATATATAATTGTAATACTGCTGGTCCGAACATAAAGCATACTTCTTAGACATTACTAAAAACAAAATAGAAATTATAAATCATTATCTCCATAAAGCAATGTCTATCGCCTGCAAACAGGAATAGTACTAATCTCATTCTCTCCTTGAGCATCATCCATGGCTGGTTCATCAAAAGATGATGTTCCTATCTTATTCATGCTTGTGTCTCATATCAGGCCATAATCATTCCTTCTATTTTAGAAAGTCTTGGTCTTGGATACTTCATAAATAAGCGACTGTGAAGTATCCTAAAGTATTGGTATTGGATACATATCAAATACCAATATGTGAAACAATTGCAAGTATCAATCCTTCATGCTTACAACTGCTGTTTGAAGTGTGAATTTATAACTATAATAAGTGGAGGTAGCTACTTATATTATTCCCTTTTGAAACATCTTAGTTCTTTTTTTCCTCTGTCAATGTAGTTCTTTTTTGTTTATCACGCATACTGATCACTGGAAATGGTTCTGATATCTACTGTGGTTTCCTTTTTATTCTCTGCAGCTGAGTGACTTAATGCCGATCCTGGACCTCTGCGATGTTGCTTGGAATTTTGATTGCTTGCAATTTAGAAATGGTTTTGTTAACTAAATTTGTATGGGATGACAGTACGAACCTGTTAACTTGATGGAGAACAGCATGATTTAACTGCTTATGTACAAAAATTTAAAACTGAAACAACAATCCTTCTGTGTGAAACATGCTTGATCAACCGCTAATAGACTGTTTATTTCCTCAAGCATCCCATGATAGATACCCTTCGTTTACTTGGCCCTGGTGCTTCGTCCATAATGTTTTGAGTAAATTGTTTATTCCATTTTTATCTTTAATTACAATTTTCATCATAGCAGTTTTCTTGAATTAAATTCTGATTAATAGCTTATAAATTAATTTGATAAAGAAATGCAACAGCACCAATTTCTCATCTAAAGATTTTCTAGCTGTTTTATTGACTAGATCGTTTCCAATGTCCAATTAAAATGCACATGTTGGCTGTTAATTTTATGAGCTGTAGCTTGTTTCAATCCTTCTTCGGAAGGCCAAAAGGGAAGAACAATATAATATTAACAACATTTAACAAGTCTATTATTGACGGAAAAAATTATCATATTTTTGAAGAAACTAAGAAATCAGCATACACTTAATGTATTTTTCTATGGTTGATCGCATACAAAGTATCACATGATTTGGATAATATTTATACAATTGGACCCGCTCAAGGCTACCTATAGCCCAATAAGAGAATGAATTTGTTAAAAGTTGGGGCGTTGGGCACCCCCAAATTGCTTTTTCACCACCTATAGGTGAAAAGTTAAAAATGGACCCGCTCAAGGCTACCTATAGCCTAATAAGAGAATGAATTTGTTAAAAGTTGGGGCGTTGGGCACCCCCAAATTGCTTTTTCACCACCTATAGGTGAAAAGTTAAAAATGTCCTTGTGACTATATCTCATCAGCATTTCCTCTCTTCGTTTTTTATTTTTCTTTTCGTTTTGAACTGCGTTCAATGAATAGAATTCCAACCAAAATTTGTTAATTGAGTGTAAGTTGAGTTGTTGTTCTTTGTTGGAGGAGGAGCTGACCTGAAAAGTATCGGAGAAGAAGAAGGTAAGCTAACATCAAATTGCACTTTATGTTCCGTAAATTAATTTGCGGAACGTTAAAAACCTTCCGTAAATTAATTTGCGGAATGCACAAGTGAATTCCGCAAATTAATTTACGGAATGTAAATTTTGTTATCTGCAATGTAGTATACAGAAGATAAAAACGTTACATTCCGTAAATTAATTTATGAAACATAAAAAATTACATTCCGCAAATTAATTTGCGGAAGGTTAATTAAATTAATTAAATAAAAAAGTTAAAAAATTAAATGCTTATGATATGTGATATTTTTTTTCTTTTTTTTTATACAAAGATAATTATGCAAGATTCGGTGAGGTGGAGCAACCATGTTTCAGATGAAGTGGATATGTCAATTTCTCTAGAAGAGGATGATGTAGTAATATTATTTTGGAGAAATTGTTTTTTTTTTTAATTTTATAAAAGTGTCTAACGTGATTTAATTTTGGTATGTGTGATCTCAGAATAATTTAAGTGTTGAAGAAAATAAGTTGGCTCTGATAGAGAACAATGGTGATTATATGAATGCATTCTTGACTGATATGATAAATGTTTTTTAGATTGAAAAGTTTAATTATTATGTTGTCTATGATTTAGTAATATTTGGTTGGTCGTATAATTAGGTTTTTCCTTCACGTGATGATTTATTAACTTGGACTAGAGAAGTGGGTAAAGCTCATGGATTTGTTGTGGTTATTATTAGATCTGACAGTGATGGAATTGGACAGAAAACAATGTTGATATTAGGTTGTGAAAGAAGTGAAAAATATAGACAATACAAGAATGAATTAGCGGGGAAGGTGAGTGGAACAAGAAAATGTGAGTATCCCTTCAGATTAAGAGGAAGGTCATTAAGAAGTGGTGAAGGATGGAAGATTAACGTTGTATGTGGGTTTCACAACCATGATGTAGCCGAAACATTAGAAGGTCATGCGTATGCTGGAAGACTAAGTGGTGAAGAGAAGTCTTTATTAGGTGATATGACAAAGAATATGGTTAAGCCGAAGAATATTTTGTTGACATTAAGAGGTCATAATGATCATAATCTGACTAACATCAAGCAGATCTATAATGCTCGCCATAAATATCGAAAATCAAAAAGGGGTCCTCGAACAGAACTCCAGCAGTTGATGAAATTAATGAAACGTGACAAATATGTGTATTGGTATAGAAGGATTGAAACGTCTAATATTGTTCTAGATATTTTTTGGACACATCCAGATGCCATTAAATTGTTGAATGCATTCCATATTGTGTTGATCATTGACACCACATATAAAACAAACAAATATCGGTTGCCATTACTTGAGATTGTTGGAGTAACCTCGACAGAGTTGACATTTTCTGTGAGTTTTGCTTATTTGGAGTCTGAACGAGGAGATAATTTCACTTGGGCATTAGAAAAAGTTAGAGGTTTATTTCTCAGAGATGAATTAATACCCCAAGTGATTGTGACAGATAGAGATATCGCCTTAATGAATGCTGTTGAAGTAGTGTTTCCATCTGCAACACACTTGCTTTGTCAATTTCATGTTTCTAAAAATGTGAAGTCAAAGTGCAAGTTACTAGTATCTCTAGTAGATGAATGAGATTGTCTAATGGATGCATGGGTTATTCTGATGGATTCGTCAACTGAAATTGAATATGAAGAGCATTTTCTTAAATTCAAAACTAAGTGTTCAAAATTCCCTATTTTTTTGGATTATGTGAACACAACTTGGTTGAATCCTTACAAAGAAAGATTTGTCAGTTGCTGGATTGATAGGGTGATGCATCTTGGAAATACAACCACAAACAGGTATCTTTATTATTAAAATGAACTTTTCCAAAAGATTTTTATATGATATAAAGGGCTCATGACCTGTATCTTATTTCTTTTCAAGGTTGAAAGTGCACATGCAAGGTTAAAGAGGTTGCTTCAAGATAGTAGAGGTGATTTGTGTTCATGCTGGGATGCAATGAATAATATGATAATACTGCAACATAGTGATATAAAAGCGTCATTTGAAAGAAGCATGATTATTGTTGAGCATAGATTCAGCAAAGGTTTTTATACCAAGCTACGAGGCTTTGTATCAAATAATGCTTTAGCCCACATTGCTAACGAATATGAACGGGTAAAAATTGTAGGTATTGACAGTATAACCTGTGGGTGCAGTCTTAGAAGTACACATGGATTACCTTGTGCATGCGAGTTAGCAAGGTATAGTGTGATGGGTAATTTTGTACCACTGGAGTCGGTTCATCGTCATTGGAAGATATTGACATTTGCTGATCAAGGAATGACAGAGCAATGGGGTGATTTGTCGTTGCAACCAGAATTTGAAGCCTTGCAGAAACGATTCTCAGAGCTTGATGTTTGTGGAAAGATAACACTAAAGAATAAATTTGAAGATATTAATTTTTCTTTAAATATTTTAATTTTTCTTAAACTTTTGAAAGGTATCATACAAAACGAATGAACAGTAACCTACTTATCATTTGCCAATTTTGATCAATTCAAAATCATACAAAATGAATGAACAGTAAATTGCTTATCATTTGCCAGTTTTGATCAATTCAAAATCATACAAAATAAATGAATAGTAACCTGCTTATCATTTGCTAGTTTAGATCAATTCAAAATCATACAAAACAAATGAACAGTAACCTGCTTATCATTTCACAATGAAAATCTAATTCAAAAGCTATTACAAAAATCAATATACAACTACTATAAAATATAAAAATCATCATTTCTCAAATACATAGTGTTTAAAAGTATGAAATATACAAAGATCAATCATAAATTCCTAATATATGACATCAACTGCTTGGATGACTCATCTTCCTCCACTGGTAGGTAAGAACATCACCACCACTTCCAACATATGTTATGTTCAAAGCCCGGCGTGCCATATCAGCTTCTGATGAATCATCCGGAAGCCTTCCTGAACCAATGATGCCTTCTACTAGTTCAACGATTCTATCAAAATGATCCTGAAAAATAAATTATATTAGTAAAAATGTCATCTATAACATGATTTTTCAAATAAACAAATGGATTACCTGAGTAGAAAGTGAAACTTCTTCCACTGCATGAGATGGGCTAGCCTCTGCCACCATAACAGGAGGTTCAGGTTCACCCTCACCCACATAACTATTGGGTAAAAGGTATGGGTGGGAGATCCTACGAAACCACTCCATGTATCCAACAACACACTGCCATGGAGTGGTAGCAACAGGACCTCTAACCTCGTCTGCCACCAATGATAGTTCATAGTTTAAAAAACTATCATCAATGGACCGAGGACTTCCAACCATACCCAACCTATCAACAGTAGGCATGGGGATCCCCTGAACATGCCCAAACTGATGCAGAACTCTATCAGGTGAATGAGGGTACACAAAATCACCACATCTGATCAAACCTCTATACCAGTAAGCGTCAGCCAAGGGTTGATGACCTCTGAACTCATCATATGGTGTCCAAAGGATGTCATCCACCTATATGTGATCAAGAGCCGCCCTATATGGTCTCACATCCCCCAAACCGCGTAGCATCTTCAACCGCGTCGCCACGGGCATATCTGGGGTAAAGTCATCCTTAAGCTCATGTCCCCCAATCCGTGGGAAATGCTCAACAATCCATGCCTACAGTTATATTATAAACAAATAAGTAACAGTTGATCTGGGGTAAAAACCTTAAATGATGTATGTCGTAACCGTAATTTCGACGAGACGACAGACTCGCTAAAATTTAAAAAATGGATTTTATTTGATAGAAGTGGAGCCGCCACCAAATTTTTATTTAAGGGAAAAAGATTTGGAAAAAACCCTGATTAGAGGATGAGATTTAGGTTCGGGAGTCGGTTACGAGTGGGGAAGGTGTTAGGCACCCCACTCGCCTGTTCCTAAGAACAGCACCCTTAAATTGAGTGTGTGACTATTTGGAAGTAGTTTGATCCCTTTAATTAGAGTGAAAATAAATACTTGAGGGCGGTTGGCCTGATAGGACTTGATCCTGCTCCTACGTATTCCCCGGTGCAATGGGAAATTCAAGGCTTACGTAGTTCTGGTTTATGAAGGCTCGTCATTCGAAGATGTTTTAAAGGAAAAGTGGCATCTTGAAAAGATTGTCATTTTTGGAGGGATCTCTGGCCCTCCCATGCACAAGACCCGAGGCGGCTACGGCAGCACGGGGGCCTATACAGACTACTAAACGTTGGACAACAGGTGAACCGTCAGCCCCTCATTTAGAGTCCGTTGCGTGAGACCGAGAATCCCAAAATTTTTGAAAAAAGGGAAAAAAGAGAGCTTTTATTTTTTGGAGGATC
Organism: Canavalia gladiata; assembly: GCA_037954105.1. Lineage (NCBI taxonomy): Eukaryota > Viridiplantae > Streptophyta > Magnoliopsida > Fabales > Fabaceae > Canavalia > Canavalia gladiata. The sequence continues at coordinate 52,506,027 of CM075659.1, read as the reverse complement.
CATAGTCCACTCATGCACAAGACCCGAGGCGGCTACGGCAGCATAAGGGTCTATACAGACTACTAAATGTTGGACAGCAGGTGAACCGCCAGCCCCCCATTTAGAGTCTATTGCGTGAGACCAAGAATCCCAAAATATTTTGAAAAAAGGAGAAAAAGGAGAGCTTTTATTTTTGGGAGGATCCTTAGTCCACTCATGCACAAGACCCGAGGCGGCTACGGCAGCACGAGGGTCTATACAGACTACTAAACGTTGGACAGCAGGTGAACCGCCAGCCCCCCATTTAGAGTCTATTGCGTGAGACCACGAATCCCAAGATATTTTGAAAAAAGGAGAAAACGGAGAACTTTTATTTTTGGGAGGATCCTTAGTCCACTCATGCACAAGACCCGAGGCGGCTACGGCAGCACGAGGGTCTATACAGATTACTAAACGTTGGACAGCAGGTGAACCACCAGCCCCCCATTTAGAGTCTATTGCGTGAGACCAAGAATCCCAAAATATTTTGAAAAGTTTTGTTCTAAAAAGAGAGAAGATTGTTTTGACTATCTGAAGTATATGGTGTTTTTGGGAAGGAAGCAATTTTATTTGGAGATTTGGGGATTTATTATCAATTATGGGATTTTGGAAATTTTATTAGCGATTATGGAATTTTTCGAATTTTATTGGTGATTATGGAATTTTGGGAATTTTTGAGAATTTTATTATCAATTATGGAATTTGGGAATTTTTGAGAATTTTATTAACAATTAGAGAATTTTGGAATTTTTATTAACAATTATGGAATTCTTGGAATTTTATTGGCAATTACAGAATTTTTGGAATTTTATTGGCAATTATGAAATTTTTGGAATTTTATTTACAATTATGAAATTTTTGGAATTTTATTTATAATTATGGAATTTTTGGGAATTTTATTGGCAATTATGGAATTTTTGGAAATTTTATTGGCAATTATAGAATTTTTAGAATTTTATTGACAATTATGGAATTTTTTGGAATTTTATTTATAATTATGGAATTTTTGAAAATTTTATTGGCAATTATGGAATTTTTGAAAATTTTATTGGAAATTATGGAATTTTTAGAATTTTATTGACAATTATGGATTTTTTGGAATTTTATTGGCAATTATGAAATTTTTGGAATTTTATTGGCAATTATGGAATTTTTGGAAATTTTATTGGCAATTTGATCTTTTTGTAAAGTAGGGACTGATTGGGAATTTTCAGAATTGTAGAAGGGCAAAATGGTCTTTGTACATGTAGGGACGAAACAGGGATTTCCGGAATTGTCCAAGGGCATTTTTGTCTTTGTACAGGCAGGGACGAAATGGGAATTTCCAGAATTGTTCAAGGGCATCTTTGTCTTTGTACATGTAGGGATGAAACGGGAATTTCTAGAATTGTCTAAGGGCAAAATGGTCTTTGTACAGGCAGGGACGAAGTGGGAATTTCCAGAATTGTCCGTGGGCAAAACGGTCTTTGTACATGTAGGGACGAAATGGGAATTTCCAAAATTGTTCAAGGGCATTTTTGTCTTTGTACATGTAGGGATGAAACGGGAATTTTCAGAATTGTCCAAGGGCAAAATGGTCTTTGTACAGGCAGGGACGAAGTGGGAATTTCCAGAATTGTCCATGGGCAAAACGGTCTTTGTACATGCAGGGACGAAACGGGGATTTCCGGAATTGTCCAAGGGCAAAATTGTCTTTGTACATGGAGGGACGAAACGGGAATTTCCAGAATTGTCCAAGGACAAAACGGTCTTTGTACATGCAGGGACGAAACAGCAATTATGGAGAAATTGGAGGGTTGCTTTGCAATTAAACGAGAATCTAAGAGGGCCCATGCTACCTAACATAGGCACGGCCGTAGGGGATCCCTCTCGCTCCTCTTCTTCCTCCACTCCAGCGACCGCTCGGCACCACCAGACGCTGCCGAATTTCGTTCGGCCGGTGTTTTCCGGCGTCTCTGACGTCGATCGAAGTCCGCCGGAAGCCTCCTCCACGTCGAACAAATTTAACCGCGACTTCCAGGCTTCCGTTTGGTGAGATAGCCTCCACCGATCGTCTTCTACGTCCGTTCCATGGCCGCATATTATTCTACCAATCTCTAATCCTAGCACGGACGCAAATACATGGACGCTAATCCTACGACTAATTCGTGTTTCCTTACTCTGCCTCAACCCAGATTTACACTAGGGATTTCAATTTATACAACAACTAGCTCGCCTGTTATACTCATTCGTTCTAGTAGTTGACGTATCGGACTAACATCGCTAGCATTCAATGATTTGCTCATTCATACACAGATTTCAGCAAGCAGAGCTACCATGCTAATCGACAAATAAATTAAAATGGTTTGAGGAGAATACACGCCAACCTGGAAGAGTGAATTTGGCAAGTTCCGGATCAATAGCTACCAGATATATGGCGAGGATCGAATTTGTGGAGATCGGAATCAACGACGGAGAAAGAGTGAGAGTCTCTGGATGCCGAGGTGTAGTTGGTGGCGCGGAGATATGGAAGTTTTTTTGTAGAAATTCCTTCGATCCCTTTTTCGTCAATTCTCAAAAGGCTGGTCCCTTTTTCCAAAACTCCGCTCCCTATTTATAATTTTTCCAAGACCAATTAGTACCCTCCTTTTCCTTTATTTTTTCTTTTATTTGATTTTCCTTATTTCATTTTTATTAGAATTTTCCAATTTTATTTAATTTTTCCAGAATTCATTTTCGATTTTTCTAAACTCATTAACTTTTTCCAGAATTTGGTTTTTTCTAATTTTCTAATTTTTCAGAATTTTGGTTTTTTTCTTTTCCTAAATTTTTCCAGAAGTTATTTTTCAAATTTTCTAATTTTTCCAGAATTTGATTTTTCTCTTTTTCTTTTAATTTTATTTAATTTTCCCAAATTTTGGTTTTTTCTAATTTTCTGATTTTAGAATTTTTTTTTCTGATTTTGCTAGAATTTAATTTTTCAATTTTTATGATTTTATTTAATTTTCCCAGAAATTATTTTTCCAATTTTTCCAGAATTTTATTTTATTTATTTTTCCAGAATTTGTTTTTAATTTCCAGATTTTCTAATTTTATTTAACTTTTCCAGATTTTCTATTTTATTTATTTTTCATAATTTATATTTTATTTAATCTTTCCAGAATTTTATTTTTTCTATTTCCAGAATTTATTTTTAATTTCCAGATTTTCCAGATTTTCCTAATTTTCTGGAATTTCTAGTTTCATTTAATTTTTCCCGCATTTTATTTTTATTTATTTTTCCAGAATTTATTTCTATTTATTTTTCCATATTTTCTAATTTTTCTGATTTTAACAATTTTTCAAATTTTCTATTTTACCTTTTTCAAAATTTCTAATTTTATTTAATTTTTTGCAGATTTTTATTTTCATTTTTTTTATCTTCCAAAATTTCCTTTCTTTTTAATTTTTCCAGTTTTTTAATATTTTTCTAGAATTTTAAAATTTTTTATGATCTTTCTTTTTCTGATTTTTTGCTTTTTTATTCTTTTTTTTATTATTATTATTTTGTTTAATTTTTTTATTTTCCCTAATTCCTTCTTTACTTCCTCTCCTTTTTGGTTTTTCTCAAATTTTTTAATTTCCCATTAAAGTTTTTTGTCTTTTGTAATTTACATTATTTAAATTAGGGTTAATTGACTTTAGTGGCCGAGAACCTCGGACGGAATTGGGTGTTTACAATGTACGATAAGTGACATTTACCTGTAATAAAGTCAAATAACCGCCCAGACATTTAGTGTTGTGAAAACTCGCATCACTAAGCTGATCGTAGAGGTATGCCAATGCAATAGCACCCCAAACATACCTCCCGATGATGTGAACATCCCTAAATAACTTCAAATATGACACACTCACAAGGGTGCCACTCTTGTCAGCAAAAATAGTGCACCCAACCAATCGGAGCAGGTAGGCATGAGCAGCTGCATCCAATTGACCCTCTCGAATGCACAAATCACACACATCCTGCGACCAACTGAACCTAACATACGCACCTCGGGTGTGATCTGTCTCTATGTTTGCCTCTGAAGTAGAAACACCAAGAAGATCTGTCAGCAAGTGGCAAGTGGAATCTCGTGTCATCGACCGAACAGAACAAAGCTCCCCTGTGATCGGTAGATGCAGCAATGAAGACACATCATCCAATGTGATGGTCATCTCTCCTATTGGCAGGTGGAAACTGCATGTGTCTCTGTGTCATCTCTTCGCAAAAGCAGCAGTAAGCCCTTGTCTACTATCGAATGACTGCACCGTACTAAGTCGGCTAATCCACCTTCTTGTATGATACTCTGGATGTAAGGCTGATCTATAGCAGTGACCTTTCGTCCATGGGTCAAGACCTTTAGAACAAGACGATCCTAAAATAACATTAAGAGAAACCAAAACAATAAATTAAATAAACAAATATTTCTTATAATGTCATATACATATACAGTGATGACACTCACCTCTCCCGTCTATATGTAATATGCTACATGCTGCCTATATGATCTAAGTACATAGACATCCGTTGGACCACCTGGGAATGTCTCTTCTTCATGATGAATATCAACTCCAGCATCAACATGTTCCTCATCATGGGCTTGCCGAACACGTAGACTGCGAGCAGAGGCAGTTGGTCGAACGCGTGCGTCCTCTGTATGTGAACTACCACCTCTGCTATGTGAACCTCTAGTCCTGACCATATCTAAAATTCACCAAATAAAATACAGTTGATTAATTACTTTCCTTTAACCACACTTTTATAACTTTAACTTAAAATGTAAATTTAAATCAATTAATCAATAAATTAACATAATCAACAAATTAACATAAAACATGTTTTTTGTATTTTTGTAAACCTTTAAAATAAACTTAAATAATGAATCCTTAAACCCTTAAAAACATAAATTAACTAAATAAATAAACTTAAAAGGTAAATATACAAAATTAATTTTGAAACTGATGCATTCCGTAAACTAGTTTGCGGAATGCATCTAATGTATTCTGTAAACTAGTTTGCGGAATGCATTATATGTATTCCGCAAAGTAGTTTACGGAATACATCAGATGCATTCCGCAAAGTAATTTACGGAATACATTTGTTACATTCCGTAAACTAGTTTGCGGAATACATCTGATGCATTTTGCAAACTAGTTTACGGAATGCAACAAATGTATTCCGTAAATTACTTTGTGGAATACATCTGATGCATTCCGTAAACTACTTTGCGGAATACATTTGTTGCATTCCGTAAACTAGTTTGCAGAATACATCTGATGCATTCCGTAAACTAGTTTACGGAATACGTCTGATACATTCCGCAAACTAATTTGCGGAATGCATGGAGTCGTCTTCTACCTTAGGATTCAACAATCGTTCTACCTAAAACCTACATGTACCCTATCCAATGGACTACCAACAACAAATGAGTTGAGGGTTGAGGGGTGCTAACCTGAAAGTGAAAGCTTTGAGTTTGGGTTGATGGTCTTCGTTTGGCTTGAGTGTAGACTTGCAGAACTGAAGCAGAGAGCTGGGAGTTGGTTGCGGAAGAGTCACTTAGCTTACGGAAGAAAGATTTGTTTTGCGGAAGAATATGTAGGTAAAGGGGATGTTCAAGGATAAATTTGTAATAAAAATTTTACAAAAAATTAAAAAAAGTATAAAAAGAAAAAAAGGATGCAGAAAGTAAGGCTGTGTAATAAAAATTTTACAAAAAATTAAAAAAAATATAAAAAGAAAAAAATGATGCAGAAAGTAAGGCCCTAAAAGTTGAATAGCATTGACTCATCTATCAGCCAAGATAAGCCCGGCTGAAATTGTCAAATTACATGACCCTGATTCGTTAAGTCTTTTTTCCCTCCATCATAGAAGGCAGATCGTACACAAAAGTCGATTAAATTTATTTTTTAATTTAGTCGATGGAGGGCCTAAAATTATGTTGAAAGAGACCATCGTCAATCAATTAATTTTAACAGCCTTTTTAAAATCAGACTAGTCAAAAAGCATGTGATAACATTAGTCACGGATCATTAGCTAAATCATAATTGAATGGGTAATAATATATTTATAATATTTGTAAAGTGATATATGGATAACTTTATAAATATACAAAAATTAATAAATTATCACAAATTGATTAAATATACTTTGGAAAAATAAGTACATAAAGTAGAAACTATTTTACTTTAACACAATAACAATGAAAATCCATCTATCTCTTATTTTTTACTTATTTTAAACATATATAAATGCTAAAAATTTTGAAAAATTCTAATATCTCGTAATTAGGAACATCTGTTTTTTATTAATTGTTTTATTTTATTTTATATTTTTTAATGCTTTGTTTGGATGAATTAAAAAATAAATACAAAAATATAAAAAATGAAATGAAAAATAAAAAGGAAAGTAAAAAAGTAATGAAAAAGTAAGTTGTTTAATTATATAAAAACAAAAGAGAAAGAAAAAGAAAAAAAAATATTATTTGAATGAATAAAAAAAATAAAAAAATATTAATAATATAAATTTTGATTTATATAAATTTAAATTTAAAAAATTAACTTTTTTACTATATTTTATTAATATAATATTTATTTTTATTAAAAAATATTTAGAACTTCACATAATTTAATTTTTTCATTATATATAAGATAAAGGCAAACAATCAAGATAGAAAAATAAAATTATTCAAATTTAAAAAATAAATTTTTTTTATTTTTATTTTTTTCTAATCAAATAATAAATTATTTTTATTTAAATATCTAACAATTAGTAAAGTGAAATGAAATAAAATAAAAATAATAATAAATATTATTTTATTATTTAAATACCTTAAGATGGAATAATATAAAACTTCCATTTCTAAAAAAATATCCAATAAAAGATTCGAAAATTCCTAATGTGTTGTAATTACGAATATCTGTTTTTCCATTATTATTTTTATCTTATTTCATTATGTTTTATGGTTCTGTTCTAAAATTTTTTTTTCTATTTCTATATCGTATCTTTTGCTTTGCTTATATGAAGTAAAATAGATAAAATATAAAATATATACAATTTTATTATTTAGATATCATAAAATAGAATAAAATAAAAATTTTATTTCATTATTTAAGTAGTAAATGATATATACCAATAGTCGTATCTTTATTATTATTATTTTAATTATTAAAAAATATATGATATTAAGAGTATTTTTTCAAAGAATTTTAAATTTGATCGATGTTTCTTCCGTCATAAAAGAGGTATTTTCTTTTTGTTGTATAAAAGTTACAATTTAAATAACAATGTTATAAACAAAGTTAAGATTGATAATTTAGGCCTTGTCTAAAAACTGGAATGATTATAAATTTTTATTTTTTTTAAATTAATTTTAAAAATAAAATATGTTTACAAAAATGGTTTTAAATTAATTTTAAAATAATTTTAACTTAAATCTTAAAATTAAAAAAAAATATTAAATCCTATTTGGAATAGTTACAAGTTTTTAATTTTTAATTTTTAAATTAATTTTAAAAATAAAATTTGTTTAAAAAAATAATTTTAGAAATAAAAAAAATTATTAAATATTATATTTTAAAAAAAATTTATTCTTAAATCTATCCTACCTTATTATCACTAATCAATAATAATAATAATAATAATAATTATTATTATTATTATTATTATTTTAAAAGAATTTAATTTTTATTTATTTAATTTTTACATAATATAAATAAAAAATAATATTATTTAATATATAAATTATATAAAATTTATAAACTTTTATACTATATACTTATTATATTATAATATTATAACATATATTATTTTTATATAAAATAATATAAAATTACTATAATAATACATAAAACTATTTTTTAAAATATTGATAATCAAATAATATGTAAAATAAAAATTTGTATAATTATATAATATTTTTATATTATAATCACTATGTTATTATTATTATTTCATTAATACTATTTTATTCTTACCAATATTAGTTTCATAATAATAATAATAATAATTTTTATTATTTTAAAAAATTAATTATTTATTTATTTTTTATAAATTTACAAATAAATTATGGTATTTGATATATAAACATTATATTTAATTTATAATATTATAATATAATTTTACTTTATATAAATTTTAATAATATAATATATATTATTTTATATAAAATAAATATTAAATATATAAAATATAATAATAATATATAAAATTAATATATATATTTTAAATACTAAATTATATATAAAATATATAACTGTATAATTATATAATACTATTTGTATTATAATCATAATTATTATCATTATCATCACTATAATAATAATAATAATTTATTTTTTATTATTTTAAAATTTTTTATTTTTATTTATCAAATTTTTTTTATTTATATATAAATTATATTCTGTTTATAATATTATAATATTATAATATAATTTATGTTATACAATTATTTATAATATAATATTATAATATATTATTTTTATATATAATAAATGGTAAATAATATAAAATTTTTATAATAATAATAACATAATTAAAATTTTATATCTTAACATTAACAATTAAATAATATATAAAGTATAAATTTATATCATTATATAATATTTTTTATATTATAATCATCATAACGTTATTATTATTTATAAATATTATTTTATTTTTATTTATTTCTACTATAATTACTATGATAATTATTACCATCATAATAATAATAAAAATAATAATATTTATTTTACTATTTTTAAAATATAAAATTTATATCATTTTAATATAATTTAAATTTTTAAATTAATATTTTTATTTATTTATTTATAAATTCATATCAAAATAATATAATAAAATAACTTAATTTATTTTTACAATCACTTTTAAAAACTAAAATAAAAATTAAAGATAAAAAATAATTTTAGTTTTTAAAAATTTTAAAACTAAAAATTAAAAATCACTATAAACAAAATTTATATTATTATTTTTAGTTTAAAATATTTTATTATTAAATCTATCAAATCTTATCATGATCATAATTATGACCACCATTAAATTATTATCATTATAATAACTACCGAACTATTATCTTCACTATCATTATCATTGTTATTATAATTATTATTATTTTTACCTTTACTATTATTTTCTTTATTTATTTATTTTTTATAATTTTTAAATAAAAATTAATTTTTTTATTTAATTTTTACGTATTAAAATTAAAATAAATAATATTATTTGTTTTATAAATTATATTAAATTTATAATATTAAAATATAAATTTATATTATATAATTATTTATAATATAATATTATAATATATATTTTTTATATAAAATAAATATTGAATAACATAAAAATATTATAATAATCTAAAAATTATTTATCTTAAATATTAATAACTAAATAATATATAAAATAAAAATTTATATAATTATATAATAATTTTTACATTATAATCATTATATCACTATTATTATTTTATGAATATATTTTTAGTTCATAATTATCATTATCACCATCATCATAATAATAATTTTTAATTTTATTTTTTTATTAGTTAAAAAAATTAATTATTAATCTATTTTTTTATTAATTTATAAATTAATAATATTGTTTTATATATAAATATTATATTTAATTTATAATATTATTTTGTTATAAAAAATTTTATAATATAATATATATTATTTTATATAAAATAAATATTAAATAATATAAAAATTATTATAATAATATATAAAATATAAAACTGTATGATTGTATAATATTTTTTATATTATAACCACTATCATCGTTATAATTATTATCATTATAGTAATTATTATTATCACTATAATAATAATATTTTTTATATTTTTTATTTTAAAAAATTTTTATTTTTATTTTTTATTTATATAAAAAAAAATAATATTATTTAGTGTATAAATTATATTAAATTTATAATATTATAATATAAATTTATATTATATAATTATTTATAATATAATATTATAATATATATATTTTATATAAAATAAATAATATATAATATAAAAATATTATAATAATAACATATATAAAATTATTTATCTTAAATATTAATAATCAAATAATATATAAAGTATAAATTTATATAATTATATAATATTTATATTATAACTAATATATCAATCTCATTATTTTATCTTATTCTAACTATTATTATTATAATTATTATCATTATAATAATAATAATATTTAATTTTATTATTTTTTAAATTTATATTATTTTGATATATATAAGTTAATTTGATTAATTAATATTTTATATATTTTTTTATTATCTCAGAATAAAATATAGAATAAAATAATTTAATTTACTTTTATAATAAATTTAAAAATTAAACTCAAAATAAAAATTAATTTTAATTTTTAAAACTTTTAAACCGGTTTTAGGCTAGATGAACCAACCTTTTTCTAATTCTCGTGTCATATATTAAAAAAAAAAAAGTTGCTTAGAGAGTGAGAAAACGATATACATCTTTCCTCCCTCGACTGTTATAGTACAAGTAGAAAAATGATGGCAAACAATTCTTATGCTAATGTGAAAAATCAATTGGATTCTGATCGTTATTTCATCTTAATATACGTACAGAGCTACAATACGGTATGCATACAGAGCCGCAGTACGAAGGATAGTAATGGTAGGCAATAGGTGTTTTCAACTAGCTTGGAAGTTCCATGCTGATAAAAGGGTCAAAGATTAAAAGGATAAAAACATGATTTAATAAATATAACAATAAAAGAAAACATTTCATTCCATTCTTTATCCCCTAACTATACATATAATTTTTTTTATAAAAAAAATTTATTGTCTTACATTTTCTTTTTAATTAAATAAAAATCATTTAAGATTCATGCAAAAGTTGGAAATCAAATAACATTAATTCCATTCAAAATCTATTTTTTTTCTTGGTTGTGATTTAAAGTCTGTCTGAAACACGTAAATTAAATAATACCAATTCCTTTCAAATTAGTTTAAATAAATTTATATGGTAAAAAAACAATTACAATAAATATATAAAATCAATAAATAATAATATGATAAAAAAATAGTTATAATAAATTAGGATATGAAAAAACAAATAACAATTGTCATTAGACCGGTTTATAATAATAAAAAATTTTGATAATTTATATAAAATTATAATTTTCAATTTTTTTATTTTCATCGTAATAAATTAAAAATATATTATTAATAAGATTCCAAGAATAAGAAGGAATAGAAAAAAAAATTATAATTTTTTAACAAAAATTTATAATTTAATTTAATTTATTTAATAATAAATATATAAGCTTAGATTTATTAAAAAAATTAAATAAATAAATCAAGTTAAAATTTATAAAAATTTATTTAATCTATTTAGTGATATATGTATCTTTATATATTTATATTTATATAATATTAATATATTTATATAATTTATTAAAAATTAATTTTAAATTTTATATAAAAAAACTATCATTTACATTTACTGGTTTCAAAACTTCATTTTATATATTTTTAATTTTGAGATAACTTTAAATTATTAATTTATTATCTATTATTTTTTATAATTATTTTTTGGTATTTAAAGACCTAAATTTTATCTAATTTTTTATAGCATTATAAATAATTTAGTAATATAATATTTATTTTAATATTTTTGTTTTATATTTTATATTTTATTGTGTATATTATGAAAGTTATAGTATTATTTTAATTTAAAATAATATATTATATGCACTATTTATTAAATTATTATAATTATTTTTTATAAATAATATTGGTAAAAATTAGTTTTATAAATTTTATAATTAAAAAATATTATTAAAATATATTTTTATAAATAATTTTAATCTTATCAATATTTTAAATAAAAGATTTTAGACTACTGATATTTTTATACTGTAAGTTTTAATTTTACAAATATTTTTAATTAATTATTTATATATATTTTATATTTATTTATTAAATTTTTATATTCTAATTTTTTAACAGATTTAATAGATTTTAACATAAATTAAATTTTAAAAAAATAACAAATAATATATCTAAATTTAAACATTAAAATTATTAAACAAATTAATTTTAAATATTTAAAATCTAAGCTTGAATCTTAAAAATAAACTGCGTTCATCACGAATCCTGAAGTTTCAAGCGAAATATTTTTGCCGTTAATCTTGTGTTGTGTTAATAAATAAGGACGAAATATTTTTGACATACACAAGACAAGATAAGAATACTTGTGTTGTGTTAATAAATAAGAAGTAAAAACACATGGCTTGAATGTGAAACTCAACCCTCGTTTAAACCCAACACGTTAGGGACATGGAAAGGTAGGTAGGTGCACTGTCTTTTACTCTTTTTTAAGAAGTTGCGTTCTTCATTAATCAAGCCATCAAGGTGATAAGATTGTTCCATCACGCCTGCTCATAATTCAAAATATTCGTCGCACCCTTTTTCTTTTTGCTTAATTATCGCATTTTTATATGATGGTCGGCAGCAATAATTATTTTTTAAGATAAAATTACAATTTATTAATTATATATCTTTTATTATATTAAATTAACATTTGTTTTAATAATTATACATATACAAGTTATTCTTAAACCTAATTTAATATTTAATGAGTTAGTTTGAAAGTTTATAGGAAGATATAGTAATGATAATTTCAGTTTCAATGTATTAACAGTAAAATATTAATACTATATGAGGTTTAAATATATTTTTTATTTTTACAAATGTTGATAACTATTTTAGAATTAATTTAAAAATTTGTTAACATTAAATCTATTTTTAAATGCTAAGTTGAATACCGGAAATTAAACTTAATATTATCCTGAGTTATTAAGCATGTGAAACTCAATTAGTTTTTAAGATTTAAATAAATTTTTAATCTATAACAGTTGTTAATTTTAAAATTGGTTTATGAAAAAAATTATTAGTATTAAATTTTTAATTTTATAAACATGTATAATAAATTTTCTAATACTACCTATTGGTAGCATATTAAAGTAAAGAATAATATCCATTAAATAAACAATAAGATTGATATTACATGTGATGTTGTAACAAGTATATTTTATTAAACATATTAAATTATTATCTTAATTTTTTGTTATGCGATTCAAGATATATAATAGAATATATAATAAAAAAATACATTAAAATTTAAAAGTATGTTAATAATATTATAAAAAATATGGAATAAAGATGTATTAACAGTTTGATTATTTAAACATAAAAAAATAACATTATATACTACATTATATATAATTAGTTTGTTTTCATCATATAATGATTGTTTTTACCCAACAGTGCTGAGCTATTTTTGTACCAACCTAGCACTCAAGAGAATAAAGAGATTTTTTTATACATATAATATTAACAATTTTATTTTAGAAATTAATTACAAAACTATCAATTTTTATAGAAATAAAAAATTTATCTACGTTTTAAAATAATTGAATCTCACATGCTGAGTTGAACATGAATTTTATTCTTCTATTAATTAAATAAAACATGATGACAACTTTTATTAATTTTTTATTATTCTACACGGCATTTAACATAAAATATTTAATGGTAAGAACTGTTTAATTTGCACACACTTAAAAAGTTAAGAACCTAATATTAACATTTTTTTAGGAACTAATTCTAACACAAGCAATTTTTTCATTGATAAAAAAACTTATTTAATCCTACTGCAATATTTTTTTATTTTCCTTTTCACATAAAAAATTACACAAATTAAAGAATTCAACTAATTCTAAATACAGGAAACTTTTTAATGGATAAAAAACTTATTTAATCCTACTGCAATATTTTTTCTATTTTTCTTATCACAAAAAAAAGACACAAATTAAAGAATTCAATTAATTAGTTGACTTGTAAGATAAATTCTTAATTTATTTTTTATTTATTTTATCATATTATCCTTCTTCGTTTATTTGTTATACAAATTAAATAGTATAAAAAAATAAAATAAGATGCTCTTTTTATATAAGAGTAAGATGAACAGATTCCAACTATTAAAATTTATTATAAATGGTTAAAATTAAAACTTATATAATATTAATTTTTAATTTTGATCATATATATATATATATAATTAATTTAATTATTGTATATATATATAAATTAATTTTTTAAAATTAATTTGTATTAAAGTTGAGTTACTTGATAATTTTGTATAAATTAAAAATTTATTAAATTTAGTATTCAATTATAAATGTTTATTATATAAATTAAGTTTACAAAAATTTATAGAATTTAAATTTATTTGATATTTTTAAAAAATTTAAAATTAATATATCATATAATTTTTAAAATAAATAAATATTAATTATAAAAAGATAAATATATTTTTAGTCTATCTAAAATACTCAAATTTTAGTTTTGATCATTTAAATTTAAAATTTTTTATTTAAATTTTTAAAAATATACTGATTATAATTTTTAATATTAATTTAAGTTATATTAAATTAAAATAAATTAATCATAATTAAAAAATTATAATTAAAATATTAATTTTTTTAATAATAATTAATTTAACTTAATTTAATTTAAATTAAATTAATATCAAATATTATAATTAAAATATTTTATAAAATAAAGAATTTAAACCAAAATTTTTAAATTGAAGGATAAAAACCAAATTTAAATATTTTAGAAAAATTAAAAATATATTTAATCTATTATAAAATTATATATTTATAGTTTTTTAATTTTAAATTTAATATGTATAATTATATTGTTATTATTATAAAATTACTTAGCGGGAAACACACGAATGGGAAAAAAAATGTGTATTTACAATTGAACGTTCTAAACATTGGATTGGGAAACTGACCGGCCTATTGAAAATTGGAACACGGAATTTAAACCAACTTAAATCGCTTGATGGACTAACCCGGTATCTTTCTAGAAGTATAGAGTGAATAACAAAAGTTATAAATAAAGAATGATATTAAGTGATAACAATTCTATTATTTCTATTATTTGATTTGTAATTTTTAAGTTTTTAAAATTTTATTATTAAATTTATAACTTTCATTATATAAACAAAATTTTTCATTATTTAATTTATAATATTTAATGAAATTATTGTATTAAAAAAGTTAATATGATTTTTTATCAAGGAATATATAAATGAACTTTTTGTTGTGATACACCATGAAAACAAAGGGAGTAAACCAAAATCATTTTGAAATCTGTATTAAAAATTATTGTTGTATATCTAAAAATAGATAGAATAAAAAATTATGATATAAAATATATTATTATAAAATAAAATTATTAAAATATTTAATACTTAAAATTCTATAGTATCCATTTGTCTTCGTGCATATGATGTTTCCACTTGAGATGTAAACTAGGTAATACTTAACTCTGTTTTGAGGTCGATTTTAGATTTTTTAATATCTATTTTTAATTATTAAATCGATAAGTCAATTTTTTCAGCTGTTAAATTTAATATTTAAAATAAAAAAATCTTTAAAAGATAACTGAAAATGAAATAAACAGAAAATAATCCAATTTGAAATCGGCAAAACGGAAAACCTACCTCGCCACGGTTCATAGATCATCCACTTTTTACGCTCAAGTCTTACATTGGATTTCACAAAGGATAATATATGTAATGCAATAAAATAAAGAAAAAGTTATGCTGTTTGATTTAAAATTTAATTAAACAAAAGAAGAAAATACAAAATTTCTCTTTCTATTTATTAGTCTGAAAAAAAATTATAAAACTTGAATGGTTGATTTGGCTTTTCCCAATATAATATATTAATGTTTTAGTATTATTCAGCAGGTGAACGAAGCATGCTGAAAATGAGCCCACTTGTTTAGTTGATTAGATAATATTCAATAATTTAGCCATAAAACAAAACCCACTAACACCTTCATTGCTGAACTAACGGTCATCTGACGCCGTCGCCACGGATCTGCTTGATGTTCTTCAGGTTTGCTTTTGTTGTTTTGGTCTCTTAGAAACCTCGTTGGATTGACCATTCGTGTTCGTGTTCCATCCAATCACCAAACTTACGCGACGTCACAGCTGTGTGTGTTAATACACATAGCATTAATGCATTATCAACACCCGCACATCGCGCCAAGTTTGGCCCCCGGGTTATGAAAACGGTAGGTGTAGGGAAAAATTATCTTATTATTAAATAGAGCTGGGCTGACCTTTAGCTCTGTATCACGTAACCCATTTAGAAATAAGTTTTTTTTAATTTTAATTTATATGATTTTTAATTTAAAATTTTAGTTAGGTTGATTCTAAAATCAGTTTTAGTTTTTATTTTATTTTATAATTTGTTTAAAAATATAATTTTTAAATTTAAATTTATATAATTTTTAAATTTTATCATTTTTTTATTTTTTAAATAATCTTCAATATTTTTTATTTATTATATTAAAATATTTTTTAATTTATTTTTTTTAGATTTTTTATTTTTCTTTAACTATTTTTTATTTATCTCTAAAATTTTTCTCTTTTTTCTTAAATTTTTTTTTAATTTTTTTATACTTTTATCTTTTTTAATTTATTTTTTGTAATCTATTTACCTCTCTATCTTTAAAATTATCCTTTTTCTGTATTTTTTCTTTCTCCTCTCTCTAAATTTTCTTGTTTATTTTAATTTTTTATTATTGCTTTATTTTAAGAGAGGAAAAAAAATTTAAAAAAAAAATAAAAATATATGAAGAAAACAAAAAATGAAGCTCGTAGGTAACCCTGACCCATAGGATTTAATGGATTTTATAGTGGCTTTGTATGCTTATGAGCTATCTTGAACTTAGTTCACATGGGTTAAAGTTAAGTTAGATTGTATGGGTCAAATTGACACCTTTGTCAACAGCAATACTTCTTATTAGAGTAATAAAGAAAAAACAACTCCAAACTAGAGTGATTTTGAGTCTAAAATTTCATAGAATATGAACTATAATAATAAAAATTTATAAAGTTAAACAAATTTTACTTAAGCTTACTGATATAGCAGAACATGTTGTTAAAGAAAACTAAACGAGTGACCACCTATATTAGATATAACATCTTGGGTGAAAGATAAAAATTGTTAAAGATGAATTGATCTTATAACATTGGTCATTGTTCCCATATGACAAACTTGTTTTGATTCTTTACATGTAGTTATGTGATTAATGTTCTTTAAAGAATGCAAATTGTTTTGAACTTGTTATATATTGTTTATCATTTGTAGTTCTTTTCCGATCTTCATGAAGTGAAGGACATTAAATCAATTACATATTTTATACTTAATACAAATTATTTTATTTTACTTGAAATGTTTTCGTTGTTAGAACTAAGATGATCGACTTGGTTCGACTCGCTAACTCGTTAACTCAAGTAACATAAACTTAAAAGTTAAAATAAATAAATATAGAATATTTAAAATTTGTAATTTACTAATATATTTTTGATAAAATGGTTGTTTAATTGAAAATTATAAATATAATTATAGTCTATATAAAATATAAATATTTACATTTAAATTATTATTAAAAATTAATAAATTAAATAACTAGTTTGTACATTAGATATTTTAAATTTATATTTTGTTACCAATTTTAAAATTAAAATTTTTTCTAAACATATAACTTATAATAGTATATATTATAATTAACTTACATATTTTTATCTATTTTATATAAAAATAATAAAAATTATATGAATTTAATTTATATATAATAAGCTAGTTCATAATCATGAACCAAACAAGTAAAATTATACATAACTTAGGTTCAGCTGATTTAGTTAACAAATTTAATTTTTAACTCAATTTCAGATTATTTGGTTCATGAACTAAATTCAACGAATTAATTATTGAATCGAGTCTCGAACTAATTTTGAGTTGGTTCAATCCATTATCATCCCTGGATAGAATTATTTTCAAAAGTACAAGCGTTCATAATTTCATCCGGTAACCTTTTTATTTTAAATGAAAATTTACCGTCAGAAATTTAAGATAATAATAATTTTTTATTTAAGGACTAACCATAACCCACTTAAGCCTAAGAGTTATATATATATATATATATATATATATATATATATATATATATATATATATATATATATAAGTTTTTTTATCCTAAGAATTTTGTAGGCTTTAACCCATAAGGTTAGGATTAAATAGGTTAAAATTGACTCATTTAACGGTTCTATCGTTAAAGAATATAAAAATAAATAAAAATATTTTTTTTTATTGAATAGATAATATATATATATATATATATTAATTAGTAATATAAATTTTATTTTATATAAATTTTAAAAAATAAAATAAATTTTAAAAATAATTTTTACTATATATTTTATTTTTTAAATATATTATTTTAGCAATTTAATATAAATAAAAAATAAAAATTTTTCTTTTATTTTTTCATTTAAATAAAAGGATTACCTTTTTTTATAAATTTTTATATTCAAATAAATAATAAAAATAATTTTAACATCCTTTCTTTTTTCATTCTATATCATTCATCCAAACAAATTATATATCTATAAGAAAACTTTTTTGTTTACATTTGATTTTTAGAGTTAAACTTTAATATGCAAGCATATCGTACAACGCATACTGAAACTTTTTGTTTATATATATTTTTTAAAATGTATATATTTTTTTATAGAATATTATTGTCAGTATTTACTAAAAAAAACAGTAATAATTTATATGTAAATAAGTTGACTACATAATTATATTACATGGCATATTTATTAAATTTGATATATAATTAATATAAATCATATTATTAAATTTGTATTCATTCAATATACCATTATTAGATTTATTAAATATAAATAACCAAAAATATATCGTTATACAACCGTATTAGATACTATATTTTTATATTTAATATATAATTAATTTAAAAAACTATTAAATTTTATATTCTTTAAATATAACTTATTTATTAGATTATTAAATATTAGTATATCTAAAATATAAACTAGTACTCTTTCAATTTATTTTACAAAATTATTTATAGTATATATTTTAAAATAAAAACTTAAATACATATCGATTGGTAACTATATATAATGATCTATCTCTTAATTTCTATGTTCTATTGATACTCTAAACTAATTATAATGAATTATTTTAAATTAAAATATATATTAAGAATATTTTTATTTTCAATTATTATTTTCCATAAATTTATTTTAAAGTAATGAAATTAAAAATCTCAGTAATACATTTTTAAATTAAAAATTTATTGTATATTAACAATTTAGTTGAAATATTCGTTGTTCCTTGGAATTTTATCTTTTGCTTTTATTCAGGTTAAATTTTTTAAAAATACTACAAATAATTGAATAAAAATTCATATTCTTTACGATATATATATATATATATATATATATATATGTATGTATGTATATATATATGATTTATTAAATTTAAAACAAACTAAGTATTTTTATTCTATATAGAATATATATATATATAGAGAGAGAAAATATATACAATAAATATATAGAATAACAGCATTAAAAAAATTAATTCAGTTGGTGATTTTAGAAAGGCTTAATGAAATTTTTACTCACTCATTTCCTATTTAATTTTGATTTTTATATTCCTATCTTTTTCTTTTTATAATTTTATTCTTTCATTTTATTAAGTTATTGACCTTAGTTCCCACCATAAGACTGTCTATAAATTTAATCATAGGAATATCGGTGTCTATAATTTAGTTTTGAGTTTATTTATTTGTTCATATTTTAATTTTTTAAGAGATTGTCTTATTTCAGAAAATATTAGTTTATATATTTTATTATCTTTGAATGTGTTAACTTTGTTCACATTCTATTCATATATTATTTACAAATTAATATCAAATTGTAAACATTAATACATTTTGAGACTAAAAATATATAGGGTGCAACCAATTTTCAAGAACTAAATTGTATATTTAAAACTCAAATAATGTTATCAATTAATAGAGATCGCTAATGGTGAGAATCAAAATTAACAACTGTTATAAAGTGAGAAATTAAAATTATAAAAATAAATAAAAAATACAGATTAAGAAATTAAAATTTTCATTAAACTTTTTTAAAAAGTATTCGATTGATAATTCCAAAAATTTGTTCATGTGATATTATATAATTATGACAATAAAGGAACCTAGTCCACATAAGTTTTTTTATTTTAAATGATTTGAAAGTATCCAAAAACAAATTATGAATTTTGGATACCATAGAATCTTATATGTGAAAATATGCCAAAGAATTGTAATCCATTTTCGTTATTGAAAATGAGAAGTACACTAACACTTGATAAGAAGAAAATAATAGTTTTAACTTAAATATTTACATGATTTTCTAACAAAAAGAATAGTCCTGCATATATATATTCTGACTTTTCAAAGTGAAGATTGAAAAATATATAATAGAGGCTAGCTAGAATGTTACTGTGCATTATACAAATATTTTTAAATTTAAATAACATTTATAAATAAAAAATTAAATATTACAGTAAATGTGTATAATATATAATAAAAATTTTATTTTATTAAATATAAATTAATTAAGCAGATAAAAACTTAAAAATTAACAGAGGTTATATAAAAAACTGTTAAAAACTTAGACACATCATCTTTATTAATATGGTATATAAAAGTTAAAATAAAAAAAATAAAGATTAACTAAGATTAAAATATTATTAAAATTTAGGTTATCAAAAAGGAAAGTTATATTCAATTTGACATAGAATATTCAGATTTAAAATTTAAATTAAATTAAAAATTATTATTTAAAAGGAATAAAAATATAAATAGGAAATAAATTTAATGTTCAATAAAAAAATTATAAAATTTAATAAGTATGATAATAATTTCTAAAATTACTACTAAATATTCATATTTATAACATATATAAAGGTGAGATTTTCCGTAATTTCCACAGAGTATCTAATAAAAGAAAATCCTTCTCATTGATGATAAAGATATTTTTATTGTACTTTTCTTTTGAAAAAAAAATACAAGATTTGATTGTTGTTTAACAATGATGATATTTCTATTATTTATATTTTAAAAATTGATCTGAATAAAAAAACTAATAAATGTGCGAGAATCTTGCCGATATCTTTTATAGATGGATATAAATATGAAATTAAATATTTTTATTTTTTAGTAATAATATCTAGTTAAAAAATATTATCTTTTCTTAATTGATTTTCTCTATCCAGCTTTAAAGATCGATTGATATATCACTTTTTCAAACATTAATACCTGGATACAATATAATTTTGATGTGGATTATTACTTATTATAAGCATATCAATACATGATTTGTTCATTAAGCTTTATGCTATTGATCACTTGCAATTAATTGCTTCCTCTCCTCATCAAGCGCAAACGTGTTTCTTTCAAATTTTATGATGCATTTATTTTCTCTTGGGAAGTGATGTGTGGGCCGTTTGAGGAAGCTGAATTGGAAAATTATCATGCCTTGCACAAGAACTGTGTGGAGATTATTTTAACATCAAGATCAATGTGAAACATCTACCATGCTTTACTCAACCACTCCCACAACAACCTTTTTCAAATATTTCCCATACATTTATTGAGATGCTTTAAAAAAATGAAAAAATATATAACATAATAAAAATAATTAATATAGCAAATGTACTTTTTTAATTCTATGATCATTCGTAATGAGTTGATTCACATAATGATAAAAATTTATTAAAATTATATATTTATAACTGATTTTATTTTTAATAAATTTAAAATTTTTAATATATTGATTCATTATGTTCAGAATTAGATATTTATATATGGTCCATTAATAAATTTAAAATAAATTGTTAATATTATATTAAAATTAAATTTTAATTTTTTATAAACCAATTATATATATTAATAAAATATTAAAACTATTCTAAAATAAGGTAAATAAAATTTATAAAACATATTTTATCAAATTACAATATCTTGCTTTTATTTAAAAAAATATAACTATTAAAAGTATTAATCCAACAATAATGAAAATTAAATTAATTTTAAAAAATAATTCATAAAATAAAATTTTTATAGCTAATATAAAACTTCTAACAGAATCCATTAAAGATGTTGAAATGGTTAGTACATCAAACAATACATTGAATACCTCAACATCGTGGAACTTAAACGGGTGCTATGATGGAAAAATTCATTGTATATATGTCTAACTTAATTTGAAAAAGACATGGACGTTTCACTATGTAAGCACGTGAAATGGGAATGATTATCTTTATTGAAACCTAATTACCTCACTTCCGAGATCTTGTTAATATAATCACCTTATTAATATTTGACGAAATAGAATGTATAAACTTACCACATCAATCAATACAAGTTTGTAGCTCAAGAAACTGTATTTACGTCATACTTTTACTGTGAGTCCGGTTTTTTTTCCTAAAAAGTTCTTGCTTAATTTTATTATCAACAAAGTATGGATAATATATCTAACATTTAATAATTCCATAATATATATCTTTTGATATATATATATTTTAATATTTTTCCTTCATTTTTCTTCTATTTGAAAAAAATTAAAATTTGATGGGTTTCGAAAAAATCAAATTCTATTTTTTTAATATTTTCTTCAATGTATTAAAACATTGATTAAGAAATAAACTATATATATGTTTAAAAAATAAGAAAAAGTTATATTAATGATATTTTTTTAATAAATATGTTTAATTTTTAATCAGTATTTTTATATAAGTTCCGAATTAGTATTTTCTTTAAAAATTAAAATTATAACTATCTTTTCAAATAGTTTTTTATATTATAAACAAATAAATTATAATTTTTACATTTTATAAATTTATAAAATATAAATAATTTTTTATACATATTTTAATTTTTTTAAAAATAAATTAAACAGACAAACCCTTACTATGAGCAAGCATTATTGAGAAATAACTTTTATGAGAAGTATGACAATGCAACTTTTTTGTGCATTTGTTTAAAGTGACACGTCTCATCCGTCCATTAAAAGACTAATATATGCAATGGTTAAAATAAGATGGGACATTAGTGTACTAAAAATAAAGTGGTGTATTATAGAAAGTTAGAAACTGTGGAGGAAGGAATCTTGTCAAGACTATTAAGTATTTTATATTTTAAAATTAAAATAATTTTCTATTTTAATATAAATCTCATATTTTATTAAAAATATATTAGTTAAATTAATATATATATATTTTTTAAAATATTTAATAATTTAAAATAAATTTATTTGAATTTAAATTAAATAAACATTAACTTCTCTTAATCTGGTTACTTTTATAGTTTTTTAAATTTTTATAAAATAAATAAATAAAATATCAAAATTAATAAAAATAATTGAATAATTAATATATTGTAAATTTAGATTTTATTTTAAAAATATTTACAATATTAAATATTTAAATTGATAGTTTGAAAATTAGATGAGTAGAACAGTAAAAGTAGTTGAGAAAGAAAATAAAAGCGGTGAGAAAATATATTGGTAGTTTTCTGGATAAATTTTTATTTGCTGGAGGGTAAAAAAAGGACATATGCATTTTTTATTTTAAATGAGAATTTTCATTTATTATATTAAATTTTTTAACAACCTATGTTAAATAAAAATTTTATAATTAGTATTTTTATCTTTTTTATTTTATCCATTCAAAATTTTAAAACAACACATTTTAATGATTTTATTTCTACTTTATTTTATATTTTTTCTATTTTATCTTTCAAATGTTTTATGTTCAGAATTGTATGTCCAAGCTTAACTTCTAACCTTGTACAACAACTTGGGTCAACTTTAAAATCTAAAAATTAATACTTTGATATTAAAAAAAGACCTCTCAATTCCTCGTATATCGGATCAAGATGCTCAGTTCACGTTATTTTTTTTAAAACAAATCATAATGTTCAACAATTAAGATTGCCACCACCACATCAAACACATCGTATGAGTATATTTTATATCTTAAACTATTATTTCCTCACATTTCAGAATTTATATAAAAGATGCTTATACATAGTCGAAATATATATATATATATATATAGATATATATATATATATATTATTTTATACATTATTATTCTGTTTAAAAAAGTCATTAACTCTGAACATTAAAACATTTTTGTAAATATCTCTACATTTACGATCACATCTTCTTGTAACACAACATCTTTCTCCACCCTCGTTAAAATTTTAAACTTTGATTCGTCAGAAAATTTTTAAAACTATGCCAATTTCTCATCCAATATAAAACCTTAATAATCAAAATTTTGTCTCTGAAAATGTTACTGTAATATTGTTAAATGATATTTCTTTTTCTAGGCTTGTAAATTTTTTAAATATATTTTTAAAGTATCACATATTATTTACTAATATTTTTTATTTTTTAAAATAAGCCTTTATTGTTTACCACAAATTATTAATCCTTATTAACCAGTAACGATTTTATTTCTAAATGGAAATTAAAATATTTAATTTAAAAAAGTATAAAATTTATTAATATTTAATAATATTTAAAAATTATTAAATATCTTAATAAAATTTAACAAATTACAATTAAAAACTCTTAAAGGTACTAATTACTATGTTAAAAATTTTAATTTCATTCTATTTTCTAATAAATATTTCTATTTTTAATAAAAATTTTAAGAATGTTTTGATATATAATGAAGATAATAAATTTTTGAATTTAAAACTTTAATAAAATTATTTTAATTTTATTATTAGATTAATGTTAATAAATTTTTATTTTAATAATACTTTTAAATTTTTTAGAATTATTATTCATTATTTTTATAAATTCACTAATTTAAAACGACAGAACTAATTAACAGTAAAATTTTATATTAAGTATACATAAGGTTAAAATATTATTTTAAATTTTTAAAAAGTATACATTAATTAATATTATTATATATATATACATATATATTTAATATATGTAG
This sequence comes from Canavalia gladiata, assembly GCA_037954105.1. Classification (NCBI taxonomy): domain Eukaryota; kingdom Viridiplantae; phylum Streptophyta; class Magnoliopsida; order Fabales; family Fabaceae; genus Canavalia; species Canavalia gladiata. Next base: position 52,481,066 of record CM075659.1, on the reverse strand, counting down.
TTTGATAAAAGAGTAGGATAAAAATAATGGGAGGGAGTAACATTTTAAGGATGTTTGTTATTTTGTTAATGTTTTCCAAATTATTATTGTTAAATAAGAGTGTGAAACAAGTGTTAGTGTTGAGTGTTGAGTGTTGACTGCTGCCAGGGAAATAGGGTTGGTGGGGGCCGCGAACAAAGATGTGAAATGACCGCTTGTTTACAAGTGATATGTGGCTCTCACACATTCTCATGCCACCCGCACTATCAAGTGGCAAGAACCAATTTTACTTCATTTTTGGGTTTACGATTACACCCCCCACAAGAACCAACATAATATGTTAATAGACAAAAATCAAGGGCAAAAAGGTAAAACAAACACAGCAACCAAGTCTCACTCTTACATCTAAAGACCGCCATCAAAACCATACACACACTACCACAGCAAACTCTGCATTCAACAATGGCGAGCACCGCTTCTAGAACCCCATTCTCTTCTTCATCTTCACACTCCACTTTTCCAAAACGCAATGTTAGATTTACCCTTCCATTCTCACCAACTCTCCACAAACCCAACCACACTCACCCTCTCGGAATCTCATGCTCCCTCTCCAAACCTCCCGCCGCATCATCCATCGCCACATCCACCGCCGCCCCCACCGTGGAGCCCTTCACTTCTCGGTTCCCCGCCGGGGAGCCTCGGAAGGGTGCGGACATCCTGGTAGAAGCTCTCGAACGGCAGGGCGTGACGACAGTATTCGCCTACCCCGGCGGCGCGTCGATGGAGATCCACCAAGCGCTCACGCGCTCCCACAGCATCCGAAACGTGCTCCCGCGCCACGAGCAGGGTGGCGCGTTCGCCGCGGAGGGCTACGCGCGGTCCTCGGGTCTTCCCGGCGTGTGTATCGCCACCTCGGGTCCCGGCGCCACCAATCTGGTTAGCGGCCTCGCGGACGCCATGATGGACAGCATTCCCCTAATCGCCATCACTGGCCAAGTCCCTCGGAGAATGATCGGCACGGACGCATTCCAAGAAACTCCAATCGTCGAAGTCTCTAGATCCATAACGAAGCACAACTACCTCGTGCTGGATGTAGATGACATTCCTAGAATCATCAGTGAGGCCTTCTTCGTGGCCACTTCCGGAAGGCCCGGCCCAGTTCTCGTCGACGTGCCCAAAGATGTCCAGCAACAGCTCGCTGTTCCTAATTGGGACGAGCCCATTAAGCTCACCGGGTATATTTCCCGGCTGCCCAAGACTCCCAGCGAGGCCCAATTGGAACAGATTGTGAGGTTAATATTAGACTCTGAAAAACCGGTTTTGTATGTAGGGGGTGGTTGTTTGAACTCGAGTCAAGAGTTGAGGCGGTTTGTTGAACTTACTGGGATTCCTGTTGCCAGCACCTTGATGGGTCTTGGAGCTTACCCTACGGCGGATCAACATTCCCTTCAAATGTTGGGCATGCATGGTACTGTTTATGCTAACTATGCTGTTGATAGTAGTGATTTGTTGCTTGCGTTTGGAGTTAGGTTTGATGACCGTGTAACTGGGAAGCTCGAGGCTTTTGCCAGCAGGGCTAAGATTGTTCATATTGATATTGATTCTGCTGAGATTGGGAAGAATAAGCAGCCACACGTGTCGGTTTGTGCGGATGTGAAGCTAGCATTGGAGGGTATTAATAGGATGTTGGAGAATAAAGGAGTGAAGCGTAGGCTTGATCTTCATGCTTGGAGACAAGAGCTTAATGTGCAGAAACAAAAGTTTCCATTGAGTTACAAGACATTTGAGGATGGTATTTCGCCTCAGCATGCTATTCAGGTTCTTGATGAATTGACAAATGGAGATGCCATCATTAGTACTGGCGTTGGACAGCATCAAATGTGGGCTGCACAATTTTACAAGTATAAGAGACCTAGACAATGGTTAACCTCAGGGGGTCTTGGAGCAATGGGATTTGGATTACCTGCTGCTATTGGTGCTGCTGTTGCTAACCCTGATGCAATTGTGGTTGATATCGATGGGGATGGTAGTTTTATTATGAATGTTCAGGAGTTGGCTACTATAAGAGTGGAGAAACTCCCTGTTAAGATATTGTTGTTGAATAATCAGCACTTGGGTATGGTGGTGCAGTGGGAGGATCGGTTCTATAAGTCGAATAGAGGTCACACATATCTGGGAGACCCATCTAAGGAGACTGAGATATTCCCTAACATGCTTATGTTTGCGGATGCTTGTGGGATACCGGCGGCTCGGGTGACAAAGAAGGAAGAGCTTAGAGCTGCAATTCAGAAAATGTTGGACACCCCTGGCCCTTACCTTCTTGATGTCATTGTACCCCATCAGGAGCATGTGTTGCCAATGATTCCAAGTAATGGAAGCTTCAAGGATGTGATAACTGAGGGTGATGGTAGAACGGGGTACTGAATCCTGATTGCCTTGGCCAAATGTATTCCTTGACGTTTGTTTTGTACAATATATAATATGCTGTTGTAGTTGCAGGGTTTTAATTTAACCTGTGGTGACCATACTAGTTTGTAGTAGTAGTTTTGGTAGCAAGACTTTGTATTTTCCTTTTCTTCAATTAATATCCAGTGTCACCTACCTTTGCTGTCTGATATCTCTTGTCGGTTGTATTGTTGGTTTTTGGTGTGGTGAAACTAGATATGAAGTTAAAGTAATAATATTTCTGTTCTTAGAAGTCCAAACATTAAAGAAGACAAGGAGTTAATTAATGAAGCATTTTGAAAATGAGATGAAAATATCAGATTACATATTCAACTATTTATTTTCCCTTTTAAGCGATGGGTATATGTGCAGATTCAAATACTCTGGAACTCGAATAGGCAATCATTCTATGCACATTCCATGTTTAACTACTTCATTTGATGGAAATTATGACTAATTTGCTCGTGTAGTTACGATTTGGACTATTTTGTTGACAACCTCTCTGTTGCTCTTTTACCGCTATCTAAATAGTAAAATAGATACCGAAAACGACTTTCACTAATTGACGTCAAACTTAAAGATAACTTTATTAACTTCAAGCTGCAAATGGCAGAGTTTTTTCTCTTTCTGTAAAAATAACTGTTCGCGATTAATTTAATATTCCAATATTCTTAATGTTTACTTAAATGTCCATAATTCATGGATTCGCTTAGTTGCATTTTTATATTTTCGATGAGTCACCTAACATTTATTTTTCATTAATGTTAGAATTTTCTTAATTTATTTGATTCTAGAGTTATTTAGGAAACCTAAAAATATGTACTATGTTTCCGAGAGCCAAGTAATTTAATGGGAGGTACTTTGTGTTCTCAATAACTCTTCCACCGAATGGTGGAAACTAACAACAGATTCATTCAGTGAAACTCGGACAAAGTACTGAGATAAGAGCAAATGGGACGACCTAATCATGCACACCTGAGAACGTTTACCCTGTGTTACTCATGTAAAAAAAAAGAACCCTTTCCAGTATTAAATGATGCTAATGCAAGCAACTATATATTGTTTGGTCCTGGTGATGTTAAAATTCTTCAAAATATTAGTAATATGATAAAAGTTAATCGATGTTATCCAATATCCATACCGGTATGAGGGTAAAAAATTTATAAGAAATTCTATTTGTACTACAAGATTTATTGTATGTACTTGTCAAGTTAGCTTCTTATACTTACTAGATGTATAATGTATTTATGAAAAATACATACAACTAGATTTATTTTTCAAATCTGTTAGAAAATAAATAAGTTGAAAAAGGTATAATTTAAGGGATAGGAATGAGTTAAAACTGAATTGTGTTCGTTTAAATAGAGAAAAAATAATAAGCTTTTCCTATTTAAGTGACATTCTCAAGGTGGTTAAAACTACCACTAACCCTAAATTAAGTCACCAAACCACTAAGCACCATTTTAAAAAGTGGTTAAAACTGAATGTAAAAATAAAACTATCATTAAGTCATTAATAGCTAACTTTAAGCAACTAAATTTGACTTAAAAAAAAAATGGATTGGAACTAAACTGCCAACTAATCTAACACTCCTCCTTAGCATTTAGGTGACAAACACCACTTCTTTGTTTCAAATCTTCAAATCTTTCCTTTGGTGTTGACTTAGTAAAAATGTCAGTTAGCTGGTTCTTAGATGAGCAATGAACAAACAGTACTTCATTAGATTGTTGAACTTCTCTAATAAAATGAAACTTGATTTTGATGTGTTTGGTTCGTCCATGAAACACTGGATTTCTTGTGATTGAAATAGAAGAAATGTTATCACACATTATCTTGGTAGCTTCTGTTTGTTCATGCCCCAAGTCCTTTAACATCTTCCTTAGTCATATTACATAATTCACAGCAGAGGAAGCAGCAATATACTTAGCTTCTACGGTTGATTGAGCTGTAGTTTCCTATTTCTTAGAGCTCCAACTAAAAAAACTCGTTCCCAAGGAAAATAAGTATCCAGAAGTGCTTTTGGAATCATCAATACAACCTCCCCAATCACTATCAGAGTAGCCCACCAGTTTCATGGTTTTTTCTGCAGATTTTGTAAAGAAAATTTCAAGTATGTTGGTTCCTTTAATATATCTTAACACCCTTTTAGCAGCCGCAAAATATGTTTCTCTAGGTGAATGCATAAACCTAGAGAGCAAACTTACAACAAATAGAATGTTAGGCCTACTTGCAGTGAGGTATAAGAGACTGTCAACCAAGCTTCTGTACATACTTTCATCTACTTTTTCAGAATTCTCATCCTTGCCAAACTTCAAACCAGTGGTAATTGGAGTGCTTACAGATTTGCAGTCTTGCATTTTGAACTTGTTTAGGATATCAGAAATGTATTTCTTTTGACATATAAAGATGCCATCATTAGATTGCATTATTTCCATGTCAAGAAAGTACTTCATGACTCCAAGATCAGTCATTTCAAAGACTTTCTCCATTTTATTCTTGAACTTTTGGATTAGTTCAATTTTGTTTCCTGTTACAAGAATGTCATCTACATAAATTGAAACAATTAAAGACTCACCATTAGTGACTTTCACATATAAAGTGACTTTATTTTGGCTTCGGTCGAAACCAAGCTGGATGAGATGATTGTCCATTCTTTCATACCATGCTCTCAGGGCTTGTTTTAGTCCATACAAGTCTTTCTTTAAAAGATAGACTTTATCTTCTTTACTAGGAGTTGAGAAACCATCAGGCTACTCTACATAGATCTCTTTAGCAAGCAACCCATTTAGGAAAGTTGATTTGACGTCAAGTTGATGAATTTGTCATGAATTGTGAGCTGCAAAGGCAAGGGGAAGCTTGATTGTGTCATACCTTGCTACCGGCGCAAATGTTTCTTGGTAGTCTATACCATACTGTTGTGGATAACCTTTCACCACCAGTCTAACTTTGTGTTTGCAAATTGATCTATCGGAATTGAGTTTTGTTTTGAAAACTCATTTTACACCTATCACTTTGCGATTCGTGGGTCTATCAATAAGCTGCCAAGTTCCATTTTTGTTAATCATGTCTAATTCATCTTGCATAGCTCTCCTCCAAGCTTTAGAGTCTTGTGCTTCAGCATAGCATGTTGGTTCAAAGATGACCAAGCTACACCTTTGATAAACATCTTCCAAAGTTCTTGTGCCCCTCACAGGTAGGTCATCCACTAGCTCATTAATGTCAAGTTAAGGTTGTTTATTTGGAAACAAGTCAAAATGAACATTCCTTTGATTTTGCCAATCCCAAACAACTTCCTCATTAAATTTTACTTCTCTGCTTAAAATTATTTTTTCTGTTTTTAAATAAAAAATTCTGTAGCCCTTGGTTAATGAACCGTAGCCCAAGAAAATTCCTTTGTGAGCCCTGTTGTCCAGCTTACTTCTTTTAGGTTTTGGCACTTGGTAATAGCATATACACCCTAGATTCTGAGATGGTGCATTGAAGGTTTGTTATCGCTCCAAGCTTCATATGGAGTCTTATCATGTAAGGCTTTTGTGGGAAGCCTATTCAGCAAATAAAAAGAGGTATTGACTGCCTTTGTCCAAAACAGATTTGACATCTATTTTTCAATCAAAAGACACCTAGCCATCTCCATTATTGTTCGGTTCTTCCTTTCAGATACACCATTTTGTTGTAGTGTATATAGTAAGGTCAGTTGATGTTCAGTGCCTGCACTATTACAAAATTCTACAAATTGAGGAGAGGTATATTCTCCACCATTATCATATCTCAAAATAATTTTCAAATTACATTAATTTTCCACAAAAGCTTTAAATTGTTTAAAAATATTAAAGACTTCACTCTTGAGTTTAATGAAATAAACCCAACACGTTCTGGTGTAGTCATCAAGGAAGAGGAGAAAATACTTGTTACCATTTAAGGATTCGGTTTTCATTGGGCCACACATGTTAGTGTGGATAAGCTGAAGTTTCTGCTTAGCTCTCCATGCTTGATTTGCTTGAAAAGGTAGTCTTGATTGCTTACCTTGCTAACAAGTCCCACAAACTTGAGCATCATATGAGATTTCAGACATATTTACCACCAACTCCTTTTTGTTCATTTCTGTCATGCTTCTATGATTGAGATGACCAAGCCTTTTATGCCACAGATTTGTAATCGTCTCTGAAGCACTGATATAAGCTTGTTCAACTACTTTTCCCAAGTCTACTATAAACATTCTTTTGTTCATCTTGATGCAGAATAATTCTACACCAGAGGGATAAAAAATAATACACTTGTGATCCTTAAAGTGCATTGAGTAATTCTTTTCGAGCATCAGTCCAACACTCAATAGATTTTGGCTAATATCAGGTATGTATAGAACATCAGGAATAGTTTTAATACATGAGATTGTTGAAACAACCACTGATCCTCTACCTTTGACTTCTAAAAATTCTTCATTTCCCACCTTTACTCTGGACTTGTAAGTACCATTAAGGAAACTAAACATCTCGGCATCATTACACAGGTGGTGTGTGCAACCGCTATCAGGAAGCCAATCATCAGATAAGTCATTTGTTGAGAAGTAAGAAACTGCAAAAAGTTGCTCCTCCTGTGCATTAGTCGCTTCTGCTAGTTGTGCTTGTAAAGACTTTGAGAATTTGTTTTTATATTTGCAAACCTTAGTTACGTGTCCCAATTGTTTGCATTTTCCACATATAGCATCAGGCCTCCACCAACAGTATTTCTCCATATGTGTTGTCTTTTTACAATGCTTACAAGAAGGAAACGACCTTTGTTTTGAATCACTGCTACTTCCACCATCATGCTTACCATTATTCTTCTGGTTAAGGTGTTGTTTTCCTTTACCAGAATGTTGCTTTTGAACAGAAAAGGCCCCTTCAGTGAACTTGCTCTCTCTTAAGGTCCTTCTTTGCTCTTGTGCTTGTAGAGCACTCATTAGTTCACCTAATGAGATTTTGCTAAGGTCCTTGAATTCTTCAAGAGAGGAAATTTTGGATTCAAACCTCTCAAGAAGAGTTACTAGAACTTTCTCCGCAATCCTTTTGTCTGCAAAGTCTTCACCAAGTAATATAATATTATTAACAATTAAGGAGATTCGATCAGCATACTTACCAATTGTTTCATCCTCATGCATATGCAAAGATTCGAATTCACGTTTCAGGTTCAGCACTTGCATTAGAAGTGTTCTATCGCTGCCTTCATATTCTTCTTTCAATCTGTCCCAAGTCTTCTTTGTTGTTTTACAGGCCATGATCCTATAAAACACACAATCTGCCACAGAATTTTGTATAATGAACTTGACTTTGAATTTCTTTGCTTTTTCTTCACTGTGAGATTTTATCTGAGCCAAGGTAGAATTTTTTGGTTGGGAAGGTAATAGGATATCTTCAAGCACTGTTTCTCAGAGGTCATAAGATCTTAGAAAATCTTCTATCTCACTGACCAAATGTGATAATTTTCACCGGTGAAGGTAAATGGTGGGTTCAAAGGAAGGTTGTTGTAAGCCATTGTTTGTGGGTTTAAAAGAAAGGAAAATGTGGATCCCGTAAGATCAACTATGACTCTTGATACTACTGTTAGAAAATAAATAAATTGAAAAATGTATAACTCAAGCGAATAGGAAAGTGGAGAATGAGTTAAAACTAAATTGTGTTCATAATTGTGAAACATGAGAATTTAAATAGAGGAAAAATAATGAGCTTTTCCTATCTAAGTGCCACTCTCAAGGTGGTTAAAACTACCACTAAGCCACTCAGCACCACTTTCAAAAGTGGTTAAAACTGAATGCAAAAATAAAACTACCACTAAGTTATTAATAGCTAACTTTAAGCAACTAAATTTGATTTCAAAAACAGAAAAAATGGATTGGAAGTAAAATGCCAACTAATCTAACAAAGTCAGCTTCTAATACTTACACAAAAAAGATGAATAAGTAGACATGACAACAGATCTATTTGACATGGACAATTATGTCAAAATTAGATGTTATGGTGGAAAAAATTTAATTAACGGTTGGTTGAAATTTAGGAGGATATGTGATTAGTGAAGGTTGCCGATATGATAAGTCACACTTATAAAATAGATAAATGTCAAGGTGCAAAACGGAATAAGAATTAGTTAGTAGTTACTTTTGATGGATCCAACCTGAAATTTTTCATTTTCTGGTTTTCATTATATATTGTTACTTGTTGATGAGTTTTTTAAGATTGCAAAAGTCACAAGTTTTCCTCAAGTTTCTGGAGTTTAAAGGCTCATGTGGAAGGCCAACTTAGAAAGAAAATAAGAAAGGTTGATAACAGATCATAGTGGAAAATTTACTCCCAATGAGCTTTTTTTTTTTTTTTTCCTTCAATAGAGATCTTGATATTAAAGGGATTTGTCGTGCAGAAATACCAAGGCAAAATAGGGTTGGCTGAAATAAAACTATGTAATTGTTTTCAATGCTTAATTGAATCAGAAATAATGAAGCATTTTGAAATTAAGATGCAGATATCAAGTTAGATATTGAATCTAACGCTTTTCTTTTTCAACAATTTCTTTAACTCATCCAGGCAACATGATAAGCACATTCTGTTTTTAACCCTGTTTTCAATTAATGGGATCTGTCACAAATATTCTCAAGTTAACAATTACAATGTGGACCATTTTGTTAACAAAAGATCTATCTTCACCAGATGATTCTGAAATCTAGACATAGTTTTCACAACTTAGACTATGTATGAAAATGGAAACATAAATAGATATTGGAAAGGACCGGTTCAATTCCAGTATCATGTTTGCAGATAACTCCAAGTTTCCACTCCCATCCTATTCTCCAATATCCATGTTTCGAAGAAATTTATGTTGATGTCTAACATAGAACAAACTACAAAGCAAATCCCGCAGTAAAATAACGAGGGAAGACAAAAAACTTTTGATCTTTGCACTGAAGACAACGTAGTAACATGACACGCTTCACTCCAACTACCTAATGGATAGCATGTCTTGGTCTCCACGTCCATAAATATATATCTTACCAAATGCCAGCACAGAGTTTCATGACACCACTCAGTTAGCTAAATTTTGCACGTATATGATCACTTGGAATCTAACGTTTGATAACTAAGTAGTGTCAGCATACCAAAACTGGATGAGAGATTTTTGTGGCTGTAACTGAAGATGCTGTCATTGATTTTGGCTAAAGGCAATGTAGGGAAGTTATGGTAAAAGATATAAAATTCTTGAAAACCAATTAATTGTCATGGAAGAATGGGTTTGGCAAAAGCAATTTACCAAACTAAGATAATTAATTATAACTTACAAATACAAATAACCACATGATTAGGAATGCATATGCATCCAAATAAGTATTAAGTGGTCTTTTACATGTATGTGTTAATTTATTCAATCTACAAAATAGCCCAGGAAAACTCATGGCTTCTCAGAGTCCATGATACCAAATTTACTGATTGCTCTGCAGTTCAAATGTTGTGGAAAATAACAAGCAAATGCACCCTTTGTCACTCATTCAACTACCTGAGATGAAGCAGCTGAGGTCTCAAAAGATTTCTTTCTTACCAAAAGGCAAGTGATTCTTGAAGGATTGGAATGAGTGTTGTCAAGACTACATATCACAAAGTCTGGCCTGTGAAGCGCAAGGGGTAGGCGATCCTTTCCAACTACCAAGGCAGATGCATCAAGCAAAACATGCCAGTTGTTCCTATGAGCCTCGGAAATCCAATGCATTGTTCCATTTGCATCAGCTGGATAAGAGAACAAGCCTTTTGAGCTGATCTTACACCTCCTCCTAAAGTTTTGACTCAGCTGTGACCCTCTGATCCTCAAATCCAGCCAAGTCTTGGGTGCTGAGATCACCTTGGACTCCTTAAAGGAAGCAAATTCCCTTATGTAGTCTTCTTCCTGATCAAGAATGGTCATGTAGTAGTTCCCCTTAACAAAAGGGTAACTTTCTCCCACCAACATCATAGCATCCTTGTAGCTTGGGGTGAAGAGAACCAGATACTCATCATCAGGCAAACCATAATGCTTCAAAACCTTATTGCGAGCTTGAATTTCCGGAATGGAAATGAAACTTCCAGGGAATGAGGATTTCTTGTTGAGAATGTCTAGTAATCTTGATGGCTCCAACTGAATCTTAGCCCTATCCATCTCATGGAGATTACTACCAAACAAATATGCAGAAGACTCTCTAGGTGACTTGCCTCTATCATCTGACATAGGTTCTGAAGGCTCCTCATTGATGATAAAGCTAGATAAGTCTATTCCATTCCCATCCCCTTCAATAAGCCCTGCATATTCTGGATACTTTGCAAGCACATACTGTTCAACATATTCCATTTCTTTTTGTGTGATTGGACCTGACCATCTAAGATCAATATCACGGATAATTGATATGGCTTCAGCAATGATGTGAGGAGGAATCAACATGTGTCGTTTCTGTTTTGATACCATTTATTCAGCTTCAATGGAACATATACATACAAAACCTGATATCATACAATTTTTACAAACAAACAAGTAAAACTCAGAATATGATAATTACCTTTACAACCATACTGTTTGATTTGCAGCTCTCTGATATTAACTTGTGTGTTGGATTTTTCTGTGTGTCCTTCACTTCATTTTCTACAATCTCCTGATATGTTACCTAACATAGGGTGTATACTTCAGAATTTTTTAAGCTTCAGAAGTTGAAAAAAAAATCACATATATAGCTATGAATTTTAACCACTTTACCTCAGATCCTCCGTCAGAAATCTCATGCTCCTGTCTGTTGGTTCCCATGGTAATATTTGTTTCCACCACTTAGGGAAACATGAGATAGCTGTTTTTCAGTGTCCAATACCTGAGAAAATCTTAGGTAGAAAGCACAAAAAGAGAGAGGTCTATATGTGTAAAAGTTATGTTGAAATATTCCCTGGCAGAAGTTCTGAGAAATTAAGGTTAGAGATGAATGAGGCTAATTAAGAAGGGTATCTTGGACTAAAACAAGCACTTGGAATATGAAGAATGAAAGGAAACATGTTTGAAAAGAAGACCTGGCCTAGCCAAACTCACTAAGATGACATTTCTTGTTGAAGCTGTGAATCTTCAATTTTATTAAGGCTAAGTAATTAAGAAATCAAATAAAGTCAGATGATTACACACACAAAGACAACAGCAACGCTTTAAAATAGGAGGTGATGATGAAATGGTGATTTGCCTTAACCATGGTTTGCACAATATTCCCCAGAATTATTCCCTTCTACCTATTATTATTGGTTTCAATAATTCAAAAACTGAACCTTAATTAAAATATAAACCTGACTTTTATTGTTAACTCTATTAATTGAGGTACGTTAGGGGAAGATTTTTGAGGTACAGCTTTAGAATGGCAACAACATCACCATATTTGTTAATTGCCAATATGCACGTCACTCCGTGAATTTTATATTGTTTATGGAAAATGACCATTAGAGAACCTTGATGGAATGTCAACAGAGCCATGGCATCATTTTGAATTTTTTTTTTCTTAGCATAATTTCAGACTGAACATTTCAATTTTTTCAAATCACCGGGTAAGTTAGTTGTATTAGCTTCATGAACAGAATTGACAGTGACTGGAATTTGGTCAGGTAAAACCTAATGCATCATGAAATCAACTTCAACAAAAACTTTACTCACATTTAAGAGATAAAATCGAGCAATACAATCATCTTATGCATACTTGTCTAGCATTGGTATTAAACAATGTCCAGAAAATGTCACACTCGCTGCATGCTTGCTAAGAATGAAAAAGTAAGAAATAGGAAAACTTTATACTAAAAGAGAAAAATGAAATTCTTGTTGTCATTGGTAGGTAGAATTCAAGAATCGTTTTCTGATGTAAATAATAGAAATAAAATAAAAATTTGGCAATAATAATTAATAAGTGCACTGATATAGTAGATATGATTTTAGATTCTATACCAAAGAAAATCCAAACTATTTTACCAAGGTGCAAAAAGATTTTATTGGAAAATGAAAGGGAAATTTCTTAATCATATTACCCATTTGTCACGCTATATGTTGCGCATACCATTGACAAAGACGAAAATATTAAGTTAATGCAGGGATCTTATAGGGGATTTGACCTTTATTTGTTTCCCTACCGTAGAAAACACCAATGAGTCTTTTAAAACTAATTAAACAAAGAAACCTACCAATACAATATACATCAATCTTTATTAATTGGGAGAAAGAGGGCATTATACCGTTTAGAGATGCCTTCAAAAGAAAATTAGATATGGACAAGGACAAGGGGATCACAATAAAGCCTTTAACATAATTAAATAAACATTAACCTAAAACTAATAAGGATGCGTAGATAAGTAATGTAATGGCATTAGTGGGAATTGTTGAAGTTCAATACAAAAATGACTTGAATGCTTCAACGGGTAATCGATCAAATAACTCTAATCTATTTTTCAAAATATAAGATTTGGGTTTGATATATTTATGAGTCATATATTTTTTAAGGCATGGAATTATATTTTTGATAATCTAATCACATTTGAAACCATATTTAAAAATTTACTTTTTAATAAAAAAAATTATATCAATCAAGTGAGTTTGGTTTAATAAGTTTGTAGAACCTTTATATAGGATAACATGTTTAAGTTTTTAAATAAATGAATAATTATACTACTTCAAAATATTATAGTGTCTTTGAATATCATAATTATTTTATTTGATCCTTTATTTTAAAAAATATAATTCATTTTTAAATAAATTTTTATTTTTTCTCATGTTGATTTTTATTAATCTCTTATTTGTTTTGTTCATCAAATATCTATTTATTTCTTAATAATGAGAGACCGAATTTTTTTTAATATTTAGAAAGAGTAAATAAACAGTTCATGATATTTATATACAAAAATGGCTAAGCAATAATAGTACTTTTTTTTGGAAAACAGAAATAATAGTATTTAATGAAAACAAACAAACAAATGATTAATAAAAGGATCATATAATAAAAATAAATTATGAAGATCAGATCACATTTTTTTAAAAAAGGAATCGGTTAAAAAACTCATAATATTTAGAAATTTATTAACATGTTTAAGGCCTCTAATAACAGTATATTCTTTATATTTATTTAAATAGGATAATCTATTAAATTTAAAAATTTCTCTAATATTTTAAAATATGATTAGTTTAGTTAAATATATTTTTAAACAAAAGCTTTTAAAGATTCGATAATGGTTGGCCATAATGAATGTGAAAGTGATCTCAAAAAAATTATATCTACAATGGCAATACTATAATCCCAGAGTTTGATTTCAAACAAATTATAACTATTCAGCTACCCCTAACCTAAGGATATTATTACACAATTATGCTTGGGAAGATACCTCATTAAAGGAGGGAATCTTTTAAAGAAAACTTTATCTAACTTATTTAATAAATAAACTTAGGTAAGACCAAGTTGTCATGCCATATTTGAGTCAAGACATGAATCCTAACAAGTTATTTACATATTTTTACCTTTAATTTTGGTTGTATTTTGTAAATTTAGATTCATACAAAAAATAAATTACATAAATCAACTTGTATGGCTTTTAAATAGTTATTAACTTCTTCCCCCATTTTTTAATAGTAGGAAGTTGCACACCTCCAACCTATGAAACCAAAACAATTCTTGATTTTCTATGTTCAACTGTTATTAGGGTTCAGCCGTCTCCCTCCACTTCATACTGATGGTCTCCTTTGATGGCATTGAAACATTTAGTTCTTAGGGGTTGATTTTGAGAGTTTAGGACACTATATAAAAAGTTGTTAAAATGAAAAAATCTTGCATCTAGTTGCCACATTAGAATAAGATGACGCATAAACATTGATAATATGATTCGTTGTTAGCTAGATCATCATTTATGAGTAGAAAGATAACAACAAAAACTAATTTTAAAGATATAAAATTAATTAGGGACTAAAAATAGGTAAAAAAAAATTAAACTAATTTTATAGAGGTTAAATATATATTTAATCCATTTTTATTTTCTACCACAATATTTGATAGTTTGCAAGTAGAAAAACTGTTTTTATTCAAATGATATATTACATTTTGTGTTTCATTCCTTCAACCTAATAACATTACTAGACATTATTAATGCAAGTCATATCTACATATGGTATCCATACATGATGGAGGTTAGGAATTTCCTACTCTTCATCTATCTTCTCCATCATTCTTAATTATTATCTCAAGGTATTATTTATTAATATTTTAATAAAAAATAATTATCAAAATTGTTAGTATTATCTTACAAGTTATACATGTGATCGGAAAACAATTAAACTTTGTTATTTACTAGAATACGTCAGTCGGTGTATTATTTTTATTTGTATAGTTTTCTTAGAACACTCAATTTCAAAAATAAATTTAATCTATCAAATATCTAATAAAATATAATTCATTTGTGAATTAAATGAATTATTATGCTTTTGTTTTTTTAAAAAATATCTTTTAAAACTAAAAATTAAACAAACCATATCTAATCAATTATTTTTTTAAAATATAAAAAAATAATTTTAGAAACAGTAATTAAATAGCTGTTAGAGATATAATTAGAAAGTTAAAAAAATTATTACTAAATAGGAATTTGACTAATAATTGACTTTACCTTTTATATATAAATTATTGTAAGAGTTTATTTATCGTTAATTTTCTCATTTTATATTAATAATATATATAACTCTTTTAATTTCTTTCAATTATTTTTTTCTTTTTAAGCTTAACCATACTTCTTCACATGCTATCAAAATTTTTAGAAGTAAAAGGAGAAAACCTCAATACTATTTTATATTCAATCAACAAAGTCTTCCATTAAATATAATTAGACACACGATTCTGAAATATGGAATTAATCATAAATATTCACTATAAAAGGTTATTGTACTATTGATAGGTTGCATAATAAGAGATCTAATGTATTATCTTTCAATTGCCTAATAATAGTTTAATAACACATTGTGATAACAATCATAGGTGAAGATATAATTCATTTTTGAACAAAAATCATTTTAAAAATAAAAAATATAGTATGTTAGATGTGAATAATTCAAAATGATAGATTTTTGAAACTGTGGACATAAACTATTTCTTGCATCAAATTAAAACACATTTTTTTATGATTTTTAATTTATTATGGTGTGTCAATAGGAGAAATAATTTAAATAAATAAATAAAAATTAGATTGTGATTATTTTAAATTTTTGTTTCTGAATATTTTTCTAGAATGTGTAATTGTAATTACATATTAAAATAAAATTAAAAATATTTTTTATAGTTGTAACCATACAATAAAAAAAACTTTTGCTTTTTATATAATCTATATAAAAGAATTACTTTTCATACATTCTTAATTAAAACCACTTTGCATGTGCACCGCGCTAAAGTCATTTTGAATTTAAGACCTTAAACCTTGATACAAGAAACTATATCACATAAGCTTTCTAGAGCCACTGAAACCATCTTATTTGAGCTAGTACAGGTCAAATTATGTAGTTTTAAGTTTTCTGCGTAAAAACTAAAAGCTACAATGAACTTGGCCACTTCGTTTTGAAAGTGGAAATGACTCTTAAAATCATAGGTATAAGAATTGACCACATTAAACTATGCATTTGAATCTTTCCAACAAGATAAATATTGCTCAAATCCTAAATTCGTAGCACAAGATATGATCGGTCAAAGTGGACAGATTCCATAACAGAACTCAAGACAAAACAGATCATGTTTTTTATGCACTGTGAGCAATTAATATGCTAAATAAAAATACGAAACTAACAGTTTGAAACTACATCATGTAACATTCAAAACCACACTCAAACGATTTTTCTTACTCAAGTTATGTGCATTGTAAGTCAACTGACCTATAGAAAAACTTATGATGACTTAAACAAATTCGTTGGTTTGCTAGGAACTATACATCGATGTAAAAATTTTGAAACGTTGCAGTCATAAACAATAGTGAATGAGTTTTCAAATGCAACCAATCACATTCAAAGTAGGGTTTTTACAACTTGAACTATGTAAACAAATAACATGAAAATAGCAAAGATTACCGGTAACATATAAAAACCGTTTGAGTACACTAGCATTTTCTACCACTGTCTTATCCAGCAAATTAAGGCATTAAAAACCATCAATGACAGTTGCCATGGTAAAGTAAGCAAACTAATCTTTAAGCCCAATTTCAAATTTGGGATGTGAATCATACATGAAATTTTTAACTGATATGCCATATTTCAAACAGAGGAACATGAAAGGGAATACTCATTTTTTATTCTTACCCCTCATAACACCTGTTCCCTCTCCCAAATCCGTTAAACTTTGAAGGTACAAAAGAATCTACCTAAAAACTTTTCAATTCGGGGCTTTCCACAAAGCTCTCCTTAACTTTGATTTCCTGTGGTCATCATTACAAAATTCTCTCATCCCTCACTTCTCAGTTTTCTTAAAGCTGCTACTCCATGAGTACATCTTCAATTGAGAATGACATTATATCTCATATTGTGGATTGCTAATAATATGGACTTAGGTTATTTTTACCATAAGATGAGGGTAATAGGTGTCTGATGTCCGGACTTTGATGTTTCCATTGTTCATCACAGATACCATGCTGTTCATAACTCGAAAAATTTATCATTGGAATCAATCCTTTACATACACAACAGTCCACGCTATTCGTAACATGAAACTTAATCATTGGAATCAATTATTTGTTAATTCTTAACGAAATCAATAATATTTCTTTTCTTACCCCTAATCCGGAAGCAAAATCCCATCAAGGTATTATTGTTATATAATACTCTTTTCATTGAAGAGTTTTTAAGACCATCTCCAATGGTACAATTTTAATGTATTTTAAAAACTTAAAATATAATAAAATATGTAAGCAACTCTTATTTTCGAATTGCTTATATAAACAATTCTCTTGAATAAGCAACTTTTTAAGAATTCCTAAGCAATTTCGTTGAAGATGCTCTAACTACGTTTATTACAAGTGATGTCTAACATTTTACATGTGCATAATGCATCTCCAGTCCGGAGTTCACTTTCTATTGCAAACTCGATGGCACTTGAGCATTAGGCTTGTAAATGAAAAATCTGATATCAGAAAGAGAAAAGGTAAAACTAATCATCAATCATTTGCTCATCATCAATCAAAAAGCATACCTATATGAAATGAGAGTTACATGGATTGAGATTTGAAAAAGACCCAGTAACCTCCCGCGAAACTTCTTCAAGTTTACTCAATCACCAAACAAGCACACAAAAGGAAAGTTTGACAATGAACCAATCTTAAACGAGTCAAGTCAGCACCCGGGAAAGCATAAAAAATAAAAAACTTCTTTGGAGAGAGAGACGTGTGGTTTAATTTCTCCAGCTCAACTAGGTAACCAGAGCAATTAGGTAACAAGCAGCAGCTGAACGAAAAGAAAGGCAACACCTGTAATAAAAGTAAAATCATCCCGTCCTCACTACTCAACAAGATGCACGTTATCATCATATGCCCACACCATCTATTAGAAGGATGTAATTTAACAGCAATGTTGCTGAGAGGATAGAGTAAAGCAGTGGAATAATAAGGAGGGAAGAAGGAAGGAAAAGAAACAAAGATGCCTCCTAATGTATTTCATTTTCGCTCTCCCTTACCCTCAGCACCTCTGGTTCAATTTTCTCCTTCACTCACGTTTTGGACACATGAAAAACAATGTTATAACCGCAAAGATTGCCAAAGAACAAAAGGAATGAATCTCACCAAAAAGAAACTCATCTCTATCCTTATTTTGATCCTTTCAATCATATCAATACTCAGGCTTCTGGGCCTCACTGTCAGTACCTTATCTCCAGCTTCCCTAGGCTATCCACCACTGTCCACACGCAACAAAGTTGCAGCACATGAGTCCTCAAAGCAGCCTGGAAGACCACTCAATTCCACCTTAACAGAAAAAGAATTCAAAGTTCTGTCAAATCTCATTGCTCTTAAATCCCCCTGCAACCTCCTTATAGTTGGGTTTCACCCGCAGTATCTTATCCTCTCTTCAATGAATTCAGCTGGAAACACCGTCTTTCTTGAGGATAACCATGATACGATAAGCAAGGTAACAACAAACTCCAACAGCACTCGAATATACAAACTTGGGTATAATGTGCCAGCAAAAGAAGCTTACAGTCAACTGAAGCATGCAAGGGAGAACCAAGCTTGTGCTCCAAACCCCAGATTGCTTCAGACATCAAAATGCAAGCTTGCATTGAAAAGTTTACCGGCAGAAGTGTATGAAAAGATTTGGGATGTCATTGTGGTAGACGGACCCAGCGGGGATTCACCAGAGTCACCGGGCAGGATGGCCCCTATATACACTGCTAGTGTTCTAGCTAGAGCTGGTAATGTTTCTGATGTATTAGTACATGATGTGGATCGTATGATAGAAAAATGGTTTTCCTGGGAGTTCCTCTGCCATGAGAATTTAATGTATTCTAAAGGGAAATTATGGCACTTCAGGATCAAAGGTCATTTCAATTCTACGATATTCTGCCCTGCCTGATTAGTTATTACTATGGTTTCAGAGATTATATGTAAGAGAGCTAAGCAATGTTTCATCAATCGATTGGTTATTTTCACCCAAACAAGTGGTCACCTTACAACCATAGTTCAAACACTGTTAATTCTGCATAAACGATTATACAACATCAAACCGGTTTATATGATAGTAACATAAATACTGGTATTCTCAAACAAACTATATTTTTTAAACCGCCTGTCAGTAATTTGAAGGATTCTGCAGACTCTGCAGCATTAAACAAAGTGGATTATATGATACTATGTTAGTAACTGGCAGATAAATACTGATATTCACAAACAAATTACATTTTATGACTTCCGGTCAATAATTCGAAGGAATATTCAGAGCGATGAATTGGTCATTATGTCAAACCCGCCATCATATTGTATCATGTTTAATCAGTCACTATAGAGAAGAAATCTGAGTCATTACATTTCTTGAGTTGAGACCGAATGTTCACAGAAATTGCACTCGAGCTGGCATGTTACACGTAAAAAAACATTTTAAAAAAAATCTCTTATGTAACTGGTGAGAATAATCTCAGTATTCTGCATAAATACCATGGACAAGTTTGTCCCACCATGGAAACGAGCAACAATTTGCAAAGCGACGTCTATCTAAAATATTAGCAGCAACCACCCCTATGTTCAAAAGCAAGGTGGCTGGCAAAAATAAGCACCCAATAACTGTACAAAGATTGGGCAGGCCAACCATAACAAGAATTGATATCACATGGCACATCAAATGTAGAAAAATGTATTCTCTATGACCGCAATCATTCGTAAAGAGTAAGGGCCCTGACTCCTTGCTGACTGCATGTACATATTTTACTGAACTATTGTGGGTCAATACTGCACAATAACAGCAGTTTTTTCTTTTCAAGGATTGACACTAATGCATGATGTTTCATTTTGTTAATCCCACTCAGTCTCCAATGTAAAAGATGTTGCTAAGCTTATCTACGATACTGATGACTCTCTGAACATGTTTGCCACCAGAAATTTTACCCACTTGCATGATCTCCACCACTATCCATCCGCTGCAAAGAACAAACAAAAGGGTAAGATCTAAATATTCACAAAGGGATGACCAAAATATCAACATGATAGTAGCTTTAACGTACATTGCAGAAGGAAAAGCCTACATTGCCAATCTGCTTTGAATTTCATCCTTTGGCAGGGCTAGGAAAGTGTACTATTGCCATGAAGCCAATCTAGAGATTGGCAATAAACTGATAAAGATATTGAGTTGTAAATATCCGGACATCCAGTATATTTAGACATTTTTAAAGCTGAATTTTTAAAAAAAATTAAAACCATAGAAATCATTATTCACTAAACAAACACAAACTAAGTTAAAAATTGAGTCCATCCCAAGAAATACTTGCTAGTCATTTCAGTCCAAAAAATAAAATAAAATGTGCCATCCATTTATGATCCTCCCACCATTTTAGCCAGGTGGGGACGGATTTGTATAATGGATTTAACCTATTTTGCAGCCCATTTAACAAACAAGCCAGTTGCATTTGGCAGTTTAAGTCAGGTCCAAAGGAGGATGGTTTTGGCAGACAGTTATAAAAGAAACTAGACCACTGATCCTTAGAATCTACGTTGTAGAATATAACTCACCATTCTTTTGCTGACATAAGGCTGTATCTTGATTGGCATCTCAGATTGAGTTTCAACATTTAAGTTTAACTTCTGTTTCTCCCTCTCGAATTCTTTTCTGGATTCTCTCCTGCTACCAGATTGCCAGACTCTACCAAAATTAGGAAGCCAGTTAGCATCACACTCATTCCTTACAATCTCTCCCCTCTTTTCCATCTCCATTTCAATTTTTCTCCTTTCAGCCCAAGCTGCTCCCACCCGTTTTGGATTCAACTTTTTGGACTTTCCAGAATTGTTTGAATGGGAGATGAGGTTTCCCAAAACAGGCTTAGAATGTATCTGAACTCCCTCAGTTGCTTCAAACCATGGTGGGGGAGCTCCAGAATGAACATTTCCACCAACACTTTCAGTAGGCACAGAAGAGATCTGGGTGAGCATCTGTGGACCTGAAAACACAAAAGGATCATACATAGAAGATGTATCATCATACTAGTTCAGCCCCACACTTCTATCCATAAGTTGTAATAGCATAGTAAAATCTTAAAATCTTTTTTTGCATTCATATTTGTTCTAAATATTTGGTATATATGTACAAATGCAACAATGAGACTAAGTGTACATATACAATCGGCATATGTTTTGCAGCTTCATAGTTTTATAACAACAGAAGCAAGACAATATTTACATAATTACAAATGAATACCCTGATGACTGCTCTCTCCGCTTACCATTCTACCATTGTCATGCACCTGGCACATTCATACAAAATGCAATACATTTTTATCAGTACTGGAATTACACATTCGATTAGACAACTACAACTCAGGAAGAGAACAACAATTAGAAACATGTTCAAATATAAATTAGAGATTATAAAAGATATATGAACAATGTGGGAAGCCAACAATAATCCTTGATCATCAAGAAACAAAATTTGGGTGACTTAAGATTAGGCAAAACTTCCGCTACAGGCCAATGACTGCCGAAAGTCTGAAACTCCAATAGTTAGATTCTAATGACTGATAAGAATTGGTTAAAGCCAAAGACCAAACACTCATGGGTGCATACACAAAACTTACCTGTTTATTAGAGGAGTAATCATTGCTTGACCATTGTCTGGCATCATAAGGGAGAAAATGGTTTCTCCTTTCAACTGAGACACAATAAAGGAGAAAAGCACATAGAAGATAAGATCCATATTTATCAAATTGACAAATCCCACATGTGGACAGTTGCAAAGAATAAGAAATTACATTCTTTTAATTATTAAACCCCTAGATTAGCCCTCAAGATTATATGGGTCAAGCATTTTAGTCCTTCAGATTTTAAAAGCTTTTTATTAGTCCCCAACTTTACAAAATGATACTCATTTAGTCCTTTCGTGGTGTAAAACAACTATAAGAAATGAAGTAAAAAAACACTAAAATGAAGGAGTTATAGCTAAGGAAGGGGAATTTTAAAACCTCCAGGACTAAAATGCATGACCCACCAATCTCAACCACTAATTGGAGGGTTTTCTCAATCTCTAATGGACAGGATAAGCATACCTGCAACATTCTGCAAAGCAAGAGGATTTGAACCAGAGCACACTTTCGCAGATAAAGAAGTGGTATCAATATCTAGCAGGGCATTATTGCCAACTCCAGAGGGTCCTGAACATGATACCTGATACTCATTTGTATAGCATTGTAAAGGCAAAACAGCATTTGATTTCACAGAATGGGAATAAACATTTTGAAAAGTATCAATATTTCCATTGTTGAGTTGATTATGGATATCACTTGAAGGTCCAAGCACCGTTTTGCGATATCCCTCACTAGGCAACGCAGCCTCATTTTTTCGAGCCAGACACCTCTTCTCCCACTGCACTCACAGAGAAATAATAGGTGATGAAAAATTGCATTCTAAATTTTTTTCATTAAAAAGAATTAAAGCCATATAAAAATAATATGATATAGTTTAACAGCACCTTAGCTAAATCATTGTCAGAGACCATAAACGCGTCCAAGTGATCTACGACACCGCCGTATTTCCAGAAGAAGTGCTTCAAATTCTTCACGTGTTCGGCACTCGCTAGGTGAAGAATCGCATTAGCACTGCCACAGGAACCAAAACGGCATTTAGATAAAGGAAACGCAGAGTAATAATTGTTGGATTTTGAAAAAGAAGGATACCTACCAGGCGAAGGAACTAGAGAGCTCATCAATGTCTTGGTCGCAGAAAACACACCAGAAGCGATTGCGAGAAGAAAGTTGGGGAGAGAGAGGGATAGGGGTGTTGAGGAAGAAGCGAACATCGGAGAGTTTGTTTCGGAAGCGAGAGAGGAAGGTGGTGAGGGATTTCTTGTGGTTAGGAAAGTACTTGTGGCGGAGACCTTGGTCGTGATTTATTTTGCACACCTTGCAGAACTCGAACTCGCTCTTCTTCTCCGTTCCCGTTCTCCCACTTTCGCTATCAGATTGCAGCCCCATCATCGACGAACACAATTTCTCACCTTCGGTTCGATGTTGGGAATTTCCTTTTAGCACCCAAGGCAGCATCAGTTGGGCCAGCCCACTAAATTAAAAAACAAGTAGCCTTTCTCTTAAATGGACCGGTGTATGCAATAGCACTGTATTCATCATTGGATATTATATTCTTGTGAAAGGTACATGATTTATTTTTTTTAGATTTAAGCTTACTAAAATAAGAATGTGAAAGTTATATTTTGATTTTTAAAATGTATATTTTGATTTTTAGATTTTTCTTTTCGGAAATTAAATGTAAATATGTAATAATAAGATTTTGATATTTTTGTTTTTAAATTTTTTTATGCAACATTCTTATGTTGTATAAGAATGTGCTTAAGGTGGTTATTCTTGCAGTATTTTTTTATTTTTTTATGATTTTTATACACTTCAAAATTTATTATTGCATATTCACATTTGTTTTACAAAATTAAAAACTCAGATGTCAAATATACATTTCATAAATAATAATTCAAAAATTAAAATATAATTTTCTGAAATAAAAATTTAAAAATTAAAATATGACTTCAAATTCTTATTTTTAAAAGCTTACATCTTATTGATAAAAGAAAAAAAAATTGATGCTAGGATATAATAGTTATTTCATAGAGATGGATATAAAAAAATCATATGCTAATTATTAATTAAAATAACCGATGAAAATAAGAAATCAATAAATATTAAGTTTTTGTAAAAAAAATTATAACCTTTAATATTATTAATACATTAGATGAAAAACGATAGTCTGCATTTTGTGAGCATCGGACATACCAGTTTTTATAGAAATTCTATCGAAGAACAGAATGGGAGAACCTTTGAAGGAGCAAGACATTTCAAAATTAGATATATGTATATAATTTTTTAAAAATGAAGTACAATGTCAACTGTTAATTTTATAATTATCCAGTATTTAATAATATACTTTATTTTTTAAATATAATCATCAAATCATTTATTTACATATAAATTTCAATTTGACAGAAGTATGTATGATTTCGATAACTAATATCTTACAAATAATTATTTTTTAGCATTGATGGTTAAATAAATCTAAAATTTTATAAATATATACTTAATTTTAATACTTTTTTACTGTTTTATTAAAAAATTTGCTGTTTACTCGATAAAAGGATCGCCTATATTAAATAATTAACAAATTACCTCCTCATATATGTATGTAAGATTTGTATTGAACTTAGTATCTTTTATATATTTATAAAAAAAATTCACATGTAAATTTTAAAAAATAGAACTGATCAAGCATTTGAAAATTAAATTATTAAGTACTATTCAAATATGTTTTTATTGAAATTTATAAAAATAAAACTAAAGGTAGTAAACTTATAAATACTGTATTATAATACATGAAATGCCATTGCATATGCACATATGTATTTTTATTGTTTGGTTATTTATCTTCAAATTTTTTCGTAAAGTATTGTTGAAAATTTGAAAATAATAATAAAATTTATTTAATTTATATATTTAAATAAAAAAATAAAGATATATATATAAAGAAAAATTACTATAATTAATATTGATAACCTAATTAAATTATTTTATAACATGGAAAGACTATATATTTTATTCTTTATTTTTTTTACAAGATATATCTAATTCAATCTTAATTATATTTTGGTGATTTTGTCACTCTTTAGAAAAATTATTGTCATACAATTTTAATATTTAATTTTTAATTAATTGTTTTACACTCAAATTTCCGCAATGTTACAATCAATTTAAAAATTAATAATTAGCAGTATTAATGTATTATGAAACATCTTCATATAACTTTTATGTGGATAAAAAATATAAACTCTAAGTCTGTTTTTCAAGTAAAATAAAGTTAACATGATTTTTTTTTTCAAGTAAGAATATAAATTCTAATACTTAGAAAATTTCCCTGAGAGAGGTTGGAAATTTTTATTTTATTTTTATCAAAATAAGAAGAAAGCTTTAACATGGAATCTCGTGAATATATCTAAAAAGTAACATGTAGTCGGAATAATAAATTACCAGAATGTGAAGAGTGGGATTTGAACCCACGCCCTTTCGGACCAGAACCTTAATCTGGCGCCTTAGACCAACTCGGCCATCTCCACGGATGTTACCGTGGATTTTAAATTTGTTATATATTTACATATAAACATTAGATATGCTATAAATATTCAGAAAGAAAAATTAATATTTGAGATGTGGAATGTTAGTGCTCCCCTGTCAAAGTCGTACATGAAAAGATTGAAAAACAAATGGCAAAATCAGCAAAACGAACACTCAATTCATTTCGATGAAAGAAAATAAAACATATAACAATATTTTTAATTGAACGGAAGAGAAAATGAAGGAAAAAGGGAAAAATTATTTTGCAGAGATAAAAATTTAATCTTTTTTTTTATTCAAAGTTTTTTTTTTCTTTTCATTTTCTCTTCCATGAAATGAAAGGAATAAAGAAGTTGAGACTATGTATAAATAACGTGTTTAATATTAGATTAGTAATTCAATTACTAATAAAATACTCGTTTACAGTTTAATGATTAATTTATGATAATGATATACGTGTATATATATTATTAGAAAAATATTACCTTTAATTTTAAATATTTAAGAAATGATAATGTATTAAAATAATAAATATTTATTACATAAAAAATAATAAATACTAATATTTTTAATTAAAAACATTATTTTTATATGAATAAAATCACTCATAAAAGTTAAATTTAAGAAAACCATTTTTAATGTTATATAATGTATCAAATAACATATTAATATAAAATTATGAAAAGATTAAGTTGAATAAAATTTTAAAGTAGCACAAAAGATTATGGTACACGTGTTATAAGATAAAAATTTTGTAATTATATATATATATATATATATATATATATATATATATATATCTTTCATCTATGAATTTTTAGTTATTTTAAAAAAATTAAAATAAAAAATAAAAAGCAAAAAAAATTATTTAAATAAAGTTTAACTGATTATACTTGATTTTTAACTAATTTTTTGTTTCATCAAATTTTTAAGTTACCCAAACTTGTAACTTAAGCAGATCCAGTCAAATTGGTTAATTTAATTTTTAAAATTATACTAAATAAATAAAGGATATCCATATATAACTAGTGATGAGGAATAGGAGTATGCAAAATTGTAAGCTTTATGTTACCTTACTTTTTGATAAGAGTCCTATTATTGTTACATGCAATAATTGCATCCAGTTATATCATTAATTCACGGATAATAGATTAACGATCAATTAACCACAGAATAATTAATTAATCACATAAGTATTTTTAACCAAGTGTGTAAGTAATATATATTCGTTAGATTTTTTGTTTGGATAAACAATTATTAGGAAAAGAACCCCTCGAATTTTACTAAAAATAAATAAATAAATGCTACCAAATATCTTAAAGCTGATTAACAAATAAAAGTAAAAATCATTTAATAAAAAATACTTATTAAAAAAATAATTATACTTTTAATCCTCTAATTTAGATTATATACAATTTTAATCTTTCAATTTTTTAAACAAATTTAGTCCTACTAATTTTAAAACTTAGCAAAGTTAATAATGTATTGATTTTTCTTTAAATTAGAAAGCTCAAATTATTTTTTATTCAAATTTTGAAAAAAATTATAATAATATTGAAACATTAGATAATTTAAAATAAAATTTTCTGTAACAAATTGATAAGATTTTAAAATTTATGATATAATATTAAAATTCAAAAAGAAAAATATTTTTCTATTTTAAATGAAATTGAATATTCTTTTTCCTGAATACTGATTATAAAATTATTTAATTTATTTAACTTATTCTAATTTTGAGAAGAAAAAAATTAGAGTTTTAGAAGAAAAAATTGGCAAAAGATAAAAATTTGCTAAATTTAAATAATATAAATACCAAATTGCTCGAAATTTTTTTAGAAAGACCAAAATTTAACATCCGCCAAATGAAAGTAATTAAATAAAAATAGATAATCATTTAATAGTAACTTTTATAAGTATTTAAAAACATTTAATGAGGTATTTTTAATTTTTCTTACCCTATGTTTGGGTGAGAAATTTTAGAATTCCAGAAATTTCTAAGTAAAAATGAGTAATTATTAAAAGAAGAATAGTACATGAGAGGAATTATAAATAATAATTTAAGACAAAAACAAAATAATAGAGGATTTTAGAAATTCTCTCCAAATAAGAGTCATTTGAAATTCACTTCATTTAACATAAAAACTACTTAGATAAAGGTTTATAGCATTTTTAAAATTCTTTTTCTTATTGTTTAAATACATAAATTCTAGTAATTCTAAATTACTTTATCCAAACACAAGGTTAACGAATTGCTAAACACTAAATACCTTTCCTAAATGTATTTGCCTATATGCCTATTTTAACATATGAATTGAGCAACTATTGTGCTTAGAAGTTCAAATCGAGCCGGGATATATATGAACAGCATTCCGGATGATATAAGATAGATAATTCAAAGCAACAAAATAAACAAAATCAGCTAAACTGTCAAATAAAAGACGAGTTCCAATTTTTAAATTAAACCTGCTTGCCTGAACAATTAAAACCCATTTCTTTTTCCACAAAGAATATGAAAAAAACAGTAATTGACACTATGCAGAATTAATGGCTTCAAGTTGCCTTCGGAGTTCGTCAAGGTCATCATTGTCAGTGATTGGAGCTTCAGGAGCATGTAGGTTCTGAAATGTATCCGCACTTGGAAGTTCATGAGTGAGACCTTCAGGAAGGACACCTGTGATAAATTTTGAGGTTACTAAAAATAACAATTGAAAATGAACAATAAAAATAAAACATATCTAGAACCTTTCAACAAAAAAGGTAAATGCTTAGTGTTTTTCCAACCAATGTTGTCCATTAAAAATAAAGCAGATAGAAAGACACCTAATCAGAAAAAAGTGAAGAACTGGAACTAATTTTTGCTTCTGGAATAAAGGTGCAAGACAAAAGGAGCGAATTGCGTGAAAACATTTCCAAGGAGCTAGAAGAAAGAAAAGTACAAAACTCAAAAACTCCCTTGACCAAGAGTAGACAGAACATCCCATATGGTTTAAAACAAACCTCAAGCTTTATGGTCAGTATCACAAATCCACAAAAACTATTCATGGAAGGATATCCGGCACTTCAGCTTAATCGTAGGAAAGAACAAACTCATTGAGCTAATCAACAAGAATTTAAGAATATAATTAAGTAAATACCTGAACTGCTATCAGGACCATCCAGCTCACAATCATCAACAACACTGAAAATTTAGCACAAAGAAACCACAGCTAAATGTGAACACTTAAATTGTAAGAAGGAATCTGAACTCATTGACAATACATGGTCATCACATTAATGGATACATTCAGTACATCTATATAGCATATCACAACTCTTACAAACATGTAAATGAAATGAAGAACATTAACCATATAAAATATCATTAAGCACCTTATATTCCATTCATTATCATCGTGAAGTGGACCTTCCTCAATTGATTGTGCTTCAGCCTCCGTTTTTGCTTTTGCTGCGGCATCTCTTTCTGGCTTTGCAAGTATGTACTCTTCCTGCATAACATTTACAGATCAATAATCAGACAGAATGATCCATGACTTTACTCATAAAATCATATTTGTTCAATAAGGGCTTCATTAAAAATTCGTTACCTGTCTTTTTAAGCAAGCTACATTTGAACATTGAAGGTTTGGCTTCATTTGCATGGTTGGAAAAAAATCCTTAAGAGAATTATATCCCTGCATACAAGAAAACAGAAACCAGGATATCAGCAGAAGGCTATTGTATTTGTAGGAATGACAGAGACAGTTCTTCTTCATAGTGACCTCACCAGGTTCCTCGTCTTTGAAGAATACATTTCACAATTTTTTAAACAAAAAGAAAAGGAATAATTGGAAACAAATCAAAGAAAAGGAGAATAGAGATAAAATTGAGACACTGGTGCAGAACTTACCAAATATGGAGAGACTTGACCAAAACCTAACAAGAATTTTAGTGTGTTTTGCACTAGAAGCCCCGCAACAACGCCCTGGAATGACAACCAAATTTTGTAATGCCAAATAAATAACAAACAAAAAGTGTTCTACACATTCTAAACAATAAAGAGATAAATAAATAAACACCTAAAGAGTGCAGAAAACATTATGTAAGTGTTTACTTAAAACGGTTCAGCCTTTTTATGTGTATAAGCCACCAGATTCAAATATAAAAAGCTTCCAAACATTTTATTTAAATTTTAATTATAAAGAAGAAAAGCAGCCAATATAAGAGATAGAATTGAAGTTTACCATGGTGGTTGGTAAAGATGCAGCACAAACCCCTTCACGCTTGAGTGTACGTTCATCTACCCCAGATGCTACAATCTACAAGGAAAAACATAATTATACGCTTCATATGTTTGCACATGCTCTACAAAAGTTTCTCATTTTCCATAAGCTGGATGTAGTAGTATGTATCAACCAATTTAGTTACATAGTCTACCAT
This sequence comes from Canavalia gladiata, assembly GCA_037954105.1. Lineage (NCBI taxonomy): Eukaryota > Viridiplantae > Streptophyta > Magnoliopsida > Fabales > Fabaceae > Canavalia > Canavalia gladiata. The sequence continues at coordinate 52,451,422 of CM075659.1, read as the reverse complement.
GCAGGAAAAAAAATAATATAGTCCACAATTGGATGAGATTCTGGAAGCTCACAATATATAACCGGATTAATTAAATTTGTTAAGATACCACATCGGCTCTAGATATGGCAAACTCGAGCTTATAAAGACTTTAACAATCCTCATCGCATAAGTTAGCTTGAAATTGAGTTAGGATCAAACCCAAATTGGTGATGGTATCAGAATAGGTCTGATATTGGACCACCCTTAACTGTTAAAATAAAGAACCTGGTCCCACAAATTTCTCAGTGCTACCTACCTGGTTCTGTGGATTTCCAGATGTTACTTACCTGATCCCCTTGTTTTCCTAGTGCTGTCTACCTGGCCTCACGGCTTTCCCAGTGCAATATTAAAAAAAAAAACAAATCAATCATACAATCTCCACACTCCAAGAGGGGGTGTTAAGATCCCACATCGATTACAGATATGGCCAAAGTCGAGTATATAGGCTTTGACAATCCTCACCTTAGGAGTTAGTTTTTGAGGTTGAGTTAGGCTCAATTCCAAATTTAAGAAAATAAAATTCTTTAAGGCAATCAATTGTCAATTGAGAATAATATTAAACTTCAAATAAAAAAGTTTTAGTACTTTTAGGACTGCAGGGGAAGGGGAGAGTTAGTTACAATAGTTAGAATATTAGTTAGATAGTTAGATAGTTAGAGGGAGTTAGTCACGTAAATAAGTAAAAGGACTTAAAAGAGAGGAAATTCATTCAGATCTGTGATTATTTGTAAATTGAGCATTTGCTCTTTGTGAAAGGAGAAATCCTTTGTGAAGGGGAAACCCTTGGGAGGAGATATTGCTCTCCTATTTTTGGTTCAATCCCATTATATGAATAAATTCTTTCTTTTCTCTTTCCCAATTTGTTCTTGGTTTGTATCAATTGGTCTGACTTACCAGATCTAAATTCTGGGGAGAAGAAATTGCTGGATCTCTTGTCAAGGACAAGAAATGGATACTTCCATATTTGTTCTTGAGGAGAGGACCAGCAATCTACTGAGCTTAAGCAAGTGGTGCAGCGATTAGTGAAGAAAAAACAAAATTCAAACCAGAACTAGAAGGGTCATCAAAGAAGGTGTTTGTGAAGGAGACAGCCAATTCTCATGGGTTGCAGTATTGTTCCTGAGGAGAAAAGGGTGAAAGACGAGGAAAAGGTCAAGGCCCAGCCTCTGAAATCAAAAAGGTCAAGCAAATAGAAGAGATCAAGCAATAGCTGGAAAGGTGGATGCTGAAACGATGCCTCAAGTTACAAATGACAAGGTAAAAAATGAGCAACCCATTCAAAAGGAGGTTGATCCTCTTTCAACCAAGCATGTGAAGAAGAGCATGGAGGGGAGTGGGTCAGAATGTTGCGATAATAGAGGTTCATTTTTGGACAAGAAAGGTGAAGTTACCCACCTTTGGTGGCTGAACAGAAGGGGAGACAAACAGGGAACAATCTGTCTACATGTTACATCAAGAACCATAAATTGGAACAATACAATGAAGTGTGGGCAATATCAAGACAAGGAGATCACTGGAATCCTTCAAGACAAGAAAGGGGCTCATTTTCAAGGAGGAAGAGCCGGTCAGCCAACTACCATCACTGGAAACACTAAATGCAAAATTTTCCAAAGAGGTATACATTGCTGTCGCATGCTTTGGAGATGCGGACTTGGTTGTTGAAGAGTCCCCAATCAAAGACCACCCAGAGTCTTGAGTTGAAAACCCCCCATAGGCTTAGACTGGACCTGCTTCTTACTCCAGTATTAGGCCTCAGGCCACACTCAATTGGAACAGCTTCATCCATGCCCAATTTAAGGTCAAACTACATTGAGTGCAGCGAAGAGCATGTTTGGTCTAACATGGATGCAGGCAAAGCCCAGTGAAAGTCTTTTGTGCAGAAGATGCAAATTAGATGAAGACGGGGGTATTGCATGGGTGGATTTTGGGGAAACAGTAATATGAAATCTATCTGTTATCAGTTAGCTACTTTCGGGCAAGGTTGACTTTTAGGAGGGGGAGTGTTGTTAGGAATGTGCGAAGGGGAGAGTTAGTTAGAATACTAGTCAGTTAGTTGGAGGGAGTTAGTGACAAAAATAAATTGGAGGACTGAAAGGGGAGTGAATACATTCAGATACGTCATCAATTGTAAATTGAGCATTTGCTCTTTGTGAAAGGGAAACCCTTGAAGGAGATATCTCTCCTAATTTCTGTTCAATCTCGTTACACCAATAAAATCTTTCTTTTCTTTTTCCCAATTCCATTCTTGATTCATATCAATAATAGACTTACCAGAGGAGGTGCACAAGCAAAACAGGCAGTTTCACCAGGAATAAGTAGCTGAATATGACCAGAAACAGCATCCTCAGAAACACCTGTGCAAAAATTTTACTTGAATGAGTTTCCATATAAAGTATATTGTTCATACATCTAGACATCAGAAATTATCAAAATGAATTGGCCAATGCATCATGGTAGTAGAATACACACCTAGGATTTTCTTTGTATTTAGCCAAGTAATGTAGCAAAAGATTGTATTAGATGCTCAAATATTATTTTATATATATATATATGTCAGTCGTATGTACATAGATCCATCCACTTGTCAAACTTTGGATACTTCCACAGTGACAGAAAACATCTGTCTTGAACCACTTTATTTACATTGTGGAATGTCTACCAGAAGCATGTCTATTTCTAGTTATCAGGTAATAAGATTCACAGATTATTTTGTATTACTAATCTACACACATCAATGAAGATGGTGATTAGTTAAGAGAAAGTTCTGCACGCTTTATCATTTTTTTTTAAGATATAAAATCCAAGAGATTTATCACATTCAGAGAAGAATTCTTACCTGACTCCAACCATGTCTGGCTCAGTTCATTACAAGCCTACAATGTGTATAGAAGACAGTTACTCACAAGAATCCCTGAGCAAAAAAATTTAAAAAGATAATTTGACAATTTTAATAGCTTTAAATTGTAAATACCTGGTTAACAGCCATTCTAGCTTCATAATTATCTACACAGCTTAAGACAAGATCCACACCACTACCTTGTTTATTGGGGCAAAATGACTTATTTTTCAAAGATGACATAAAGGTTTCAAAACCATCAACTGTTGTAATATTTAGTGTATAGCTCTAAATGAAAAGAAAAGGGAATATATCAGCAGGGGAAAGAAACTGAATTCATCTCTATACCATGATACAAGGAATGAATCACATAGGCTATGAACCCTACAAAATACTTACCTCAAGAACAACATCAGGGTTTATATCTGAAAGAGTTTGTACAGCTGCATCTGTCTTTGTCATACCAGCCTAAAAGGCAAAACACACTGGTTCATCATATGGGTTAAGTGAACTTCTGGAAGCTTTTACAAGTAAAATATATAATTTGGTCTGTACACATCTGCCACTTAGCAGACATCATCAAAGTTTAATTTGCTATTTTGTCTACAAACTATAAAGAGAATATTTTAGCAAAAAGAAAGTCACTTATGAGCAGTGATGCCCCTTGAATTTTAAAACATAATGTCTGGAAATCATTAACAACTTAAATTCTGAACACAAAAAGATATGGATACTGACCTGATCTGGACGAAAGAAGAGCCTATTCATGTTAGCAAGCTCCACTTTGTCATAATCATATAACAAAAGTCGACCAATACCGCATCTAGTTAGCATCTCAGCAGCAACACTTCCTACACCGCCTATTCCCTGTGATTGTATAAAATTACCAAAAAAAATAATTTATAACTAAAATGTAGTAGAAAAACTCAAAAGAATAGGATAGAGAAAATTTAAAGTAGTCAGAACCATCCATTTGGCTTATCTTTTTTAAAAGAATTGTCTATTTTTTATGTTAAGGCTGGGTTGGAGTGGGTTAAGGAATATAAATCCATGCTGCGCTAGATAGCAGTTCTATCTCTTTAATTAAATGTGGAAAGTAAATGAACGCAAAACCTAAATGGTCTAAGTATGAATAAAGTATGGAATATCCACTAATCATACCAACACAGGTTTGACTCAAGATACTATAAGGTAGTGTTTGGCGCACAGACAAAACAGAATGGAACATTCCATTTTATTCTGTTCTATTTGGTTTCACCCTTTTTAGTGGAACTAAAACATTCTATTTTTCAAACCCCAGACCAATTCAGTTCTTTTTTTAAAATGCACCAAACACAAAATAACACCTATATGTTATATTCCATCCCACTCTTAAAAGGTTTTCTAAATGCTACCTAACTATACGTGGCACTCTTCGGTAGCAAATCGGGACTTGGTTCTTGTAAATGCCAATAAGGTGTTTGCCATCCCTTATGTCATATTCGAATAAATATATTGATCTAATGGATAACAAATATAGCATATAATCCTACTTCATTTCATGAAAAATCACCACCATAATAAAATAGAAAAGATCAACATAGCTTTTAAGTTGTTTCCCAGATGAAATGGGAACATAACCTTTCCCTCTTGAAATCTAATGTTCTTCTATCGATGAAATTTAATGATCCTTTCCTAGATTAAACTAAATCAGCATTGAAGACCTAGATAAACATGCGTGCATGGGTGAGGGAACAGTTTACACGTATATCATATAACAAATTTTATTCAACAGCAGCAAGAAACAGTGCAAGAGAAAATTAATACAGACAACTATGGCAACGGAGAATTCCCGTATCCTTTGGTAGTTCTCCACAATGCCCATTCTCTGAAGCGCCATAAGCCTACTATACGGATTGCTGTCCACAACCTCAGCACTCATATCCTGGCAACACAGGCATAACCAAAGGAAACCATAAACCTTAACAATAAATAAAAATGTATCAAAGACAGACCAACACATGAATGCTCCATTCCCAAGCAACTACCTGAACTTTAGAGCGACGAACAGGTTCAGCCTTAGCAAGATTAGCAACATACTCAATACGCGATTGAATCTTCAAAATAAAAAATCAAATCAGGTAAAGTCAAGCAAATGCAAAGTGAATGTGCTATGGATTAATGACACCATTACAAGCTCAATTTAATTAAATTTATGAAAATGAAGATTGATTCATTCTAGAATGACAATCGTAGCATTCAATATAAGAAATGAAACGAAGGGAAATACCTTGCGGAGCGACTCATGGAGAGAAGGATCGGTAAGCGATTGGTTGAGAGATTGAAGATCGGCTAGCAACTGTTTGAGCTCGATCTCCATCTCTCACTCTCTCAAATAAATTGAATTGTGAAATTGGAATCTGCCAAACGCAAAATTAAATTGAAATTGAAATGGAAATTGAAGGCGATGAGATGCTTCTTAATGCCTCCCCGCCTTCGCTAGTTGGTAGTACTCCTTCCTTTCCTTCACTCTAGTCTAATCTACCATCGATGACTCCACTGGGACTCCGTTTTTCATTTTCTCCCCGTCCTTCTTGATCTCGGGTCGGGTTATTTTGCAACGGACTGGGCTCAGGATCAGCCTCGGTCCAACTTCACTCAAAAATAAAAATTTCATACAATATTTAAAATTGAATACCTTTATGCTTTGTTTGAATAACAGAAGAAATAAAAAAAAAGTAAAAAAAAAAAATTAGTTGTTAAATGTGTTAAAATAAAAAGGAACAGAAGACTTTCATTGTTTAGATAAATAAAAATAAAAGAAAATGAAATATATTAATAATATAAAATTTAACTAAAAATAATAATTTTTTTATTAATATATTAATATATTTTTTTATATTTTTATAAATATATAATAATTTAAAATTAAAAAAATAAAAGATGCAAACTTCTTCCTTCTTCTTTTCACCAATTCAGAAAGAAAATCAAATCTAATAAGAATCGTATAAATTTGTTCCATTCCTCTTGTTTCTTATATGCTTGGATGAGAAAATAAAATAAAAGAAAAGAGATTTTCTTTTGTTTGTTTGCGTAAGAAAATAGAAGGAAAAAATAAATTTTTGCGTATTCCACCAGATTTTATTTCTCTTGAATTGATAAGAAAAAGAAAAGAAAAAAGTTTACATCATTTGTTTTTAATTTTAAATTATTAAAATTATTAAATATTTATAAAAATATAATAATATATCAATAGAAAAATATAATTAAAAAATTAAATTTTTTTAATTAAATTTTTTATCATTAATATATATTTTTTTCTCTTTTTTCATTCATCCAAATAATGAAAATATTTTTTTTCCTTCTATTTTAACATATTTAAATAACTTTTTTTTTTAATTTTCACTCTTTTTTTTTATTCCTACTTCTTCCATTATCCACACAAAACATACATAAACAAACCGTAGAAAACTTTTCCATACTTCCTATTTTCTTCCATCCTCTTTCTTTCTTTCTTGTTTTTTTCTATCCAAATAGATCATTAGTGTTTAATAATTAATAATAAATAAATAATTCAAAATAACAACTCAAGTCATGTAAAATTATATTTAACCAAACATGTTTTGTAATATTTATGGGAAATTGATCATTAGAGTTGGTCACGGGGTCACGAAGGTTTTTACAATGAACTCCAGAAAATGAGTGAAGGGGAAAGAGAAGTGATGAACTCTCATATTTTCCCTGCATATAATCTAAAGAATAAAAACAAAACGTCAGGAAGAATCAAAATTTATATTTTTTTTTATAAACTTGTTTAGTAAATTTTAAAAAATACAGCGAAGTCACTTCATAAAATATAATTTTATTGTCTTAAGATAACATATAGAATGTCATTATTGAATATAAAATATTAACATTATAATTGTTTTAGGGCTGTTAAAATATATTCTAGATCTTTGAAAATACTTTTTCTAATTTTATATTTTTATTTGTGGTCCTTAATTGTAAAAAAAAATCAAATAAATATTTATTTACAAATTTTTATATATTTTTGTATTTTTAATTTCATCAGAAAATTTTAAAAATATACTTTTAGGAAAATAATTTTTCCATAATTTTATTTATTTTTAGTGTATTTGAAAAAAAAATTAATTTGTTATTTTTTTAATATAAACATTTTAAATAATGTTAAGAAAGAAAATCAAGATTAGACATTTTTTTTTCAATTTGTAACCTTTGTAATTGTGTGTGTATAGTCTCTGTTGAGAATATTATTTTTATTATGTTATAAATATGCTTAATTTTTTTGCTAATCTTGTAATTTTTATAAAATAATATTTTATTAAACTTGTGTAAGACTTAAGATTGTAAAGTCTATAGATACATAAATAAGTAAAAAAAAGTTAAAAAAAATTGTTAGTTTAAATGGTATGTGCTTAATTTTTTCAATATAATATTTCAATTTTTAAATTTTGTGTACGAAAAAAATGTTACTTTAATTCTAGCAAATTATCTCTAAAGAATATATATGATCTTGATTAGAAAAAGGTAAAAAAATAGCCCATTGGAGAAGAAAATATTAAAAGGTCCAGACTCAACTCAACATGAAAAACTGTTGGGCCTTTTGCGTGAGTCACACTACACTACATTAGGAGTTGATTCTGTAACAAGACCCTGCTCAGGCCCAGTTTCGAGCCTTTTCACGCTATTCACGCTTTTCCTTCCTATGATTTTTTTTTTCTATTGTGAGAGACTGATTTAAATTGTATGGTATAAAGGGAAATCTGTAACAAGACCCTGCTCAGGCCCAGTTGCGAGCCTTTTCACGCTATTCACGCTTTTCCTTCCTATGATTTTTTTTTCTATTGTGAGAGACTGATTTAAATTGTATGGTATAAAGGGAAATCTGTAACAAGACCCTGCTCAGGCCCAGTTGCGAGCCTTTTCACGCTATTCACGCTTTTCCTTCCTATGATTTTTTTTTTTCTATTGTGAGAGACTGATTTAAATTATATGGTATAAAGGGAAAGAAAAACAAAAGAAAGGTAATTGCACAAAATGCAATTTACGGAAAATAAAATTTGTACATTTTTTTTTGTTGTTATAAAATAATTTTGTACATTGAACTATTTGTGATGGTACCAGTGAAGCACAACTGGCACAAGTAATTTCTAATTTCTACGAGATCCGTGTTTTTGCAAGGAAAGAAAACAAACAATTAAACGAATTCCATATAATTTTATGAAAATTACAAAAAAGGACATTATATGTTACGCAAAAAAATAAAGGTTTTAAAAAGATGACACGTGACTGTAAAGTGGACAGATTTATGACGTATTGAGAAATAATTAAATATGAGAAACATAATAAGAATTATTTAGAATAAAAATTTCAAAATTTATACATTCATATTTTTAGAACAATTTGTTGAGCTTCATATATAATAATAGTAGAAGTAGTAATAATGGTAATAATAATAAATTTTATAAATATCAAAACTATTATTTTTTTAAAATTTATTTCTTAAGTAATGCTATAATTTATTATTAATTTTTCTAATATTTTATAAAAATATTAAACAAAAAATAAATATATTTAATTTAATACCTTGAAATAATATTTTTATTATTAGTTTCCTTATTTAGTAAATAGAAGAATTAATAAAAAAAACATTATAAGAATGTTTAGAACTATTTTTTTATTTGAATTTCTTTTAATTATCTTTTTTAAAGTAAATTTTGGAAATCCTTTTACCATAATAACATGCTGACAATCCAAGACTTGAAAAAATCAAGGAAAATACAAACGGGGTGAAAGAGATGTATGTGCTTCATAAATGTAATGTTGATACAACAATTATAATACGAGTTGACAAAGGTTAGCGTAGGTATAACGAAACCAACGACAAAGGGATGGAGAGTGGGTGACCACAGCTTGAGCGAAGTCGTGCATAGGAGCCATCCCCGTTAGGGTTATCTAATACGATCTACCTAAATCTCAAGAACTAGTATGAACCATTTAATTTGGTTGGTATCTTGTATTATTTTTTTCCCATCTTAATTTGTTATTAGAAAAAAACAGAAATGTACTCGACAACTTTCAGTCTTATCCCCATATATTGCAGTCCACATCAGTGATGTTAATTTGCTCTATTATAAGTTGCAAAAGCACAAAGAATCCTTATTGGCATAGGAGAACCCTACCCATGAGCCCACAGATGCAAATCAATATGTATCTACCACAAATACGAGTCCACTAGCAATTTTCGCGGGAAAGAGGAGACTTGATCCTTCATACGCTACCCAACCCCCATTTTTTTCCTTTTCAGATTTTAGTGATGAATTTCAACTCTACTTATAATATCTCAACCTTTTTATATGCACATGTACAACCACATTTTATAGTGGGCTTGCATCACATGCTTAAATAATTAACCATTTTTGGTTCTGTTCTTGCGGGCAATGGTTTTATTTTAGTTAGGTACTTGAATGAATCGCTTAAACTTTTTATTATTTCTGTATATTAATTATGAAGCGGTTGAACATTAGTATAATACCGAAGTGGATTTTGATAGCCTTATAATTATAGAAGGGCCATTTTAATTTGACCATATCGTAGAAGCGATACATTGGAAACATCCATATGGCCGATTCATGATTGGAGGAGCGAGATACTCAAATATCATATCATGGGTCAGGTTTTTGGTTTTGGTACTACGGATGGTTATTATTTAAAAAGAATTGTGATATTTACGCAAACACAATTACAACTGTCACTCACTCTTATTTTATCAGAAATGTTATTCGTACCTGTAAATTATGCCCAGTAACGTCACAGAAGAAAGGGATGTGTTGGTGAATAGGAAAAAAGAGAAGAGAAATAAATTAATTACATTTTTTTCTGTAATTTAATATTGTCTAAGTTCTTCTCTCTTTTTTTTTATTAGCAAACACTCCATGTTTGATTTTTTTTAAAAAATAAATTCTTTCAGCTTTGCTTAATGTACTTACGGTTCAGGTTTATTGATCACAATTCGAAAAGTTTAGATATTGTTTTGAACTTTTTAAAGGTAACATCATCAAAGCACACATAGATGTTGATATATATATATATATATATATATATATATATATATATATATATATATGCTTGGTTGAAATGAAAAATAAAAGATTTTTTTAAAAAAATTTAAAAAATAAAATTTTTAAAATCGATCAAATTATTAATTTAAAATTTAATAATCTAATTATAGTGAAACTGAAACTGGTATTAATTAAATACTATTTTTAAAATATTTATAATATATAATATATTAAAAATACATAATAATAATAATAATATATATTAAAATTATAATTTTATATGATTAAAAATTAAAATTTATATATTATTTTTAAATTTAAGTTAATATTAAAAATATATAATATATTTTTTAAAAATATTAAAATAATAATATTTGATATATAATTACTTTTTACTGATTTTATCGATTTATCAGTTTAACGATTTTTTTAATAATTTTACAAATTTTTATTAAAATAAATTTTTAATTTAAATAATTTGAAAATACAACTAATTTCTAATGCATTTAATTAGTTCAGTTTAATTTTTAAAAATATTAAAAAATCTATTATGTGGCTTTTATATCAATTATTAATAGCTTTAAATATTTTAAAGGATAAAAGATAATTTTAGATAATAATAAAATTTTAAATAATAATTTTAACTTTTGGATAAGTATGAATGTATTATTTTAGTTTCAAAAGATTAAAATTATTGTTCAAGGTCCTTATAAGAGTTTAATTTATAAGGAAATGTACTCTTGACATTAATTAGTGTAAGCAATTAGTAATAATTATACTAATCAGTATGTATTTTTTCTGTCGTATATTGGATATTTTAAACATGAACAAAAAATATTGTAATAAGTGTATGTACTATTAATTTAGGAAGAATAAGAAAACATATATTAACTAAATATTAAAAAAAAATGAATTATATAACAATGTGTAATTGATTGAAATTTAGTTCAAAGGAATGAAAGGAAGGGGTGGAATTTTAATGGAGGAAAATAAAGGAGAGATATTTTTTTTATCATGTTTAGATAAGAAGAGTAAAAAAAAAAGAAGTTTTGTTTATTTGATTAATTACGGAATCGGAGAAATTAAAAAAAATTATTTTAAATTTTAAAATATAAAAAATGATATTAAATTTAATTTACCTGTTTCTCTTCTAAATTTTAGAAAAGTTAAAATTGAGTTTAAAAGGTTTTTAAATTTTTTTATTTTTCTCTTCTCTTCTTCAAAAATTTAAATCAAACAAAGAAGAACTTTCCCTCCGCTCCTTTTCCATTTTCTCTAATCAAATAATATGTAAACAAAAAGAAAATGTAAAAGATCTTGTAAATTCCGAAATATCACAATTCAATAACATAATTAAGAGTAGTAACAAAGATTTCAGATTGAGAGATAAAAAATAAATGTTAGCGTAAATGAATGAAAGGAATTATAAATAATTGTGATATTGAGAAAGAAATAAAAAATTTAAAAACTTTTTAAAATTATTAGCACGAGAGAAAAAGAAAATTTTTAAAATTTATTAATAGCTTAAGAGATTTAAAAAAACGAGATGAATAGTTTTTCACTAATAAAAAATAATTAGTTTTTAAATGGTTAAGAATAAATTATTTTAATTTTTTTAAAACATAAATTACCTTTTAATTTCTTAAAAGTTTGATTTGTCAGAAAATTTAATCCTTGCGTTAAATAGTGTAAGTTAAATTAAAAAAATGCATGTTATGTGACGTGTGTTAACACATAACATGAAATTTGCGTTCTCTCTTCTCAGTGTAAAAATTAACAACGTTATCTTTATTACGATAATGCTTTATATATACTTTAATAATAGTATTATTATCAATATAATATTTTTTAATCTCTTTTAAGATATTACAAATACTCATTTTAAACGTCATTTCTAGTAAAAATTCTTACGCTATGTCTATCTACAATAACTTCTTTAAAATTGAGAAATGATATATATATATATATATATAATAACAGGTAAGATGATTTTTTAGTTTAAAAAAATAAATATTTAAAATATACAATATATTAAAATATATCCGCTGTGCTGATTTACATTTAACCGTACAAATATCCAGATTGGAGTTTGTGTATGATGCAGAATTAGCCAAATTCTTCCACACAGCACTATGATGTAATGAGATCACAAGTACCCAGTAAAAGTTCTGCAACTGAGGCTTTAGCATAAACAATAGCACCAGCAACACATTCAAGTGAAATTGCCACACATTTCAAGTAAATTACGGAAATCACATGCTAGTTACATGAGCAAAAGTAAAATAAAATAGTAATTCCAGTGAGAAATAAGTAAATTATGTTCGGTGGGTCAGTGCTTTCCCTCATTAAACAAATATTTGGTTATGATTTTACATTTGGGTGCTTATTGACAAATTCTTTTAATATTGACAACATAAAATAAAAAACTATAAATAGAGTATCACTAATTCAACTATACTACTAGAATTAACAGGCGATGATTACATTAATGTGATAAATGAAGACGCTGATAAGAGATTTTTACCTTAACCTGCAATGAACCCACAACGTGGTGCACTTTAGGAGCCCATATTATTTCATTTGGCTTTTACTAGAAAAACAAATTGTATTACAACATTTTGAACTTGAACAAAAATTAATGACCATTTTTTTAATCTTCTCTTCCATCCAAGTAAAGAGCAAAATTACATTTGTACATATACTTTTAAATTTAGATAAAATTAAAAGTATTTAAATTGTAAGAAATAATATAATTAAAAATTTAGATAGAATCGGGAAAGCAAATATTTAATTGACTAAATTCTATTCACAAATCCAATGCAGTATTTCTTCAAGTTTGGTTTTCTCGCAAGTATTATTCCAGCATGAACTTATTCTTTTGCCTCTATCAAATGCTAAGAGGAACAAGACAAGTGTCTAAACCGAGTCAAAAAGTATATAATAGAAGGGCCAAAGAGTCAAAATCTGAAACTCTGAGGATGGAAAGGTACCTAGCAGGTCTTGAAAGCCCCGAAAAGGAAAGTAAGGGTGAGATATTGCCCTTCCCAAGTTAACTTTTGGAATCTAGGAATAGGCATAAAATCAGGATAAAATCAAGTTAAAGTTGTGAGTATTTACATTTAATTTATTTAAAATTTTTGAGATGTAAATTTTATATATATTATTTATTATAATTTTTTATTATTTTAATTTATTTTGAAGTTTATAATTTAAAATTTTAAAGTTTATAAAATAAAGAGATTATTAAATATATATATATATATATATATTATTTTAAAAGTTTAGAGTTTAAAATTTTTTATAAGTTTTTTTAATATTTTTAAATTTAATTACTACTAATATTATTTTTATATAAAATAAATTAAAATAATCTAATAAAAAATAAATATATAAATTTTAAATTTAAATAATATCATAATTTATATCATATATATAATAAAATATAATATATAAAATAAAAATATATAAATAAATATTATATTATTAGATTATTTATAATATTATACTAAATTTGATAAAAATTTAGAGTGCATATAATAAAATTAAAATAATATATACAACATTTTTAATAAATATAAATTTTTTTATAATTACCTATTTTAAAATATTACATATAAATTATATCCTTTTTAAAATTAAAAATATATAGAGTTAAAAATAAAAGTACCAAAAGAGAATTGTCTTAAAAAAAACACTATCTGATATCTCTTTTATTTAATATTAAAAAATTTAATTTTTAATAAATATATTAATATTATATAAATATAATATATTAAAATATATATAAATATATAATATATAAAAATAATAAATTTCTGAATATATTAAATAAATTAAATTTTAATTTATTTATTTAAAAAAATTAATATAACAACATATTTATTTATTAAATAAGATGAAGCAAACTAAACATTAAACTAGACTCATCTCATACGTCCGTGGCTTTGTTAATAGGCATAGAAAAATATCTCAGTAACCGCCCAGAGTCATGAGTTAATATGCACAGAAAATATATTTTCGGCGCTAACATTTCAACTCATTTTAATTTCCAAGAGTTCATTCTACCATTTTTTTGGTTTTACTCTAAGGTTTAAGTTTTAAAATATTTTTTTAAGGAAGAGGTAGTTTTTAGCAATTTCTTTATAATATCCAACCATAAGATTTGATACGAGACTACGAATGAATAATGCATCAATTGATAAGGAACACAGCTCTATCACTGGGTGCACAGACACGGATTCAGAATAAAAAACATGATATCATCTAAGAAACCCATGGTAACGCCATCAATCTGGAAGCAAAATATAATACCTTCATTCAGAATCCATGTCAATCTCGTGGGAAAATAAATAGTGTAAATACTACAAATCTCATGAGTGGGTGTCATTCATACATTTGTATCAATCTAGGCTGCAAAAATACAAGACAGATTCCGAACCACACCACCAAATCCTATTAATCTTTAGCTTTCTAAGCCTCTAACGGAGATGAAACAAACTTTAAAAAGGAGACGAATACTCAGTTTTCCTTTGTTTTTTGTGGAGTCAAACAGAGATGAACATGAGTTAAAACAGAGCGTAGAAAACAGATCGGAAGAAAAAACTCACAATGAAAGAATAAACAGGTTCTTTCATGGAAAAGCCTGTTTGGCTGCTGTTTTTGAGTAAACAAACTGATGCAGCTGAAAAGAACTGAAAACTAGAAACAATAGAATAAAGAGCAGAAAGAAACTACAGTAGCGAATTTTCTCAGGAAACAAACTTCCATGAATTTTATATTTCCTGTTACGACTGAAGGAAACAAGCACTTGGCACTTACCCTATCGATTGCATAAACCGCCCCCGCAATTGAATGTTGCTGGCTCTAGTGTAGAAGTTCGCAGCGACATGAATTCGGACTCGATTTGGAGGTAGTTGCGTATACCTTCACGATCCCTGTAAGTCGGCATGGGAAACTCGGTGTGTCTGAGAAAAAGCGAAAGGTTGTTTGTTTCCCGAGAAAGTGAGAAGAAAACGAGAATGGAAAAGAGAGAAATACAGAGACTAATTCAGCTCAAGGATTCAACTTTCTCTCTCTATTTGTTATTAGTGTGGAACTGTATCCAAAGCTTGCCAGATTTTAAATTTTACAATGTCCAGATATGAAATCGTAGTGCTTGTGTGAAGGAACGCTGTCGCTCTGTCTCTGCTTCCATCAAATTCAAATGTTTAATTTTACTTGTTTATTTTTTCTCGTTTTTTCCCCTTTAAAATAGAAAAACTTAACCATTGAAAAGAAAATTAATTCAAATTAAATTTGTGTCATGTGAAAATATGGAAAGAAGAGAAAAAAGTATATGCCTTAGAAAATTACGTGGCATTAGACAATAAAATAAAAACACATACTTTTTAGTACATAAATAATAACACCTAAATGTAGTTAAAATATGTCTCTTAAAATTTTAATTACAAACAAATATATTTTATAAATCAAAATATTAATAATTCTTATCAAACGTACTCTTTCCATTAATATTTGTAAAATAATTTAATTTCGTTAATCATGTTTTAATTTAATTTTTTAAATTTTATTTATATGAACATATTAATAATTTTTAATTAAAATTTAGTGTACATAATGTGAAAGTAAAAATATTAATTAAAAAATATTTTAAAATGTCTATAGGCATGCAATAGCTACACATAATTTTTGCGATAGTTAAAATTTGATATTTAATATATATAATACTTATAGTTTATATGTATACAGGTGTATGATACAATTTTAACTATTGTTATTAAAATAAATAGTTATAAAAATTGGCATCCATATGTATATGGTATATACATCTGCAACTTACTATAGTTTGTAGGTAATTGATATTTACATCTGGATTGTTACTAAAATAAATAATGATAGAATTTAGTATCCATGTAAATATACTATTTATGTCAATAATTTATCATCTATTTATATGTATGATATATATAAACTTACAATTTTAATGATTATAAAAAGTAATAATGAAATTTTATATATATAATCATACTTATAGTTGTGAATTAGCATGTGTTTAAAGATATATAATATATATATTTACAGTTTAAAAAACTGTTACTAAATTAATAATGATAAAATTTGTTATCCATAATATATGAATTCATATATTATCATATGTTGGTTGATACATAATATCTATACCCACGATTTTAAGAATTGTCATTAAAATAAGTAGAGAAAGATTTTTTCATCTATATATGTATATGATACTTGCACCAATTATTTTTGGTTTGTAGCCTATAGGTATATTATATTTATACGAGTTAAATATGTTTTTTATTTTTTAAAAGTTTTTAAATTTTGGTTTTAGCCTTTTATATTTAACGTGATTGATTTTAGTTTTTCATATTTTAAGATAGATTATTTTTAGTTTTTATTACTCATGTATCAAATATTAGTATATTTTATATACTAAATATTAATTATTATAAAAATTAAGAGCAGTATATTTTTTAAAAATGAAAGATTAAAATAAATTATTTTAAATGTAAAAATTAAAAATATATTTAATTTTATTTATATTTACAATTTTAAAACTAGAATATTTGTATGTATAAAATAAATTTCACTACAACAAAATAGGATTTAGAAAACGATTAAGAATCTTGTCTAAGAAAGGATCCAATAAATCTTTAATTCATCACAATCTAAGTTATCACTTAAAGAATAATTAGTAAATTATTCTCAGGTAATATTTAAAGAATACTTTCACATGATCATGGATGACTTTTAGTATCACACTCATTTAAAAAATTGGTTAAAAATTATTTTCCAAGTAAATGTTATAAAATATTTGCAGCATGATATTTAAAAAAAAAATTTGCATGATGCTAATTAATTATTAATTATTAATTATTAAAAATTCAATTAATGCAGGTAATATTATATATTAATTATTAATAATTTTTAAAATATGTTAATACATACTTATAATATATAATAATAAAAAAATTATAGAAATTTTGGCAAAGTTTAACTTATTTTATTAATTTTTTCAAATTGTCAAACACCTATATAAACTACGTTTATATTATATTTTTAAATGATAAAAAATAAATGCAACAATATACTAAAACTGAACTAACACTAGTATAAAACAACACAAGTTCAAATGAAATGAAAACAATAAATATAAAATAATAAATTACAAGATATCTGAAATGTATAAAAATACCGTTTGAATATATGAACTAAAGAATCATCATGTTGAAGTTATTTTAAAAAAATTGCGGTGCAAATCATTATTACATATAAAACATGTATATTGTCATTTTATATGGTATTTAGATAAATTAGATATACTAAAAAGATTGTAAATTTCTCATATCATCATAACCTTCATGGAAACTTTTATTTATGTA
The DNA here is from genome assembly GCA_037954105.1 of Canavalia gladiata. Taxonomy (NCBI): domain Eukaryota; kingdom Viridiplantae; phylum Streptophyta; class Magnoliopsida; order Fabales; family Fabaceae; genus Canavalia; species Canavalia gladiata. Next base: position 52,434,104 of record CM075659.1, on the reverse strand, counting down.
GTTATCATATATCTCAAAATTTGATTTTCATAACAAGTTTGAATTTTTAATTAAACAGATCAAGTACACGTAGATGTTATTTTTAGTTGTTTTATTTTTGAGATCAACATAGAGATTATCATATATTTTTGCTTCTTACAAAGGCATAGAAGCAAGTTATAAAACTTCAAAATCACCTATTATGTTTTTTAAGATCATGATGGTTCATTCTATCACTTGTTGATGTAAGATGTAAGTTTTTTGTTTATGTAGCAAAATTTGTATATTGAGCGTCAATTTTTTCATTTCGAAGAATCTACTCGATGCTTAAGCATCCTATCGCATGTTATGTCAAAATTTTTGTATTTTCTACATTATGATGCCTATGCATAAATATTAATATTATTGGCAAAAATAAATTATATTTACACCTTTTAAGATTTGATAAAATTTTACTGTAATATTTTTTTTTATCTTACACAAATCTCATTTGATTTATATAAAAACATAACATTATATATTACTCTTAATTACACATCCTTTTACTTTATATAACATTATATATATATATATATATATATATAAGAAAGATCAAAATAATGTAAAAATAAAAAATTTGTCAGGGGCCTATTAAAAAATACTATACCTTATTTTTTTTAAGAACATAAGACATTACACTTTTCTTCAATGATACATATTTATTTTAAAAAGAAAATATAATCATAAGAATAATCATTATTCTTTTATGATTTAATCAAATCGATGAAATGATTTGTTTAACATTATATGTTCTTTTAAAAAATATATTATTTCGTGGTAGCATATTACTCAACAAATTAAAAAATATTATAAAACTTTTATCATTTCATCCCTTAACCACTTTTATGTTATACAACTTTAATATCATATATTATGTTTTAATTTACCACATCCATTTTATAACAGATTTTTTTTATCATTTTTCAACATATCAAACATCTTTAAATAATTTTTAAAATCTTTCTCAACACCATTTATAATTTTTTAATATTATCATTCTCATTTATGCTTAACATACCACTGTGTATAAAACTGATTACAAATGGTTAAAGTTAGTCTCGCCATACTTTATTCAATAGATATGTTTCTAATCAATATCATTGTACATTAAATGCTATTCTAATTTCTTCATAATAAATCATATTATATTCAGACAAATCCAACAAAATTATAGGATAATATTATTATCATTTGCATACTTCCCAATAATTCCAAATAACTCCTTCATTTCATCTTTATATTTTTTATCAAATGATTGGTTTGAATTTAAATTTAATCCATATTAATATTTTTATTAATATTAACTATGTAATTTGATATAAGTATCAAAATAACTAAAAATTGAACTTCAACCATATGTTTATGTGAAGAGGGTTAAAAAGAAAAATTGTTTTATAAAATATTTGTTAGATTAAAATATTTAATTTATAAAAATTTAAATAAAAAATTATAATTAAATCAAATTTGAGAATATTCAATTTCATCTAAATAAATAGATTTAAAAAAATTGCATGTGAATCCAACAACTTTGTTATTTTTCTTTATATTGTAATAAATATAATGATATTTTTTAAAATAAACTAAATTTTAAAATTATTATAATTTTTTTATTTTAAATTTTAGTATATGATATGAATAAATATTATATATTATTATTTTAATAATTTATTTCTTTAAATTTATTCTTATAAATTTTATTTATTTAAAAATAGTTCTGTAATACACAAGTAATATGTTTATTTGTCAATATACTCAAACTTCAATACAAATAAACTTCATTAATCATAACAAAAAAAACATATATAAAAATATAAGAAATTTAAATTGTCTAAAAAATTTATTTTTAAATAAATATTTAAAAATAAATTTTAAATTTGATACAAATTAAGTTACTTTATATAAATAATAAATTTAAAATATTGATTTATAAAATAAAAAATAATTTATCTAAATAAGAAATTAAACTATTTTTAAAAAAATTGCAAATAAAAGATTAATAAAAAATAATTCAAATTTTATATATTATAAAATTTTTAAAATATTAAAATTCTCTATCCAAATACTAAATATAAAATTTTAGGAAATAATGTCAATCTTTTAATACTAAAATAACTTGCTTCTAATTTTTTAAAGATAAAAATGACTCCTTACTCGTAATAAAGTGACATATTTCATAAATAAACAGAATGTAATATGAAATTATCTCAGTCTTAAGAGTCAATATTTTATTTTCTATGCACAAATAAATACATTTCGATGCATATATATATATATATATATATATATATATATATATATATATATATATATATATATACACAAAGTCATAGGAATATAATATATATAATGGGTTCACAAAAATTCTTTTCTTCTTTGGTAGTTTTTAGCTTCACCATCATAGCTAAAGACCCCGTTAATTTGTTTTTGCAATTTGCTCCGCCATATATATCAACTAATGTTGCAATTTTTTGTCATGTCTAATATATCAATATTGCAAGTTAGTTTTTGGGTACCACATGTCACTTGTCCTTTGTCACCAATTAATACCCCGTCGGGTCCACCTTATTTGTCATTACTCATTACCCTTCATTCTAAAATTCAAATCTTAATGATTTGTTTTTAAATAATTTCATTTAAAACTTAAAAAACGACCAATCAAGGAACCACATATTCTATAACCACAGCTAACCGGCTGGGCCGATACATTGCGAAAACAATTCCGAAATATATTTTGAATAATCTTCTCCACAAATACATACAAGAGATTCCAATAATTAAAAATTAGGTTACACGTTTTGAGAAATTTAAATAAAATATTTCTAAAAAAATTTAAAATATATAAATTAATTTTAATTTATTCTATCTCTTTAATTTTTTATATAAGTAAATTTATTCAAATTATATCTAACATATATCATGTTAGAATCGGACATCTCACTTGAACTCGAATGCATTAATTTCCAATTGTGCATTCACGAAACCAAGCCACCATGATGGGGAGGTATGAACGAAGGTTACATCTGTTAGCATGGTGAAGGCTGAAGACAAGGTGAAAGAGGAATAATAAAGAGTAACATGTAAAAAAAAAAAAAAAAAGTCAACGCAAGGTTTGGAAAATAAAAAACACAACAATCCATTAAAAATAATTAAACAAATATTTAGTCATACCTTCTCACCATCATAAATCTATATCGTTTATTTAAAATAATAATATATTTTTAACGGTTTAGTGAAAATAATACAATCTAGACAAAATTTATTATATTCTTTTCATTAAAATTTTAATCAAATAATGATGGATGGATTTTTCTAATATTAAAAAATCTTTATTAAACATAGGTACTATAACGATTTAAAGAACATTCATATTTTATTATTTGTTTGTAAAACTATTTTAATCCCAAACCTATCGCTCACATTCTATTATTTGATTAAATTGATAATAAAATACAGATAAAACTTGATACAAAATTTGTCTTAATTAATATAATCCAACATAAAAAAAAATTAATGGTCGATGTTCACCTTCTTTTTTCATAAGAGAGGGACGCAGTAAAAAATAAAAATTAAACCTAGAAAGTTTAATTTATATATATATATATATATATTGTTATTTTAAAATATTATTATTCTGTAGTTTCTGTATTTCTAATAAAAAATATTTTTTACTTAACTAATACATCAAGTTCATGAGATAAAAGAAGTCAATATATTGTTCCTCAAATCTTATTGTTTCCTTCAGCAAATTATTAGGGAGATTAATAAATTAAATCAATCCGATATAAATTTTACAAACAAACTAAATACAACTAAAGTTAAAATTAATTTAATTAAAAAATAGAAAAATTAAATGTTTAATAATTACATTTTTTATATGTTTTGATTTAGTTTATCATTCTTTTTATAAAATCGAATTAAACCAAATCATTTATAATTAAGTGTATCTTAAATTTTATCTCTATTTATTATTTATTTTTATTAATATTTATTAATATTGTTATCTATTAATATAGAATGTTATATTTTATTAATATTTGATTCAACAAAATATTTAAATGAAAATTATTTTCATTAATATTTATTAATATTATTGTTTATTAATGTTACATATTTATACTTTATTAATATTTTACTCAATAAAAATTTTTAAATAAAATTATAAACAAGTTGTAACTTTTATTAAAAGTATCCAAAGATTCATTATTCTTTATTTTTTATATTTTTTATAGGAAAATATTAAAAATAATAAATTATTAATCATTTTTTAAGAATAAATTTAAACATGGTTATCAGATTAAAAATTTTCCTTACCAAGATAAAATAAAAAAATATATTTATTGCTATATATTTTACTTCATAATGTCATATTATTTTATTTATGTTATAAATTTTAACATGTTAAATTATAAAATATATAACCTTAAAAAATATTATTTTATTTTTATTTATTAATTTATCTTTAATGTTTTTTGTTATGTTTTAAGTAAATAAAGTAAAACATAATAAAATAAACCCAATCAAATTACTAAAAATGGATTTGGCTTAATTTTATTTGTATAATCTAAATCAAACAAAATTGTACATATTTTTATAATCAATTCAAATATTTTTTTAAAAATCAAATCAAACCATAACTTTAACTTCCTCCAAATTATACACAATCGGTAATATATATATATATTTTTATCTAGCTCAAATACTCATATCAAATTAATCAATAATATATAAACAATATCATCCAATTATTTACATATCTCATATAATAAAAAAAATCTAACACTTACTACTATTATATGACAAATGTTCTCTTAAATAACTCAGCTCTATTATCGAGCCTGAAATTAGCAAACAGGGTTGTCCTATATATCTTAAGTAATTAAAATTTAAATTAGTAGAAATATAATTACGTTAAAAATTTAAATATATATTTTTATTGATTATAATAAATTTATTTAGGTTAATTAACCAGGTCTTATTTTCCAATATTTTAATAATATTGGTTAAGAAATTTTTAAAGTGAATTTTTATTAAAAATCACAATGATATACATTAAAAATTACAATAAACTTATATTAATAATATTTTCAATGAAAAATATTATTATTAATTTTTAACCCATGCTTAAAATATTGATTAGCATTTTTTAGTGAAATTAGTTATGTTAAATTTTATACTTAAATACCAGCAGTCCTAAAAAAAAGTTAAGACCTCATGTATTTACTAATGTTTATTAATTGAAGTGTTAAGGACTTAATTTTCTTAAAGTTTCATGTATGAGTCTTTTCTCGGGGTACAGTTTCATGCATACGAGTTTGATAAATGAAGGTCAAAGGAACTAATCTATTCCTTAAGAGACTGAACTCAAATTGAATAAGATTGAGGGTTTGATATCATACATATGCTTGAATAGCAAGAATTCTAGAAGAAAAAAAATCCATGCCTTCTGTTGACGGAAATCAACGGCGGCCCAACATCTTGGTGGTGGGGGTTTGTATGTCAAAATTGTAATCAAAATTATGTGAATGTGGAGTAAACGGAAACAACACTTACGCTGTAGCTACAACTTGCAAGGTGTTTGTTACGGTTATCAATAAAATTTATTTAATATTTATAGGGTCTTTTCTGGGCACTTTTCTAGACTTGACCAGGAATAGGCAATCAAACTTGTTCAGTTCGCAAACTTGTTAATTTAGCGTGCAATGGAAGGTATAGCTATATATACAAACTACAAAGTTTTAATTCAACCTGTACCATAGTGGTGATTCAGTGGGAGACATATATCCAACACAGATTAAATTAAATATTGAATATGGTAACAGAATTTGTTAGCTTTCTCAATCAGTGGCAGCATACACCTTTGCGGCATGCCTCAGAATGAGAAACAGTTAGCACTACTCACACATGACACACCCAATTTGTTACTATTTGGGTATGTTTATAAACTTGATGTTGCATGATCTCATGCTCTTTTATAGAGGATAGACTATACACAAATGTTGTATACTAGTACTATGGTACTAATGGAATCTAAAAATAAAAGTGACCCGTGCGTGAATAGTTTCTACCAACAACCAAAAGTTCGAAAACCTTCATTGCCTTGTTTGTTTCACGACCATGAACAACCAAAAAAGTTGATTGCCTCAATGTGGAAATCCTTAAGCAGAGGGCATTCTCTCAAATCATTTTCGGAACTTCTTTTTTTATTTTTTTATTTTTTTTAATATGTCCATAGATAGCTTACCAATTGCTTTTGCTTCTTTTGAGGCTCACGGATCCAAGCATGCATGTGGAAGCAATTAGTGCTGTAATTATGCCTCCGAATGTTTATCTCATTTGCACACATTCTGATGATAGCATCATTTGGAAGGTGCCAAGTTCCCTTCTCTCTCTCCATCTTCAAGCGTGCTCAGACCACGCAGACTATGTGGGGTTCATTAATCACTACACATTTTTCACATTACTCTATTTTACCATAACCTTAACACCCCATATTTTCCATAGCTGACTTTGCCATTTACACATTTTCACACACTATAAGCAAAATTAATTAATCATTTATATCTTTACCTATACAAGGGTTTGATATTAGTCGCCGTCATTCTTTTCAGAAGATTAATTTCAGCACACGATAAAGTATGAGTTACACTGCCTAAACTTTAAGTTCCAAAAAATTTGTTATATATGCGAGAAATTAATGTTACATATATAGTTATTTTTATGATTCTTCTCAATGGTTTAAGCTTCTGAAATTATCTTGACAAAAAAATGATATTATAAATTCATGGCATATGAAAGAAAACTATTTGTTAAGTAAAATTTAGAGAGTAATTCTGCATGAACAAAACTTCAAGTCAACTGCACTTCAAATTATATTTTTTTAAAAATTTTATTGTAGCAAAAGAAAAATTCAGACGAATAAAATTGGATATTGATCTAATTTTTTTCGACTCAAATGAACGTTGAATATGAGATTAATTCTTTTAGAAGTTGAGATATTTTTGTTTTCTCTAAATTGTCATGCTTTTTAAAAAGAAAAAAAAAAGTTTGGAGGTAAGATTATTAACGTCAATTAATTTCACCGTTTTTGATGTATTTTTATTTAATTAACTTGTCAAACACGAAAATTTATAAGAATCTTATATTTATTTTTTATTCCTCTTACCAACATTTTTAATTTATTTATTCGATTACTGAACTATCCCCATATGAAGTATTTGCTTGCAAGAAGCAAGATAAACACTTTGTCATCAATTTATAACAAAATTTCCCCCCGACAAAAAGCAAAGAAATTTCGTCTGAATTAACAAGCATGTACTTGATCATATAACGTATTAATTAATTTTCTTATAGAAAAAAAAAAGCTATTAATTGGTATGCATGTTTATGTCGATATGAAATACCATAATAACGTTCTTCACGTTGCATATAACACATCACATGTGCATACCCGTTGCCGCGCTGAAGATGGAAACAAATTTGAAAGAAGTAACACGCAAGCCGGCAAAGATAATTAGATAAAGCGAGAGTACTTGTCATATAAAGTAAAATATTTTGTTCAGTGCGCGTTTGGATTAAACTAAATTTTATTATTTTAAAAATTGTAGAAGTTTTAAAAAGTTTTTAATATATATGCGTCTGTTGATGTATACAACAAGAAAGTTATTTTTATTTGAAAATAAGAAATAAATCTTAACTATAGCATTATATATACATGAATCTTAATCTTTTTATTATTTCTATAAAAAATAATTTCATTGACAAAAAAAAAAATTGGCTTCTCAAATTGGCAATATATAAGTATAGTAAGGGATGGATGGTACACTTATTTGACTGATTGATATATATAACCAAAAATTTGTAAGGTGTTTGTGAAATCTTGCCTTGTGAGTTGTGTCACATTCGCACAAGAAAGAAATTGGATACAATGAGTTAATAATTTTAGAAGGAACCAGGGAAAAAGACGCACACTCACACGTTTAAGGGCCAAAAAAATCAGAAGGCGCGCAGGAGAGAAATTGGCAAGCATCCACCGAATGACGTGACACACAAATTTGAGTTTGGAAGACCTTTCTAGACGTTGTTGAATTTTACTAACAGAAAAATAATAATATAGTGATTAAAAACAAAAAACGAAGCAATAATCCGCGTAGATGATATTAATCCTAATCCTCTAATAATTGACAAGAAATATTAACATATTATATATTCATCCATGTTATGAAGCTAATGATCTTTAAATCACCTTTAACCTAATGAAAACAAGTGGAATTGGTAATTATTAGGTCAATTTTTTACGCAGTCTTCCAACTTAGTTTATTTGGTTGACCAAGAAAACTATTTGGCACCTTAATTATTATCTTTTACGTGTTGCAAGTGCTGGAATTTTCAGTTAACAACCAAAAGTCAGACGTGAACCATACTTATATCTAACCTATGTTTTATGTTCCTTTCCAATATTTATTTCAAAAATACACCAAATTTTAATGACAAATGACCATTTCCTAGACTAGTATGAAACTTGTGGGCAGCATCAAGTTTAGTGTCAGTTATCAATCATCTTATATATACAGGGAAATACTAATTAGTACAACAAATTAACACATTAAAGAATTTAAAATTAAAAAATTAATATATTTTTAGCATGATTTCTAATAAAGAAAATTATTATTAATTTTTTAATTAATAAATATTCAATCACTCTTCTTAAACCATCAATCACGCGGACTATGATTTTCTCTTTGGTTAGGTGGCTTGAGCTTATTGATCTAACTCCAACCGTTCTTCCCTTGGGTAACTGAATGGTGTACTATGTGCTAGAATGTTCAGATTACAAAATAAAGTGGAAATTAAAAAAAAAAGGTCAAATTAAATAAAGGGAAATTAAACGCAGCACTTATTTTCTACCAAACCTTAAGTAGAATATATTCATATCTTTTTAGTGGGACTGTGAAGGAGAGGAAAAGGATTTGTGTTCCACCAACTCCACACCCTTCAGGCCTTATCCAAATCTACATTAATTCTATCGGGTTGCATCCAAATCAAAGATAGAAGAGGAATCATTAATTTACTTTACTCTGCTTTTCTTTCCGATGTCCCCACTTATGCATATAATAAAAATAAAAAATATCTATACATAATTGCTTTAACTTGATATGCAAAATTCTTTTCCTGATCCCAACTTGTGCTTTATTCCATCATCAACTTGCGTTATGCGTAGAGATATGAAAGTGTAACAAAGATAAAGAGATTAACTTGGGGGCTGCGCTTGTTCGTTTTATATCTTCATGTGTCATGGTTCACCTACCATGTTAATTAAACCCTTTTGCTTCTTATCTACTTACCCGTGAAAGTTAGATCATGTGTTCTATGCTTTCTCCAACTAGTCCCACCATTTTACTTACTTGGTTCGTTGAGTAACCTAAAACAATTATAGTATATGTTATGGAAATGATAATGAAACGTTGGTAATTTTTTAAATGGTGGACTAATTTAATCATTAATATATTTGAATCGATTTGATTTGCGTTTAGCCGTGAATGTTCTTTTAAAAAATTGCCGCCTAGTTTGAGTGACCCAAATGAGGGGTTGTTCAATCTTCTTCCATTTCTATCACTTGACGTATGTGATAATTATAATAAGGAGCTTTTCTTCCCTTGACACAGCCTCTTGTGGGACAGTTTAAGGAAGTAATAAGGAACCGTATGTTCAAATTTTCATAATGCATTTTTTTCTTCACTCTTCTTAGTTTTGTGAGGCTTTCTCCTAGAGGTAATTATGGATACAAAATCCAGATAGGTACTTGACCTGAACATTATTAAATCAGATATTAAATTGTACACTTTCAAACCTCTCGTGAACTTAGCTTAACCTCATATTTTCCCTTTTTTATTTTTTAGATTTATTTTATATTTTTATAAATATTTTATTAAAAAAATACGACGTTAGATTCTTTCTCTTTTTCTTTAAAAAATAAATTAATTCTCTTTATAAATATGTCAAAATTATAATATATATACCTTATGACTTGACTTAACTCAAGTTTGTCAGATTGATTCTGATCAAGTTATTTAAAAGATTTTGGTAAATTTCGATGTAACTTTCAAATTATTCAATGGAATAATTTTTTTTTTCGTGGAACTCAATTTAAAATGTGCAGCCCTATTTTCGGTGGATATTTTTCTGGACCCACTACATTATTAGGTTCTTCCTAGCCGAGAATCCTTATGGCTCAATTTACATCAAATTTTAGGAAAAATATTATTCAATTTATTTATAAAATTGTATTGTGATTTGATTTGATTTGATTTAAATAAATTTTTAAATTTAATTAATCTAATTAAATACGATTTAAATTATAATAAATAAATTAATTTTTATACGTTCATTCTTAATTTAATTGAAGAATGGTAAATAAAAATATTTTATCATCTATTATGCATTATTTTTAATCAAAACTTATTTTTATATAAAATATTAAAATTCGTATGATAAAAAATATATTGAAAATAATAAGATATAATGATAATAATAATATGTAATTTAAAAATAAAATTATGAAAAATAAATAAATAGTACAAATTTATAGGAATACAGTTATATAAATATAAGTGGAAATTTAAATTTATAAATGAAATTATATAGATATACATATTTTTGGTTTAATTTGGATTGGATTTATTTTCCAAGATAGGATATAAAATTTTATCCAATCCAGTAAAAATTTTATTTTATAGTTTTCAATTTTTTTTAATTTCTTTTATTAATTTAGATTTATTGGTTACCTTTTTGTATTTTGTTTTAATTTAGTTTCATTAAAATAAAAATTAATAAGTTAAATATCTAATTTATATTAAGAGATTATTTAGTTTAAAAACTATTTTATTTTAATTATTAAAATAATATCTTATTTTTAATTTATTTAGATTTTCAAAATTTTATATAAATAATTAAAAATGGTAAAAAATTATTTGTTACTATTTTAAAATTTTAAAAATAAAAACATAACAGTTTTTTTTTATTAAATTTTAAAAATAAGTGTGATCTGTGAGTCAAGCTAGTGCTTGGTTATACGAAAGACGAGAGTTTCAAATCAAATATTGGACGAAGGCTTCAAAGAAAGCAATCTATTGGTATTAGAATGATAGAATATGATAAGATCATAAATCTGATTATAACATATTCTTCAAAGTTAATCAACCTATTATATTATTCGGCAGCCTGGATAAAAAGTCAACTAAACTTCCGCAATCGTTTGGCCCAAAATAGTTTGTTATTTGAAAAACATCCTTCAATTAAAAAGTTAAGATTGACAGAACAAACAAATGTCTAAAAAATTTGTGATAAGCTAATAAATTAGAAGTTGATAGCGTTGGTAGCATATATATATATAGTAAAAAAGATGAAGTTATAAATATATTCCTTTTAAAAAAAATTATATATAATAATGTTATAAAATGAACATAAGCAAGCTCCACTTTTAAAAATATATCAACAAATAAAAATTATAACCCCCTAAATAACAAGCTTGAATTAGCCGTCCTGATATAAAAATTTATCGGCAGATACCGTGAAAAAGAGGGAATAATCATATAAAAAAACAGAAATATTCCTATCAAATCACCATAAGACTAGTGAAGAGAAAAAAAACAACGTTCCATCATCAGATGCTAATAATATATGGCAAATATAAAGTTATATTTGTGTTGCGTGTTTTCTGATGAAAATAATAACAGAGAATTCTGATCTTGTTATACTTGTTAATTTATTATATATTTGAATAAGGTTGAGAAATAAAACATAACATGATGTATAAATTGATCAAAATTTTGCTATATATTTTCACCGTTTTTTTTTAAGAATGAATACGGTGTTTAGATTTTAGAGTTTTTAATAGATATTTAAGTCTAATTGGAAGTAGGGTAAAAAAAAAGGAATCACCCCACAACCAGGTTGAAACCCTAGAAAAACAAACAAATTGAAATAAAATAAAAAACATAAATTGCTGGATTTTGTTAGTTAAGTACATGATCAATGTTTAACTTTTTTAGAATTGATAAGTTGTCTCAAAAGGTTTTTTCACGAAATTGTAAAAATTGAAAATAATTCAATTTAAACACTCACTAAAACTGTATTATAATCAAACTATATTAAAGTATATCCTAATTGATAAGTCTATAATCACCAACTTATATAAGAATGCATTAAATAATTTCAAAATTTTAAACAAGGTAAAATAGTGGGATTTTTTCTCTCCCTTTTATGTGAAGGGGAGGATAGGAGGGGTGGTAAACAGGGATCTTCATGGATGAATGGGAATAGATATTTTTCTTTTTTCATGTTAAATCTAAAATTTTGATCTGATAAAAATTTAACAATATATACAACAAGATTAAATCAATTGAATTTATAGATAAAATATATCAACTTTGATATTATATAAAATTAAATTATAGAATTAAAAATATAAAATAAAATTCAGATCAATTTTATATTATATATTTTAAATCAAATGCTTTTAATATAAGTATAATATAATATTATGAAAATATTATTACTAATATATTATTGTTTAAAAATTATAATTTAAAATAATTTAAAACTTTGGGTCGGATTAAAATAGTTAAAATGTAATGTAAAACTCGTTTTTTACAATAATACACGGGTTATAGATTTAATGTTCAAAACTCAAACCTAACAACCTTAATTTTGACGGGAACGAATTAGTAGAACAGGATGAATATTCGTTGATACATAAAAGATGTTTAAATTTCAAATGACTCACTTGGCAGACATCTGAGTTCGTCCAAAATACAGATGTGTTGGAAGTCACGTGATTTCCTCTTTATTTTTTTTGAAAGATTTAACAACAAATTCTGATTAAATATTCACTATGATTTGGTTTGACTTTATGTGAAAAAAAATTATTCAAACGGAATATAAAATAATATTTATAATTTTATTTGATTTGGTTGAAATTGATTAGAAAAATTAAATTAATTTTTTATAGTTTAGTTTGGTTTAATTTTTTTATTATTATATTTTTTAAAAATATAACAACACAACTAAATTAATAAAAAATAAAATAAAAAATTTTAAAAATTCAAATGGAATAAAAATGGATTAATAATATTTATATTTAAATATATTTTAATATAAAATTTAGATAATAATAAAATCTCTTATGTACAATAATTTAAAAAATATAATAAATAAAAATAAAAATATTAATAAGGTATATAAAATTTAAATATTATAAATAAATAATAAGTGATAATTAAATAGATAACCTGTGAAATTAAAAAACTAAAAATATATAAAATTATATTTGATTTAGATTGGTTTGTTTTAATTTTACTAAAAAAATTGAAAATTAAATTGAACAAAAATATGTAAATTTTGAATATTAATTTTACAATTCTCAAATTAATTTAATTTAATTTTGGAGTTTAGAATAGATTGATCTAGTTTTTTAACATTCTTAATTCTCCTTAGCTAAAATATAGGAATAAAAATGATTTTTATTCTTTTTTTTTATTTTGTTTTTTTTAAATACTATAAATATATATATTAAAATCTTCATATATCTATTTTTAATATAATTTTTTATTAAATAGAAAGTATCTTAACCTATATATATAATGTAAATTTATTTTAATATTTAATTTATTTTTAAATTTTATAAATTTATTTAAAAATTTATAATACAAACAAAATTAATAAATAAACTTAAAATTTATATAAATTATTAATTAAAAAATCTAAATTTTAAAATTAATAAAATAAAATTTTTTTAATCTTAATTATATAATTTTAAAATATATATATTAAACATTAATTATATACAAATACAATAATATATACATAAACATATATTAACTATGTACAAATGTAATAATATATACATAAACATATAATATACACATGTAGTATCCATATATATATATGTAAAAATTTATATATATATATATATATATATTAAAAATTAAAATAAAATATAAAATATTTATTTTAAAATTAAAATAATATATATAATTTTTATAATAAAAATAAAATTTTTTATAAATATAATTTTTTTAAATAAATTTATAATTATTAATATTATATAAATATAATATATTAAAATAAATATAATAATATACAAATTTTATAATAAATTTAAATTTTATTTATTTATCTAAATCTATCAATTTGTTAAATAAATTAAATTAAATTAAATTTTAAACAAAATTAACGTATTGATCCTATCGAACCACTTGTTATTTTTATCTTTAATTTAAAAATTATAAAATTTAATTATATGAAATGTTAAATGTTTCACGGCGGCTTACGGCCTCAATCACAACAAAAACACCTATTTAATTAAAAAAGTATTGAACTATAAACTGAAAAATTGGTAGTTGTAAAAATATTTATAGATTGATTTGATTTAATTAAAGTGTACACAATCAAATTAATTAAAAACATCAAAAATTAAAATTTTATTATTATGATCAAGCTATTTAATTTTAAAAATCAATTTAATTAAAATTATGCATATATAATATATAATTTTATCATAAAAATAATTTCTTTCCTTACTTACATAATTATATATTCGTAAACTTGTAATATTTGACTTTTTTATATATTTTTTATTTTTATGAATATATTTTATTATTTTAATATATCTACAAGTTTAATAATTTATTTCTACATACTAAATTAGATTTTTAATTTTTCAACTATAACATTTCTAGAAGTTACTATATTTTTTATTGAATCACATGATTTTTCTTACATCAAACATTTAATTTAATTTTTTTGAATCCTTTTAAATACTAATTTAATTTGAAATTTTAATATTAATACACTATAATAAATTTAAAGATATCTTTCTTTTTTAAATATTATTATTATAATTTTAATTCATTTTAATTTTAATTTGAATTTTGAATTTTGAATTTTGAATTTTAAATCCTAATATATTGAAATAATAAAATATTTATATTATAATTTTAATAATTTTTTTTTTAACTTTATCTTTTACTTTTAGTGTTATAATATTTATTAATAATAGCAAAAATACTCAGTAATAATAAACATTTATTATTTTTAATTACAAATTTTATTTATTTTAAAACATGTTTACAATATTACAATGTATATGCTACTTTTGTATTAATTTAAATTAATATTGTTCTTATTTTTATTATATAAAATAATATTTTTTATATTATATAGAGATTATAAAGTTTACAGTGGATATAAAAATTACGTTTAATGGAGAATAATACAAGAAGATAATAAAATATGGTTTATTTACGAAATTATAATTAGATTAAAAAGGAAAAATAATTTATAAAATTCAATACAAACTACTTTTAGTTTGATCGATTTGATTATAATTGGACTTAAATTTTATTTTAACTAATTTAAATTAAATCAATATATTTTTATAATTGTATTATTTTTATTTAAAAAATAATCCAATTTTTATTTTATTTTAAAATACTTATACAATGTATGAATTATATGCTAAATTTATATTATTTTAAAAGTGTCATTCCTCATATTTTTATTATATAAAATTATAAATTTTATATTTTATACATAAATATATTTTAATTAAAGATAAAAAGTATAATAAAATATAACTTATTAATAACCTTTTAATTAAATTAAAAATAAAAACAAATTATATAATCCAATTCAAATTACTTTTCATTGGATCGATTTGAATTAAATTTTATTTTAAATAAGTTAAATTAAGTAGTATTTTTAACCTAGAAATCAATTCAAATCAATTATAAATATATATATATTTTTATAAATTAAAAAAAAGGTTTAAAATTATAATATATAAATTATTCTAATTTTTAACTTCTTACCACTATAATAATTTTAATAATTTAAATCATAAATAAATAGTTTAGAATAAAGTTAAGATTTTAGGATAGTTAGAAGATATTTTAAAATTTATAAATTGATATATTTAAATAATAATACTATCAACAATTTATAAAATAATTTATTTTTTATTAATATTGTAATTATTAGGTTTTACTATTTTTATGTGTTATTATGAATTTATAGCTAACTTTTAAACCTATTAACTTATTTTCAGGTATTTTTGCATATAACTTATTTTTTTATTAGGTTTATATCTTTACAAATATATTTTCTTTTTACTTAATTTTGACTTTTTTATGCGATACAATTTCTTTTATTTATTATATTATTTGTTTAACCCATAATAATTTTTTTTAAAAGATATAATGACTTAAAATTAATACAAAATTAAAGTTATAATTACTTTAAAATATATTTTATCTACAAAATAAAAAAGATACAAAAATATATTTATTATTTATAATCACTAATTATTGTAATATTAATTTTATTTTAATAAAAGAATTTATAAATTTTGAAGTTTTCATGAGAAAGTTATAAAATCGTTTACAGAAAAGAAACATAGGAAAGTGTTAGAAGGTAGAAGGGAAATGGGAAAATGCGAACCGTAACGCATAGTGGGAGAGTGGAGGCGCCGTGAGTGTGTGACTCGGAGTGGTCCCTTTGACCAGTCGTTGGCACCTTACCCTGTGAAACGCTCCCAGGTAACCACTCCCACAAATACAATTAGAAACGAAAAGAATTGTTAGATAGTAGAGTACAAGTTCAGAACTCGAACCTTCACAACCATTATTGGCCACCCTTACGTGGATCCTTATTCATATCTTATTTATATGATGTTGTCTTGCGGTCAGCTAGTAAAATAGTCTACTATTATTATTATTATCATTAATTAATTACAGAATTAAAGAAACCAAAAAAATTAGAAAACCGACGCTTGCGATACGTGGTGGGTCCATTAGCTTTTGCTGGTCTCCAAATACAAATATAAAAGGCCTCTTCATCCTCTGTTCCCCCTTGTTTCGCCGTTACAGAGTCCCAGCAGTACCTTACAGTTCCCATAGCACATATATTGAATTCAACAACACAGGAACAAGAAATCCACAACCATTTTTCTTGAATGTGAAAAACAAAAGAGGGAATATGAGAAGGCCATGGAGACACCATAACAAGCGCACCGACAAACATGACCTCTTTGACGCTCTCCCTGACGATCTCGTCGTCTTTATTCTCTCCAAACTCAGCTCCACCGCTTCTTCTCCTTCCCAATTCATCAACATCATCTTAACGTGAGTTTCATTTACTTTCGCACTTTTACCCCCAACCTCTTTAACTTCTCATTCTTCTTCGGGTTTCTTTTTCTTCTTTTAACTTTGTTTATTTTCCTCAACAAAAAAAAAAACAGATGCAAGAGGTTGAACCATTTAGGCTTACACCGTCTGGTGTTATCAAAAGCTGGGCCTAAAGTATTTGGCATAAGGCCCACAAATTGGTCAGAGTGTGCTCACCGTTTCCTCAAACACTGCGTTAACGCCGGTAACGTCGACGCCTGCTACACTCTCGGAATGGTTAGTCACTATTTTTATTATAAACGGAAAAGAAATAAGAAATTTTTATTTTTTTTATTTAAATAGTTTTTATTTTTGTTGCAGATCCGATTTTATTGTCTGCAAAACCGAGGGAGCGGGCTTTCCCTAATGGCGAAGGCAGCGATGAAGTTACACGCGCCAGCGCTATACTCGCTGGCGGTGATTCAGTTCAACGGCAGCGGTGGTTCTAAGCGCGACAAGGATCTGCGCGCTGGTGTGGCGTTGTCGGCGCGTGCGTCGCTGCTTGGCCATATCGACGCGCTAAGGGAGTTAGGTCATTGCCTTCAGGACGGTTACGGCGTGCGTCAGAACATCGCGGAGGGACGAAGACTGCTGGTTCAAGCCAACGTTCGTGAGCTGGCGTATGTGCTACGCGCCGTGGCGCAGGCGTCGCCATCACGCTCGGCGTCCTCGATGCTGACGTGGCGGTGCCAGAGGGAGTCGTTGTGTCCGTTGCTGAGTGACTACGGGTACAACGTGCCTGTGCCGGAGGTGCAGCCGGCGAACTGGTTTCTGAGGGAATGGTTTGAATCGGGTCGGGGCAGGTTGGGAGAGGGTTTGAGATTATGCGCGCACATTGGGTGCGGGCGACCCGAGACGCGACCGCACGAGTTTCGGCGGTGCTCGGTTTGTGGCAAGGTTAACTACTGTTCTCGAGGGTGTCAAGCGCTCGATTGGAAGTTGCGCCATAAGATGGAGTGCTCGCCGGTGGAACTGTGGGGTGAAGACAACGACGGTGCTGCTGATGTTGAGGCCGGTGATGGTGCTCCGCAAATGGGAAATAACATCGTCATCCAAAACGCAGCCGTTTGAGAAACCTCTTGTCCCTACGAACTTGATCGTTGAAGGTTCAAAATGAAAATGAAAAAAAATAAAATAAATGAAGAAAAATGAAGGGATTCGATGAATTAAAAGATGGCGATTGGCAGTATGATTTTCTGTACAGATGGGGCAAAGTTTTTCCTTTTTGAAGTCTTTGCGAAATTTCTTTGACAAATATTATTAACTAGAAGAACAGCGAAGATTAGAAGTTCTTTATTCAAAATTGGTTTTCTTGTTAATTTTACTAACGACGTAAATGTTTAATACAAGAATTTTACTTTCGTTTAGCAGTATGGTTTTCCAACACCAGAAGTTTGTATCACCTGCATCATATTAAGTTGAGTAAATTTTGAGAAAGTACAAAACAAATTTATGTGATAAAAATGAATGAATGTCATTTGTTCTAGTTAAACTTAAATGTAGTCATTAATGTTCTGATGTGAATATAAAAATTAGTTTCCATTTCCTCTATGTCTTTTAATTATTAAAATAGGAGTCTTTTTTTTTTTTAATTTTGGTTTGCATAAATAACTTGAGATTGAGACACGGAAATGAAATATATGTTTTTTTTATTAAAGTTGAAAGTTGCAATTGGTTTTAAAATGTCAAATAAGCTACTAGGAAGACATGTGAATATTCATTAGGTTACTACTTATGAGGCAGCAAGCAATATTTTGTTGGAAATTTAATATCATTAATTAAGAATGCAAAGAGTATTTGAGAAAGGGATGGGGGAAAAATAAAGGAAATGAGGTGATATATAGTTTTGTGGGGAGGGAAAAGGACTGAAAGGGAATGGCATAAAGTTGAAAATCCAAAAGCACATTGGCGCTTGTGACTCTGTTTTGTTCAGTATCTATTAAGTGGAGAGTGAGTACATCCATTAACTATTTTTGGTTGAAGTTGCGCCATCAAAAGAAAATCTATACCTAGTTGGGCCGCCAGTTCCCCACGAATTAAGCTATAAGTTATTCATCTGCTCACTCCATTTGTCCTCTTATTTATTCTTCTTAAATTGTCTGCTTTATGAAAAGAATTCAGTTACACGTAAGTTTCCCACATATCAAATCTTAAATAAATTTAAATTTTACTTTTTTATGATTCTGTAATTAGCATTTATTTATATTTTAAAATCATATTATATATTAAAAATAGAGTGACCAAGTGTTAAATAATTTTGGAAAATTATGCAAAATATTGTAAAATTCATGAAATATTTTAACTTAACAATCAAAATAATGGACTTTAATTAATATTCATAAAAAATATTAAACGGAAAAATACGTAAAGATTAATGCTTAATATAAACAGATCTTACTTCCCTACTTTATATATGAATTAATATTGTTTGTTATTCCTTTTCCGGGTGGAGATGATCAGATGAAAGAGGTGAAAATTAATAATAAAAGTGTGTGCGGATCTTGATATGGGCTTTGTGGCTTTAAATTGGGTGTGGTGCATCATGTCATGCACGTGGATGATCAGCGTCCGTATAATATAGCAACTACTCCTCTAGGAGAGGTAGTGTGATGTGTGGCATGGCACTTTTCAAAAACGGGCTTGGACAAATATCGGTGTTGTTGAAAAGCCCACTGTGACATTTTCCGGAAGAGAAAGGGAAGCCAGCCTGCACAAGTGAAGTGCACAAGCAGGCAGGTTCCATGTTAATTACGTTATCGTTCTTGTCGCGACACCGCAGAAGAGCCTTTCGTATTCAAAGCCGTGCTTCATGACGATTTTGACGGTTACTATTGCCCAAGGTCCACATCGGTTGCGTTTTCAAAAATTACTCCCTTTGAATTATTGAAGCCAGATTATATGACACACTGTTACTATTTCTTTTTTAATAATAAATCTTTTCTCATAACGCTCCAATTATTCAAGCATTACAGTATTTTATCGCTTGTCTTAAGTTACTTCATATTTGATACACACTAATAAAATTAAGATGCTAGATTAAAAATTTTACTTTTTTATTTATTTGACTTTTTATAAAAATTTATTAATTCATTTAGTATGGAAACTGTTTAGTTTAAAAAGTAACTTGAACAAACCTAAATTATATATGATAATATTGATCAAATTTTAATATTCAAGTCATAAAAATTAAGGCCTAATATAAAGAAATAAATATGATGTATTATTCACTTTTTTTTTCTTAATTTTAAAATCATATTATTTATCATATTTCCATGCTTTTTTCTATTATTTTACTCTTCTTTCCGATGAATCCATCATGTAGGCACTCATCATATTCCAATACAAAGAGAAGAAAAGTGGTGATTTTAAAACCCTTCTTATTGATTTATTTGTCCTTCCAAAACCCCTTACTCAATTTTTATTTTATTTTAGCGGTCTCCGAAGCTTATCAACTTAGAGCATATTTTAAAGTTCAAAAAACACCTACATAAATACTCAGATTATTCACAAATGAGATTAGCGATAAGATTTAAAGATGCTTCAAGATACACATATAATTCTTAATTATCAATTGCATCAAATTTTATTTACAACACCTAATAATCAATTTGCAACAACCTATTAATTTACTAGCAGTGCCCCAGAAACTTACTAATTGATTAGCAGAACACCTGAAGTTCTCATACCCCACTTTCAGCTTCTGGGTCCCAAATCTCTCATAACTTAAATACTTTGCATTCAATTGATTTGAAACATTTTTTTTTTTCTGAACTGTATTAGTGCCTCGTTAGTCACCGTAAACTTGAGTATTAAGTCATAAATAAGTTCTTTAAATTGTGTTGTAATATTGTTCCAAACCGTGTATAGGTATAAAATGATGGTGTGTGGGTGAGATAACCATCTATAGCTTGGTGGAGCTTAGCTAAGTGATAGAAAATAATAGGATAACCTTGATTAATGACATGGTTAAACTAAATTACAAAGTTAGTTGATTTAAAGTGAATGAGATGGACTGTCATTTTGGGAAAAGAATCGAGATAGTGTCATTTTTTCAAATAATTTTAATTTTTGAACACCACAAAATATTAGTATTTATTTAAATTTTTATTTTATATATCATATTATTCTTTATATATATATATATATATATATATATATATATTCTTTCTCTTGTAAGGTATGTACATCTTTCAAGGTTTTGTTTAGCTAAGTTGCAAAATATAAAAAAAAAAATAGAAAGATAAAAAATAGAATTAAAAATATATTATATAAAATTATAAGAAAAAAAAACAGAAAAAATTATTTCTCTTTATTTAAATTAGTTTAAAATAATGAAATATAAATTATATATAAAAAAAAATTTAATGAAATTTTACTATTACTTGTGAAAAAAGTCCATACAAAAAGTAATTTTATGTTCTGTTTATAAATTAAAAGAAGTTGAAAATCTCATGTTTATCTTTTAAATATTTGTATCTCTTCTATGAAAGTGAATCTCGAAGAATAAGATAATAAAAAGTGCAATCTACTGTTTATTTCAATCAAATTAAAATCACATTTTATTTAAACATTTTGATCAATTTAAGATTTTTTTGTATTTAAATTTTTTTTTATTAAACTTGAAGAAGTTGGAATTGAATCATTTTCCGTGCATTTTTTCTCTAATTCTCTTCCACAACGTGCTTTTTCTTCTCAAATTTTATTATAAATATTATATTTAATGGTTAAAAAATTGAATTGTTGATCCAATGATTAAAAATAGACCAAAAATATATATATAAAATGATTCACATTTAAAGAGATTTGTTATAATTAATACTTAAATCTAAGCTTATAGAGATTTATGCAAAAATATTTAAACTAATTATTTTTGTTTATACAAGAATTTTTTTTATAGGAAAACTTCTACAATTTAAAAAGAGATTGGAGATAACTTTCGAATTGTGAGAATGAATTAGTATAAATTATTGTGTGTTTTACCTTTTCTATATATTTGTTTAATAATAATGATAGTGATATATTTTTTATCAAAATTTTTTTTATACAAAACTTTTTTAATTACGTGAAGTTACTTCAAACATTTTTACAAATAAGGTTTCACTTTAGTTTTGTAAAAAATATTTTAACATATAATATATTAGAGAAATCTCGAACATGAAAGTTAATCATCATTTTCATATGTTTCTTATGTTCTTTCAAAATCAAACTTTATGTTCTTTCAAAATCAAACTAAATGATACAATCAATATGTCATCTTTTACCGATTAAATAGAAAGAGTCTATATACTTATTTGTGATCAGCAATTTTTTTCAATAATAGTTAAAAGCTACCTTCAATTATCTTTATTCCACTTTAACAACTACAATGATCAAGAAAAGTATTGTTGTTTAGTTTTCATGTCATAGCCATATGCATCAATAATAACATGCAATTTCTCAATTGTGTATCATTCTATATGCATATAAAACCTTTTGAAACCTTGGTGGCAATGTTAATTTAGGTCTATCAAGCTAAATTCTATAGGTATTTTACTTGTTAACCTTCTTGATCATTGTACTGTAGCTCCACAATAATGGGTGGTGGTTCTTTGAATCCTCTTAACCACGTATCTTATCATGTGTCTTGCTTTGAAAGCAGATGATATATCATCAACTATCTCATACAAGCTCATTTTATTAATACTCTTCAATTTATCAATTTAAACTTTTTTAACCCACTTCTATTTTGCAGTTGTTAAACATGTGAGCACAAGTGAGTCTGGATCCTACCAACTTTGCTCATTTAGGTGATAAAGTTGCATTATTTTTTATTGCATAGCATTTTACATATGATAACAAAGTGTTTAACATCGTTTCTATCAAGTTTAACTTCTTTCTCAACGAAAAAACAAAGTATTTCATGATTTTATCCTTTAAATTTTAATGAATTTAGTTGTATATTAATCATCACTTTATTTCTATCTATCCATGCTTCTTGCTCAAGTTCCTATACTAATATTCTTTTCATTAACTATATCATTCATTACCTTTTTATCAACACATCTTTAACATTAAACTCTTTGTTAGTTGCATCATTCTTGTTGCCTCCATTCGAAATACTTGAAAGTGCTATTATTTTTTATTTAGTAAAATTGAAACTAACACCATGTTATGTTTTACTATAATGCCACTTTCATTAATCTTATTATCTCACCATCACTGTCTTTCCAACGTAACTTGAAACTATCCATGTAGCCTAAATTGTACGCTACACCAACAACCTACAAAAATAACCATATGCCAATGTGCACATTGTGACTACAAAAATAACCATATGCCAATGTGCACATTGTGACTAAAACATTTTTTATTTATGTGTATAGCTTCCCACCCTAATCCTAAATCAATGTTTTTCTAAAAGAAAATAAAATATATATTTTTCTGTCAATGTAAGCTAAGGAGAAGTAATAGATGGTGTGTCAGTTATGTAACCAAAATTTTTCTCTAATTAACCCAATTGATCCAATAATATCACATGTTAGTGGCTAAATAATGATAAATCATCAATTAATTGAGAGTTTTAGCAATAGAAATTAATATTTTTAAAAATAAAAAAATATTAGAAACCAAAAAAATTATGTTTTTTATTCTGAACACATTAAAATCAAAAATTAATATATTTTTAGAAATTAAAAACATATCTAAATTTATATCC
Source organism: Canavalia gladiata (assembly GCA_037954105.1). NCBI lineage: Eukaryota > Viridiplantae > Streptophyta > Magnoliopsida > Fabales > Fabaceae > Canavalia > Canavalia gladiata. The sequence continues at coordinate 52,410,173 of CM075659.1, read as the reverse complement.
TAATTTAAATATATTTTCATTAATTTCAAAAAACTTATTTTTTAATTTATTCCTTTTTAAAATATAAGATCTCACTTTAATAATAAAATATTTTTTATAATACTTTTTATTTAACATACATTATTTAATTATAATTTAAAAATATCCCATGCAGTACGTTATATTTGCAAGTTGTATATTATGTCTTGATAAAAAAATCTAATAAAATGCTTTAGCATATCTATATATAATTTTCTTTTATAATTTTATAATTTTTATTTATATAAAAAAAAGCGTCTAAATGTTAAGAAATATAATTAATATTATTAATTTTTAAAAAAATTATTTACATTGCTAATTTATCCTTTATATATAAACTTATTTTCATTAATTACAATTAATAGATAAAAAAATTATATGAAAAAATTATTATTATTTTATAAAAATTAAAATATATAGATAGATAGAAATAAATTTTGTACTTTCATTTTGAACAAACAAAAAAAATAAGAAGAATTTTTTATTATTATTTAAATTTAATTTATAGGGTTTAAATATATTTTTAATCCTTCTAGAATATTTAAATTTTAATTTTAATTTTCCAGTTTTAAAATTTTTGGTTTAAGTCCTTTATTTTTTAAAATATCATTATTATAATTTTTAATATTAATTTAAATTATATTAAATTAAATTAATTATTATTAATTTTTAAAATTATTTTATGAAATATCTTGATTATAATCTTTTAATTATTGTCGCAATCGTAATTATAATGAGACGACGAACTCGCTAAAAAATTTTAAAAAGAGAATTTTATTAATTATGTGGAGTCGTCACGAAATTTTATTTTTAGAAAAAATATCTGGAAAAACTCTAATTCGAATAAAAGATTCGAAGTTGGGAAGTCGATTACGAGTAGGGAAGATGTTAGACACCTTAACTCGTCCGTTTCGAAAAATGGTACCTTAAATTGAATGTGTGCTTTTGATAATTTTGAAAATTGTTTGATAACTTAAATTTAGAATGAAAATAAATAGCTTGGTGGAAGATAGTCTGACAAGACTTGATCCCGTCCTACGTATTTCTGGTGCAATCGACAACTCATGGCTTACGTAGTTTCTGGTAAAAAGTCAATTTTTTTTGAACGAAATTAGTGAAAACAATGCTTTTCTAAAATTACGTGCTTGCAAAATCCAAACTGTTGTAAGCCGTGTTTGAATTTTATACGAATTAGAATACAAAACGGTAGAAAAACTACTTGCTTGTATTAGAATTCGTTGCATCATTTAGGAGAAGTGAAAATCAGACGTTTTCAGGAAGCAGCACTTTGGAAACAGACATGCTTGTAAAATTCAAATCGTTATAAATCATGTTTGAATTTGTACGAATTAATTTCAAACTGTAATAAGCCATGTTGAATTTACACGAATTAAAATACAAAACAGTAGCAGATGCTATTAGTTTGTATTAGAATTCGTTACACGAATTTCAGAAAAATCAAAAACAGTAATTTTGTAAAACTACGTGTTTGCAAAATACAAACCGTAGTAATCCTTGTTTAAATATGCATGAATTAAAAGACAGTGTACCAGAGAATGTTACTTACCTGTATTAGACGAATTTTAAAAAATTATAAATATTTTTCAAAAATTCTTAATTAAAAGAAGATGATAGTGTCTAAACAAAAATAAAATAATAAAAAATAAAAAATAAAAAAATAATAAAAATAATATCATAAAGAAAAAATAAATTAAATTTAAGAAATTAAAACAAAAATTTAAATATTTTAAATAGATTAAAAATATTATATCACCTAAAATTAAAACTAATATAATTTTTAATTTAATAATTAATATACATATTTAAAAATAACATAAAGTTAAAACTAATATGATTTTTAATTTTATATAGCATGAGTTATCACGGGATATAAATATTTAAATTTTAAAAACGTAAACGAGTATAATAATATTTATATAAATAAATCCACATAGCCGTAGGTTATAATTATTTTTAAATATGTTTCACATCTTAACATAAAAATCGAAAAAAAAAAAAAAGAAAAGAAAAGGAGAGAGAATACAAAGTAGTTTACACAGTCCCCGAGGCAGAAGGGGAAGCGTGACATTGGGAAACGAGTAGAGCGTCTCGTTTTAGTTTTTTAGTTCAAATTTCTAAACCCTGCGTGTGTTTCAGCCGGAAATGCCATGTGCAACGTATGAGCATGTCAAACTACGGGGACGCAGATGCAACCGCACAAGAGCTCAAGCATGAGCAAGAGCAGAACGAGCAATCCGAAGAATGGGAAACGATGGCTCGCGCGTGGCTCTGCTCATTCCCTGAAGCCAAGGAAGTGAGCATGGCCGAGGTCGAAGCCTGGATCGACTCCAACCTCGCTTCTCTCCCCGAAGGCCTTCGATCCATGCCTCGCCCCGATCTCTGCCTCAGACTCATTTCCTTTCACAATTGCATGAGGCTCCCCAACCAGGTTCTTCTTTACTCCATTCTCTTCTTATTAATCTTTCCTCTGTATTTCAATTTGAGATCTACAACCATTCAATTTCGCATTGCGCAGTTTTTTATGCTGAACATTGTAACTTGCTATTGCTCTTGACATCTTTCAAATATTGCAGGAAAGGGAAGCGAGCCACCTTGATCTTCCACACGCACGGTTTCAGCGCACTGATCAGTGGATACCGGTTTATTCCTGGTTAGAAACTTTGGATAAGGATGAGGTGGTTAAGTCCAAGGAGATTTCTGACTGGTTAACGGAGAACCCTAAGGTCCAAGAACAGTTATGCTCAAGGCATTCTCGTTATCACTTGATGCACTACATCAAAAAATGCCATTTAAAGATTTTAAAAAGAAGGGAAAAGAAGAAGGTATCACTTCTTGCTGTCAGTTTTCAGATTAATTGGCAATGAACTCTCTTTTATGGCATTGTGGTTTTAGTTTTAGTGTTTGTTTGGTTAAAGGTTACCTCAATCAGAATTGATTTTCAAAATTAATCTAATGGTTAGAATCCTAGCTTCACGTACTCCAAGGCAACTTGATTGGCATGGAAAAATATCATTGTGTGGGAAATGGAGTTCGCTCTTAATACCAACAGAGCTTTAATATTATATGCTGTGTAAAATTCCTGTTGACTTTATTTAATATATGTTGTATTACTATTTGTCTACCTGGACAGGGTTTGGAACAGCCTGACAAAGACTCGTCGTTGAAGGTTCAGAAAGATGTGGTGATGAAACACCCAGCCCCAGTTCCATGTATGCTTTATCCATCTTACCTTCTAAATTTTCTCTGGTATTGTACAGAAAAATATCTGTTTCACTTATACACAGCCAAAATCGGTGCATATCTGTGAATTAACCTGGATGTAAGAGCACATTACTGGAAACGTATTTATGGGAAAAATGATTAGAAACGCTTTCAAGATAATACCAGGGTAGGCACGTGCAATCAATTTAATTCTGTTTCCAATATATTGTGGTTTGAGCTACTTTGTATCTGTGTACAATTTCTAAGCTTTTCTCACTCTCCTGTAGTCTTTAAAGGCTCCAGAGTCACTGTATATCTGTGAAGTGTTGTGGAATACTGTTCTAGTTTTGGGTGTATTTCTTTTGTCTGGGGAGGGAAATTTGGGTGGGTTAGTAGAGTATACTTATTTCTAAGATCTTAATTATACTCTTACATTTTCTCTAATCATAGTGTATTCCTAAGAAGGTTTGTGTTTCAAGGTATATATGATTATATTCCCAATAAATGACATTCCAAGACAGTTAGGAAAGTTATTCTTGAGTAAATTAAAAAAACATATTTGGTTAGCATTTAATGTTTCTGGAAATATTTTTCAAAATTCAAATGATCAGAGAAATAATATGATAGAAAGAAGTGTGAATGGAAGTTTATAGTTGGGTTATAAGTTTGCTTCCATTCCCATGCCATGAGAAAGTGATATACCCACCTCTCATCATCCAAATCAAAATTAAGCTAAAGATGGAAATTTCATTTCACTGTCAATCCACATTACCCAATAATATTTTTTTTTAAAAAATCTGCCAAAATTGGGAATATCATATTCCAAAGTCATTTTTTTTCCAAGAATAACAAACAATCATTCAACAAATACTCCCTAACTTTTATCAATACTGAGACATTTTTATTTGGGATCATGACACAAATTCTCTTTATTTCTCATCTCCCCCGCCTCCCTTCATTTGTTATTTCTACAAAGGTCCTTTCCCAATTGCATGAGTTGTCATCAAATGCTGAAGTCTAGGATTTCTGATAAATTGTATTTACTTCTAGTTCTAATTTCCTACTTACAAGAAGAACCTGTGGATTATGGAACTAAAAGAATCTTTTGAAATGTTAAGGTTCATACATTTTCTTTGTTCTTGTAATTTTTTATTTCCACTTCGGTTTGGGTTATTCTTCATATTTTGAACATATCTCCCATGCCAGACCATAAAAAGAAGTTAAAATTGTGTATGATGATGAATCACACAGGTGTTCTGGGAATTACCCCAATGTTGTTTCTTTATAATTATAGGCGATGATCTTCCCTGTGTAAAATTTTCAGGTAGTTCAGTAAGCAATTTACCCAAAGATAGCGATTTATTCTTGGCCAAAAGAAATGAAGCCTACCGTAAATATGAGATGTAAGTTAATTAGCACATTTTCTGTGTGGCATTTAGGAATTACAAATTTATCACTTATCATACTTCGGTTTTTCCTTGCATTAATTTGGTTTCAGTTTACTGGAGTTGGAGAAGCTACTTTCGCCAATATTCTCAAAGCATCCTAGCATAAATCAATGAGACTGTTGGAATCAACTATTGCATTTGCAGATGGATATTTGCAGTGACTGGGAACTCCCTGATGCAGCCCCATTCCAGGTGTACCCTTTTGCTAATTCATCTCCTCCTGATTATCATTCACTGAGCAATGCTGTCACTCCCGAGTGATTACCTAAGAAGGTAGATTCTCTTCCAGGGAATGGTGGATCATAGTTGTTACTTGTTTATCTACTTAGAAAGTAGTGTAGCAGAATTATTTTTATCACCATCTGACCATTACTTGGAAGTGATGAATCTGAGCTGGTCTTAAGTTTCCTGCTATGAGTAATTAAACATTTTTGTGAGCTCCTGTAAGGATATGAATAAATGGCGCTGGTTAGGTTTATACCTAGTGAACCGCATGAGTTATTAATTAGAAAGAAGGCACGAACTACTATGTTAACTATTTCTTTCATTGCATTGTGTGTCCTAAAAAACAAATCAAAATTACTATCGTCTAGATTTCACAAATGTTAATTGTCCCCAAACCTTTCCTTTACTCTGGAAACACACCATCCTTTTGTCTCTAGTCCGAGTAAATCCCAGGAGCCTGTGGTGTGCAATTTTTGACCTTTGTCTATGATACCCGAAACTAGTCCTCAAAACCTGCAATCTATATACCTACTATCTAAGAAGGTCTACTTTTTACTTTGTTCTCCATTATACAATCACATTGCATTACTATAACCATGGTGTATATATTTGACAAAAGTTGAGGTCCTTGCTTTTTTAAAATGATGTTTACCTTTAATCGTAGCTATATATAGGCCCAGAATCGATTGTGGCTGTAGTTATAGAATAATATTTTTCTATTATCTGATTATAATATAAAAAAAGTTAATATTTTTTTAAAATAATCTTATTTATATTTTGGTTAGAATGTTGCTTTTTATAATACAATTTATTTTGCTTTTTTAGTGTTAGAATGTTTGCTTTTTATTATTCGCTCCCTAATGTAGGTCGTTTATCTTTAGATTTTCTATCGTTACTGATTATAGATATATTAGATTCACCTTTAGTTAAAGCTATATATTAGCCTAAAATAGATTGTATTAATAGTTGTAGATATAATATTATTTATTATTCTCTAATTATAATTTAAAAAGTTATTAATTTTTTTAGAAAGTATAACTATTTATATTTATATGAACAATATTATGTTAATTAACATCTGAGTTGCACAGTTTAATGCACAGGCGAGAAAACAGTGGTTCTTGGACAATTCGAGTAATATTGAATAAAAGAAAATGGAGTTATTTTTCATTTTGTCTATATTATTATGCATTATACAGAGGAAAAGGTTAACAGAAGTCAATGAATATGAAATTTATACTTGTAACCTCGTGCTTCTTCGTTAAATACTGCTAAAAAGTTATTGATATAGATACTATTACACCGAAAGATTGAATCTACGCCCCCCTTAGTGCTGCGTATGATGTCGTTTGTCATCGGTTCATATTGATTGCGCGTGAGTTCTAGAGAAGTTCTTGGACATGTGTTAAATATTTGAATCAACTACTACTTTAATCTTTGAATTTGTTACGAAAGTTTATTTAGTCCTTGAAATCATTTATTGTTAACGATGTGCTGACGTGTGATGTTAAATGCCAACGTGGATGTTTAAGTGGACACTAAATGATATCGTTTTGTATCCACAGTAATAACCAACAGAATGTCGTCTCCTATTTTTTTTCGACGATTGTGCATCCTTGCAAATCCATATCTTCATTCACCTTCTATCCTTTCTTATCACCTTATTGCAAAACATATGCTCCAAAGAAGATGTTCTTAGAGCGGAAACTACTCTATAAGGGGAAGTATTGTGATTTGATATTCCTATCTCTAACAAGTATAGACTTTTCCTTCTGCTAGTAAAAAGTCAATCACCCGTAATCACAAATGCTATAGTAACTGCTCCAACCGAACCCTCACTAGTTGCAGCGGATGAGCAATAGCGTGTTTCTTTTACTTGCCTCCCTCAACTCAATCTTTCATAGCTTCCTTAGTGCAAAATAGAGTAAGCCAAGATAGTGAATTGATCCTCACTAGGAAGATTGGTAGGACGGGAGGATAGTTGTACTGCTTGTGCGCAAGATTGCAATTCTCCTTGCACTTTTCCAAGACCTTCGTGATCGTAACTCTGTTATCCCCAAAAGTGTTCTCCTATGCTTCTTGAAGCTCTACCTCATCTTCCAGAAAATTCAATTCTTAATGCAAGATTGCGTTCGCCAAGACGTGCATTCCTAGATGCTAAGAAAATTCAAACATGTCGTCAATCAGTTTCTAATCCTCATTCGTGTGATCGCCATCGCACTCGACATGTTACCCATTCACTCACACAATTAACATATGCGACGAAGTAAAAGAGTTAGTGAAATTAGTAATTAAACATGCTAGGAAGGGATTGAAGAGGATGGTGCTGTTAAATCAAGCAATATTGCTTCATCTTTAGAAAATTTAAATTGCGCTTCAATTCTTTGTTAAGGACATGTTGAAAACCATTCTGAGGTGCCTGCTTAGACTTCCGTCGGCGATGGTTTTTCTGATAAAGGTATGTAATGTTTTTGTTTTCTTGGATGAGTTAAAAAAAAGAAGAAAGTGACATGAATATTAAATAACATAATAATGAGAAGTACATTAATTAAGGAGGTGACATCATCCCCAAATTGCAAGCGAAGACATCTAGTAGTTAGTGCAAAAAAACAAGCCATTATTGTAGCCGATGAGGCCTTAAACTGGGCTTGTGAGATGCAACCTCCAAGTGCAAATCCTTCAAAGAATTGATGGAAGGATAAGGTAGCAATCAAAGACCTTATGACACAAGGAATTTAAGAAACTTTTAAAGACAACCCAATTATCACCGAATGCAATACTGGCCCAAGCTTCAACACTTACAATGCACAATTATTATATATTGTTTTCACTTTTCACTAAGCACTATAACATTTAAATTAATAATTAATAACGTAAAGTTAGTTAATGACCTGCGAAACGACGACGTGTCAGACGTCAAATTCTTTTTCCCCTTTTTCGATGTTGACGTGGGCATGCGTATGACCTTGTTCCTTCAAACCACCAATGACATGACATGCATCATTGCCATGAGGGTGGTTATGTTTATGGTGCGCCATGTGTGCATGCATCCCCACTATATGCATTCCATCGCTTTTCTCTTCCTCAAACACTTTTCCTCCATTCCACTCAATAATCTCGGGTTTCGAAGACCCAATTCGTATTTGCTCCTTGGATGTTCGGTTTAACCCCTACTTGCACTCATAATATTGAGTCCCCATGAAATCAAGGAGGTGAGTGAAAAGCGTTGCCATCACGGCAAAAAAGCTGGTGAAAGAAAATTTGGACCACAGGTATGAAGGCAAGCATGGATGATTTAGCACTTCGAACACGTTGGAGAACATGTGAATGAAATTGGTGGCGAGAATGACACCAGCTGCGAAGGCCTTGGCGGCCATGAAGAGGTTGCTGTCGGTACAGAGGAAGTGACAGTGTTTTTAGATAAGTGGGATGACAATTCCAACCATGCCGGAGAGAAGAATGAAGGTCATTGTGATGAACTTGAGTACAAATGCGATGAAGTCATTTCGCCAGAGCTTTGAGTCGGTGGCTCCGCAGGTTGAGGTTGTCATTGATTCTGGAAGGTGCAGGAAAAGCGATGAATTTTCTATTTGAGCGAAAATGAGGCGTAATGATAATTGCACAAAACCAACGGGAACGTGGGGCGTAGGGATAAAATGTGAGTTGTAGTAGCAGATTTGAAATGGTTGTTGATGGGGAAAAAGATCCAAATATCCATCAGCTCAACAGGAAAAAAGGGTAAGTGGGAGAGAGTTGTATGAGAATATATCGATTTTTTATTATTCCTAGGTGTTGATGTATCGTTTAATGTCCAACTGGTTGTCTACGTTGACATTTAAAGTTTAACATCACTCGTCAACACTTCATTAAGAGAAAATGATTTCAGGAACTAACGTGAAACACAGAATGAAAAGTTAGAGACTAACGACTTAATTTATTTCACTTAGAGAGTAAAATAAATTTTCACAACAAATTCAAAAATTAAAATAATAGTTTACTCTTAAATATTCTATATTTTTCAATAAAGCTTAGAAAATCGTAGCGTGATAATAAGTGGTATCTTTAATAAAATTTCTAAAATTGAACGTGTGCACTCATTATAAAATCTTAATATTTTAAAAAAATATTAATTAAACCTATATTGTGAATTAAAAATAAAATTTTATAAACTAGTAGAGATTATAATTAAATTATCTATAAAAAATCATATAAATATAATTAATAATTATAAATAAAATTTATATCATATACAATCTTATGTTTACAATAATTTTAGAATAATTTTTGAGCTTATATCAAATAGAACTAAGTAGACAAAAGGTGAAAGAGGGGTGTACAAAATTTCATCCTAAATAATAGAATCATTTAATTTTTTCACTTAAAAATTTAATCTTACATTTTATAGAATCTTTCAAAATTTATAAAAATTTTCCAAATTTTATAACTTCTAAATTTTTAAAATTACTTCATGATCTAATATCATGACAAATCTTTTCAAAGTTTTAGATAAAAAAATTAATAAAATAAGGGCTTTTATTTGAATAAAATTAATGGAAGGTTAAATTTATTAAATTTTAAAAGAAAGAGATCAAAATTACTAAAAAAAAAAAATACTACGGAAATAAAATCGGATAAGGGACAAGTTTAAAGGATTAAAAGTGTAATTAAAATGAAGATTTTATATTATTCAGAATATGATTTTTTTGAATTTAAAAATATTTAATTGCTGTAAGAAAATTATTTTCTTAGTAAAAGAATTTGAATATAAAAATAATTAAGGTAACTATTAATAAATATTTTGATTTAATTAAATTATATTACTCAAGAGTATAACAATAAAATAAATTATCAAATAAAATCATACTTATGCTTGTTTAATTAAGTATTTATATTACTTAAAAGTATAAACAAATCAAATAAATTATCAAATAAAATCATACTTACGCTTGTTTAAATTGAGAATCGTATATTAGTATTTCATTGTAAAAGTTAACAAGTTGAAATCATCATAATAAAATTTAATTTTAATTATATATATATATATATATTCAATTTAAAATATTACTACCAATTAAATTCATAAAAAGAGAAAAATATTTTTTTGATATTTAGATAAAATTTAATCAATGTAATTTATTTCATATTTTTTATTTAATATAGAAATTAAGAAAAATTAAATACCTATTTTTTTATCCCTTTCTTTTTTTTCATTATATTTTACATTACTTTATTATCATCATTTGTTCTTTTCCTATGTTTCTCATCCGTCTCAAAGTAGATATGCTTCAAATATGTTAAAAATATTTTTTCTAAAATTTGATTAGAACTACAATTTACTATAATAATCAATAATTGACACATTGATTTGTTTAATAATTATATTCAAATGGATAAAAATATAATTTAAGGATTTAATAAGATTTTTTATATTAAAATAAATATTGATTTTGAAAAAATATATAAATTTAATTTTCTTATATTGTGAGTGTAAAAATTTTTACATTATTGAAAATCACTATATATATTTTCTGAAATCATTATTATAAAAGTTAAAGAACTTTAATGGTTTGACAATTAATAATTAAATATCAGTGTAAAAAACTTTGATATATTGTCAATATAAAACTTTTTATTTTTTAAAAGTTAATAAAAAAATTAATATAGCAATGAGTTGAAAATAATCCAAATATAACTTTTGAAATAATTATTATAAAAGTAAAAATTTTAAATGACGCAGTAATTCGTGTTCGCTAACTCTTTATAGTATGATTGCATCCTAATTAATTTTTTTATTTATATATAAGTTAACTATATTCGTTTATTTTTTTTTTGTGCAATATTTTTAAAAACAATCTCAAATTAAATATTACATTAATAATAAAACAGTTTTATCATTTTTAATTTTTCACCTCGTAGGATTCATTTTAAGCATTTAAAAGTAACAAGATTTTATTGCCAAAAAAAAATTCATTATATTAAAATAAAAATTATAATGAATAATTTATTTTTCAATAAAATTTCACTATTTTTAACTGGTTAAAATTGTATTTAAATGTTAAGGTTTGTTTTTATAAAAAATATGAAATTAATTGAAATGGTTGTTTGTGTAAATTATTTTTATACTGTCATTCAATCATAAATTGACATATTACAAAACACAATTATATATCATATATTTTTTTTAATATTTAAAAAATATTATAAAATATAAAAAAAATATTATATATTTATTTTAATAATATTTTGATAAATGTTGTATTTAATCTTTACCGTAAAATATTAGTAGTAATATTTAAAAAATACTATCTATTAATTTTAATAATATTTTTAAAAAATGTTGAATCTAATCTATATTAAAAAAATATGATATGCATAAATAATAATTTTTTATTTTTATAATAAATATTTAAAATATCATGTTTATCATCATTTTCAAATAATTGATAATATAAAATTTTCTATTCTAATAATATATCAAAATTAAACTCTAAAAATATATGCTTACGTGATGAAAGTTTTAAAAGTATATCATAACATTTCTTAAATAGGTGATATGATATTTAATCACAATACAATATTTATAAATTTTTTTATATTTAATTTGATAATTATAAATTCTAAACTATTTAATTAAGGTTAAATTATTTTATCAAAATAAAATATTTTCTTAAAATGTAAATAAAAATATTGAAATTTGAATATAAAAATTAATTAAACAATATATTCATAAATATTTAGATTTATTAATTACAAATATTTAAAATTAATTGTTCTTACGATATTATCTAAAAATATAAATAAATTAAATAGATTGTTATATTTACATTGTTTAAATTAAGAATAAGTATATGAATATTATATAATAAAAATTAATCAGGTGAGGTAATAAGAATAATTTTTTTATAATATCATGAATAATTGAATTTTTGAAAAATAAAAATATTTGTTTGATATTTAGATAAAATCTAAACAATCTAATGTAATTAATATTTTTCAATTTTATATATTTGATGCACAGGTCATAGAAAATTAAATGTAAACTTTTTTAATTTTTTAAATTACTTTTAGAATAAATACTTAATAATTTATTAATAATATAAATTTTAATTTTAATATATTTTATAAAAATTTTACACTATCACCCAATTGAAAATTATGATTTGTATAATTTTTAAAATAATTATTATAAAAATCAATAATTTTAATGATATAAAAATTTATAATTATATTAATAATATATTTTAATAGATTTTATTTTTCAATAATTTTTTTTTATTTTCTTAATCTATACACTTTACGTATAAGGGAAAAAATTTAGTAAACTTTGTATGTTTTAGAAGGAATATCACTTAGATTTTATTTGTAAATTTTTTTTATTTGTTATAGTATAAAAATTTTCACACTAAAAATGAGAATGAAATATTTATTAACAATAAATTATTATAATTTTTATTAATTATATTATAATTAATAATTTACTATAAAAATATTCTTATCTTATATGTCACCTTATATTTTTATATCTATTTATAAATAAATTATTTTCTCATCAATATATGTATATTAGATGTAAGACATTTTTTTTTAAGTAACATCCTATTTTTTTAAGGCACGTATTTTTTTTTTATGTCATGAGCTTTCACATTAAATAAAAATATTTTTAATTTAATTATTTATTTAAAAAAAATTATCTTATAATTTTATATTTTTATTAGTTAATAATTAAAATTTTTGAATCAATATAAAATACGTGTAAAATATTTGAAAATCTATCAGTAAAATAAAAATTTTAAATCAGAATAATTTTGGAGATTTAAAAATTTAGAAAATTGAAATATTTGTATATTTATGTTTATTATCAATTATATAGTTTTTTATCAATTGATTAAATTTTAATTATAATTTTTAAATATTTTTTTATAAATATACTTATATATTACATGGAATATCTTTTAAATATATAATTCAAACAGTTATATAATTTTTCGTCAAAATATTGCACAAGAATTTAACGGAGAAAGATAGAATGTTTCAAGATTTTTAAATATTGCTACAAATATTTCTTAAAAATAGATTTATTATTATAAATATTTTTATAAATTAAAATTTTAGATGTGTGAATAACTTAAGTCTTAATAAAGTTAAGATGAAAATTAAAATAATATAAAAATTATTGTTAACCAATCATATTTACTTTTTAAAATTATAAGATAGAATCTTATTTTATTTTAAAAAAATTATTGAATTAAATTGTATATGAATCTTTATTAAAAAAATACAATCTTAAATATGTAATAAGCAAATTTTTTTTTTAAAAAAAAATTAGCACCTTAATGTTTATAAAAATTTTCTTTAAACTTTTAGATATTTTCATAGATATCAATACAGGGAGGAGAAAGAGATTTCTATAAAATGGGTATTGCTTAATTGATATTCCAATGCTATAATGAGTTGAAGATGGCTTGTAAGAAAGAAATTTCTATAAGATGGATATTACTTAATTCACATTCGAATGTTATAATGAAAAGAAGATGATTTGTAAGAAATTTATTGAAAGCCTACTTAATTAATGTTTCAATGGATGATGCAATCATTTTTTCTTTTGATATTTCAAAAGCTGCATCATTTGCATGAGTTCTGATAGAAAAAATTTGATCAATTTTTATTTATCTTTCATTTTGTATCATTTTATCTTTGATTTAATCAAATATGTATACAAACTCATATGTATGATCATCATAGTTCTTTCCTAAGCTAAAATATATATACTAAGATACTATCTTCATATAACTATATCTCCTACTTGTCGCAGTTCTTTCGTAAGTTAGGGTAAATATAATAAGATACTATTTCTATATAATTATATCTTCTAATTGTATCATTTATCATTAATCATATACAAATTGATGTTATCTATATTTAGATAAGATATCCCTCAAGCTGGAGCATGGTTTAGTGTTTTTAAATAAAGAACTTCTTAGAAAGATTTTTCTCCTAGTGTTAAGGATGGTGTAGGATTAATTAAGTAGCAAAGAGTTAAGATACATTCTTCCCAAAATTGAATAGAAAAATTACCTTCAAACCATAATGATTAAGCATCATTCATAATATACCAATGTTTGTCCTCCACTATTTCATTTTGTTGCGATGTACCGGTACATGAAGTTTGATGAACAATATCTTGTTGCACGAAATATTGTTTTAAACACATAAATTTCGTTCCATCGTCAGGTTGCATAATTTTAACACACCAGCTGTATTGTTGCTCAACTAGGGTGAAATTTTTTTTTTCAACATGATTGACACTACCATCTTTTCTTTTAACAAGTATATCCAAACTGCATGCGAGCAATCAACCACAATAATTAAGAAATATGAAACACCACACGATGAAAGAGTTCTATAAGATTACCATAAGTCACAATGGACAAGATAAAAAACATTCGAAGCATGATGTTTGGATTTTTCACAATTTCACAAATTTTATTCCTTTCATCATTTGTGTATTTGTCATTTATATTATGAAGTATTTGCACAATTTCAAAGGATGGATGTCCTAATCTCTGGTGTCAAAGTGTTAGTTGATTCTCCATTTTGACATGTTGATTCTACGTTCTGACATGACAAACTTGAGTCTTGGGTACTCTACGATATTAATAAAGCTCATCCTTCCGTTCACTTGCTTCAATCAGTGTGCTCAAAGTGCTGTCCTTCCATTATTCATTAGTGAATTTTGCCATTTCAGCTTTCTTATCTTCCATATTGTTAGCATGTCTACCACTTCCACCAATGTGTGCCACGTTTGCATGTGTTGGGGTCTCTTAGTTACACATCCCTTATCATCCTCAACCTTTTTTGCTACTCCTTCTTTCATTCCTTGATCGACCATCCCACTATTCAGGATATCCCACAATTTGGAAGTATCCTTTCATATTGTGCCCACTTTTTCCATAGTTAGCACCGATTTCTTTCCATGATCACCTCGTCCTCTCGCCCTTTTCCTTGTCTCTTGTCTGCATCGTAAGTTCCACAATCATTTGTCTTTCTTTAGTCCATTTAAAAATTGTTTTCACCATCTCTTTTTACACCATCATTGCGTACACACGATTCAATGATGGCAAGGGGTCTATATTGCTAGAATGCTAGATCTTACTATGTTATCACTAGCATCATCTAGTCCCATCAAAAATTGGTGGACCTTCTCTTCTTCCCTTTACTTCTCGAATTGAGACGCCACACCACACTTTCACTTGTCGCATGTGCACTTGGGGATTTGCTTACAGTTTGTTAATTCATCCCAAATGACCTTTATGTCACCATGGTAATACCTTCTTGTTTGCATCTTGTTAGATTCGCTTTCAGCTGTTATATCTTAAGCTCGTTCATGACTAAGAAGCGTTCTTTGACATCTTCCCACAACTTCTGCGCTTTCTACATATGCCAAGGTAGATCGCACGCTTAACTTAATCGTGGTCAAGATCCAAGACACGATCATGGATTGAATTATCCACAGTCCTCAAGTTCGGGTGCATCTTCCATATAGGAACCCCCACTTTCTTCGAGCCCGAAACAAGAGCTTCATAGCTTTAGCTCATTCGTTATAATTTTCCTGGTAACTGCACTTCCGTAATTATATTTTCAAGGTTATCACATGTGTTCCACTCATAGGGAGAGTGAGTTTTCTTCGTTTCTCCCCTTGAGTTTCTTACTCTAAACCATGATGGAAAAATATTTGGTCAATTTTTATTTGTTTTTCATATCGTGTCCTTTCATCTTTGATTTAATCATGTATATATACAAACTCATATGCAGAATCACCTCAGTTCTTTCCTAAGAGAGAATAAAAATAACAAGATACTATCTTCATATAACTATATCTCCTAATTATCGCAATTCTTTTCTAAGTAAGGATAAATATAATAAGATATTATCTTCATATAACTATATCTCCTAATTGTATCATTTATCATTAATCATATACAAAATTGATATTATCTATGTTTGGATAAGATATCCCTCAAGAAGTTCTCTTATTTTTATTCAAAATTCAGGAAAATATCATAACGATCTCATTGATATCAACTTAATTTCTTTGCATGGATAGTATAAAATTTAAGAAAACGTATCTTTTTTTTTTCTTACAATTTCTTTCAAAAATTTACTCTTATATTGAATTTATTGTTAGGTCAATTCATAACCTTTCTAGTTAGTATTTCACTCTTATTTGTAATTTGTATTGTTTGACTTATTATTAATAAAACTTACTAACTAATTAGCGTGAAATTACTCTTTTAATTCCTCAAATAAATAACGTTAGTTAAGGAATTAAACTAGCTTCACTATCTTACGTTAACTTTAATTTCTCATTCAATGATTAACTATAATTATTGTGCACATATATAACTTGTGGTAACTTTAATTTTTCATTCAATAATTTACCATAATTATTGTGCAGATGTATAACTTGTGCAATGTACTGGTCTGAAGAATCGACATCTTCACCACCTTGTAACGCGAAGTGATCACCATCTCTATGAGAAATTCAAGCTTGTAGTATTTCCCTTCACCAACGAATCATGAGTCACCTTATGCAAAGAACAATCTCTTGCCGTTTGATTTATCACAAGCTTCTCCAAAAGCTTTTTGACCAAAGAACTTTTCCATACAAGACATAAATAATTCTAAGATTTAATTACTCTATTCATTCATATATAATATGAATTTCAATCAACTATACTTAACTATTTCCATATTTATAATATTATTTTAAATAAGATCAGTTCTTTTTTTTTTTTAAGAAAATTTTATTATCTATCATTATATAAAAAAATATTTTTAAATCATCTGAATTTTTTTCAATCTTATTTTTAAGATGATGAAACTAAATATTATTCCAAAATTTGACTATTTAATCCAAATTGGTCCTATAAATAGAAATGAAAGTAGTCTGAGTTGAGTTAGATTGTGTTTAAGTTTGGCATATTTAAAATTTTGACACTTGAGCTTGAGTCTGAGTCTGTTACTTGTGAAAGACCTAAAGACCACTAAATAAGCTTAAAATCTATATAAATGATTGAAAAAATATTTGCAAGCTTAAAACCTACAAGATAAAAAGATCGTTACCTAAAATATATATGTATATATTATAAATAAATATATTAAAATAAATATTATACAAATATAATATTATAATAAATATAAATATATAATATATAAGGATAAATAAATTCCTGAATAGGTTAAATATATTTTTTTATGGTGAATTGATTCTAACCATTCCAGTTTCTTAATTATAGGCAACTTTATCATCCTCCAACATTTAAATTGTTTGACAAAAAATAAAAATTTAAAAATTTAAAAATAATTATTATTTTCAAAAAAAAAATTTTGAAAAAAAAAATTAGAATACAAAATAGATTATAATGTTAACGGAATTTAACAGCGTTACCTTACAAAAAGTTAATTATAAAATAAAAATTTAATTAAAAATATCTAAATAATAAAAATTTAATTTAAAATTATAAAAACGTATGAATTAATTTAACCGTATCTTTTTATGTAATAATTATCCATGTTTTGTTGAAAGAAGATTATAAGTATTTTATATAGAAAATAATCTGTTGAGACAAAATCGTTATAAATAATAAATTGTTCTTCTAAATATGTAATTTAATCACATGCAAACTTAAATTTATATCATTAGATAAGTTTGAATTTATTTCATGCCGTTAATTTATGTAATTAATTTATATCATTAGATAATTTTTTAGTATTTAAATTTGATTTATATAAAAATGTTTAGATTTACGTATTTAGATCTATTATATATAATTTTTTTTAATTAATCTAATTTAAAGCTTATAAATTTATTTAAAAATTTATATTTTAAAAAAATTAATAAAAAAACTTAATATTTATATAAATGATTAATTAAAAAAATTTAAAATTTTAAAATCTACAAAATAAAAAAATATTAAATAAATCTAAAATATATATAATATAAATATAATATACTAAAATAATTATTATATAAATATAATATATTAAAATAAATATAATAAATATAAATATAAAGATAAATAAGCTTTTACAATTAAATTTAAATTTAATTTGTTTATCTAATTTTTTTTAATAATTTTAAATTTATTTATTTATTAAATAAATTAAATCAAATTAAATTTTAAACAAATCAAGTAATTGAATGTTTTTTTTTTAGTTTATATCTATAGTATAGTCATTTTTTTTTATTAATTTAACTTTTATATTATTTTAACTTTAACTGATTTTAATGCTTAACAGTATAGTTATCCATGTTTTATGTTTTTTTTTTAATCTAAATCAGATATGTCCTGCACTAGCACTAAAAACATTTTTGTTCAAACTAACTAGGAAGCAAAACGATTTTTCCTAATTTTTAGCACAGCTACATATACAAAATTTGAATTTGAGATCTTTAATTAAACTGAATCAACATTGTCTCCTACTTAATTCACTTATTTGACGGTTATTTTGTCATAATTTAACTATACGATAATAAAATACTACCTACAATAACTCATGTGTGATGTAATTGTTTATAGATAATATTATTATTTATTAATTATATTACAAACAAAAGTAATACTTATAACAAATTATATGAAAACTCATTTTTGCATATATCATAATATAAAAAATGTCTATTCCCAGTCACTTCAATTAAATATTTTTATTATTCATTTGATCAATAAATAATAAAAAATATTTTAAATAAAAAATTACTTAAATAAAAGTAACAACAACTTAGAATAACAATAAACATACTCCGTACATGTTTATTTATTCACGCCATTTGTGTTTCAATTTCCAATCTCTACATAAAGTAAGCAGTGATAAGCTATAATTCATTTGAATATGACACGCTCGTCGCAAACGTACAAAAATAATTTCCAGATTTCCCCCAAACTATTGGTATAGTATAAGGTGCAACCTAGGTCATCTCCCAAAGACCATTTCAGATTCTTAAGCAAATAAGGAGAAAATTAGAACAAGGGGGTTTTTGTAAAGATGTGATATCAAATGCTAAACACAAAATATAGACTGAAATTAATTTCACTTAACAATTATCAACTCAAGGAATTCAGAGGCCATTTTCATAACTAATCATTGATCACTAAAATCATGCATTGTGTTTATCAACCTAGGATCATCTGGAACCCCTACAATGATCCTTGAATTCTCTACTGAGAAACCTCTCAGAATTTAATTGATTATGATCAACAAGATTTAGTAACCACTTAATCTTTTATCTAAACCAATTTTACAATCAGAATTCAGTTGAAGTAAGTAATAAAATGAAAACCTTCAATTCAATTACTTAATTTCTACTCTTCAAACTTTTGGAAAATGATTTACCAATCAAAAACCAATTATAAATCAATTATACATTAACCAAAATACGTCAACCGATCAAACTTTGATTAAAGAATAAAATTGAAGAATATAGTGAAGCAGAGTAGAAACCACTTAATATGCACGTAAATAAAGATCAAGACCTCAAAGTTAAAATGAAAATAGCTTGAATCCTTGAATTGAAACTACAAACCTAGCCTTCCATGAAGGAGGCAAACTAACAACAAAGAAAGAGGCAAACTAACAACAAATAAATCCTAAGCCTTCCACGTAGGAGGCAACTAACAACAAATAAATCCTAAGCCTTCCATGTAGGAGGCAACTAACAATAAAGAAAAGCTAAGCCTTCCATGTAGGAGGCAAACTAACAAGAAAGAAAAACTAAGCCTTCCATGAAGGAGGCAAAACTAACAAGAAAGAAAGAAAGGAAGAAAGAAAGAAAGAAAGAAAGAAAGAAATAAAGAAAGAAAGTGGTATTGGAGTTAATCTCCAAAATGGTGTGTGTCTCCTCTTGCAAACCCTTCTATTTATAGAGGATTTTTGAGGCATCATCTTCAGAAAGTCACCAACTAGGATATTATTTTTCTACCCTTTTCTTGCTTTCACATGGGCTTTGTTGAAATTGCAAAACACTTTTGAATTTTTGCCACCAATGAGCACAACAATTTTGACTTTCTTGCACCGCCATTTCGGATGTTCACATGTCCGAATTAGAGCTTGACTTCTGAACAAAAGTTGTAGCCCTGGATCTTAGCTGTCCAACAAAGTTGATTTCATCTCAATATGACTTCTATATCTCAAGATATGGCTGGATCTTTGCACACTGTTCAAATTCCACGTCAGCAACACTATCTCATCTTTTGAGATAATTTCGGAGTCCTAAACATCCCATTTAGAATCTGATCTTGCTTTGTAACTATGGACACTTCTTTAAGCTTTCATTCAAGATAGATTTCATGATTTTTGGATGTCTACAACTCCTATTATGCTCAAAATACTATAATAGTGTCATTTTAATCGGGTAAGCAAAGAAATTCAATTAAACTTCATATGAACCCAAACTCATAAAATATGACAAAGATCACTTAATTGAACATATAAGAAGTCTTAATGAGATAAAAGTGAGAGATAATTATTTATGAAATCTATGCTTATCAAATTCCTCCACACTTATCTTTTGCACGTCTCGGGCAAACTTAAGTTATGGATTGGTGACTATTTTTTTTTATTTTTTATTTTTTGAAAGAACATCAAAGTTTTGAGTTGATTTCTCAAGAATTCACAAAATTTCATGAAGCATCCTTTTATCACATTTTTGAAATTACTTAGAAAGGCAACTTTAATTTGAAAAACATAGATTGAGAAAGATAAAACCTCACATGATATACTCTGAATCTCTCAAGTGTTTGATTTGGTAAGTGTTTCTCTCAAATTCAATCCATGAAAGATGAACTATCATAGGCTTGCATATCTTCTACTTCTCTACTACTATGTACACATGCAATGCACAAATCAAGAGGCCTTTATTTTGGTTCTAACGGGATTAGAAAGATGAAATGATATATTGAAGAGATACAATGTTAGACCAAGGAAAATGGTGAGGATTGAGAATTGATTGTAAGTGCAAGTGTGAGAAACAGATATCACTTCTTCAATTTTTTTTTTATTATTATTATTTTTTTTTTTTTCAATATAATAGTTTATTTATTAATTTATTGCTTCAACTTTTTTTTTTTTTTCAACCATGATATTGATGAACACAACAATAATCTCTCCCACACTTATTGAAACACTTATGGTATGATAAATCCAGTATTCCTCACCTTCTATGGTCAGACAAAGTTATTTTTTTTTTTTTTTTTGTGGTGAGCTAAAAAGAAGAAAAGGCTAATCGGCTCAAAGGGTTGATCAAAGGATAAAATTTTATGGTTTGGTTATTTGGCCAAGTGGTTTGTTCAAGAAAAACAGTGCCTCAATCATTTTTGTACAAATCATGTGAAAATGTAGTTTCAAAAAGAATCAATGCAAGTTCTGAAGTAACATATTCCATGGATGAAAATCACACAAGAAAGAAAATAATAATAAGGCTCAAAATCTCACAGGTAATATATTTATCAAATCTAATCTATCCAGTTCAAATATGTGTTGCCAAACTAATTAATCTCGAAATGTAAATCATTTTGCTTCAATTATTTTATGAAATCTAAAGAAAAACATACTTCCACATTCAAAATTTTTTTTTTTTTTTTTTTTTTAAATCATAAGATGCGTATCAAGAGTCAAGTGTAACTCCTTACTCAGCCATCTTACTCAAAGCAAGTTTATGAATCTAACCTAATTTTTTTTTTGTTTTTTGTTTTTTTTTTTTGGGTTTTTTTTTTTTTTTTTTTTTTTTTTTTTTTTTTTTTTTTTAGATATCGGACCATCTTCCCCCCAACCTATCCAAGACATTGTCCCCAATGTCTTAGATGGAATTTCATATAACAGGAAAAAAAATGTAAGAAAACCATCAAAGTTATAACCGAAGAGTGGTATCTGGTTCTCTTTTATCTCTGCCATCCTGATTTGGTTGGTTCACCAGCTGCATTGCTTGACTGAGCTCAGATGTAGGATTTTGCAAAATCTCAAGTAGGTGTTCAACAGTTGAAGCAGATACTATGATGTTGCGCATGGATTGTGGCATGAACTCCTGCTCTACTGCATGATCTAAAAAGGATATCAAACCATTATAAAAGCCATTAATATTCAATAAGCCCAAAGGTTTTTTATGAAAATTCCGATAGGCCCAAAATATAATGGTAAAAATTTCTTCCATTGTTCCAAGACCACCAGGTAATGCAATAAATGCATTAGAATTAACCAACATGTGTCTCATACGGTCATGCATGGTTGCAACCTTCAATTCAGTACCCAGGGTGAAATAGGAGGTGCTCCCATTTTTTAAGCCAACACCTAAGACGTTACACCCCTTTGTGAGTGCAGATCCTGCAACACATCCTTTTAAACCCTGAATCCCTCCCCCATAAACAAGATTGATTTTTCTTGCAGCTAATGCCTTACCAAGGGTAGAAGCTGCATGTTGAAATTCTCCATCCTTTCCAAGGTTAGACCCACCAAAAACACAGATAGTATTGATCTTATCCATATACGGTGTTTCTGTCTTTTTTTTTTTTTTTTTTTTGAAAAAATATGTCATAGAGGTGGATAATTTATAGGGACTCAATATCAGACAAGGAGATCGCTTGAATAGTGCGGGATCAGGATTTGGTAGCAAAAGTTTGAATTTTTGCTACAAAAGTTTGAATTTTTGTTGCAAGAGTTTGAATTTTGGTTGCAAAAGTTTTAATTTTGGGTTCAAGGAAAAGGTGAATGTCAGAGGGGAAAGACTTTAAGCAGGGGTGAAAATTTCAAAAAAAAAACGGTGGCCCAATAAATTGAAAAGACAATGTAAATGACAAACATACACGCATGAGAATGAACAGTAGTTGTGATTGTGGCTCACATCTTCCTCTGGTTTTACGTCCAGTAACCGCTGAAACGCCTTCTAAGAGTCGAGGATGTGCTTCCCATTCAGTTTTCTTGTAAACTGACAACAGGGTCTTTTAAAGTCAGATTCCCAAGACTATAACGTGCTTTTTCCTTACGGAACAGTTCAAACAAATCAAGAATAGTATACCTAAAAAAAATTGTTAGAAAGGTTAAAAATTTTATACAAACTCAAAAAATTGTTAGAAAGGTTAAAAATTTTATATAAACTCAAAAAATTGTTAGAAAGGTTAAAAATTTTATACAAACTCCTAAATAAGCCTAGGAAACTAAAATGGTCCCCGGCAACGGCGCCAAATTTTGACACGCTCGTCGCAAACGTGCAAAAATAATTTCCAGATTTCCCCCAAACTATTGGTATAGTATAAGGTGCAACCTAGGTCATCTCCCAAAGACCATTTCAGATTCTTAAGCAAATAAGGAGAAAATTAGAACAAGGGGGTTTTTGTAAAGATGTGATATCAAATGCTAAACACAAAATATAGACTGAAATTAATTTCACTTAACAATTATCAACTCAAGGAATTCAGAGGCCATTTTCATAACTAATCATTGATCACTAAAATCATGCATTGTGTTTATCAACCTAGGATCATCTGGAACCCCTACAATGATCCTTGAATTCTCTACTGAGAAACCTCTCAGAATTTAATTGATTATGATCAACAAGATTTAGTAACCACTTAATCTTTTATCTAAACCAATTTTACAATCAGAATTCAGTTGAAGTAAGTAATAAAATGAAAACCTTCAATTCAATTACTTAATTTCTACTCTTCAAACTTTTGGAAAATGATTTACCAATCAAAAACCAATTATAAATCAATTATACATTAACCAAAATACGTCAACCGATCAAACTTTGATTAAAGAATAAAATTGAAGAATATAGTGAAGCAGAGTAGAAACCACTTAATATGCACGTAAATAAAGATCAAGACCTCAAAGTTAAAATGAAAATAGCTTGAATCCTTGAATTGAAACTACAAACCTAGCCTTCCATGAAGGAGGCAAACTAACAACAAAGAAAGAGGCAAACTAACAACAAATAAATCCTAAGCCTTCCACGTAGGAGGCAACTAACAACAAATAAATCCTAAGCCTTCCATGTAGGAGGCAACTAACAATAAAGAAAAGCTAAGCCTTCCATGTAGGAGGCAAACTAACAAGAAAGAAAAACTAAGCCTTCCATGAAGGAGGCAAAACTAACAAGAAAGAAAGAAAGGAAGAAAGAAAGAAAGAAAGAAAGAAAGAAATAAAGAAAGAAAGTGGTATTGGAGTTAATCTCCAAAATGGTGTGTGTCTCCTCTTGCAAACCCTTCTATTTATAGAGGATTTTTGAGGCATCATCTTCAGAAAGTCACCAACTAGGATATTATTTTTCTACCCTTTTCTTACTTTCACATGGGCTTTGTTGAAATTGCAAAACACTTTTGAATTTTTGCCACCAATGAGCACAACAATTTTGACTTTCTTGCACCGCCATTTCGGATGTTCACATGTCCGAATTAGAGCTTGACTTCTGAACAAAAGTTGTAGCCCTGGATCTTAGCTGTCCAACAAAGTTGATTTCATCTCAATATGACTTCTATATCTCAAGATATGGCTGGATCTTTGCACACTGTTCAAATTCCACGTCAGCAACACTATCTCATCTTTTGAGATAATTTCGGAGTCCTAAACATCCCATTTAGAATCTGATCTTGCTTTGTAACTATGGACACTTCTTTAAGCTTTCATTCAAGATAGATTTCATGATTTTTGGATGTCTACAACTCCTATTATGCTCAAAATACTATAATAGTGTCATTTTAATCGGGTAAGCAAAGAAATTCAATTAAACTTCATATGAACCCAAACTCATAAAATATGACAAAGATCACTTAATTGAACATATAAGAAGTCTTAATGAGATAAAAGTGAGAGATAATTATTTATGAAATCTATGCTTATCAGAATACTTTATATTTCATTACATAAATTTTTTTAATTTATAATATTTAATTATTTTAATCTCCTCGTGCAGTCACGAGTGATCAAGTTTATCACAAACAAATCTAGTTTATATCTCTTTCCTCAAGTATTAGGATTTATTTTTCATTATCTTCCGCATAAGAATGATATGATCGTATGCCTGATAGATACGGTTGTATTTTAAATTGTAGCGTATTGATCATCAACCAACGAAAATTTCCCCACAAGGATGGTATGGCAAATACTAAAGCATTAAAAATAATTAGATGGAGCTATCAAGACTAAAAAAGTATCAATTAGTGTTTAACAAATGAAACTTACGAAGCTTTCTATTTAAAATTGCCACGAGCAAAGTGTGTTACGTTTTTTAATTGAAAAATGTTGGGCAAAGTAGTTTTTTTTTTTAATTGAAAAAGGTTCACTATATTGGAAGGAGCAGTGTTATTATTGTATAGAAAAATATCAACAAAGTGATTCCATCCCTCTGTATCTATAAATTTTTTTATTGATAATTGATTATCAACTATTATAATTAATTATAAAAATATTATAATTAACGGTATAAAAATATAATTAAATTAATTAATTATATAATTATATATAATCAATTATTTATTTTTATATACATATTTTAATGATTATTTATTTATTATATATAGTTAAATTAATTATTATTTTCTATAATATTAATGATGTTTTTTTATAATTGATTATCCATTCAAATTTTAAAATATAATGAAATGTAGTTACTTGATATATTTGATAATCAACGTTGTATTAAATATTTAAGAGTAAGTAAAATAAAATAAAAA
Source organism: Canavalia gladiata (assembly GCA_037954105.1). NCBI lineage: Eukaryota > Viridiplantae > Streptophyta > Magnoliopsida > Fabales > Fabaceae > Canavalia > Canavalia gladiata. Next base: position 52,384,537 of record CM075659.1, on the reverse strand, counting down.
ATTGTAATATGATAAAAAATATATTAATAAATTTCATGCTGACATAATCGGAAGGGAATTTTACCTGTTTCTTATGAAAACTGCGTCTATGAAATTGTCAAACAATAAAAATATGAGAATAGAAACAAAAGATAATAAAAAAATAAGAAAATATATTGAAAGAAAATATGAAAATAAAAGATAATAAAAACACAAGGAAGTATATTAAAAAAAAATATGAAAATATGATCACATTAATTTGGTATGTTCTTAGAATGATTTAGAATAAAAAATTGATTTGTTTAAAAATTTTGAGATTTCAGTTTAAATATATTATCTATAAAAGATTTTTTTTTATTAAGGTCTTATTTAATTTAAAGTCTAAGATTTGTAAGTTTATTTAAAAATTTATATTTTAAAAAAATCAATAAATAAATTTAAAATTTATATAAATAATTAAATTAAAATATTTATAAATTTAAAATTTAAAAGATAAAAATGTTATTAAATAAGCTTAATATATATATATTATATAAATAATATATTAAAATAAATATAAATATATAATATATTAAAATAAATAAATTTTTAAACAGATTAAATATACTTTTTTATAAATCTAAATTTGTTTTGTTTATTTTAAAATACTTTTTAATTAGAATCTATTTGTTTATTAAATAAGTTAAACTAAAATAAACGTTAAACAATTCAAATTATAAATTCTTTTTAAATCGTCTTATTTATTTTTATTTTTATAAGTATTATTTTATTATCAAATAAATTTAATTAAAAAGTAAAAAATAATTTATATATTTTAAATTTAAAATTTGATATTAATATTAAAAATTGAAAATGATTAAAATTTAAAATTAATAAATTAAAAATAAATTAGTTTAAGATTTTAAAATATCAAAATATAAAACTAATAATTACACCCTACAGATTTAAATTATTAAAATTAATATAATAATTAAAAATTAAAACATTTTATATAAAATTATGAATTCAAATCTTATTATTTCTATTATGAAAAAAAAAAAAAAAACTGGACCTCAGTTGTTTCCTATACTCTTTCAGCAAATGCATCCTTACCTGACAAAATTTATCGAACAATGTGTGATATTTTGTCTTTATTATACAGGACAAAAGTACTGAAATAAAAATTAAAATAGTTAACTATTTGTATCTTTTAAAAACTGATTTAGTAAAAATTTTAAATAATTAATGTGATGATATACTATATTCTTTTAGTTAGATACAAATTTGATGATAATTTTTTTAAAAAATTAATACGATGATGCATAACTTTAGAGAATGAAGCAAAATAATTACTCCCTTTCTTTTTATTTGGGTTTAGCTCTGTCTAGTACCCAAATGACCTGGTTTGAAATCTTTGTAATTTTAGTTATATATATATATATATATATATATATATATATAATCTATTATTGATTATATTCCTATAAAAAATTTCCATTCTAGCGAAGGGAAAGTGATTAAAGAAGAGTGCATAATTTAATTTTGTTGCAATTATTTGAATTTATTTTATTTTATTAGTTCATTTGACCTATTTTAATAAAAAAAGTAATACATAAAATAAAATTTTAATTTATTTAAAAATGAAGGTAAATTTAAATCACATTTTTTATAAATAGTTTAAAAAGATTATTAATGTACTTATTTAAAAATAAATAAATATTTTAAAATTTTGTAAATATTATTAAAGTACTTTTACTATAATTTTTATTATATTTCCAGCAGAATTTTTAATAAAAAAACATATTTTTAATTATTTAATCAATAATTTAAGAGAAATTAAAGTAAATTAATATTTATACCATATTATTATAAAGTAAAATATAAAATAAAATAAATTTAACTGTACTTTTTTGTTTACATTTCTAACTTTTATACTTATATATTTTATATTATTACTTTTTTACCATATTACTCGAAATATTTGTTTATGTATTTGATGTGTCTTACTGCCAAGGGAGTATTAATCCAAAAGGTGCCAAATCATCATTTTTTCTGTTTGTTTAGTTGAATTTGACTCATCCAACTTGCATGTTTAATTTAATTATTTAAACCCGGTTCTAACATGTTCTCTTCCTATAAATATTAGAACTCTACTAACACTACTTAATCTGAGTAGAATTCAAATGGTTCTAATTACCATCCACACTGCACATTGGAAATTGATTAAAATGGAAGAGATTATTGTTGGAAAGTGGTTGAAGCTAAAGATGATATTGCTCATATTCTGCTTCACCAATTTCAGCATTGCTTTTGCTCAGAATCACATGAAAGGATTTGGAGAACAACCACTGGCCAAGATTGCTATTCACAAGACCGTTTTGGCGCTCCACAGTTCCGCCTCCATTACTGCATCACCTTTTCTCATGGCCAATAAGGTTATTGCTTTCTATACTTCCTTTTACCTAACTCTTCGCTATAACAATTTTTGATTTTCTCTTATTATTAATTAATTTAATATAATTGTGTCAAATCCAGAAAATGCAATTTTTTATCTGACAAAATATTTCTGTGATTAATTAAAGGATCCACTAATGATAATAATGAGATATTATGAAAATTTATATAAGATTTTAAGTTTAAATTTTATTATTTTTATCATTTTACAACAAAAATTTAAATATAATTAATAGAAGTTGAAAGTTTTACACAGGAAAGTTACATATCATCTGCATTTTTATAGTTTTTATCATATGATAATATTTGATTGTTGTTATTTTGCCTATTTTTATCTATCAATATGTTAGGGATGCGTAAATATAAGAATTAATATTTTTACAAAAAATTTATATATAATTTTTTATAAAAAATATATATAAATGTGTAGTATAATTTATAATTCTTTGTATACATCGGTTTCTGTAACAAGCATATTCAACTTTTATAACCAACCATCGGTCATAAGGAAATGAAAATAAAAAAAAAAAAAATAGCAGTTCTGTAATCGTCATCATTATACGTTGATTTCCTTATTTTAGTATATACATATTTCTATACGTATTTTTTCTTAGTATTTAAACAAAGTTACACAAATTAGATGCATGTAGATTAGTGTTTATATAAATATCATAAAAAATATTAAACTTTTAAATTTTATTTTATAAATTAACTTTTAAAATTAAATTATATCTAAACCTAATTCTAACATTGAACAGACCATAATACGATAAGATATTATATAAAATTTATATAAACATATGATATAATAAAGATATGATCGACTGTAATATTATTTTATCCTATTATATTATATAAAATTAATATAATTATTTAAAAATTACTTTTAAATTTAATTTTTTTTCTTTTTTATTAGAAATATATATATATATATATATATATATATATTATATTTAAGATCACATTAGAATGCCAAACAGGTACTTAGGCATGCGTTGTTGATACTTGATACATTAGAACCGATTTGATTTAGTTTTTGTTTGAAATTTCAAAGAATAAAAATTACTAACCTAATTTATTTATTTAAAAAATTAAAAATTTTAAAATTATTTATTTATTGAATAAGTTAAATCAAATTTTAAATAAGTAACATATAGTACATATCGAATGGATACTCATTTCCATCTCCTTAAGTAAGTGATTGTTTATCATTCTTTACACAAACAACTTAACTATCACTTTATATCAGAGATTTTTATATTTTTTATTCATTCGAAACGAACGATACTATCCGCCTTAATTAATGATGTTCTTATGAAAAATAAAATTAATTCAATTTATCGTTAATATATTACAAATATATAATATGATTTGGAAATCAATTCAAACCACATTTTTTCAACGAGATCCAAAGTCCAAATATATATATATATATATATATATATATATATAAAATCAAATTAAATATTTCTTACTGTTACGCATCATGTAGAAGTTTGGTCGGTTGTGAAATTCACATCTCACCCATTCGGCCATTTACTATTTGTTGATAATCATGTTTGATTTAATGCTGCATGCTTTAACAACTGCACTTACAATTGTGGTTGGATACGTATGGTTGCAGGAGGAGGATACAGCTTGGGTCATTGTAGAGCTAGGAATGCATATTTAATAATAATAATTATATATGAGAAATGTTATAAATATAGATCATGCTAAATCATACAAGTCTCACTTTATATTTAAGAGATGTTTGGAAGAATTTTTGTAAAGCTTATTTAAACTTATTTCAATAAATTTTATGGCATAAACTCTCATGGATAAAAGTTTATTGGTTAAATACTAAAAAAGAAGAGTACGTTGCTAACATTCTAAAACTTGATAGAATAGCTAGTATAATCCTTTTCATGATGGTGTAGAATACAAAAAACTACGTACATCTCATTATTGTGGTTGAATCAAACTCAAGGAAATCTATTCTTTTTACGTCACAGTTCAGCAACATGTCCATCTAATGGCGGCATTGGCCGGGTAGAAGAACCATACATTTGCCAAGCCCCAATAAAGGTAAATGCAACCCCAGAGGGTTAAGTTGTAGAATGTAGAAGAATGAACAATGTAAAAAAGGGTGAATTTTTCATGTTAATTATTTGAATCTTTGTATCAGTACAAGTATGCAAACCACTCCAATCAGAACTATATCAAGACCAAGAAAGTTATTTTGGAGTTCCAGCTGATCAATCAACGTGCAGATTTTGCTTTTGGACTATTTTCAGGTGGATTATCAAATGTAAGCTATCTCTTATTATCTAGTGTTTGGTATCTCCAATTTTTCTACCTAAAATACTAAGGCATGCCAATTTTTTGTTTGCTTTAACATTTAAAAAACTCAGCATCATACAGTACTTTTCTTAGCATTAAAAGTTGATTTTCATACAGAACAGATTCATTCAATCCTATGCATGCTGACTAGTATTCATCCGATTGAATGCTGCAGCCTAAACTTGTGGCAATTTCGGGTCCCATAGCATTTGAAAATCCTAAAGCACCCTTGTATCCGCGCCTAGCTCTAGGGAAGTCTTGGGATGAAGTAAGTTTATCTGCCTACTTGTGACACTTGATTTTATGTTTGTCCAATTCATTGTATTCACCACAAATCTAAATTATCCTAATCTTAAGACACTAAGAAGTTTAAATTGATAAGCAACTCAAGATACAGGTAAGTATGGGACAAACAAATTTTTGAAAGGACTACTTTTGGACTTGTTGACATTATATAATTGGAATTGATGCTAAGGTTTTAACTTCTATTCATTTTGAAATTGTTTTGGGATATGACTATATGGTTTGAGCTTTTACCCAACATTCTGAAATTGTTGTAATGAAAATTGTCTAACCTTAGCACATTGAGTAATTTTAAGAAAATTTTTATCTATTGCAGATGACAGTTACCTGGACAAGTGGCTATGACATCAGTGAAGCTGTGCCATTTGTTGAACGGGGTCCCCAGGGAGAAATGCAGACACGGTCTCCTGCTGGAACATTGACATTTAGCCGTAACAGCATGTGTGGTATGAAATATTTCCATGTGCTTAGGATTCAACCACATTGATTGGCTTGTATATTACAAAGTCTTAAATTTTTATTGGAAACTCAACTATGTCATGGAAAAATGTTTGACTAGGAAGCAGTAGTAACTCATTTTAATATATATTGTTACTTTTTTGCTTTATAGAAAATAGATATCAATGCTCAAAAGAATAGAGAGTAGGTTATTAACTTATATGTGTCACATAATGAGACCATTTTGTTATGCTACAGGTGAACCTGCACGAACTGTTGGTTGGCGTGACCCTGGCTTTATACACACAAGTTTCCTCAAAGAATTATGGCCAAATATGAGGTATGCATTTGCTATCCTTTAAGTTTATGACACTGACAATTTTCTGTGCATTTAAATAAACACCTTGATTTAAATGTTAATCAAATAAGCTCTTCTTAAAATTATTAAGGTTGGTCTCAGAGTAAGGAGTTGGGATACTTTAGATAAGGTGGTAAGTTCAAATTTCATGATTTTCATTGTGCGCCAAATAAAAAAAGCCGTTCTTATGTAAGGATTTAGGTCATAAATTTGATCATAAAACTGCAATAAGTTAGAAAGAGTTTATTTTGATAAACTATACCAAAAAAGTTATTAAACGAAGTTAAAAAAATCTTACAAGAGTCCTAAGTTATTTTTATAAGCTTCCTATAAACTTTTCTAGACGGTCCTTTTGTACAGTTTGTTCTTACAGGTTCTGTTCTTCTCTGATCTCTCCCTCTCAGGTACACATACAGGTTGGGGCATATGCTATTATCTGATGGTTCTTACGTATGGAGTAAGACATATTCCTTTAAGGCTTCCCCATATCCAGGACAGAACTCATTGCAACGTGTTATCATATTTGGTGACATGGGAAAGGTAGTGTTGTTTTTTTGAAAATGTATAATGGGTAGAAAGAGTGATCATATCCCAAGAGAATGGATGGCCATAGACCATTTCATTTTCAAACTTTTGAATGAAAACTCTAATTTTAAGCATGAATAATAAGATAGGGGAATGTTAACTTTTTGTTCACATGTTATTTTAGGCTGAGCGTGATGGTTCAAACGAATATGCTAATTATCAACCTGGCTCACTCAATACCACCGACCAGCTCATCAAGGATTTAGACAAAATTGACATTGTTTTCCACATTGGAGATTTGCCATATGCAAATGGATACATCTCACAGTGGGACCAATTCACAGCTCAAGTCCAAAATATTTCCTCAACAGTAGCATACATGATTGCAAGGTTTGTTTTATTGCAACCATTTTATGCTATCAAATTTTGCATCTTTTAATTAGAATAATGAATATTTCATGCTGCAGTGGAAATCATGAACGTGTCTGGCCAAACACTGGATCCTTTTATAATACTCCGGATTCAGGTGGAGAATGTGGAGTTCCTGCAGAAACCATGTATTATGTCCCTGCTGAGAATAGAGCCAAGTTCTGGTAAGCCGCAAATCTATGTATGTCCGTGGAAAGCTTATCATGGAAAAATAACTGATTATTTCACCAAACTTGGCCTAATGCAAAACTATGATATGTTTGACTTTATTAAATCAGATTTTCTTCTCTAATTTAAATTTGCAATACCACTTTGTCCAAGATTTTTTTTATAATTTCAAATGAATGATGAAAATTGGAAACATGCAGGTATAAAGCAGATTATGGCATGTTTCGTTTTTGCATAGCAGACAGTGAGCATGATTGGAGAGAAGGATCAGAACAGTACAAATTCATTGAACATTGTCTTGCAACGGTTGATAGAAAGCAACAACCATGGTTAATATTTTCAGCTCATCGTCCCCTTGGATACTCCTCTAATGCTTGGTATGGCAGGGAGGGTTCTTTTGAAGAGCCCATGGGAAGGGAAAGTTTGCAGAACCTTTGGCAGAAGTACAAAGTAGACATTGCATTTTATGGTCATGTCCATAACTATGAAAGAATATGCCCCATTTATCAGGTATATATAACTCAATGGTTTCCTGGTTAAAAAATTTATTTTAAATCAAACAAATATATATGATGGCTACTTGACCAACTTGTTTTTACATTACAATGATGATATTTATAAAGTTTGCATAATAGTTTTACCTTTCTTACATTTTTTTTAACTACTCTCTTTCCATATATTATATATCATTTATTATATTTCTTTAGTCCTCTTTTTACTTCCCATTAACTATTTACACATAATTAGTATATGAAAAAGATTATCCTTTGTAATTATCTAAATGGGTATGATGCAGAATCAATGTGTGAATTCAGAAAAGCATCATTACTCAGGCACTGTGAACGGAACAATTCATATTGTTGTGGGTGGAGGGGGAAGTCACTTGTCAGACTTCAGTGCAGTACCCCCAGTTTGGAGTCTTTACAGGGACCGTGACTATGGATTTGGGAAATTGACTGCATTCAATCACTCATATCTCTTGTTTGAGTACAAGAAAAGTAGTGATGGAAAGGTCTACGACTCTTTCACCATTTCCAGAGACTACAGAGATGTCTTAGCCTGTGTCCATGATGGTTGTGAGAAAACCACTTTAGCTTCCTAAATTCTGCTTATATATATGTACACCTTTTCAAGCAAATGAGGAATGTAACCCGCACTTTCTTTCAACTAATGAATAAAGCTAACTTTGATTTTGTTTAATTATGAAGTATATTTTAATTTCTGGACAATAAATACTATAGTTATATTTTCATAAAAATAAGTGATCTTTGTACAACTTAATAACATAAGAGATCAAGAAGTCCCCCACACTAGAACCCTCTCCAGAAAATACAAAGCTAATAAGGGAGAAACTGAAGGAGCTATTGGACATGCTAGAGTTGCAAGAGTTGTATTGGAAGCAATCACGTGCAGTGGATGATGGAGGGGAACCGCAATACAAAATTTTTCCACAAGGCAAATCAGAGGATCCGAACTAACACCATTAAGAAATTAAAAAATGAAGAAGGCAATTGGGTACTTAGGCGATGAAGCAGTAAGAACTAAGAAATGTCCTCCACCAATAGTTCCACAAAATATTCTCTAGCACAAGCCCCCAAACCAATGAAGATTCCTTAGATGGGATTTGCAATTGAGTAATCACAGAAGCAGCGGATCTGTTACAAGCTCCATATACAGAAATGAAATTACAACCAGTTAGTGATATTCATTCATTCTGCGCCTGGGGTCCTTCCTCTAAAGCAAAAATCATAGCTCAACTATGTTGGCTACATACAGGTCACAGTTTTGTTCCCATTGATATCTCATCTTGTTTATGAAGATTCTCATGAATTTTAACTTAGTTATTTGTGAGTTTGGTCCTCTTAGTTTGTTGTGGATTGGATTAGATTTGGGGCATGTAATTTGGATCCTGCTTAGCTTAATTAAAGTTAAGGATCACAAATATATGTTAATCCATCTTAGTGTCTAATCAGTTTATTAAATGGGTTGTTGCTTTTGGTTGCATTGAGCTCGCCGTTATGCTAATTGTCTAATGTATAAGTTAGTTAACATTGGCCATATTCGAGTTGAATGTAAATCTTAAACATACTTCGGATAAAATGGTGCAAGATCTTGAGATGAAATCCATTATGGCTTTTTGGATAACTTCTCTTCTTGATCAACATGTTCTTGTGTGTTAGAGCTATTTGAATTTACATCATTAGACTAGTCCATCTTCATGTATTTTTTCCAGATTGATTTTTTGTTTAGATTGTTGTTGTTAGCTTAAATAATTTTGAATATTGACTCAATAGATTAAATATAAAAATTAAATAAATAATTTATAAAATGTAGAAAGTAAATATGTTTATTTATGATATTTTGATCTATTTCTAATTTCATATATTTTTTTAATAGTAAAAATTTACAATACAACTATTTATTGTCTTAAATTTTTTGCATACATAAATTTAAGATATTTTTTAAATTAAAAAATAGATATTTTATTATTTGATAAATAAATTTTAAATTTAAATCTTGTACAATAAATTTTAAATTTATATATGTAATGTATTTATCTTTATATATTTTTTTTAAATCATAAACATTTATAGTATAATTGTATCTTATTTTAAATTATATGTACATGCAGATTTAGAATTTTTTATTTTATAAAAAATTAAATCTTAATCAAAATCTTTTAAATTTTGTAAATTCTGTCAATTTTTTTTATTTTCTTTTAAAATAAAATTATCAAAATTATAAATGCAAATTTTAATATTTAATATTTTAAATAAATTCTTTTTTCTTTTTAAATAATTTTGATTTAAAATGATTATTTTTCTAAAATTTAATTATAAACAAATTTTTTAAATTTATTATTTAATAAATTAATCGATCGGAATTACGTTATTTTTATGTTTCTATTACACTTTGGAATGCATAGAAAAAATTATTTATATAAGTCAAAATTTTGTAAATATTTTTTTATATATTTAAAAAATTAAATAAATATTTTTAAAATTAAAATAAATTTATATAATCAATTTAAAATAACAAATTCTATAATAAATGATGTAAGAAGTTAATACCTTTGGTATCTGTAATAAATTTTAAAATTTTTTTAATTTGTAAAAAATTTTAAATAAATTTTTTATTTTTTTAAATTAAACAAAATTGGTAACGGTTGCATGATATTTTCTAAATTATTAAGCATTTTTTCAATTAAAACATTTTTATTCATTTTCTTTTTTCATCATGTATTTTTTTATGTTTTGATATATGTCATTAGCTTTCATATTAAATAAAACTAATTTTAATTTATCTAAAATTTAATTATTTATTTAAATAATTATTTTTACCTTTTATGATTTCATTATCCAATAATTAAAATTTTCGAATCAATATAATATACATGTAAAATGTTTGAAAATCTATCATTAAAATAAAAATTTTAAACTAGAATAATTTTGGAGATTTTAAAAATTTAGAAATTTTAAATATCTGTACATTTATATTTACTTTCAATTAAACAATTATTTATCTATTAATTTAATATTAATTATCATTTTTTAATTAAATTTTATATTATAATATTTATATATTACATAGAATATCTTTTAAATTTATAATTTAATAATTGTTGTATAAAGTTTCATCAAAATCTTCCACCGGAATCTAAAGCAGAAAGATAGAATGTTCTAAGATCTTTAAATATTGCTCCGAAACATTCCTTAAAAACAAATCTAAATTAGCATAAATACCATTCAAAGTTCAAATTTCAGAGCGTGAATAATTTCAATAGTAATAACGTGAGGATTGGAATGAAAATAATAAAGAAATTGAAAATTCTTATCAATCAATCACCACAATCCTCCTAAACCATCACCACTAGCTTTCTAAAACTATAGGATAGAATCTCTAGTGAAAGTGAACAGTGATAAACTATAATTCATTTGAATACTTTATATTTCATTATATAAAGTTTTTATTTATTTATTTATAAATATTCAATTATTTTAATCTCCTCGTGCATTCACGAGTAATCAAATTTACCATAAACAAATCCAGTTTATTCTCTTTCCTCAATTATAAGGATATATTTTTTTTATTATCTTCTGCGTAAGAATGATATGGCCGTATGCACGACAGATTTTATATATTAAATTGCAGCGTAATGAAAATCAACCAACGAAAATTTCCGCACAAGTATGGTATGGCAAATACTAAAGCATTAAAAATAATTAGATGGAGCTATCAAGACTAAAAAAGTATCAATTAGACAATTAATGTTTAACAAATGAAGCTTACGAAACTCTCTATTTAAAATTGCCACGAGTAAAATGTGTTACATTTTTTTATTGAAAACTGTCGAGCAAATTCGTTTTTTATTGGAAAAAGGTTGACCATATTGGAAATGGGTAGAGAAAGAGCTATTATTTAAAAAAATTATATTGACATTCTCTTATATATACTAAAAAAATATTTGATATTTTTATTTTTAATAAATTATATATATATAATATTAAAAAATTATTCAAAGTTATATAATTAATAAAAATTAATATTTTTATATAAATTAAAAGATATTTATGTAAAATAAAAAATATTAAATATTTTTTAATAAATTTCTGAATGTATCATCAGAATTTATTTTATTATATATTTTAAAAAATAACATAATATGATAAAAATAAAATATATTAAAATAAAAAGATTGTTAAATTATTTAATAATATGGAATATATATTTATTATTTTCTTAAATCACATGCTGCTATAATAGGAACCAGATCTCACCTGCTTCTTAAGAAAATAGCGTCAGGTGTCTGAAAAGCAGATGCTTTTGAGATTGTTAATAAACTATGAGAATTGAATCAATAGAAAATAAAGAAACAAGGAAGTCTCATGAAAGAAAATCTGGGAATGTCAGTCGTGTTAATTTAGTATGTTATTAGAATGATTTAGAATAAAAGCTTGAAAAAGTATATTAATTTTTAAAAGAGAAAAATTATTTTTTCATTTTAAAAAATATAAATGTAATTTAATTTATTTTTTATATCAAATTAGTCTATAAAAAACTAAATTGATTAATATTTTATTTTTAAAAAATAAAAATAAAAATTTTGTCTTTTAAAAATTAATATAATAAATCTACAAACATTTAAAAACTAAAATCATATATCATTAATTTAAATAATATTTTTGTTCTCTATGTCAAATTTAAATCATAATAAAAACAAAGTAAAAAAATGAAAGAATCTTCTATTATACTCCATGTCTAGTCTCCTGCTTCTACTACTATTTTATTATCAAATAAATTTAATTAAGAAGTAAAAAATAATTTATATATTTAAAATTTGATATTAAAATTAAAATTACTAAAATTTTAAATTAATAAATTAAAAATAAGTTTTAAATTTTAAAAGTATCAAAATATAAAACTATAGTTATACCATACTGATTTAAATTATTAAAATTAGTCTACTAATTAAAAAATTAAATATTTTATATAAAATTATAAATTCAATTCCTATTACTTCTATTATTAAAAAAAATATATCTGGACCTCAATTCTTCCCATACTCTTCCACCATATGCATACTTAATTACAAAATTTATCAAACAATGTGTGATATTTTGTCTTTGTTATACAGAACTAAAGTAATGAGATAAAAATTAAAATAATTAACTATTTGTATCTTTTAAAACTGATTTAGTAAAAAATTTAAATAATTAATGTGATTATATACTATATTCTTTTAGTTAGAGACCAATTTGATGATAATTTTTTTTCAAAAATTAATAAGATGATCCATAACTTTTAGAGAATTAAGCAAAACAATTACTCCCTTTCTTTTTATTTGGTTTTAGCTCTGTCGAGTACCCCAGATCACCTGGTTTTGAAATCTTTTTAATTTTAGTTATATTTATATATAAAAAAGTTATTCTTTGTTTTATTCCAATTAAAAAAATTCCATTCTAGCAAAGGGAAAGTGATTAAAGAACCGTGCTTAATTTAATTTAGTTGTAATGATTTGAATTAATTTTATTTTTATTAGTTTATTCATTTTACCTATTTTAATAAAAATTAATAGAGAAAAATATTAATTTAATTTATTTAAAAATGAAAATAAATTTAAATCACATTTTTATAAATATATAAAAAATATTAATTTTAAAATAAAATTAGATAAATTAGTTTATTAACTTATTTAAAAATATAAATAAATAGTTTAAAATTTAAAAAATAAAAAAAGTACCAATTATTTCACGAAGGGAGATCATAAAAATTATTCCCTCTGTTTTTTATTTATCCATTTAAGAAGTTAACACAATATTATCCTTTATTATTATTTCTCTCATTTTCGATAAAAAAAAATTTAATATTTAAAAATTACAAATGTTATGGGTACTAAATAAGAAATCAAAAGTAAATTTTTTAACAAATGTTATGGGTACTAAATAAGAAATCAAATATACTATTACTATAATTTTTAATAATTTCTAGCAGAATTTTTCATAAAAATTTATATTTTAATTTCTTAATTTTTGAAGTAAATTAATATTTATACCAAGTAAAGGAAATTATTATTTTCAAGGCAGATACAAAATATAATAAAAAAAAATTAAATGAAATTTTTTTTCATTCCTAATTTCTATACTTACATTTATTATTATTTTGCTCTCTCTTATTTTATCATTCTACCCGTAATATTTATTTATTTATTTATTTGATGTGTGTTGCTGCTAAGGGTGTATTAATCCAAGAGATGCCAAATCATCATTTTTTCTGTTTGTTTAGTTGAATTTGACTCATCCAACTTGCATGTTTAATTTAATTATTTAAACCCGGTTCTAACATGTTCTCTTCCTATAAATATTAGAACTCTATTAACACTACTTAATCTGAGTAGAATTCAAATGGTTCGAATTACCATCAACACTGCACATTGGAAATTGATTAAAATGGAAGAGATTATTGTTGGAAAGTGGTTGAAGCTAAAGATGATATTGCTCATACTATGCTTCACCAATTTCAGCATCGCTTTTGCACAGAATCACATGAACGGATTTGGAGAACAGCCACTGGCTAAGATTGCTATTCACAAGACCGTTTTGGCGCTCCACAGTTCCGCTTCCATTACCGTATCACCCTTTCTCAGGATGGCCAATAAGGTTTACCTAACACCTCTCTGTAACAATTTTCAATTTTCTCTTATTTTTAACTAATCAAATATAATTATGTAAATCCATAAAATGCAAATTTTTTCATCCAATAAATTATTTCTGCCATTGACTAAAAGATCCACTAATTATATTTGATAAAAAAAATTCTCTTTATAGCCTAACCATCAGGCTCTGTGAATGTGAGAAATAATATTCCTACAACAATTTCATATAAAAAAAATTTACAACCAAAAAAAAAAATTAAAGACGATGAAGAGAAATAGAAAAAAATAATATATAATTTTGTGATGTAAATTACATATCTTTGTAAATATTTATATCCTGTGCAAGCATATTCAAATTTTATATTAACTGATTGATTCACTAAAATATATTAACGGTTTGATTCTTATATCATTTCAGACTAATTATCCATAGTAGTCTCCATAATCAAATCTTTGTATATAAAAAAATATTCAGATTTTATAGCCAACCTTCCATACACAGGAAAATGAAAAGAAAAAACCAGTTCTGTAATTCCCATCATTATACTTTGATTTCCTTATTTTAGTATATACATGTTTCCATGGTAGTTCTGAACAAAGTTACACAAATTAGATGTATGTAGATTAGTGTTTATTTATATAAATATCATAAAAAATATTAAACTTTTAGATTTAATGTATGAATAGGATAAGATATAATATAAAAATTAAATAAAGATATAATATAATAAAAGTATGATAACTTTTATTTATTTTATTCTATTTTATTTTATGTTTGATGTTATTATAATAATAAATATTGGATAAAATGAATACAATTATTTGAAATTAATTTTTACTTTAATTTATTACTTTTTAATAAAAATAAAATTATTAAAAATTTATTTTTGTGTACAAATAATATTGAATTTTAGTTTACATTTAAAATTTAAAATAATCCTAATAAGTTAAAATCAAGTAAATAAATTATATTTATAAAATAAGGAAAATAAAAATTATTTTTTTATTAAAAATTCATATATTATTTTTTATAAAAATTATACTTTATAAATAATTAAATTATATTTATAAAATATTAAAAATGGTACAATATAAAGATAAGAAAACGAGAAAAAAAGTTTTTATATTCTAATAATTTTTAACCCAACATTTTTAGATAAAAATTTAAAATGTGTTAAGATAACTTAATTTATTCTATAGAATTAGCTTATATACATTAAAAATAATAGGATATTTGCAATAATGTAGAATTTAAATTTGAAGTCATTATAACTTTTGTTTTAAAATCATTAAAAAAAATTTACATCATTAACATAACAATTTAAAAAGTCTTATTTTAAATCACATTCTAACACATTAAAAGTGGATCATATTTAACGGAATAAAATAAAAAGGAAAGGAAATAAAAGAAATATAAAAAAAAAATTCATCTTATTTATGCACGATATAAAGGAAAAAATAAATTTCTATATATCCATCAGAATTTATTTTCCCCCAATTAGTGAGAAATAAAAATAAAAAAAACTTGCATCATTTGTTTTTTAATTTTAAATTGTTAAAATTATTATATATTTATAAAAATATTAAAAATATAATAATATATTAATAAAAACATAATAAAAAAATTAAATTTTTTTAAATTAAATTTTATACTACTAATATATTTTCTTTTTTCTTCTTTCCATATATCCAAGTAATAGAAATCTTTTTTTTCCTCCTAATTCAGCATATTCAAATAATTCATTTTTTTTTTATATTTTTACTTTTTTTTTCTTTTTTTCGTTCCTATTTCCTCCCTGAGTCCAACAAAGCATAAATGAAAATTAATCTTATATTCAAATCATGAAAAAAACCTTGGACCAACACAATAAAAATAAGTTTTTTTTAATAAAGAAAACAATTAGATTTAAATCCACGAATTTATCTTTAATTATTATAAGTTTTTATTATTAGATAAATTTTAATAATTTAAAATAATCTCTTTTATCAGATTTTGGTAGACTAAATGTTAATAAAATTAATTTTTATTTGGACTGGATATTTTTAAAATGAGATGAAAAGAATAATATATTTTGCTTGATTAATAGAGTAAGATGACTTTTGAAATAAACACATGTTATTGTGCAAAATCAATTTGTTATAATACGTGCAACATTATTAAATCACATTAGAGTGCCAAACAGGGACTTAGGCTTGCGTTGATACATTATATTTTGAGAATTGATTTGATTTAGTTTTTGTTTGGAATTTCAAAAAATGAAAATTGATTTGATTTGAAAGATGTTTTTGCCTTGATTGGTTAAGTTATTTAACATGGTTTAAGTAAGATAATCAAGTAAGGTAGAGTAACTTCAACACTGTTGCATAAGTAATAGTCTATCATTCTTTACACAAGCAACTTAACTATCAGCGTTAATTAAAGATGTTCTTATGAAAATAAAATTAATGCAACTTATGTTAATATTTTACAAATATATAATATGATTTGGAAATCAATTCAAACCATATTTTTTCAACGAGATCCAAACAAATATATATACATATGTACATCAATTCAAATCAAATATAGAAGTTTGATCTGTTGTGAAATTCACATCTGAACCATTTGGGAATTTACTAACTCTTCATAATCATGAATAATTTAATGCCGCATGCTTTAACAACAGTAGTTAATTTATAGAATTTACAATTATGGTTGGATATGTATGGTTGCAGGAGGAGGATACAGCTTGGGTGCCTGTAGAGCTAAATTCCCCAGAACCTTCCATAGATGACTGGGTTGGAGTCTTTTCTCCAGCCAACTTCAAGTAATCTATCTACAAACTACCAAACATATTTAATACTAATTATATATCACAAATATTATGTCTAAGCAATTCTTTTTAAACTTATTTCAATAAATTTGATGGCATAAACTCTCATGGATAAATGTTTATAGCTTAAATAGTCATGAAAAGGACTGGCATAGTGAGACACACAATAATGGAGTGTATAAAAGAATACTACAATGCTAACATTCTAAAACTCAATAGAATAGCTAGTATATATCCTTCTCATTATTGTGGTTGAATCAAACTCAAAGAAAATCTATTCTTTTAATGTCACAGTTCAGCAACATGTCCATCTACTGGGGGCATTGGCTGGGTAGAGGAACCATACATTTGCCAAGCCCCAATAAAGGTAAATGCAACCCCAGAGGGTTAAGTTGTAGAATGTAGAAGAATGAACAATGTAAAAAAGGGTGAATTTTTCATGTTAATTATTTGAATCTTTTGTATCAGTACAAGTATGCAAACCACTCCAATCCAAACTATATCAAGACCGGGAAAGCTAGTCTGAAGTTCCAGCTAATCAATCAACGTGCAGATTTCGCTTTTGCACTATTTTAAGGTGGATTATCAAATGTAAGCTATCTCTTATTATCTAGGGTTTGGTATCTCTAATTTTTCTACCTAAAATACTAAGGCATGCCAATGTTTTGTTTGCTTTAACATTTAAAAAACTCAGCATCATACAGTACTTTTCTTAGCATGAAAAGTTGATTTTCATACAGAACAGATTGATTCAATCCTCTGCATGCTGACTAGTATTCATCTGATTGAATGTTGCAGCCTAAACTTGTGGCAATTTCGGGTCCCATAGCATTTGAAAATCCTAAAGCACCCTTGTATCCGCGCCTAGCTCTAGGGAAGTCTTGGGATGAAGTAAGTTTATCTGCCTGCTTGAGACACTTGGTTTTATGTTTGTCCAATTCATTGTATTCACCACAAATCTAAATTATCCTAATCTTAAGACACTAAGAAGTTTAAATTGATAAGCAACTCAAGATACAGGGTAGTAGGGCACAAACAAATTTTGAAAAGACTACTTTGGACTTGTTGACATTATATAATTGGAATTGATGCTAAGGTTTTAACTTCTACTATTCTTTTTTAAATTGTTTTGGGAATTGACTATATGGTTTGAGCTTTTACCCAATATTCTGAAATTGTTGTAATGAAAATTGTCTAACTTAACCCGATGGAGTAATTTTTAACCTTGTGTTTGAATGAAAAATTTTAGAATTTTGGTGGTTTGTAAATAAAAAATGAGTGATCTTTAAAAAAATTTACAAGAAAAATTATGAATGATAATTAAGAAAAAACCAACATAATAGAGGATTTTAGAATTCCTCTTTATGTAGTTGTCAGTTGATATTCTTACTATTTGATACAAAACTATTCAAATAAAAGTTTGTAATATTTTTAAAATTCTTTTCTTATCATTCAAATATATAAAATCTATTAATTTCAAATTACTCTAGTAAGAAAATTTTTATCCATTGCAGATGACAGTTACCTGGACAAGTGGCTATGACATAAGTGAAGCAGTGCCATTTGTTGAATTGGGTCCCAAGGGAGAAAAGCAGACACGATCTCCTGCTGGAACATTGACATTTAGCCGTAACAGCATGTGTGGTATGAAACATTTCAATGTGCTTAGGATTCAACCATATTGATTGGCTTGTATATTACAAAGTCTTAAATTTTTATTGGAAACTCAACTATGTTTGACTAGGAAGCAATGGTAACTCATTTTAATATATATTGTTCCTTATTTGCTTTATTGAAAACAGATATCAATGCACCATAGAATAGAGAGTAGATTATTAATTCAGATGTGTCACATAATGAGACCATTTTGTTATGCTACAGGTGAACCTGCACGAACTGTTGGTTGGCGTGATCCTGGTTTTATACACACAAGTTTCCTCAAAGAATTATGGCCAAATATGAGGTATGCATTTAACTATCCTTTAAGTATATGACGCTGACAATTTACTGTGCATTTAAATAAGCACCTTAATTAAATGGTTAATCAAATAATCTCTTCTTAAAACCATTAAGGTTTGTCTAACAGTAAGGAATTTTGATACTTTACATAAGATTGTGGGTTCTAATCTTATTGTTTTCATTGTACACCAAATAAAAAAAAGCTCTTCTTACATAAGGATTTAGATCATAAAACTGGAATAAGTTTGAAAGAGCTTATTTTGATAAACTATTGCAAAAAAAAAATATTAAATAAGCTAAAACAATCTTATGAGATATAAGCTTCCCATAAACTTTTTTAGAAGGCCCCTTAGTACAGTTTGTTCTTACAGGTTTTGTTCTGCTCTGATCTCTCCCTCTCAGGTACACCTACAGGTTGGGGCATAGGCTATTATCTGATGGTTCTTATGTATGGAGTAAGACATATTCCTTTAAGGCATCCCCATATCCAGGACAGAACTCATTGCAACGTGTTATCATATTTGGTGACATGTAAAAAGAGTGATCATATCCCAAGAGAATGGATGACCATAGACCATTTCATTTTCAAACTTTTGAATGAAAACTCTAATTTTAAGCATGAATAATAAGATAGGGGAATGTTAATTTTTGTTCACATGTTTTTTTAGGCTGAGCGTGATGGTTCAAATGAATATGCTAATTATCAACCTGGCTCACTCAATACCACCGACCAGCTCATCAATGATTTAGACAAAATTGACATTGTTTTCCACATTGGAGATTTGCCGTATGCAAATGGATACATCTCACAGTGGGACCAATTCACTGCTCAAGTACAACAAATTTCCTCAACAGTACCATACATGATTGCAAGGTTAGTTTTATTGCAACCATTTATGCTATCTTATTTTGCATCTTTTATTTAAAATAAAGAATATTTGCTTTATTCATACTGTAGTGGAAATCATGAACGTGACTGGCCAAACACTGGATCTTTTTATGATACTCCGGATTCAGGTGGAGAATGTGGAGTTCCTGCAGAAACCATGTATTATGTCCCTGCTGAGAATAGAGCCAAATTCTGGTAAGTAGCAAATCCATATATGTGCGTGGAAAGCTTATCATGGAAAAACAACTGATTATTTCGCCAAACTTGGGCTAATGCAAAACTATGATATGTTTGACTTTATTAAATCATATTTTCTTCTCTAATTTAATTTGCAATACTACTTTGTCCAAGATTTTTTTTATAATTTCAAATGAATGATGAAAATTGGAAATATGCAGGTATAAAGCAGATTATGGCATGTTTCGTTTTTGCATAGCAGACAGTGAGCATGATTGGAGAGAAGGATCAGAACAGTACAAATTCATTGAACATTGTCTTGCAACGGTTGATAGAAAGCAACAACCATGGTTAATATTTTCAGCTCATCGTCCCCTTGGATACTCCTCTAATGCTTGGTATGGTATGGAGGGTTCTTTTGAAGAGCCCATGGGAAGGGAAAGTTTGCAGAAACTTTGGCAGAAGTACAAAGTAGACATTGCATTTTATGGTCACGTCCATAACTACGAAAGAATATGCCCCATTTATCAGGTATATAAGCTCAATTGTTTCCTAGTTAAAAAATTAAATCTTGCAATCATTTACCAATAAAAATACGTGATTTAAGTTAATTTATATAATATTTTAATTATATTTAATAATTTTAAAATCAAACAAATATATATATATATATGATGGCTACATAACTTGTTTTTACATTACAATAATGATATTTATAAAGTTTGCATAATAGTTTTACCTTTCTTACATTTTTTTAAACTATTCTCTTTCCATATATTATATATCAATTATTATATTTCTTTAGTCCTCTTTTTACTTCCCATTAACTATTTACACATAATTAGTATACGAAAAAGATTATCCTTTGTAATTATCTAAATGGGTATGATGCAGAATCAATGTGTGAATTCAGAAAAGTATCATTACTCAGGCACTGTGAACGGAACAATTCATATTGTTGTGGGTGGAGGGGGAAGTCACTTGTCAGACTTCAGTGCAGTACCCCCAGTTTGGAGTCTTTACAGGGACCTTGACTATGGATTTGGGAAATTGACAGCGTTCAATCACTCATATCTCTTGTTTGAGTACAAGAAAAGTAGTGATGGAGAGGTCTACGACTCTTTCACCATTTCCAGAGACTACAGACATGTCTTAGCCTGTGTCCATGATGGTTGTGAGAAAACCACTTTAGCTTCCTAAATTCTGCTTATATATATGTACACCTTTTCAAGCAAATGAGGAATGTAACCCGCACTTTCTGTCAACTAATGAATAAAGCTAACTTTGATTTTGTTAAATTATGAAGTATGTTTTAATTTCTGGACAATAAATATTATAGTTATATTTTCATAAAAATGAGGGATCTTTGTACATGTAACGTTTTCTTTTTCTTTGGTGGAGAAAAATTTAAGAGAAGGAGATGGTATTCCGTTTAAGAGATTAGTTTCATATTCAAGAAATACTTACAGAAAATTTATATTTACTTCACTTAACTATGACAAGTAGGAGCAACTTGTAGGATGCAAGTATAGCTGTTACAATGGATCTTTGCATGTAAACCTGTTGGTGATATTTCAAAAGGGGGACCAAATCCCATATTGCTTGGTCAATGCTTTATATATAGGGGATTCTTTGTGCTTGTAGACAAGCTAGTAAGGAACATTTCCTCGCGCACATGAGCTTGTGCCCACTTAGTTCAAAATCGGGGGTCATTTTTATTAAAACTCCTTCTGAAATTGGTGAAATAGGTTCACCGTAACACAGCATCTAACACTATCACGTAGCGAGATCTATTTATTTTTTCCCTTCCCTAGTTTCAAATCATTTGAATCCCTTGCCCCCTTCCAAATCATAAATGTGTTACTTGTTGGGCTGATTGACCAAAGTGGACTTTAAAAAAGAATATATATACGTAAGTGGGGTTGGAAAAAAAGTATTTACCAATATGGGGTCTGAACTGTGACGTATAAATTTAACATTTTAATCGACGAAGGCTGTGACGCATAAATTTATGTATCATAGGTTTAAAAATAATAATATTTTAATCGACGATGGCTGTGACGCATAAATTTATGCGTTACAGGTTTAAAAAAGATAATATTTTAGACGCATAAATTTATGCGCTATAGTCCCTGTGACACATATTCTTTTCTGTAGAAAAAAAATTATTTTTTATTTTTTAATATATTTTGATTGTTTTTTTAAAAAAAAAAAAATTGTTCTTCTTCTTCTCTTCTTCCTTCTTTTTTCTCTTTCTTCTTTCTCCCATCCACGCTCCACACTCTTACTCTAGCATCAAAATCCTACACTAAAATTTTCTAAACCTATCTTAACCGCATTATCTCTAAATCATTTTAATATCACTAACCTCGTTTCCTTTTCAATATTAAACTCTAACAACAGCAGTGGTCCCCAACTTGCAGAAACTTCCAAACGAACACCTTTCTCATCAACAAAATGGGCAGAATAACAGCAGCAGGAACATGTGGACCACAAAACTGGTCCCGGGAAGTAATTTAAAAAGGTTGTGACGCATAAATTTATGCGTCACACACTTCAACGGCTTTTTTTTTAAACCTGACGCATAAATTTATGCGTCACAGCTTCCGTCGATTAAAATATTATTTTTTTTAAACCTGTAACGCATAAATTTATGCGTCACAGGATCCGCCCATTAAAATATACTGTTTTCAAATAGGTGTGACGCATAAATTTATGCGCTACACCCTATGACGCATAAATTTATGCGTCACAGGTGTCTTAGATGAAAACCCCCAACCTGTGACGCATAAATTTATGCGTCATAGGGTGTAGCGCATAAATTTATACGTCACAGTTACTGTTCAGATCCCAATATCGGTAAATACTTTTTTTCCAACCCCACTTACGTATATATTTTTTTTTTAAACCCACTTTGGTCAATCAGCCTTACTTGTTGCCTTGTGGTGTTTAATTCCCCTGTGTCATTAATGAATTATAATGAGTAGAGTCCATATACTGTGATTATTGTCGCCGAATGTGGTGTGAAATGTGAATTATGATGATTAATTAAAAAATGTAACATCTATATTGGTGCAGAACCTTCTATAGTGGGTAAATAGTACCTGTATCCTTTTCTGGTGGGGAGAATATTAGAGGAAGATACACTTTCATTGGTTTTGGATCAAATTTACTTTGATTGGGAAGATACACTTCTTATTCTGGGCTGTGTTAGTGAAGATTTGTGGGTTAAGAAACAATGTAATAGGAGAGTTTGGAGTGATGTCTTGTAGTTGAGGATTTTGGAAGGCAGGCGGTTAATTAGGTATGCTGAAGAAAGGACAATTGTATCCTAAAAATGATTTGGTACATTTTGACATCATGAGGGATCTAAAGAACTTCAATAAAAGGTGTCTATTCTTGCGTTTTGCAATTCCATTTTACTGGAATGCATCAACACATGATGTTTTGTGGAGATAAGACCCAAGGGTTATATTTCTTGTCATGTGGTCAGAGGCCCCAGAGTCTAGAATCTAGGATTTGTATTTATCATGCCTAACAGAAAATGCACCTAGTGGAGGAAGTGATACTTGTAGTTTGAAGGGTTTATTAGAACAATTTCTACAAGACCTCCATTTGTTCTTTGTTGAATGGTCATTGTTTAGCTACACCACCTGCTTTTTTCTTTCTAGTCCATTAGCCCCTTCCACAATAAGCCTTCATCATAGCTGGTTTTCCTTGAATGGACCAGCAGGAGTCTCAAGTATGTCCATATTTCTTGTAGTGATCACACCAACCTTGTCACTTCCTTGGATTTATCTGGTATTGTTTGCTGGCAAAAGCTAAGCCTTCAATGCTTTCATTCTGGTTTGCTACATCCAACATCATTTTCTCCATTCTCACTTCTGAAAATGCCTCAGATGCTTGGAAGAGTCTTTGTTCTCAAAATTGTTCCTCCTACTTGTTCAAGGTTCTTAACTAAATTAACAAATATTTTGAATATAAGGCAGGAATTACATTTGTATAATTTTTTAATAGAATTAAATATATTTTTAGTGTATATGAATATTCCAAATATTATTTTTAGTCCTAAATTTTTTATCTATTTTCCTCCAAAACATTTTCAAATTTTTGTTTTTATCCATTCCTTTTATTAACTTTCTGTTAATATTGCAAACTTAGTTAACAAATATTCAATTATACGTTGTTACATATATTAACTTATCATACATATTAAAAAAAATATGAGCAACTAAAATTTAAGTGAGATATCAAAATAATTTCTTATATGACTTAAAAAAAAATTCTAATTTATATTATTTGAGTGATATTTTTTAATATATAATAAATTAATATACATGATAAAATTTAATTGAATATTTATCAATCAAATTAGTAAATATTTAACAATAAATTAACAACAGAACTTACAATGAAAATTAAGAATAAAAAATACAAAATCTAAAAAGAGAACTCACAATATTTAGAAATGAACGAGCATATTTACTCCTTTGCTGTGAACTAAAGTTGCATGAGGAAAAACTCAGCTTCACATTGAGGGAAATTGAACGCGAAACAGCGATACAATGTTGATTCAGCAACTAATGAAGCGAGGGCTCCCAATATATGCAATGTATTGGAAAGTTACTATAAATTGGAATTTTTGTGTAAGAGAAGCAAAGAAATTAATTAGCTTGAGTGCGTAATGGAGCAAACATTATGGAGTCATTTACCGTTGCTGTTAAGGGCAGATTCCAAAGAATCCATAGAATACATTCTTCAAACCCTTTGGAGAACTCGAAACAACGGTCTTGACTCCACCGACCGAACCACCATCCAAGACTTGCTTCACCTCCAAAACGAATCTGAACTCGATCCAGTACTCTCTCTCTCTCTCTCTCGAAGTAGGGTTTTCCTTTCTTTAGATCCATGATTCATCATTTTAACACTATCTATCTATTTGCAGCTTCTGGTTTGCCTCCGAACGTTAATCAGGAGGTGTGTTTACGAGAATACTTGCAAGGACGATATTCCCAAGCTGTTTCCCACTGAAGTTCAACCCGAATTGCAAAAACTGTTGACGCTTTTGCTTCTCAAGTTCCAGCGACATTGGCAAGATGATGTGTTCAAAGATCAGGTTAGGTTAACTTTTTTTAATTTTAATGTATATTTTTTTTTTGTTGTATTTTAATCTTACCTTATTATAGTTAAACTATATTATTATAATATTCAGAAAATTGTGCCACGATTGAAGTCAATGACATGGAATATGGCAAATCTGGATAAAGAATCAGCTGACCCTGCTGCTGTTATTAATTTGAAGGTAAATAGTAATACCACCTCTTCAATGCTCTTTTTGTTCTGCACTTGCTTTATTTAAACAAATGACAAGTAATAGATGTGCATATCTATTATGTGTTGTGATTTTTTCATTATGTATGTATGTATAATGATCAAATTTGGTTGTATCATTCTATTGTTTTAACTGTATCTGTTTCAGCTTCAAAATGATGCTCAATTTCACGTGGGAGAGATGGATGTGAAGTTCCGGTTGGCTACAGATTCTATGGAGATGATGCTGAAAGCTATGCATTGTATTAAAGACCAGTTTTCGGCTGTGGTAAACTTTATGATGCAGTTTGTTCTTTTATCCGGATTGAATTGGAGTGGATGTTTTACTCTTATATTGGCTGTTGTGTGATTTTCTAATGAGTTCGTTGTATTCTCAGGATGAGGCACCGATTGGGCGTTAGTACTGGTAAACCAATGGATTTTCTTACAAGATGTCTCATGACAGATGGTAGAGGTATGCTTGACTGGATTGTTGCCTGTTGCTTTTGGATTTTCACAGTATGCTTCTTAGTGAACAAAGTTTGCGAAATTTAACAGGCAGAAGTAACCTGTGTTTCAGATTCTAACTTGAGCTTGCCCTATTGTTTTGATTATGAGTTTACTTTAGTCAAACTGCACTTTCTTCTATTGCCTATCTTATAAATGGTCTTCATGCATGTATAAGAGAATGAGATATGATATTGATTTTGCTTGTTGGTTTGAATTGGACAGTTGAGCTAATTATGGTTCAACTAATTGGTCTAGTATCAATAAAGCCTTATCCTACTAGATGGAGAAGGTGAGAGATGAATTTGGTTTTACAATTCATGTTTGAAGTTTTCTATCTATGGGGCATGGTGGGGTGGGTGACTTGGTGGGTTTGTATAATTGTAGTTTTGGGGGAAAGAGGGAGGGAGGGAGGGGGCATATTGGATCGCGTTAATTAAAATAATGGAGGAGCAAATGAAATGAATGCTTGTTGTGTTGATGATGTTTGCTTACTAACTTACATTTAGAGACAAATTGTGTTTTACTAATTCTTAAATTTATAAGGCTTTTTCCTAAAATCTAGTGTTTTATATTTACTAGTGTTTACAATGTGCAGTGGGCCACTCATTTTAGGTCAATTTGTCACTCTTGTATATCTTATAGCTCATGGCACAATGTAATGTCTGTCAAATATTGTGGTTGAAGTTTATGTCATGACTGATACATAAATCTGTTGGTGATTTCAGTTTGATCCAAGTTTGGAATTTTTTTTTGGTATAGCAGGAGGACATAGATAACAGGCCCTGGGAGGAGCAATCAAAATTGTACCGACTTTTGGTGGGGAGTTGCGGTATCATTCGGGCCAGTCTCATCTGACCGGATCATTTGAGTAGTTTGGTATTCTTTGGGGAAATAAATGTTAATAGTCACGTTTTCTGGATCCGGAAATTTCAATGCAATTTTGTTAAACTTATGGTTTATAATGGATGTAACCCTTGGTTCTCAAGTGAACTGGTGTAAACATGATGTTTGCATTCCCTTTATGGATTACTTTGCAGATGCAAAATATAATGCCCCGATAGAATGAATTACTGGTTTGAAACTTTGAACTTAAGTTAAAAATGTTTTAGAAAAATAACTATCAAGTATGAGTTCCCCGCCTATTACATGTTGGTATAATTTTCACCTTTAGCTACGGTTAACGAACACTAAGAAGAACTCTGATAAGGTACCAATTGTTGGTATTCCGGGACACCAGTAATAGCGGTTTCGTTAAGCTCCCTGGCTCTTGATTGCAGAGGAGTATCTTAAAACATAATTCGATTAAGGATCAACTAGTTCAAAAGAAAATATGTCCAAAGTTCACGTTTATTACGTCAGAATTTACACAATCTCATTCACAGTTTCACATAGGTTAAGAGAGCAAGTAACTTGCATAGTGCAAGCTGCTTATGTTACAAAGACCTTCCCAAGATTCTAAAGACCATGTCATCAGCTCAAATGGGAAAGGGAGATCAATTTGTCATACTAAGAAAAACTGACGAAATAGAAGTTGTTCTTGATTAATGCTTGTCAAACCCTGCTATTTGGAGGCATTGGGAGAACCCCATCAAAGAAATCACCAAAATAACCACGAGGTTCATGAACTAGCCTCGAGATAATATCTCTGAGTGTTATCAATCCTTCAAGATTACCATCATCGTCAACAACGTAGACCCGATGAATCTTCTCATGATCAAGCAATTGAATCAATTCTTTGATTGTGCAGTCCTTGTTGCATGTAATCAAGTCACTTGACATTGGAAAAGTCCCTTCATGCTTCTCTAAGTAGCTTCTTACGGCTGTCAGGAAGTCTTTTGCTGTAATAGCTCTGTTATAGTGGGAACATGTAATTAGTATGAAATGGATAGAACAACAAAAAGATAGATGGGTATTGCCGTATAACAAAGTTTGTATTTATCAGATCAGAAGTGACGACAAACCTATAATCATGGTAGATTTCAGGAGCAGTTAGGAGGAATTGAACATCTCGCAGGCTTATATTGCCAACTGCTCTGCTGCCACCCCTTTCAATCACAGGCAAGCCTCCAATCCTCTTTTTCCTCATCAGTTTAAATGCTTGAAGCACCGGTTCATCCTCATAAACCTGAAAACAAGGAAAATCATCTATTGCCAAGCTAACAAAGATTAATGACAGACTTGAATGGGGGAAAGGAAATAACTTGTTGCGTTAGCCATATATTTTGAGGCTGCACAAGTTTAAGCTTAACAAGACATCTGGGGAAGCTGCATACTTTACACATTCAATGCAGTGAGAAGCTTGATGTATACCATATTGTAGCAAGGTAGATGAATGTTTGCACTTATGCCTATACAACTCATGCAGGCCAGGAGGTGTCTTGTGACTTGTGAGGGAGCATAATGGATTATAGTTAGTGTGGTGTGGCATATTGTAAGAAGGCTTAATGTTAGTATAATTTGTAAGGTATTACAGTTTTGTAGAGTATATCATAGTTATGCCCATACAGTTTTGTGTGTGGAGCGACTTGATTGGTGGTTAGGTGCGGTACGAAGTGGGGTAGATGATTTCTCATCATGATGCAGAACTCCAAATTAAGAGAGTTACCCACCTTGATGATCTGATTTGGTGTAACCATGGGAAGACCAACTTCAGACAGTTTCTTGGTTCCCCAACTCTCAAACCACTGAAGACCAGAACATTCTGCCAACATGTGAATTACAGCAGACTGTGTAATAATGTTATCAATTCTACCTGCACCTAAGTCCACCACAGGAACACTCTTCATCTTGTATTTTGAAAGAAGCAAAAGCATGGTCAAAAATGAGTTTAATCTCTCCAAAGCAAGAAATGGGGCCCAGCGGAATGATCCTGAAATATCACGAACCTGTTTGCTAAAGAATTAGCTAGTGACATATAATATCAAATCAAACTAAGTGAACCATAACAAGTTGCAATAAGAACCAATTAAACAAATAATGTTTTTGGTTGAAATTGATAAGGGCAATATACAACCTTGGTATTCTTGTAAAGTTGAGAAGAAGTGAGGTCCTCAAAAAAGTTTCCTGAAGTTGTTGCAGCAGATCCAAGGCCTAAGACTTCATTTTCTAGAGCAGAAGTCATTCCATTAGCTGCAGCTGGAATAGCTGCTCCACTGGATGGACTCCTAGGAGATGTAGGTTCAGACTGTCAACAGCATTAATTGTCACGTTGAAAGAGTGTGAAAAATTAAGCACCTGCCAAAATCACTTCTACAACAACCAAGTACCATATCTTTTTTCAAATAGTTCATGATTGAATGGGAAACACTATCATGCAAGAAATAGTCAAAATCACCCTTCTACCCAGAACAAAAACAAAAATCGCATCACCTCACCAGAATATTGAATTAATGTTAAACATGATAGCTGTAGTAGATTTAATTCGACAGTCCACTTTATCATGTTTTTAAATTTAAAAAAGGAAAAGAAAGTACAGAAATAATTCTTTTAGCATGTTTTTACACCCTTACTTCTCAGCTTTACTAAACCCACAAATATGCTATCCACAATCCACATCATTTTTCATATAATGAATTTTTCTTTGTGGGAGAGGAGGGAGGAGGAAGTTTGACATCCATACAGCTAACCAATCAAATTGATATGCTAACCTGATGCAGAATCCATACAACAATTCCAGCAAATTCAACTATTCCTATATATCTGTCAATCCAACTAGCATCTTCAGGTGCATCAACATCCACCACAGGTGCACTGAGAATGTTGTGTTGCGCAAGAATTTTTACAGCCTCAGCCAGGGTGGCATCTGATTTTATCTCAATCTCTGAACATAACCCAATAAAAAAAGTTTAATTTTAAATGAGAAACCGAAAGAGAGATATAAAGGGGGTATACCTTAAACAGATTCTAAGATATACTATGAGAAGAAATGGGTGTCAACATCATATCAACCTTCAACAAATACTAGATCAATTTTCATGAGGGCAGAAAACCAAAATGTTTTTTATATAATTCTTACGCCTCGATCCCTCATAATTGATAGACATGATGAGAGTGTAATACACAACTCAAATACCTTGATTTGAAGGAGGTGGAGGGAAAGCAGAGACAGGAATGCTTTCAAAACAAGCATTGAGCTTTTCATTAGGACTTAACTGTGGTTCCTGAACGTCCCACAGATTCTCCACTCTCATGCCCAGTTTCGCTTCTGGGCTCCGTGGACTCTCTTCCATTGTCGTCATAACTCTATCTCTCTAACTACTATGCTGACAAGTTTAGGATCCATATCCTCTTTACACATACCCCTAAATAACTAAAGAAAATGACACCATACTAGTGTCTGTTTTAAAAAATTAATGTTTATACTTTTAATAGGAAATACATAATTTAATAATTAAAATTAATTTTGACACAAATCTTAACTACAAATAGTGATTTATCAAAGTTAGTTATCTTCATTTTTAAATTGAACAAAAGCTAGTTATCTTTATCTTTAAAATGAGTAAAATTTTAAATTAAGAAAAAATAAATAAAAAAAATAAATTGGAGTGTAAGAAATAGAAAAAAAAATGAGTTGTTTTGATATATAGAAATTGAAGAAAAAAAAATTATGAGTAATATGGATGAAAAATAAATTAGTAATATAAATTTTATTTTATATAAATTAAAAAATAATTTATACATAAAAATTTAATATTTTATTATATTGTTATTAAGATTATAATTTTCTATTTACTTATTTAAAAATTAATAATTAAAATACTAAAATTTAAAAAATAAATAGACACTTTTCTCTTTAATTTCCTTTTCATAAGATAAACATATAAAATTGTAAAATCTGCAAAAAGTCATTTTTTATTTTATAAAAGAAATTAATAAAAAAATTAACTTTTTTCTTTTCTCTCTAATATCCTTTTTCTCTTATTTGGCATAAAAAACAATGCATTATGCTTTATAAGCTTACTACCTATGCTAAGATATTTGAATACTTTGAGCATTGTTAGTTGTTGACCTTAGAAAACGTGGACGAATACAATGACAGAAGATAAATAATATTGTGTGTGATAAAGTGTTGTGGTCCACGTCATATCTTGTCTCCTACTTGCAGAACTCATGCTTATCCAAAATTTCCATTATTTTCCGCGATACATCCTCATCTCACTTTTACTATGGGCGACAACATGGTGTGCTATGCTAACATGCGCCTGTTAGTGTGCTTTCGCACAAGTAACTTCATATTAAAAGGGACAATGAAGATTTTTTAAAACTATTCATTGAACCGTTAAAATATAATTTAAAATTAAATATTTTAATTATGATTATATTGATATTAATTAAATATAATTTTTTAAATATTTATTACATGATATATAAAAAATATTATTTTATATATGATTTTTTTATTATTTTATTAATTTGTTCTATTTTATTCGTTTTTTTAATCAATTTTACCGATTCATTGTATTTTTTATGATTATTTTAATTTTCGATCTAATCGACTCAATTAACCGGTTGAATTTGTTTTTCAAAACATTCATGACAAAATGATTGGTTTTTATTTTTAATTTTGTTCCATTTAGTAATGATTGATTCCATTCAAGCTGCCTTTTTCCTTTTAAAAAAAAAATCTTTCTTTACGTTCTAAACTAACTTTCATGAGTCAGATATTCACTAAATATTGATATATTCACTAAACTGATTCCACAGTATATCATTATTGTCCTTTTCCTTTTGACTTCTACAATTGAATGATAGGGAAGGATTTTTCAATTTTCATTCACTCCTGTCTCTTCTTTCTATTTTTTTAAAAACATTTTATGATACACCTTTTTTTTTTTTTAATATTTGAGGTGTAGATCTAAATCCAAAAGAAATCTATGCAAATTATAAATTAATATTTTGTGCGAAATATACATTAAATAAATCAAAACATGTTGGCCTGATTTTGAATTTAGAGATAGCCTCCAAAAAAAAAACGAGTGTAACCATTATCTTCGAAGATCCACTTCCTTTCGTTCTAGTTAGGAATTTTCTTTTTAGTTTAGATTAAAGTCTAAACTTTCATGATTCAGACTGCATCATAGTTATAAAACATGTGAACCGTCTACACTATTTTCCTGTAGTTTATATTTAATTCACAAAATAAAATCACTCATGATTGAATTTTAATGATGATTTTGAATATAAATTATCGTTTCAGAAAAATTACCACTAATTGAAAGCATAATGGAATTACTAGTTTCATTTACCATCTATTTTGTCCTGGTGTTAACAAAACACATAGAGCTATTTAACTGTTTGCATTTGTTGTCTCAAAAGATTTAACAATTTTTTTTAATATGCGCTTAAAGATATATAACAAAAATTATTAAATAGTAACTTTTTATTAAAAATTACAATAGTTAATTGGTCGCAACGTAAGTTGATTTTAATCTTTGATAAACTTCATCTCCAATGTCAATTCAAGTGTTGTCCCTTTAGCAGAATCTTACCTAAACTTGAACATAAAAGTTCTTATCCCACATCATTTTCTAATACTTCTTTTACATTCTTTAGACAACGGTAAATTGCTAAACATATAAAGAGTAAAAGAATCTGATAGGGGAAAAAAGTAAAGGAAACTCATTTCCAATGAATATAAAGTTTAGTAAGAGAGATTCGTGAAAATAAATAAATAAAGTTAGGTATCAAATTTTGGCAAGAGTAGCTTACATGCGTATTTTAGTTTTTTTTTTTAATGATTATTTAATGCGAAAAAACTTCTCCAGAAATATGCATCTCGCGGTGTTTTCTTGAAAATGCAGTGTTCCCCAACTAAGAAAGAAACGGACACTCATTTTATAAAACAAACAAGTCCTTCACAGTTGTTGGCAGAGAAATGTAGCCCAAATATTTGATGAAAGGTCTTCGAACCCAGGAAACAGTCAGAGAAGATAACAACAAACCACGAAGGACAGGAAATGTATCCCAAATATACCCACATGTCAGTAAATATGAATATATTTATTTTTAAAAACTATTTAATAAATTAAAATTACGATATATTATAAAATCAAGTCTAAAAATTCTTTTATTTGACAAACTAACAGAAACATTTTTCTCAATCATTAGTGACTCGATGCATTCAAATAATCAAATGTATTATCGGCAGTATTCCCCAAACATAAAAAAAAAAAATGTGTTACCGGCATGAAATGGGCCCCAACAAGCCCAACACCCCCCTCCTCCTCAACAAGATCCAACCATTATGGTGGGTCCATGGGTGTAAGAAAAACCTCTTTTTTTTGTTGGATTAAAAAAAAACTCCCGTACACAGTACTACTATACAGTCTATACTGAGCGCACAACGTCAAAAGAAGGCCAATAATTATTTATATGGTTTTCAAAAGGGCCATGAGCTATAAAAGTTTAAAGGTAATTCACATTAGGGAATTGTTTTTGCATCCTCTATCGAATAGGTTTATATCCTTACCTTAATGTATTTTTTCCATTCTAAAATCCACAATTTTAATTTCAGAATATATTTTTTACGATTCGAAATTAAATTTTCAGAATGCATTTTTTTCATTTAATTTTAGAATATAAAAAATACATTTCAAAACTTTAGTTCCAAAATGCAAAGAAAACCTTCCGAAACTTCAATTCCAAATTGAACAAAAATATAGTTCAGAATTAAAATTATGAAAGTTTATTTTTACATATTTGTGGAGGGGTAAAATTGAAACAAATATAAAAAAAAAAACAGAAGAGGGGATGCGAATAGAAAATACGGGGGATGTAAAAAGTAACGCCCTTCACATTATACCTATTCTGGACCCAGCCCAGGGTCCAGGTCCAATCAATCCAAACCCAGATGGGTAGCCTAGATCATGGCCGAGCCCGCTTAAAGGGTCAACTTATATGTCACATGATTGTGACTCATCCGCTATGTCCTATATATAAGACAACACGCTGCCAGGTATGCATGTTTGCCATATTGTTATTGTTAATAGTAACAACAAAGCTTTATTTCACCTATGGGATTGATTACATTGATCAAATGATACTATTTCCCAAGATTAAAAAATAATAATAGTAAATGCATTTAGAGTAAAGTAATTTTTATGATTTTAAAATATTTTCTTCAGCCTTCCCCTATCACTTTAATGAAACTATCTTTCATTTGATAAACATTTCTTATTAGAGTCTTTCCTCCCACGACCAAACCAACCTAGGCTAGTCTTTTATATCTTATTTTTATTAAATGTTTTTCCAATCTTATCAAACATAGTCGGTCATAGAACATGAGTTCGGGGAATCAAAATGAGCCAGGGGCAATCAAAATCCATGTATCAGTATATATTTTCTGAAAATCTGTACAGCCAAAATCCTTGGTTTTCACTATCTAAAAAACATTTTCTTTGTTCCTATATTTGTTCCTTTCTTCTACTCCTCACGTTGTGAAAAGAAAGTATATAGAGTTTTTACAAGATAAAAATAGATACTTCACCTCTACAATTTTTTCTTAGTTGCGTCCAGGAGCTTCACTTCCCGCAGTTTTGCGGTTCAAGTAACGAATGACAGCATCCTCAACCCTGAAGATATTATTAAAAATAACACAAACAAATTAAAACAAAATTTCGACAAAATCATTCTAGAACATTGTTGGTCCTAGTTGTATCAAATTAAGAATTTGGAGGGAGGGGAGAGATACAGCCTACGGGACATCCTTGTCATAACTTCTATTTTCTCTGATAAATAACCTACATACCATTGTCAGAGTGAAGCCCTATAGTATCCTATTACAATTTCCTATCACTTGCCACCTGGGCATGGACACTATGACACATCAAAATCCAAAATGTCTGGGTTTTTTTATGAAGTGTCATGTTGTGTCTAACATAGGTGTCTGATATAGATGCATCTTTTTTTATGCGTATGATGGCCAATATATTCAATTCCCAATTTAAGCAAGTAAATAAATACTCACATTCAGGTCATAACTGTACTTAACAAGTGTATTATGCACACATGCCTCACAATAAAAAGAGAAAAATGTAAATAAAGTGTCAGCATAATGCTTACCATGGTTGATTGTAGATTTCAGAATGCAGTTCCTTTTCAACATTACGACTGGCATCTCCAGCAACAAGTTTTAGATCCTTGCTCTGAGAAGCAATGAAAGTATCAATAAATTCTGCTGGAGACTGACTAAAGCTAAGAAAGAATGCGCGCCTTTTATGATGCTCCTGGATCTTTTTAAAGGATGCGCTAATCACCTCATCATAAGCTTCAATCTCTTTTTGACTCTCAAGGCTTGCCAAGAATGTAGACTTATCCTTCTCCAGTGGAAAAGGCACATCAACCTGTACATCATAACATGCAGATACAACTGGACAACATCCAGAAAGCTTGATGTTATGCTCCAGATGTATAGGCTGTGGTTGTGACAAATGCTGTGATAACTTCCGAGCAACCATGGTGAAATCCATCTTCTCTTCTCCAAACATCCTTTGTAGAGAAGGATCACATATAAAGAATGAAGGGTCATTTGCGGTCTGTAGCTTCCTGGACTTCACATAATTCCAAAGAGCAGCTAGTATTCTTGGGCGAGTCTCAACCTCGATCCCTAAAAGTTGGGACAGTTGTGACGAAACCATAAACTTCTCAGGTGAATTATTCATTTCTAGTTTAATTACTGCAGTGAATTCTTTATTTCCTTTCCTTTTCACCTCAAAACCATCTTGTTGGTTAGGTGAGCAAGCACTGTCCCATTCAATGACATGATTATCAGGATAAAGGATTTGATCCAAGTATATGGTAATTTTCTTGAAAAAAGCAGAGAACTTCGGGCATGAAGGACTTGATCTCTGTGAAATTCCTGACATGGGAACCGTACCATCTTCCAATATCCTTCCAGTTATCTTGAGAGACCAAGAAGATTCATCAGCCTTCTTACTCTCAGAACCTACTTTTGCATGATTTGAGAAGGTATTAAACACATAAATACGAAGAGTTTTCTGAACATGGGGAGAGGACCTAAAAGCCTCCTGTATATCAATCTTTTTCCTGGCCAAAGCATCATCCATCTGAGCTTCAAGATCAAGCAACTGAGTATAAAGAGCAGACTCAGGCATAAGTGCAGCCACCTTTCCAGGATCTGCAAACTCCCTCTTCCTTTGCTGAGCAGGCGGGGCCAATTCCATGGTCTTGAACGGTGTGGATTGGTTCATATTGGACGAACCAGGAGGCCTCACAGGGGGCTTTTGAGTTGCTCGTTTACCGCTTCCGCTGGTCGGAGTTGATGTAACATTAGAAACATTAGTATTCACATTATGCAAGTGAGGAACATGCTGAGTCTGAGTTTGTGGATGAGCACGTGCAGCCTGAGACAGCAATTGGGCCTGAGCCTGGGCCTGAGCCTGGGCCTGTGCAAACTGAGCTTGTGCAAGCACCTGGGATTGGGGGTCTGAAAACTGAAAGAGGCCAGGGAATTGTGTTTGAGGCTGTGACAGTGACTGTGACGGGGAGAGAAAATACGTTGGGTGATTCCTCTGTTGGCTCATGGGGTTCGGGTGCTGTGGCTGTGGAGCTATTCCGGAATGGCCAAACAAGGACGATGCACCAACATTCTTTCCTTGATTATTATTCATTCTTATTGCTCCTTCTAAACTCTAAACCAGAATCTTAATAACTCTCAAATGCACTGAAACTGAAATTGAATTTATAAAATTAAGAAAATAAAAATCAGAATAACATTTATCACAGCATAAAAATGACACTCCAGGGACCCTGATTTCTGAAAAAAGAACGATTTATTTATGCGAAACAAGTTAAGAAAATTTAAAGAACGAAAACCCTAATTACCAAAATACAATGCATGTAAGAAGATACACGATATGAACCGAACCCCGCCAAAATTGAAATTGGGTTCATCAAATTAAACGAATTTATAATAATGGATAGTTTTTGCAGAAGAAGAAGACAAAGGAAAACAGAGAAGAGGAAGAGGAGATTCTTACTGATGCTAATTGAATGAATGGAAGCTGAATCACTGCTCGATTGCATTTGCATGCTCTCGTTTTTTGTTTTTTATACCCAAAAAAATTTCTGTGCTTTTTAAAAAAATAACGTAGTTATTATTACACCATCACCGTCTCAACCGTTGTTAACTTATTATTACAATAAAAACCTCAAATTTCTTCCTACATATTTTAGTCAACGTGTGTTTGAATTGGTTTATTTCTAAAGAATTTTTTTTTCAATCTTTTAAGAAATTATTTTTTAAAAAGTTGATTATTTTTAAAAATTAATTTAAAACAAATAAGCCATAAATATTAT
Organism: Canavalia gladiata; assembly: GCA_037954105.1. Taxonomy (NCBI): domain Eukaryota; kingdom Viridiplantae; phylum Streptophyta; class Magnoliopsida; order Fabales; family Fabaceae; genus Canavalia; species Canavalia gladiata. The sequence continues at coordinate 52,347,455 of CM075659.1, read as the reverse complement.
ATGTATAAAGTCTTGTTCTTAATTTTAAGAATTACACGTGTTCATTCTTTTATATCTTTAAATATTAAATACATTAATTTTTAAAAAATAATATGAACAATATGTTTGAATATAGAAATCAAAGTATGTTAATTTTCATAAATTGCAAAACTTTATACGTTATTACATATGTTAGCACAAATAGAGAAAATATAAAAAAATATATATTGATGTAATAACTTTTAAATTTGTTTTAACTTATTTACATATTATATAATTTTTTAAATTTATTTTTGGCAAGTTTTGATGATAAAAATGTATAAGTAATATTTATTCAATTTAATGATAATATGCTTATTGAGTATGTTTTAAAAACTTTATCTGTAGTTCTATGCAATAATATTAAAATAAGTTATTTCAAACTATAAATACATATATAATATATCCACGTCGCACATAAACATATAAAGGATAGCTGATGAAATGTAAATATTATTTAATATATGTTGAAATAAATTATTTTTAATAAAAGTTGACTAATTTTTTACATAAATAACTAAATTTATAATAAAAGTAAAAGCAAAGTTTAAATAGGAATTAATTAAATTGATAATAGTAAATATGTTCAATAACATTATTAATTTTTCTCATAAAATTATCTTGAATAAAAAGTAATTAATTACCTTTATATTAAAATGTTTAAAATTATTAGATAAAGTTTTTTATCCACTAATTTAGTTATGTTGGATTTCATTTAATTCGTTTTAGTTTGATTTTATTTAATTTAATTTGGTGCGATCAAGTTTAATTTTATGTATTTTAAAATAAAAAAATAATTTTTAAAAAAATTAAAATTATAGAAATTGACTTATTTTATTTGAATATTTTTTTATAAAACTTTAAATTTTATAAATTTTAAAAAAGTATTTTAATATATTAAACTAAAAGAATTTAAAATTTTTTAGAAATAGGTAAAATTTAAAATAAATGAAGGAATCAAGTTGATTCACAAAATAAATAATGGTCAATGTTCAACCTATACAAATTAGCGGACAAAAAAAAATTAAAAATTAATCCATAATTCATTCCTATTGAACGGACTAACTCGATCGGTTTAAACTCAGCTTAAATAGATCCACATAAACGATTTAACCAGGTTAATTTACAAAATAAATGAATAAAAAATAATATCCCATGTTCATCTTATGCAAATTAGCAGAGTAAAAAAAATTTTAAAAAATTTATCCACCACCTAACCCGCCGTGAATCCAACTCATTTAATAGATTGGATAAAAAATTAATATATTTAAATAAATCAATAACAAATCCAAACTCACTTAATTTTGGATTTGTAAATGGCTCTTTTGTTATTATATTTTCCTGTCAATTTTTTGTTATTTTATTTTTTATATCTTGATAAAATATTTTTAATATTAAATAATATACTCATATTTATATATGTAAATTTTTTTAATAAAAAAATTAAATAAATATTTAAATATTTGAATATAAAATATTATATATTAAAAATTAAATTATTTATCTAAATAAAAATTTTAAATTCAATAAATTTAAAATCCATCATCCAAATAAAAAAGTTTAAATATAATAAATTTAATTTTTTTTATTTAAACAAAATATTTTTAAAATAAAAATATTTAAATTAAAAAATTTAAATTTTTAAATATTTTAAATTCCTTAAAATATCAAAATACTCGATCCAAAATCAAAATAAAATTAATGTAGTTAGTTTTTTTTCTTAATTCAGTTCTCTGGATTAAGTTTATTAGGGTTCAATTTCATTTGGTTCGTCAGATATGAATCAAGCTTAGTTTAATTAGATTAGTTTAAGGTGATGCTCTTTTTTTTTTCTTTGGTACAGACCGTTAGAACAATCCTATGTCTTTGAAGCTCTTTTGATATGCGAACAAGTAAAAAAAAAATTATCACCGAACTAAAATTAATAGTTGTCTTCGGTGAAAAATTAATAAAATATGAACGTTAATATTACAGTGTCACTAGTATTTTTAATAATAATGGTAATTAATATTTATTTGCTAAAAAAATTATATTAATATTTTTATTATTAAATTTATCTTTTATTTCTAACATTATAGATATATTAAAGTGAACGGATAAATTAGTTGAAAATAAAAAAATTAATTTAATATTACAGGTCAAAAACTAATAATTAAATTAAAAATATTTAATACAATTAATTTTAATTTTAATTATTTAAAATCATTTATTATTTCAAAACTTAAGATGAGATTTTGTATTAAGTTTATTTAAAATTATTTTTATTAAATTGATAAAGATGATACAAATAAAATTATAGTATTATTATGATTATTTTATTTATTTATTTATTAACTGTATGTAAAAAATTTATTTAAATAAATTTTTATTTATTTAAATTTAAAATATTAATAACTAATTTTTTACATAAGTAGATTTTTTATGATAAAGATATTATTAAAAAATTTATCATTAAAGATAAAATATATTATTAAAAGAATTAAACTAAATGATGTAATATTAAATGAACAATTTAAAAAATAATATTTTATAAACAAATTATTTAATATTTTATAATAAACTAATAATATTATGTAATGGTCGAAAGTTTATTAGAAAATATGTAAGTTAAATGTTGCTTGAAAATAATATATATTGACGTCATCATTTGAGTTAATTTGGATATAATTATGCAATGTAAGTATTACTATTATAATATTAATTTGGATTTGAACATGATATTTTGATATTTTGCTAAGTATTTTGTATTTTTTTTAATATTTTAATGTAATTTCGAATCGATAGATGTATACTTTTGAAAGTTTCTTAATAATTAGTTATAAATTTACAGTTAAAATAAAATTAATAATATTATTTTTTAGATAAGATATTAAATATTTTTTTTTAATTGAATATTTTCTATTCATCAAAACTTATTTATCTATAAAAAAGAGAAAATAACTTTTAACTTACAGTATTATAAATAATAATATTCTGTAGTGGATTTAGAAAATATAATTATGGTATTTTCTTTACATGAAAAAAAGTGTCATGTTCTAATTCTTAGGAAAACATGCAATTATACAATAATCATTAATATATTTAATACAATTATATCATAATATATTTAATGATCAAATCTTTGATTTGAAAATATCATGAGTAAGAAATTTGTAGTGATTGCTCATATTATCAATAACATTAAAAATTTTATAAAAATAAATGATCTCGTTATAATATTAATCAAGTTACTTTCCAATATTGATACACTTATATGATTATAATTATATTTTGATTTAATATCTTTATACAATTTTATAAATAAAATTGATTCTATTTTAAAATATTTTCATATAAATAGGATGTTTGTTTAATATCTTACTAATTTAATATTTTTTATACAAAATCATACATGATGTAATTCAATCAAATATATAATATATATTTTTCTCTTCTTTTTCAATATCTATCATGTACTGTAAAAATATATCATTAAAATATTCATAAATATAAACTGAAATACACAATGCAAAAATTATAATTCATAAAAATTATGTTCATATAAATTACAAATATACGTCCATAATAAATAGTTTATTTTTGAAGTAATATAGATTCAATTGTTATAATGAACAATTATGGCATAACAGCTTCCTTTTAATTCAGTTTACCTTTCCCTACTTTAGTTTTTCTTCCCATTTCCCCCGCCTTACCACAGGTTTTTCAGTTCGAATGACTTTAGGTTGAGTTGGCTCAAATTACCTAGTCAAAGAAACAATCTCAACTTCAAGGATTAATTTGTTAAATAATATATCTTTAATAACAAGATGCCCCCAGGAAAATGACATCATGCAGTCAACAAGCAGCTTGTATGAAACTATTAATTTAAAAACTTGAACATATTTACCCATAATCCCAATGTGTGCCACTAGTATTCTCAGGAAAATATTTTAGCCTAATTTACATAGATTTTAATATGCTTTTAGTGCTTTAAAATTTTAATTTTATTCTTTTATTTTTAAAATGAATGATTTTCATCTCGTATTTTTAAAATGAACTATTGTTTATATATAATTTAGAAAACAATACATTTGGAAAATTTAAAAAAATAATCATATTAAAAATAAATTAAAAGAATTGAAAACATATTCACCCTTTCAATAAACTTTTTCAAAAATTCTTAAAAGAGAGAAAAATTAATGATAAATTAAATCAACCTTCTATAAATTAAAATTAATTTTATGAAGAGATTTTTTAACAAGTTTTCTTTCTTTATTTAATTATCCAAAAGTTGAAAGTTAATATTAACTTAATGAAGTTGATATATTTTACCCTCTTTATATTCTTCCCCTATAAGTAACAAACAAGATGATCTGCAACTAAAATTATAAAAACCATAACACACATCAAAGCCTTTGATTGAAGAACTATCCAAGTAATCCGATAATGTCACAGCGCCATAATATCGAAAGGATAACAAGCAGGTTTCTAACAACAAAATTTTTCAATTCAGGGCACTTTCCCTATAACATAATTTCTAAAACTTGCAATTCTCTCCCCAGCATGATCTCCAGGTCCCATGGATTGTGGATTCTGCAACAAAGGTTATGAAATAACATTAGAAGAAGAGGCACAACCACATAAGGATATGCATCTTATCAGTATCACAAAATACAAAACCAAACTTAGAAATTAATATACATTCATGTTAATTTACATAGTTTATTGATGCAATCTAAATATACTTACATATTTTATTGAAGGCCACGATGTCACAACTCTGGACATACTCATTGATGGGCTCAACTGTAAGATATTCCTCAATGAGACTGTCGACAGAAACTAGATCATCCACAATAGTAAGCATAATTTGCAGTTTCTTGATACCGTACCCAACAGGTACAAGTTTGGCTGTGACAGTAATAAATTAATATAAGAATTGAGAAGGAACAGCCATGATAAACCAAGAAAAGAATGTATGAACTACAAACATAATCACAAAGGAGACTATAACTTTTATCAAAATCACTGGTGAGTAATACTTGTTAACCCAGGTATTCCATGAAACAGATCAGAATGAAGATAGTTAACAACAAAGTTAAAGACATGTACAAATATCAATAACAAATGCCAAAATTAAAAAATAACTTCTAAATATATAACATACATGCACCCCAAAGCAACCCTTCCATCTGTACAGATCTCACTGATTCTTCAAGCTTTTTCATGTCAGTTTCATCATCCCATGGCTTCACATCCAACAGAACAGATGATTTCCCACCTGAGTATAGAATAGGCAGAAAATAAATACTACCCTCAAACACAGGTATAAGGGGGGAAGGGGGAACAAACTGCAAAGAGTTGAGTAAAACTTACTCTCTTTCTTTTTAGCAGATGCTTTCACTGCAGCCGCCCTTTCCTCAGCTGCTTTTTTCTCTTCCTCGGTCTCTTCACCAAACAAATCTACATCATCATCATCATCATCCTCAGCAGCAGTGGCCTGAATAACATGTTACATTCAGTTAAAAGGTCAACCAAACATTAATTAAGAGTTAAGGCACTGATACACTGGAAAAAGAAAGGGCAAATCAACCAAAGCTCAAATTCAAATAATCTATCATCAGGAAAATACTTGCCTTCGAGTCAGCAGCTGGGGGAGTTGCAACAGCCTCTTCTGCAACAAGAGACCCCTCCACCGTGACACCAGATCCCTCACCAGAAACACCACTGTAGACACAAAATTGGCATAAAAAAAGCTAAAAAAGGCAAAGATAGAAAAAATACAAGTGTGAATGTATAAAAATAAAATGGTCTTGCTAACCAATGCTCTAAGAGGGCTGGTTAATAAATTAACAATAGAAAGTTTTGTTCCGAAATCATGTTGGAGTGCATCAGAAACCATGATGGGGATACATTAATAACACTTTGAATAGAAACTTTCTATTTTTTATTCCTAAACCAAATATAATTAAGTTGCTCAAATTACCAAACCATCATAGAAAAAAATTGTCAGGATCCTACAGGTAAAACAATTGCATAACACAACATGAACTATTACATCATTATGTTTGATTATTCATTAAATTACATAAATATAACGGACATGTAAATCATGGGTAACGAACTTACGATATTCTCAACAAAGCATCAATGTGCTTGTACCACCTGGACACATTCACATATGTGTCTGATGGAGCCGTTGCCAAGGCTGAATAGACAGTAAGATCATCCTTTGAAGCTTGGTACCTAAACAGAACATGTAACAAGGCATAAGAAAAAAGGATTTTAAAACAAAACAAAACAAAACGAAGAAGCATAAGAGCATTACCCAGTGATGTAACTGCGTGTGAGAAGATACTCATCGAGCTTCTTCAACCCAGATGCAGAGCTTAGGTCGTAGAATGTGACTGCCATGTTTGCTATTTATATGCTAATACTTCTGCAAAATATGCATAACATTTGTTGGATTATAAATATAATATCAGCAATAAGAATTTCCAAAATGAAAGAACAGATCTCGGTGGAAACCCGCGAGAAAACTCCAAAAATTACAAATTTATAAAGAGATTTTAGCCATCCGGAGATGTAAGTACCACATATGGCAGAGGTTTGGGGAATTCGGATTACAAAGGAAGAGATCGCAGACAGAAGAAATTTGCTTACCAATGCGAGAGACGCAAACGGAGGCTGCACTAACGGGAAATGGAGAGTGTGAGAGTGAATGAACAGCATCTCATTTTAACTTAATGGAAACCCTAGTCCGGATTCTCAACTGGATCAGTTGGATTGTCCGTTAAACCTGCAGCCCAGAGCCCATTAACCATTTCTTGAAAATCAACCCATAATACGCCATAATACGCCGCTCAAAAAAAAAAATGAAACACGTGTTTGTGTCGTAATCCAATTAATTTTTTTATGGCTTAAGAATTTATTTTATGTGAAAGAAGAAAGAATAATCATATAGTTAGATTTAAGTGTTATAAAATGTATACTAGTTATTAACTTAGTTAAAATACTAAATTAATAAATTATTGGTTGAATTAGAATATATATATAAAACATAATTTTAAACTATTGAATAATAACAAATATATAATTAATAAAAAATAAGTAATCAATCTTTTTATATAAATAAGTGATTAATTTAAATTTAGTGACTTTATGTTTTTAAAAATATTTTATATAAATTAAATAATAAAATAAATTAAATAATAAAAATATGGAGATTTAATAAACCAGTTGAATGAGAATGATTCATTTTTTAAAAAATTAAAAAAACATAATATAATAGGCTTAGCCTAATTATTTGATCAACTATAAATTTCTATAGAATTATAAGATATATACTTTTGCAAATAGGTGTTAATTTTTTTATGTATTTTTTTCTTCTAATTGGATTGTTGCAATTGAGATTTTGAAAAAATAGAAAAGTTATTACCAAAATTTATTAAATAAAATTTTTAAAAAAATATAAAAATTGTGATATTTGAAACCAGTTTGAATTCAGGAATTATTTATGTATAGCGAAAGTATTATTAACTCCTACATGAAAAATAAATAATTCAATGTATCTAACATGTGATTTTTTTATATATATATAAATGTGATAAAAAAAAATGCATCAACATGTTATTTTTATGTTTTATTTATCTAAATATCCAAGAAGGTGCATAAACCTATATGAAAATTTTTTATTTTTTTAAAAGTCCAACTAAAATAAAAAAAACAAAGAAGTGGACGTATATAATATGTGATTTTTATTATGTACAAATGTGATAAAAATATGCATTAACATGTTATTTTTATGTTTTGTTTATTTAAATGTCCAAAAAAATGTATGAACCTATATGAATTTTTTTTTATTTTTCTAAAAGCCCAACTAAAGTAAGAAAACAAAAAACTAAATATACCTAATATAACATGTGATTTTTTTATGTATAAATGTGATCAATTTCTTTTTAAATGCATGAATATGTTATTTTTGTGTTTTGTTTATCTAAATGTCCAAAAATACATGGACCTATATGAACATTTTATTTTATTTTTTTACTTTTATAAAAGCAAAAAAGAAATAATTATACCTAATAGAACATGTGTTTTTTTTTAATCTTTTATGTAAAAATGTGATTAAGTCAAAAAATACATGGACCTATATAAACATGTTATCTTTATTTATTTTTTATCTAAAAGCCTAGTTAATGTATGAAATGTAAAAAAAATAAAAAAAATAACAATGCATGTGTTATGTAAACATGTTATTTTTGTTTTTTTTTAGAAATACATCAGATATATGTTATCTTTTCCTTTTTCTTAAAAAAATATATAAATATACATGTTATTATTATTTTTATTTTTGTTTATCCAATTTTTTTTAAAGATGCATAAACCTATATGATAATTTTTAAAAAAACCTCAAATAGTGCATGAGATATATATTAAAATTTGTTTCTACCTATAAGAACATGTGATTTTTTTATATTTTATTTTTTAAAAAAAGTATGAACATGTTATATATATATATATATGTTCAGTTAATGTTAAAATAAGTAAATAAAAATATATGGATCTATATGAGCATTTTATTTTTATTTTTTTTAAGGGATCCAACTAATGAAAAAAATGATTATGCCTATAAGAACATGTAATTTTTGTTGTAAAAATACAATTTTTTTTAAAATAAAAGTATTGATATATTATTTTTTATTCTTATTTTTATTTTTTGTTTGTCTAAATGTCCAATTAATGCATGCAAAAAAGATATGTGGACCTATATGAGCATTTTATTATTTTTATTGTTTCTTTAGGCCCAGCTAATACCAAAAAAAATGATTATACCTACAAGAATATATGATTTTTTTGTAAAAATATAATTTTGTTTAGGCATGAATATGTTATTTTTTTGGTTTATCTATATGTCTGGTTAATACTTGAAAAAATATATGAGCATTTTATTTTTTTTATAATATTTTTTCTACAAAATAATATAACTAATGCATGAGATAAGTAAAAAAAATGATTGTACCAGATAAAAAAAATTTTATTTTTGTTCATCTAAGTGTCTAGTTAATGCATAAAAATGCGTGGATGAGCATTTTATTATATTTTTATCTTTTTTTTTAAATGCCTAACAAATGTATTAAGAAATGTGTGAATCTATATGAGTATTTTATTTTATTTTTATTTTTTTTTCTAAAAGTCCAACTAATGGGTTAAAAAATGTATAAATTTATATAAAGTTTTTTATTTTTTTCTTAAGACCTCATTAATACACGAGATATATGTAAAAAAATGCATGGACCTATGAGAACATATTATTTTTTATTTTTATGATTAAGATTCATGTTTAAATTTTGAAAAATTTACTATTATCTTTCGGTGTAAAAAATGATGATAATAATATGATTTATTATGCTTATGTTTTAGCATGTTCTATTATTAAATGTAAATATACGTGTACATGAGAAAAAGAAAGAATTATGCTCCTCATGTGTCCTATTTCAAGTGAAAAAAAAACTAAGGTATGATATTGGTAAGGTTCAAATCCTAACTTTGGAATGTTGTTTAGTTTTATCCATGTGCATGATTTTTTGGATAGATCTAGACAACTTACAAATTATCATGACCCTCAGATTGCCCTTATCATATAGATAAGGACCAAGTTCCTGAATCGGTAATAAGTAGGAAAATCTCCTTTCAATATGAGTAATTCATGATACTAGTAATAATACGAGTGGTCACTTAACAATTACCAAGTGGGCATAAAACCCCTCAATAACAACCATCAAAGCACCCGCTAATCCTAAGTTTACACGGGCTCGGGTATAAAGCTCAAAAGATGTGTGAGGGAAGTGAAAGTAAACTGTGTGAAATGGGAGCACATAAACCTTTTAATCTTAAAACTACTCAAACCCATTTGCAAAACAAACAAGCAACCAAGAATATACAATAAAAAGTCTTCTATCTCATGGTTCACAAATTAAATATATACAAATACAATGACTGTGAAAATAAATACTTACATAAAAATAAAAATAAAGAGTGAAATAAATAAATAAAAAGTTAAAAAAGTCATGCACAATTAATTAAATTAGGCTTAACTCTCGAAAAAATTCTCAGTAGAGTCGCCATCTGTCGCAACCATGATCATGACAGGACAGTGAACAAGAAAATTTTAATAAAAATAAAGTAGTCGCCACCAAAATTTATTAAAAGAATTTTTGGAAAAACTTGAAAATTGTGATCTTTGAAACCAGTTTAGATTCGGTAATTATTTACGCATAGGGAAGGTATTAACTCCCTACGACGTCCATTAAAAACAGTTACTTTCTAATTAACTATGTATAGAGATAATTAACTTTCAAAATACTTATTTCACTTAAAGAAAAAAAAAATATTGGCAGTGATCAATCACCGTGTATTCGCTTTATTTCACAAGCTTTAAAAACTCATACACTTCTTCCTCTGATATTTCTTCTTTTTGTTCTTTCCTCTCTGTGGCTTCTTGGTCGGCCACCTGTCTTCCTTTTCCCTTTCCTTTATCAGTTTCATTCATTGGGTTGATTCTTAGCTCTTTGAAAGTGTAAATTCGACCACTTCGAGTCATACTGTCTAGCCCAACAAGATTTGTAACCTCATAATCCCTTAAATTAGCATTTTTTGTAGTCACCTTTAGCATTATTAATACTTACTGTGACACCATATCTCCAAGGCACTGCTTTGTTTCTTTTATAAGGAAAAGTTGTTGTGATTTGAATTGTGATAGGTTTTGGTCTACCCAAGGCTAGGATAGTAGGAGAGTTGGTGTAATAGATAGTCAGGGGTCTTGGCAAGATTGAAATTGAATCGTTAACTACTAACACACTGTTGTCCCCTGTGAGATAACCCACTTGGACCAATTGTTTGTCCATTGGGTCTTGCAGAATCAACTTGAAAACATCACATTCTTGTATTGAGTGGTTTGCACCATGGTGTAATCCACACTTATCATTCTCTTTAGAATTTTCCGTGATCATATCGAACTTGTGCATCTCAGCAAAGATGAACTTCAACGGAATTTTGACATCTTCTACCTTATTTCTCAAGGATGGTTTGCCATCTTCAATAAAGTTAACGAATGATCCTCCATGCCCTGGTAAAGGGTTACTTCCAACATTTGGAGTATCCTTTTTAATGTTTAGCCACTTAGCATTAATTAATTCTTGCACTTTGAATTTTAATGTTTTGTAACTTTCAGTTAAGTGACCAATAACACCTACATGGTAATCATATTTGTCCCTTAGATCATACCCCCTAGGGTAAGGCGGTTTTATTGGTCTCATCAGGTGAGGTGTCACTAAGAAATTTTGGATAAGCTGGGGTAGTAGTTCTGTGTAAGATATGAGAATTGGGTCGAATTGGATTGTGATCCTACCTTGGTTGCTAGGACTGCCTTGGGGGTGAGTTGGATGGAATGGATAAGACTGAAAGGTGAGATAGAGGGTATGAATTTTGTGAGATGGTAGTGACGTGTGGGTAAGGCATATGAGGGGGTTGTATGTTGGTTGGAAATGAAGAGGCTGAAAAATGGGTACCATAGGGGGTTGAAATGTTACTGCATTGACTTCTCCTTCCTTCTTCTTCCCTGATCCAGTTGAGTGTTTTTTTGCAGTGTTTGTTTCAAAAGGAACGTGAGCAATCTTTCCATTTTTCAAACCATTCTCAACTCTTTCTCCGATGATGACTATGTCAGAAATTTGAGGAGATGCTTCTAATCATCCTATCATAGAAAGGTGATCGTAATGTATCGATAAACAATGTCACCATTTCTTTATTAGATGATAGGGCTTCACTTGAGCTGCCAATTCTCTCCACTTATGAGCATATTCCTTGAATGTCTCGTAATCCTTTTTTGACATGCTTTACAATTCCAATCGGTCTCGTGTCTTGTTAATATTATATTTGTACTGTTTGTGGAAAGCATCAGTCAAATCCTTCTAGCAACGGATATGGGAACGTTCAAGGTGCATGTACCAACTTGAGGCTGCCCCGGTTAGATTGTCTTAGAAGAAATGAATCAACAACTTGTCGTCAAGTGCATGTGATGCCATCTTCCTACAATACATGGTCAGATGACTTTTTGGACAAGTGGTTCCTTCGTACCTATCAAACTCTGGCACTTTAAAATTTGGAGGTATAACTACATCAAGAACAAGACAAAAGTTTGCAGCTATTCCGATGTTATAGCTAATACCTTCTACGACTTGTAGTCTTGCCTCCAACATCTGTAAAAATTTTCTTGCTCATAAGGATTGACTTGATTAAATCTTTGTCTTGGTGGAAATTTGTTGTGATATTAGGTTGGGATTGTAGGTGGCTTGTGCATTAAACTTGGGAGGTGCTTCAGGGGTTCATGTGGCCAGTCTTGGATCAGCTGGATGAGATTAAGTGGCTCGTGGGTCGGCCTTAGCTTCCGAAGGTACATAGCTAGGAGGAAGGCCATATTCCGACCATTGGTCCTCTTGAGAGTCAACATGTTTATGCACAAGTCTGTTGTAATGCAGAATGAGTGGTGTCTTTAATTGAGCCTGAAGGGTTTGTTCGAAGTCCTTCTTTTCCAAAGATTGTAAAGCCCCTAGGATCAGTGTCGTCTGCTCCTTTAGTTGGTTGAACTCATTTCTCAATTCTTTGTTCTGTTGTTCTAACTCATCCATGATCTTAGATTGCAAACGAGTTCTGTAAGGATGTCGGAGGAACAACTTACTTGCTTTGTTATTATTATTTGTTTATATAAAATGGAAACATGATGTTAATGTGTGAAGACAAAATAAAAGGTTAGTGAGAGAATAGTTTCATTCGAGCATTCAAAATTAGGAAAGTTCCCTACACTTCTATTCAAATACCACTTGTCTCAAGATGGAAGTGTGGTTAACGCTCAACCTAAGGAAGTATTCACTCCTCAATAGGTGAGATCTTTGTCAATTAGCAATGCAGTTCGTGACCCATATCTTTGGTCAAGGACCACTCGTCTCAAGGTGAAAACATGGTTGACGCCTAATCCAATGGAGTATTCACTCCTCAATGGATAGGGTCTTAACCAAAGCAACCAATAAGTGAAGTGACCCATATCTTCGATCAAGGACCACTTGTCTCAAGATAAAGACATGGTTGACACCTAATCCAAGGGAGTATTCACTCCTCAATGGATATGGTCTTGACCAAAGCAACCAACAAGCGAAGTGGAACATTAAAACATCTCTTTATTTAATTGAAATTTTGAGGAATACAAAACTAGTTATGAATGAGTTGCCATGCAACATTACATCAATGATTTCGTTCACCTATAACTCCTAGTTAGTTTCTCATAATGTTTCATTCATTGATAGGTTTGCTAAAGAAACTCATTTATACAGATTTCCTCTATTGCACCCTGAAAATATCTTATTAGTTTTGTTGTATGGTGTTGGACAAAATGGGTAATATCTCGATATTTCTTCTTCCATTGGTTCCTATCCTCTTTGTAATATGCTATAAAAGATTTCTATTCCTTCACTAATTTGTTCTCTTCACATTCAAGCCTTTGAACTTTAGATTTGAACTTCTCTCACTCTTGTGTCAATTTCTCAATCTCCCTCCTTAGTCTTTCCTGGTTCTGGTTAGCTTTTCCTAGTGAAGCAAGTTGGTCGCCAACTAGATTTTTCGAGTTAGTCGCTTCATCATGTGTTGCAATTAGATCGTCCCACGTGACTTCTACATCTTTCTCCTGCATGCATTTTTCTGCTTCCCACTGTTCCTTTTCAATTTGAATCATGACCATCTCCTCTCCCATCATCTCGATTGTGCCATGCATCTTCTCGAATTCAGCTAAGGTGATATCTATTCTCTTTTTCTTCTCATTTCTTGCCTTCTTTGCGCTATCACAATCATCATGAATATAAATACATTAGATGAGTTATTTCCATGTTTTTCTTTGCACATTGTCTCTTGAGAACTTCCACTTCTCCTCCACCCTGGCTTGTTCCTATCTCTTTTCCACCAATCTCAGTTCATGGCTTCTAATTGAGAGGTTAAGGAAACGATTTCTGGACTTGACTTTTAGGGTGATGCCCCCTGCATGAGATATTGTTAAAGGTTGGATCACATGTTCTTCTTGCCTTCCTCTACTCCTTATACTCAGCCGAGAAGCAGTTACACGTGGTTTTCCAAGTTCTTTTTCTCCTTTCCTTCTTATATGCTCCCAAACAATTTTGATTTTCTCTTGTAGCTCATTAGTGCTGTCTGCATCATCCTGAAAAACTCCACCCATCAAGTTTTTCACTTTTAGGGACAACTTGAGTCCATTTAAGCTGCCTAAGGGCTATAACCGGAGTGTAGGTTATACACCCTCGAGATCCTATTAATGGAACATTGAAAAATTTTCTACAACTGATGATAGTATCTTTAGGGTGATACCAAGGACATACCCACGAGAAGTGCTTTGGACTGAACTTCAAGAAGTCTTCCTGTCACGCACGAGCTTCTTGCTTTTTAATTGGGATGCAACTAAAGCTTTTCAAAGGGTCTGGCATGAGACCCATATGATTGGTTGCATACAGATGAGTCACAATCCAAGTATATAGGAGATGTGAACAACATCGCAGAGTCCCTCCATCCTTTTGACGACATATCTCCATGGAAAGTGATGTCTCTGCTAAGATGGCTGGAATATGATTTGTCCCCTGTGTTTTCCACTGATGAAACACATCCATGGCTTCTTGGTCAACCATGCATATTTTGAACGGAAATAGAACCAGTCCATAGATCAATAATGCTATAACCTTGTAGAAATTTTCCTAATTTCCTAACTTGACTTGCCTTTCCAAGTGATCTTCTAGCAAAGATTTCTTTCAGGTTGTCTTCTCAATTTATGCTTGATTTGGCTGCAAGCCAATTATCTTGATTATTTTCTTCCCTCCTTCATGATTTCCTTTATAGAGATACACTCCAACTTTCTCATTACATGGTATCCTTAACATCATCTCATACTCTTCTATAGTGGGCACTAGATCCAAACCAGGTAATTCAAGACATTTGAGGTTTGAGTTCCAAAACTGAGCCAAGACACTCAACACAGGTGCTTCTACTGTAATGGATAATAAATTCATAAGCAAACCATATTTCTTTTTAAAGTTTACACAAGCTTCTTTGGTCATTCGCTTGTAAATTGCGTTCACTTTTTGAAGATCATTGATTTGTGCAGTAATTCTGATGCTTCTTATTTGGTCATATAAATTCATAATACAACCTTGAACTTCCTTCATTTGAATGCTATTAAATCTTTTCCAAAAATATATATTTAGTTTAGTCAAAGCAAATAGAAAATAATAATAATAATAATAATAAATAAATAAATAAATAGATAAATGATACAATGTCATGTGTAAAATATGTATGAACCTATGTTATCATGCATGAGATATAAAAGAAAATGCATGCACTTATATAGAAATGTTATCCTTTTTGTTATTTTTTAATTATCTAAAAGCCTAGTAAGTAATGATAAAATGAAGGAACTACGTGTAAGCCTATATGAACAGGTTATTTTTTTTTTACCTAAATAGTTAAAAAAATAAGAAAAAATGCATGGACCTACATCAATATTTTATTTCTATTTCTATTTCTATTTTTTTTATTTTTTTATAAAAGCCCAACTAAAGTATAAGATATATGTTATAACAAAATTGATTGTACCTAATACAACATGTGAATTTTTTTTTATGTGAAAATATGATCAAGTCTTGAATTTTTTTTAAAAGACATGAACATGTCATTTTTGTGTTTTGTTTATCTAAATGTAAAAAAAAATGCATGAATTTGTATGAACATTTTATTTTTATTTTTTATTTTCCTAAAAGCCTAACTAAAGCTAAAAGAAATAAATCGATTGTACCTAATAGAACATGTGAAATGATCAACTTCTAAAAAAAAAATATGAACATGTTTTTGTTTATCTCAATATAAAAAAAAATGCGTGAACCTATATCAACATTTTGTTTTAATATTTTTTAAAAAGGCTCAACTAAAGCATGAGATATATGTTAAAAAAATTGATTGTGCATGTGATTTTATTTTATTTATTTATATTTTAAAAAATATAAACATGTTATTTTTATGTTTTGTTTATCTAACTATCCAAAAAAATGCATGAACCTATATGAAATTTTTTATTTTTCTAAAATTCCAATTAAAGTAAAAAAATAAAAAAAACAAAGAAGTGAATGTATCTAACATGTGATTTTTTATATACAAATGTGATAAAAAAATGCATGAACATGTTATTTTTGTGTTTTATTTATCTACATGTCCCAAAAAATGCATGAACCTATAAGAATTTTTTTTATTTTTTCTAAAAGCCCAACTAAAGTAAAAAAACAAAAAACAAAATGTACCTAATATAACATATGAATTTTTTTATATATAAACGTGATCAATTTTAAAAAAAAAATACATGAACATGTTATTTTTATGTTTTGTTTATCTAAATGTTCAAAAAATGCATGGATCTATATGAACATTTTTATTTCTTTTTATTTTTCTAAAAGCCGAAAAAACTAATTGTACCTAATAGAACATGTGATTTTTTTAAAAAAAATTTATGTAAGAATGTGATTAAGTCAAAAAATGCATGAACCCATATAAACATGTTATCTTTATTTATTTATTTTATCTAAAAGCCTAGTTAATGTATGAAATATAAAAAAGATAAATAAATCACAGTGCATGTGTTATGTAAAAATGTTATTTTTGTTTTTTTTTTAGAAATGCATGAGACATATGTTATCCTTTCCTTTTTCTTAAAAAAAAAATATAACTGTACGTGTTATTATTATTTTTGTTTTTGTTTATCTATTTTTTTTAAAAGATGCATATACCTATATGATAATTTTTAAAAAAACCTTAAATAATGCATGAGATATATGTTAAAATGTGTCTCTACTTATAAGAACATGTGATTTTTTTAATTTTTTTTAAATGCACGAACATATTATATATATATGTTAAGTTAATGCAAAAATAAGTAAATAAAAATACATGGATCTATATGAGTATTTTATTTTATTTTTTTAAAGGATCCAACAAATGCAAAAAATGATTATGCCCAAACGAACATGTGATTTTTGTTGTAAAAATACAATTTTTTTTCTAAAAGTATTGACATATTATTTTTTTTATTTATTTTTTGTTTATCTAAATATCTAGTTAATGCATGAAATTAAGATGCATTGATCTATATGAGCATTTTATTATTTTTATTATTTTTTTAGGCCTAACTAATACAAAAAAAAATGATTGTGCTTATAAGAATATATGATTTTTTTGTAAAAGCATAATTTTTTTTAGGCATGAATATGTTATTTTTTAGTTTATCTATATGTCTACTTAATGCATGAAAAAAAATACATGAGCATTTTATGTTTTTATTATATTTTTTTTACAAAATAATATAACCAATACATGAGATATGTAAAAAAATAATTGTACCAAATAAAAAAATATTTTTATTTTTATTTATCTAAATGTCTAGTTAATGCATAAAAAATGTGTGGATGAACATTTTATTATATTTTATTATTTTTTCTCTAAATGCCCAACAAATGTATTAAGAAATGTCTGAATCTATATGAGTATTTTATTTTATTTTTCTAAAAGCCCAACTAATGGGTTAAGAAATGTATGAACTTATATGAACTTTTTTTATTTTTTTTAAAACCCCATTAATGCACGGGATATATGTAAAAAAATGCATGGATCTATGAGAACATATTATTTTTTATTTTTATGATTAAAATTCATGTTCAAATTTTGAAAAAGTTACTATTATCTTTCACTGTAAAAAAATGATGATAATAATATGATTTATTATGCTCATGTTCTAGCATGTCCTATTATTAAATGTGAATATAAATGTACATGAGAAAGATAAAGAATTGTGCTCCCCATGTGTCTTATTTTTCAAGTGAAAAAAAAAACTAAGGTAGGATATTGGTAAGGTTCAAATCCTAACTTTGGAATGCTGTTTAGTTCTATCTATGTGCATGATTTTTTTGGATAGATCTAGACAACTTAAAAGCTATCATGACCCTCAAATTGTCCTTATTATGTAGATAAGGACCCAATTCGTGAATCAGTCATAAATAGGGAAATTTTCTCTTAATATGACTAATTCATGATACCAGTAACAATCTGAATGGTCACTTAACAATTACCAAGTGGACATAAAGCCCTTCAATAGCAACCGTCGAGGCACCCGCTAATCCTAAGCTCGCATAGACTTGGGTATAGAGCCCAAAATGTGTGAGGTAAGTGAAAGTGAACTGTGTGAAAGGGGAGCATACAAACTTTTTAATCTTAAAACTACCCAAACTCACCTGCAAAACAAACAAACAACCAAGAATATACAGCAAAAAATCTTCTACCATATGGTTCACAACATTGAATATATACAAATACAATGATCTTGAACAAAAAAAAAATAATACTTACATGAAAATAAAAAAAAAAGTTAAAGAAGTCATGCACAATTAATTAGATCAGACTTAACTCTCGAAAAAATCTCTAGTGGAGTCGCCATTTGTCTCAATCAGGATCATGACGAGACGGCGAACAAGAAAATTTTAATAAGAATAGAGGAGCCTCCACTAAAATTTATTAAAGGAAATTTTGGAAAAACTTGAAAATTGTGATATTTGAAACTAATTTGAATCTAGGAGTTATTTATGCATAAGGAAGGTATTAGCATCCTACGACGTCCATTAAAATCGATTACTTTCTAATTAACAATGTACAAATGCAATTAACTTTCAAAATATTTATTTCATTCAAAGAAAAAAATTTATTTTTATTGATTTGTGTTGTTGATATGTAAGTTATAAAAAAAATTCTTTATTTATTTTTTTATGAAATAAATGAAGAAAAAGATCCAAAATTTTATTTAGAAAAAGTTTAGAAAACCCTTTTTCCAATTTTGCCTTTTTAATACTTGAAAGAAAACATGTATAGGGTTTAAGGTAGCAAATGACTACTCAATAAACCCTTACAAATCAAACAGTGTCAAACGTGGACCAACCATTCAATTAACACCACTTGATCCTCATGTGAATAAAATAAAATAGAAAAATAAATAAGATCAATTATAACTCATTTACATATTTTTTTTGTTTTTATTATATTATTGAAATAAAAAATGTTACGAGCCAATAACTTTAATCAAGAAAAAATTAAATAAGTAAAGAAACATCACATGTTAATTTTAAACTGATTGGGATATTAAAGGAAATTTTATAGATCAATTTTGGGAATTGGAAACATGCATTATCGTATTGAAAGCCAAACAAAAAGGGAATGAGATATTAGGAAGTAGATTTTACATATTAGATTTGGGTGCGAAACATGTATCGAGCTAAAATAAAAAGATAATGAATGGATACTAGGGGGCAGATTTTACGACTTGGAAATTGGGAAACAAGCAACAAAATGATGAAGATATTATCTGGTTTGAATTTGATATACTCCTCCCTCTTTGCTCTCTTACTGTTGTGTATCCCTAGCCCTAGCTTCTGACGTTCTCTTTATGTTTTTCTTCCGTTCGTACGTTCTCTTTGATCTCTTTTCTTGCTCTGGTGCTCTATTTTCACGCACCTCTTTTTTTTTTTTTATACATCCCCTCTTATTTATACGTTTTTCCTGATAACTAAAACTATTCTTCCAGTATCTCACTAACCACAATCACTCTCCTACTACCTCATTAACTACATTCCACTAACCCCACTAAACAAAAACTACTCTGCCATTATGCCATTAAACAAAATTGATTGTCACTACCCAACTACCTATTAGAAACCTCCCTTATCTCTTATCCCTATTATCTTATTTTATTAAAAAAATTGACTTTTAATTTTTGATTTTAAATATACATATATATGGACAAAATTAGTTATTCACATGGATATAAAAATAATGCATATAAAGAATGTTTCTCTTTTGTGTGAGAAGTGTTTTATTCGAGGTTTTCTTTAATGATCTAATATTTTGTCAACGTCTTGAAATCATAAATTATTGAACTTATGTTGTTTGATTTTGAATGTTAATTTTTTGAATTTTTTTTCATTTTTCTTGAAGTTTGTTGGTTGGTTGGAAGCTTCAACCATAGAAGTATGAAGAGTAGAACATGAGTTATAGTTAAACTTGGAAAGAAAATGGAGGAAGGTTTTCAAGTTTTTATCATGATTTAATAAGGAATATCATACATGACAACCTTATTGACAAAACGATAGTAAAAAATATTTTGTTAAGAACGCATGGAAGGGAAAATGACTTATGTTTATCTCCTGAAATCCTTCAATAGCAAAGAGATGCTCAAAGGTTATATGACGATGGTCCTTATAATGTTATATGGTGTCTACTGAAACTACAAGTTTTGTTATCTCACATGTCATGTATGGAAATTAATTATGATAAAGTTTCATTTTGGGTTAAAGTTTATGGTCTCTTGTTGAACTAAATGAACACCAATGGTATTACCAAAATCATTGATCACATGAAAGAGGTGCTAGAAGTGAAAGTTTCTTTCACCATTGGATGGTTGTTACGTTGTTTAATGAAAGTTAAAGTTTACGTAAGCATAAAAAAACAAACTTTTATAACAAGTTTTTGAATCCTAAGAAAATATCTCGCAAAATCTTAGATAGTTCTTAAATATTAGAAATTGTAGAACTTGTATTTTAGTTGTGGTCTTTTAGGGCATGAATGAAGAAGTGGAAGCAAAAAAGAATCATATCATGCATGGGTCTTGTGAAACCAAGGTATAGACCCCTTTTTGGGGTCATCCCAGCTAAACCTTAAGTTGTCGTAGCCAAGTAAAGCAGTAAGAAAAAAATAGAAAAATAAAAAAGAGGAAAGTTGTGGCTAATATGGACTTATTGGTTAAAGTGAAGAAGGGTTAATAACAAAATACCAAGGTTCTCCAAACATGCCTAAAAATGGCAAATAATGAGACAAGGTCCAAAATCAACCAACATTACCTTTTCGAAAATAATATAAATTTATATAAAGGAACGATATTATTATCATGCCTTAATAGCTTTTTTAGGATGTTACATCAACTATTGTTTCTATAAGATTTTTAGAGACCAAAAAAATCCTATTAATATGCAATTTTGATGTTTGTTATAAAAAAACGAAATAAATAGTGGAAAGAAATAGTAGAAAGTAAAAACACCTACTAAAGTAAAGAAGATAAGATTCATTGACTATAATATATTTGAATAGTGAGTTATGCATATCAAAGTTGAGGTTAGAAAATTTGGAAAAACGACTTATCCAACAAGAACTTATTAGACTTAAATATCTAAAATTCATAATTATTTTTTAGCTCAACAAGGAATAACACTAGTTTTTTTTTGGTGCTAATATGACTTTTAAGAAAATTGTGAAATCCATGAACTCTTGGATGTTTAATGAACTAGAACTTAAAAATAGACCCAAGAGTCCAAATGTAGTCAATGAAAGGCCTAAAATGTTACAATTGTTTTAGACAATGAGCTAAATTATTATGTAAATGTTTTACATAAAGAAAATGATTAATCTCACTCTCAACAAATGTTTCAAACTATAAGGTAAAGAATCAAGTCGTGACATAGATTAATAATAATTCAGATATAGAAATGAGAAGGAAAGGGAGATGGATGATTGCGAAACTCCTCCTATGATATAGGAAGGTAGGACGAGAGACATAAAATAAGAAAGATGCAAGTTGACATAATAATTGATAATACCTTGATAGTCTAACGAGTTTTGTTTTCATCTGGAGACAAGGAAAAAGACCTCAACATGTCCACCAAAGATCATAAGAATCGTAATTTGAAATTGGTGGAGCTTGATGGTAAATCCAGCTTTTGAAGAACTTAAAAAGATCGTGTTTTATTCATCAATCGTCCATTATCTTCTTAATTAAGACATTTTTTTATATTTCATTTAAGACTATATTTTTAAAATAAATTTTATGCGGCGTCAATTGAAAAATTAAAGAGACTCTATCCTTTTTTATAATAACTAAATAAGTATTAAGATCAAATTTGCTTTGCATAATATTATAAGATCAACATATTTGAAAATGATGAACAACGTTGGTTATGATATACTTTATTTACTAAAATTTGAAACCTAATAAAAAAATAATTATGAAGTAATGATGGTTATGATATACTTATACTTCTTACGATATTTCAATGAAATTTTATCACATTAATAAAAGGATGGATTGTAAAACACAAATATAAAGAATGAACGGTGAAGGAAAAAAAAATTTAGATGTTACTATAACTTGTTTTAAACTTTATTTTCAATAAAAAATGAAGATATCTCATTTAGTTTTCCATTAAATTTAATCTATAACTATGTTATAAAATATTAGAGATTGATTTTTTTTAAAAATAAATAGTTAAGAGGATATAAAAATCTTTAATGATAATAAAAAATATTTATTTGATCATATATATTTTTTTTAAAATAACAATTTATTTCTTAAAATAAATAAAATAATTATCATTAAGATATAGTTTCTTATGAATAAGATAATAATCTATCTTTTAAATGTTACATATATTTATAAAAATTAAGATTATACGTA
Organism: Canavalia gladiata; assembly: GCA_037954105.1. Taxonomy (NCBI): domain Eukaryota; kingdom Viridiplantae; phylum Streptophyta; class Magnoliopsida; order Fabales; family Fabaceae; genus Canavalia; species Canavalia gladiata. The sequence goes on along the minus strand of CM075659.1, from coordinate 52,324,816 downwards.
ATATGTATTATTCCTTAGTTATCATATCTTTAAATGTTACATATGTTTATAAAAATTAAGATTCTATGTAACATGTATTATTCCTTAGCTATCACATATTAATGTATTGAAAATTTAACATATTTAATACATTAGAAAACAAGGTCATGCATAAAAAAACCATAATTATTGATGTTTATATGTTAATAACCGGGGCTCGTTAATAATTAATGTTTTAAAATCTAAACAATGGTTAACAAAGTATTTGAAGGATTAATTTATTTCCTAAAAAGATCTGCTAGAATTCTACGTTGTTATGAAAAGTGTGTAAAGGTGCCTTGTTAACTTTTTCTCGTAAATGTAAGGGAAACTTTGGGTGGCTCGAAGTGTGGCATCTCCGGCGTATTATAAGACGCCATACTAAAATGCGCATCAAACCATAGCCACATCACTAACCTGCGCTTATCGTGCTGCGCTGTGCACCGAACTCTCAAGCAGGCACGGCACATTAGTAGAAAAAAGACGAAACAAAAACAAAAAAAAATGAATAATAACATGACAGTCCTATATATATAACTAACCAAAAACACAAACAAAAATTGGTAAAAATCATTCATATCCCCCTCTTCTCTCTTTCTCTGTGTGTGTTGTCGAAGCCAAACGAAACAAGAAAGAATAACAAAAAAGAAAGAAGCATGGTTTCGACGAGACGCAACAGTGGATCTTTCTCGAACAACAACAACAACAACAAGAGACCTTCTTCTTCTGAAGACAAAACTCCATCTCCTTCCCCTAAACGCCAAAAGGTTCTCTCTTCCTTTCGAGAATTCCTCTTTCTTCCTCGATTCGCCTTTCTGATTCGCTCCGATTTTTCCCAGGTCGACAATGGTGCGGACAAACCGATGCCGCCGGCGGAGAATTCCAAGGAATTGAGCACGCCGGAGCCCCCCGCTGATCCCGGAGAATGCGGCCCTGCCGACGCCCAGATCGCCGGAGCCGCCGCTCCCGATGCCAAGACCGACGCCACGCCGCCGATCGCCGATGGTTCGTTTTTGCCGCTTGCGCCTTTTCAGTTTTCCTTTTATTATTACTTATTTTTATATTAATTTATTTTTTTATGTGAAGGGTCTTCGCCGACTCTGGTGGCTGATAAGCCTAGGGGTTCGTTATCTTCTTGGAGCATATATCAGAAGCAAAGCCCGAATTTCGAAGCTTCAGTTCCCTGGTGCAGGCTGCTATCCCAGTCCGCACAGGTAATTTTATTTTTTTTTATTTTTTAAATTTCTAAGTGGAAGCCAATGGGAGTTAACTTCAAATTATGTTTACTTGAAACTTATTGATATTGTTGCTGCAGAATCCAAATGTTTCCATTTGCACACCCAACTTTACTATTGGTTCCAGTAGAAGTTGCAACTTTCCACTGAAGGATCAGACTATAAGTGGAAATTTATGCAAGATCAAGCTTACCCAGGTATATGATCTCAGGAGGACTAGTATATGGTTTTGCAAAGGGGTTTTGAAGGTTTGCGTTTGTGTGTGGTATACTTAGGCTTTTCCAAGCACACACCTTAGCACTTGCTATTGGATTGTTTTACCTGTTTATTGTTTGACGTATGTGTCTAGGCTAGGCCCTATAATGCTTGTCTGGAGGAGTTTGCTGGGTGGCCTTCTTTCATTTTTCTATTTCCAGTTGTTTGAAGTGAATATTGTAGGATATGTATGTGCAGTATGATTACTGTTGTTTCTGGAAATGATCAGCGTGAGGGAAGTGCTGTGGCTGTGCTAGAAAGTACGGGTAGCAAAGGATCTGTGCTAGTAAATGGGATGCATGTCAAGAAGAGTACCAGCTGCGTGCTTAACTCAGGTGACGAGGTGGCTTTTGGTTTGGCAGGAAGTCATTCTTATGTATCCTTTTCCCTTTTGCACTTGTATTATGTCAATCTTTCCTCCATCCTGTTTTTTTTTTTTTTTTTAAAGGAGAATAATCTACATTCTCTGTTACTTCCTTGTATTTAGTTATTTAGTCTTTTTATCTGTGTCTGTGCTGGCTTCCTTGATTTATTTTGATATAGATTTTTCAGCAAGTGAATAATGAGGTTGCTGTTAAGGGTGCAGAAGTTCAGAGTGGTGTTGGCAAGCTCTTGCAGATTGAGAGGAGAGCCGGAGACCCTTCAGCCGTGGCTGGGGCTTCTATTTTGGCTTCTCTTTCCAGTCTCAGACAGGATCTTACAAGATGGAAGTCTCCATCTCAGACTGCTGGTAAACCTCATCAGGGTATTGATGTTTCTAGTCAATCTGTTCTCCATGATGACACAGAAACTGAGCTTGATGGCCTGGAGGGCAACTCTGCTCCAAGTACAGGGACTAATAAAGCTGCTGATGTTGGAGCAAGCGACAAGAATTCTCCTATGGATTGTGATCCAGATGATGCTGGCACAGAGGCAGGCAATGTAAAACTCTCTGGGGTGAATGATTTCCTAGGGCCTTTCTTCAGGATTCTAGCTGGATCTACTTGTAAACTGAAATTGAGCAAAGGTGTCTGTAAACAGGTATTGGAAGAAAGAAATGGGACGAGGGATGTGCAAGCTGCATCAACTTCGGGCACTTCTGTACGCTGTGCAGTTTTTAAAGAAGATGTTCATGCTGCAGTACTGGATGGACGAGAAATAGAAGTGTCCTTTGACAACTTCCCATACTACCTAAGGTATAACCAGTAGATGCCTCAGTCAATTTCATGGAGTTTTTGGCTTTGTTTTGGTGTTGTACATATTAGGTGAATTTTGAAGTGTGTCATTCTTTGTTGTTCCTTTGCAAACGTGTTTCATTTTTTTATTATTCTTTTATATTTAAAAAATTTTCATTTGATATTTGATGTACAATTGTTTATTTTGTATCTGATAATTTACTGCAAAAAATAATTTTAACACAATTGCGTTCTTTAAAATACCGGTAAAGTATCAAAATTAAATAAAATCACTTTTATGTAACAATTACAATTATATATAACTGTAAAATTTGATATCCTATATCAGATAGATATATGGACATGACAACAACATTGCTGACAAACATTCCGCTTGATTAATTTGAATCAATGAGTTGAAAAATTTCTAAAATCAATAGCAAATTATATCAAACACTAAATAGTAATTATGTATGTGATTTACTTTCCTATATTAAGTGGATTTTGTCCATGATATTATTTTGATTTTGATTTATCATTTTATCTAAACTTGGTGTATAAATTGATTTAAAAATCAAAACTTTGATACAACAACAATGACAATGATTACAACAACCACAACAACAATTAAAGTCTTCTCCCTCTGTTAAGTTGGTACATGAATCAAATGATGCAATTGTTTTCTATTAAAATTTTTGATACAATAGGTAATTTTTGAATTCAATCTATCCCAACCCTATATTTTCTTCCCACTAAGCGTGTGTTCTCATTTAAGGTCAATAATCAAATGCTCTCGAACAGGACAACAAACCCAGTCTTTTTTTGTTTTGACGGCAAAACCTACCTTACGCCCTTCTCATCAACCAAAAACTTTGCAGTCGTTTGTATTCTCGCAATACATTTACTAAATACAGATAGAAGATTTCTCTTACGTCAGTTTTAAGAGTATGCACAGCATGTTCATTGTGGAGCCAAAGGAGGATAGAAGGTTGTCAGTTACTCTGTTGTGTGCTGAAACCTGAAGCAGGGACCATAACTTAATGTTGACTGTAGAAGAAATGGTTCCTCATAAAAAGGAAGATCTAGCTGGAATAGTTTTAGGCCAATTTGAAATGAGATGGTGCCATGTTGCTTATAGAAGCAGTTGCTTCATTTATATTAAATTTATTCTCATTCTGGTTACCTTTCTTTCTTTTTTTAAATTATTTATTTATTTTATATTTGAGTCTGTCCTATGTGTTTGGATTTTATGTCTTGGGTGCTGCTTTTATCAAGGATGATCTCAAATCCTTTTTTAATCTTATCTCTTCATGTTGTTCATTTCTTTTATTTCAATATCTATTGCTAGGACATGGTAGCATAGCACTTGGTTGTTAATTTTGAACAAGGTTTTAATTTGCAGTCACGGTTGCATTGTGGTTAATGTGGCTCTTGGCGTGATGTGGTTACCACAACAAATGCTGTGGTCACCTCATACGATGTTGTCCATAATTTAAAACCTTGATTTGAAGTATGTGTAAAGTTTCATTTTTTTTTTATCTTTGATAGAAATAAAGACTAATTTTTATTTGTATGACTTGACCGAGTCCTTCATGCATTTTGCTTGACCGTCATCCTTATAGCTTCTTGCTTTGATCATTAATTACATTTCTGATCATACTTATTATTTTTTTGCAGTGAGAATACAAAAAATGTTCTGATTGCAGGTTGCTTTATACACTTGATGCATAAAGAACATGTGAAGTACACCTCAGATCTTACAACCATAAACCCTCGTATTCTACTATCAGGACCTGCAGGTGTGTGGGTATTTCACCACTGCTCTTATATATTGTTTTTTCAACCCACTGCATCCCTCAATTGCCATTTCTTTGCAGGGTCAGAAATATATCAGGAGATGTTGGCAAAAGCACTTGCAAAATACTTTGGAGCTAAATTGCTCATATTTGATAGCCATTCTCTTTTGGGTGTAAGATAAAGTTTCCTTGTCAGTCTGATATTTGGATTAATCCATGCATACCTTTTTTTGTTGATTTGTTATTGAATTATTCTTTTTACCAACAACTCTGATAATGAGTCTTCATCTGTTGTGCGTTCATACTTGATAGGGATTATCTTCCAAGGAAGCTGAGCTGCTCAAAGATGGATTAAATGCTGAGAAATCCTATGCCTGCGCCAAACCAAGTTCTACAGCCTCAGACATGGCTAGAAGCATTGATCCATCAGCTAGTGAATCAGATACACCTAGCTCTTCAAATGCTCCTACTTATAACTTTGAGCCTCAACCTAAGTTGGAAACTGATAATGTACCATCTACCTCCGGGACAGCAAAAAATTGTGTATTTAAACTAGGCACGTCCGCTTCTTGTCTCCCAACTTTAAGGAGCCTTAATTTTGTCACAAAGTGTTGATGTTTTCCATATATAATTCTGCAGGTGACAGGGTAAAATTTAGCTGTTCATCTCCTGGTGGCTTGTATCAGACATCATCAAGGTATAAGTTTGTATTGAATTCTTCTGAATTGGTTTCTATTTCTTGTTGATACACATTGTTGAGTTCATCATTCTGCATTTATCAGATTAACCGAAGAACTTGAGTTGTCTATCATGAATAATCACCTATGCAGACCTAACTTTTTGCACATGATATTAGTAGCGAACTAGTTTAGTGAATGGATTTTTTTCCAGCCAAATTTAGTGGTTGTAGGGCCGTGCCCCAACTGATGATTACAACGCAGCAATCCAATTAACCTTAAAAGCTAGTTATACAACACTCACATAAACATGCATATTTGGTGAATACAATATATTATTAAACAGACTATACCATTTGTAAAGATGTTTCATATTTGCTAGAAATATGACTAAAATATTCCTTATAAGACTTGAGGCGATCATCCTCTTGTGAACTTGCTTTGGGGAGTGATTTAGAGTATGATATCAGAGCCTACCCATTCTTAATGGTTGGGTCATCCACGGATATCCAGTCCTGCAAACTTCATGCACTAGATATCTAAGTCTTGGATGTGTGGATGTGTGTTATGATGTCCCATATGAGCTAGAAATATTATCAGAATAAGCCTTATAAGACTTGAGGTAATCCTCCTGTTTTGAGGTAGCTTTTCAGAGCGGATTAGGCCCGGTTTTCTAGTACCACTTATGAGAGATCTGGAATTGTGCTGAGAGGGGGTAGGGGGCTTGAGGGATTAAATCTAATGTTAATTTTATGGTTGTTGGTAACAAATGGTGCTTCAACCTCAGTCATTGCCAATGCCAAAGCTGCCAGTTTTGTGTATCTGCATAAATTTTATTCTCTTTTTCCACTTTAGATAGCAGTCTTTTAACTATGGGAGAAATGTCGTAAGAAAGAAAATAAAAGGGATGGAAATAACGTATTAGAAATGATTTTTTTTCTCTTTTTTGGTAGAATGGCAGTCATAAAAAATAGAGACAAACTTTCATATTCACCTCTAACTTTTACTAAGATGATATTTCTGATTGTGCGATTTATATCCCTATAGTAGGTTTGTTATTATTTTCTCTTCATTTCAATCTTCCCATGTGGTATGTGTGTGTATTTTGGTCTGTTTAGTTTTTCCATACCCTTTGATTTTATAAATGTAACTTTCACCTTTAATTTCTAATTTTTTAATACCAACAGAACTGTTTCCTCCATTTTCAAAGTTTCACCCATATCAAACAAAGTGTGGTTGGATTTTTTGGTTGTAATTTTGCATAGCAATTGTTTATACAGGGGTCCAGCTAATGGAAGTCGGGGGAAGGTTGTCTTACTTTTTGATGATAATCCCTTGTCTAAAATTGGTGTAAGATTCGATAAACCCATACCTGATGGAGTTGATCTTGGAGGTGCCTGTGAGGGTGGTCAAGGATTTTTCTGCAATGGTAATGCCCTACCTGTCTAATAAACTATATCGATAAATCTTTTGTACTCTTATCTATGAACCTTATTTTGGTCCTGGATCTTGAAGTTGTCCTTTTCTCTTTCCAGTCACTGATCTTCGATTGGAAAACAGTGGCATTGATGAACTCGACAAATTACTTATTAATACATTGTTTGAGGTTGCCTTTTACTCCACTCTCTGATCTAATAAAAATATCCTCAAATATATTATTATATTACTTTAATCTTCCAATAAGAATTTGTACATCTTTTTGTTTCAGGTTGTGTTTAGTGAGAGCAGAAATGCACCTTTCATTTTGTTCATGAAAGATGCCGAGAAGTCTATAGTAGGAAATGGAGATCCGTATTCATTTAAAAGTAGGCTTGAAAATCTTCCAGACAATGTGGTGGTAATAGGTTCACACACTCACACTGACAGTCGGAAGGAGAAGGTAATAATTGAGCTTTTAATGATAACTGTTTTGTAATACTTGATTGCCTTGTGTTAAGGCATTTAAATCTGTTGTTTATATTCTCTCACAAAAAGATTTTAACAGCCCATGAATCTGGGCTAAGTTTTCTGCACATATGCATAAGTACATGAATTGATCAGAGTTCAATCATCTGTAAATTTTTAGTATGGCCTTATATATCTATTTTATTAATTGAGAAACTGTGAAAGAAGATGTGCATTGTAGTTGAAGTATGATACAAATTGGATGTCCGAAATATATCATCCTTTGAATTTTCCTTTCATCATTGATCTAAATGAATGTAAGTGGTTATGTCATCGATATTTAACTAGTTTTTCTTGCAGTCACATCCTGGGGGTTTGTTTTTTACAAAGTTTGGCAGCAATCAGACTGCTCTTCTTGACTTGGCATTTCCAGTAAGAAGATCATCTCCTTTTGAGTACAGTCTTATATCGGAAAGAGAACAGGAATTGCCTGTACATGCTTGTGTTTTCGTGTCTTATTTGGGGCTCTCTCTGCTAAAGTAACCCTCTCTCTCTCTCTCTCTCTCTCCCCTTTTCAGGATAGTTTTGGAAGATTGCATGACAGAGGAAAGGAGGTCCCAAAGCCAAACAAAACTTTAACTAAGCTTTTTCCCAATAAAGTAACAATTCACATGCCACAGGTTTGCAAAGTGGATTCCATGTCATCACTTTTTTCTCCTTATATAATATAGTTGTCAAATCAATTGGCCAGAAGTGTATGTTGTTTGAAGGTGCATGAATGGTTTTATACTTTACATGTCCCCTCACTCAAGATCCTTTGGGCTTTGAAGCATGGAAAATGCACAAACCCATAGTTAGAAATTTCACTTTCAATTAGAAGAATGGAGGTGGCATGGATAAAATTCACAACCATTTTGTCATAGAAGCTTTTATACTATGTTATAAATCTAAATTCAAGCTGTTGAAATGAAGGTACGTGAATTGTTTTATATCTAACATTAATATCCATTGTATGCTCCCTGATCTAGGATGAGGCACTTCTAGCATCTTGGAAGCATCAACTTGATCGAGATGTTGAGACTCTCAAAATCAAAGGAAATTTGCACCATTTACGCACAGTAAGTATTTTGTGTGAGATTGTAATTTTAATTTAAACTGTTTGTTTCATGGAAAGTTTTTATTTTGTCCTTTTTTTCTTTAACCTTACACTTTATATTTGGTTTCAAAATACATTATCTGGGTGAATTATTTTGAGTTTTGTTCATTATGGGTCCGAGCTATTTTGCTTGTTGAGCCATCCCTTTCCATATTGATACTACTATTAATTGCTAACAAGTCTGCTGATAAGTTTGGTTTTATATTTAAATGGGTGATGTGGAAAGGTGCTGTAAGACATTGGTTTGGTTGTTCTGGATCTAAGTAAAATCTGTACAAGGCAGTTAGGATAAGTTTTGAGCTAGTACCTTGTAAGTGCAACTAACTTCAATAAATGGTGGATGAATCCTTCTTTTTTCACTTTCACACTTGCTCATTTTAGACCAGCCAAATCCAATGGTTGTATTCTTTAAACTTCCTCTGAAGTGTCTGGGGCAAATTTTATTTTGTGTTGCTATCACATAAAATTTGTCATTACATCCACTATGCTGCTGCTGATGGAAGCTTTGATATAATTCCTCATCATTTGATATTATTTTCCCTCAAATCAATGCTAAATGTAGCTGTCTTGAGTGGGATCTGTATGTCATTGTGCTACATGTTTACCTAGCTGTTATTGCTATTTGATAAATCCTCCTTGTTCTAGCAAGATTTTGAGGCTTACGGACTATTGACTAAAAATAATTTTAGGTTTGTATTGGAGTCTTTGCATATTGGAAATACAACTATGGCTGTGCAAGATTTGTTCATCTACATGATTCTAAATGTTTACATCTATGGTACAATTTTAGATCCTAGACAAAGTGGGGACTGGAGCTGCACTTTACTTCTTTGTTGTTCTGCAGTTCTTATGTTTACACATGTTTTTCTGCCTTTTACTATTATTGTTATTGTTGTTGTTCTAGTGGAACCTTTTGTTTTGCATGTACTACCCAAGATCACAAGCTGCGTTATGACTTAAAATTGAGGTGTAAGGCATGCTCAAAATAAATAAAAGGAAAAACAGGACAGAGTGGTATGAACTATGAAGGGTTAGGAGTTTTGCAAGTTTCTGGGGAACTTAGGCCTGTATCTCAAGGAGTCTGTGTCTAGTACTAATGGTGAAAATATAGTTCTTTGCATTTGCAGTTAATTCCTTGTCTCTCTTAGAAAGTATGGGAGTTTTGCATGCAACTATTACTTACCACTATTGTTAGAATAGTGTACAGTTCATGTATCATATATGAAATGCATTCAGTTTTCGTGGCAATTAGACACTTCGTATTTAGGAAGTATTCTTAGCCGAGGAAATAGTGTACCCTTTGTGCATAGTGTTCATATATGAAAATATTTTTCATTCACTGTCTAAAGTTTCTCCTTTTCATTTAGCAACCCCATCTTAAATCTTCCCCCATCTCCCCCTCTAAATTCAACAGACATAAAAGGAGGATGGATGAGAAGGGACAGTTAGTGCAGTTAGTTAGAAGTGATTAGACATGTGGCTAGAGGGGATTGGTTAAATAAATAGGTGAGAATAAGGATGGAAGGGGCATTCAGAGAATTAGAAAGTTTTAAGAAGGGGAAAACCACTTGAGGGAGAATTCTCTCTTCTATTCTCAAAAGTTCAATAAGGATGGAAGGGGCATTCAAAGAATTAGAAAGTTTTTAAGAAGGGTAAAACCCCTTGAGGGAGAATTTTCTCTCCTATTCTCAAATTTTCAATAAAACTGTCAATTTCTGGGCATCATTGTTAGGGATAAGGTGAAGGAAAAAGTAGTTAAATACAGTTATTGTAGTTTGTTAGAGGGGATTGGTTAGATAAATAAATAGGAGTATATAAGGAAAGAGGGAGCATTCTGAATTTTTAGCATTTGGTAGTTAAATACAGTTATAGCAATTAGTTAAAAGGAATAAGGTGAAGGAAAAAGTGGTTAAATACAGTTATAGTAGTTAGTTAGAGGGGATTGGTTAGATGAATAAATAGGAGTATACAAGGAAAGAGGGGGCATTCTGAATTTTTAGCATTTGGTAGTTTGGTACTCGAGCTAGTTGTAGAAAGGGAAACCCTTGAATAATAATTCTCCTTTTCATTGTTTTCATTCATTATTCAAGGATAGAGCATTCTATTTTCATATTCTGTTTCTGGTTTCCTAATGTCATACTGTGATACAGAGTTGTAGACTATGATAATTTGAGAAACAAAATGCATCTCGAATAACTAGAAGCTAGACAAAGTGAATTTTGATATGCCGTTTTAACCAGAGCTGTTAATTGCCTTCTGTCAGCTATCAGCCTATCATTCTGTTTTCTATATCTCCTTAATCATGTTCTAACTTGCATACACTTAACATTTGACCATGTTGAACTGTGTAATTTGATTGTATGTATAAATTATATGTGTTGTCATGGTGTTCTTTACTTTAACTATAATCCATTAAATTTTATTTATAGGTTTTGAGCCGTTGTGGAATGGACTGTGAAGGGCTTGAAACCTTGTGCATTAAGGATCAGACACTTACAATTGAAAGTATGTTCTACCACTAAGTGCTTAAGGTTTTGCATCTTAAATCTCTCCTATATCATTTTTGCTATATTGCAGATGCAGAGAAGATAGTTGGTTGGGCTTTAAGCCACCATCTCATGCAGAATTCTGAAATTGATCCTGACTCAAAGCTTGTGTTGTCTTGTGAGAGGTAATTATTAGCTTGCACTGCTAGTTATTATATATATGTATATATATGTGTATGTATAATTTGTGTGTGTGTGTGTCTATATATATATATATCCTATTTTAAACTTTAAGGTTATGTGGCTATTCAATTATTATTCTTTCTATAATATATATTTATCTACCAGTATCCAGTATGGAATTGGGATCTTACAGGCTATCCAAAATGAGTCAAAGAGTCTGAAGAAGTCTCTTAAGGTGATTGTTATGAACTTTTCCTGCTTTGATTATAGATGGTGTCATCTGGTGGTTTGTTCCCACCTCATTGCTTGGAAATTATTCTGTTGATAGAGTTTAACCAACCTATTTCACAAATGCTGTATTCTGAATCATCTCTTTCTGAAATCAGGATGTTGTAACAGAAAATGAGTTTGAAAAGAGGCTGTTGGCTGATGTTATTCCACCTAATGACATTGGTGTTACTTTTGATGATATTGGAGCTCTTGAAAATGTGAAGGATACATTGAAGGAATTGGTGATGCTTCCTTTACAGAGACCTGAGCTATTTTGCAAAGGGCAATTAACCAAGGTTTTATTTTACAAATTGAAATACATTTTATTGTTTAGCTCTCATTCCTCTGTGTCTGTTGACAGCTGGAGTTAGATCCCCTTGTTATTGTGTTTCAATCCCTACTTTTCACTATTTTTTTTATATGATTGATTGATGAAAGAAAAACGAATTAACTGACCTAACTCATGATATCTTATTATTTGTAGCCTTTATATGTGATATAGGCCTCTCTGTATGATATGTAAATTGTGTAATTTAAAGTTTTCGATAAGACCATGAAAGCTAAGAACATCAGTGATATGCAACTGGTTTTGAGAAACTGATTTTAGGAGAATTGTTGGAGCTGTTGAAAAATCAGATATTAAAACAATGCAATAATTTGGTCACCCTCTTGTCAAATTATTACTCATTTTGATTTTGTGATTGTGAATTGCCTCCATGTAGCCATGCAAGGGTATCCTATTATTTGGTCCCCCTGGAACAGGTAAGACAATGCTTGCAAAGGCTGTTGCTACTGAAGCCGGTGCAAATTTCATCAACATTTCCATGTCAAGCATCACATCCAAGGTTAGATTTTCTTCATGTAATTTATTTTTATCTCTACACTATCAGCTAGTTATTCATTTTAACTATAATTTCCCCCCCATTTTGCTTCAGTGGTTTGGTGAGGGTGAAAAATATGTGAAAGCTGTTTTTTCCCTGGCGAGTAAAATTGCTCCCAGTGTGATATTTGTTGATGAAGTAAGCCTTTTGCACAAATGTTATTAGTTTGTATTAATTTATCAGCTGAAAAATAAATCACAGTGAAAACTAGTGTGGCTTCTTGTCTAGGTTGATAGCATGTTGGGCAGGAGGGAAAATCCTGGGGAGCATGAGGCCATGCGGAAGATGAAAAATGAATTCATGGTGAATTGGGATGGCTTACGTACAAAGGATACTGAGCGAGTTCTTGTGCTTGCAGCCACTAATAGGCCCTTTGACCTAGATGAGGCTGTCATACGGAGGTTGCCTCGGAGGTGAAATCCATGTTCAACTGCACTTAAATTCCTTTGTTTCTTTATTTTTTGAAAAGGGGGTGGGGTGAGGTAGGGTTTACGTTTGAAGTTTTCTTAATCTTTTGGTCCTTTGCAGATTGATGGTAAATTTGCCAGATGCTCCAAATAGAGCAAAAATAGTAAAAGTTATACTAGCAAAGGAGGAGTTGTCTTCTGATGTTGATATGGATGCAATTGCAAATATGACTGATGGATATTCAGGAAGTGATCTGAAGGTTATGGGTGTTCCTTTTTTTTACCCTCTACCTTTTGAAATTAATGTTATGGGTGGCTTAATGTTAGCGCTTTTATTGCAGAATTTGTGTGTAACTGCTGCACACCGTCCAATTAAAGAGATATTAGAAAAGGAAAAAAAGGTATAGCTTTTTGGAATGATGTCTATTTTTCATTGTTCTCGATTGCGTAGATACACAGAATGGCTTGTGCTTGCATGAATCATTAATCATATAATTTGTTCATGCATGACAGGAACACGCTGCTGCTCTAGCAGAAGGTAGACCTGCTCCAGCATTGAGTGGAAGTGCGGATATCCGATCTTTGAGCATGGAAGATTTCAAATATGCACATCAACAGGTACATGTAAAGAAAACCTATTTCACGCGAGCCCCCTCTCCCACCCTCTTAGACCTCCTAAAAAAAATTACTTGTCCTATTGAAGCAGGTATGTGCAAGTGTTTCCTCTGAATCCGTAAATATGACGGAGCTTCAACAATGGAATGAACTATATGGTGAAGGTGGTTCGAGAGTAAAGAAACCACTCAGCTATTTCATGTGAGGAAGTTCTTTGTACAAATGTTTACCCAATTGCTGCTTCCATGTCCTGAAGGCCTTCGTATTTGTAGTTTTGCCAGTCTCACGAGGCTTGCAGGGCCTGCTGCCAAGCTATTTCGTTTGTAAAATGAAATATAGGTTTCCTTAAGTAATTTTTTTTTTGGTTCTAACCTGTGGGATGGTGGGTTTTGAAAGAAGTGGAGCCTTACAGAATTTTTGCCAGGCTCTGCTGCAACTATTTTGGTCCTCATCCCGGCCGCCACCACAGAAGGTGTGTTGAAAGTGTCACGCTAGAAAAAGAAGAGTCCTTTGACCCGGTGAAAGCATTTATTACCCCTCCTAATGAAATTTGCTAAAACAATAAGCATTTAGATCTTGACTATTTTCTGTTTTATGTACATATCATGCATGATAGAGCTTCCATTTGTTGATTCACGTGAGAATGCTAATCGATGAAATTTGTTGGACTTGTGAAATGGTACAATTCTTTCAACATTCACAACAAATCTTTATTAAATCCCTTACATGTAACATTTTATATTCACATATAATGGCTACTATAGAAGCTATGGTTTTGCGGCATCAAGCATGCAATGGGTAGAGGCAGAGCGTGAGGATATGATAATTATATTTGGTCCCAACATTTGAATATTGTAATCTAGTGGGCTCAGCTGGGGACGGAAATATGGGTGTTATAATGGTGCTAAATAATCAACCGGACCATAATGTTGATGTAGCCTAACTGATAATTTAGTTAATATTTTTTTTTTTGTTGGGTTAGTCTAGATTTAGAATGAAATGAAGTGTTGGGAATATGTCGAAAGCGCATATTTTGTCTAGATTTAGATAATTTTGTATGTTGATTTTGTTGAGGCCATCCAATGTATTGCTTATCTTTTATACAATAGTTTTCATATAAAAGATAATAAAAAAAAGTTATGATGGGGTCCCCTTTCTTTTCATTCGTTTCTACACTTGAAACAATATGTCCAATATATATTATTTACTTATTTAGGGAGTTGCGTTTTGCAACTTTCATTTTTACTTTTCACATCTTTTATTTTTGATAAAATTAAATATTAAAACTATTTTTTATTTCTATTGTTTGAAATGAATTTATTAAATTTTTAAAAATAATTTTTTGAAATAGATTGAGCTTTTTAAAAATATTTTTTTGAAATAGATTTATTAAACTTTCAGAAATATTTATTCGGAGAGTAATTAAATCCATTTCAAAATACGTATTTTTAGAAATTTGTTCATCATTACGGATATTTTTTTAAAATATATATTTACATTTTTTTACACAATATTTTAAAAGAACGAATCCAAAATCCTATGTTATAGAAACATTTTTTTTGAAAATAAATATTTAAAAATTTATATTCTTATTTTAGATGTATATATATAATTTCTTATGAATACATGTTTCCAAAAAAAAATTTAAATTTTTTAAATTTATATTTTTAAAAATTAAATTTATTTTATTATATGCTGTACACGTTCTAATAGAAAATAAAAATAAAAATAAATATTTATTGTTTTTATGTAAATATCATCTGTTTAACATGCTCTCAACAAATAAACAAACGCATGCTAGATAAATTAAAGAGATGTGGAGATAATTTTTTCTTTTTTTTTTATACATGCTTTTTTAAGAGGAGGGGATGATATCCCATTTTAGGGCAGGGAAAGATTTCGAAATGAAATAAATGAGGTTTTAACATGTCAACGTGTCATACAAAGTGTGCTCAGTAAAATTGTAGAAATGCTAATTGTATAATTTATCCTTCTACACGACACTTAATCATTATGGATAACAAAATTTCCTGAGCTTTTATCTACAATTGAATCTGAAACCTTTGATTAAGTTAGATTATGTAGTTACTCAATTTTATTGAACTTCAGATAGCAATGTTTTGTAAAATTATTTAACAGAGCTCTTCAGTTAGCAAATAAAATTACCAAACACCCTTTTTAAACAAAATAACTAAACAATCAACACATTATTCATTTGGAACTTTTAAAATATTCCCAAATTTTTTGTATTAACAATAACTGGTTAAACAAATTATGTCCACATCCTTTAATGTTTAACAAAATTTTACTGGATACCATTATAAAAATTAGAGATAATTTATATAATTAAGAAAGATATGTAATATAATATTGTTAGGTAAATTAAGAAATATTTATATAAAATTAAAAAAGAAAAATATTGAATAAAATCTTATTAAACCTTAAAAAATAGAATAAGTGTAATTTACCAGTAATTGCTTATTTTCATCCGCAACTGCAAATGTTAGTTTTACTCTCACATCAAATAATAGAAAGCCAATTGAATAATTGGGTTTAATGTGATTTTACGGCCTATTATATGATTTTTAGTATTGCTTGAAAAATTAACAAATCATGGTGCTTATGAGGATTCTTCTTTTTCTGGAAAAGATCTATTTTCCCCATACTTGAATCAAGAAAGCAAAGGGTATATTCATAAACCGATGGAATATGTATTAAGAAGATACACCTCTGATTGCATGATACAAAAAACACCGCTGCTATTCAATATCTATTACAGCTTTTCACGATTAAGATTTTATCCTCTATATTGTAAACAATTTTGAAATAGTTACTAAAAGAACATAGAAATACATATAAAAGTTACAATATTTTTGCAAACCAGAACATAGAAATGCAGTATTAATTCCTACATCAGAATTTACACATTTGTAAATATTATCTTGATCTTGAAATTAATGATAACAATAGCATTAGTACTTTGTCGAAGCACATCTCCAAATTCAAATAATCTCCTAATTAGTAACATACAAAAATTTTCTTGGCACCCTTTAACAATAATAAGACAACTAACTTTTGAAATAGGAAAATTTGAGCAAAATCAAATAGTTATTATTCAATTATTATCGAGTAGCAGCCAAACAAAGTCTTGCAAAGCACAAAAGGAGTTACAGTGTTTATACACATGATGTGCAAACAAATGAATAAAATCCACTTAACTACCCCTCCCCCTTCTCCCAAAGAAAAACTATACAGTATGAACATATATACAAGCCTCACTGCATCATAATTCTGAATTCCTCAAAGCTAAGCATGCCATCCCCATTCAAATCAAACTGATTGATCATCACTTTGCACTCATCAATGGACTTGGACTCCCCCATCTTCTTAAGCATCATCTTCAAGCTCTTTGGGGTGATAAACCCACACCCCTCAGTGTCATACATCTCAAAAGCATCTCTCAAGTCCTTCAACTTCTGTTCCTCTCCCACTGCTTCCATCAGAGAAATCAAATCCTCCAAACTCAACAACCCATCACCATCAGAATCCAATGCCTCTATTACCATCTCTGCTTCTTTCATCAAAATCTCACCACCCATCATTCCCAACCCTTGCCTCAGCTCTGAAGGTGAAACCTTTCCATCCCCATCTTCATCAAAATATCTAAGAACACCCTCAAACCCGGCGTGATTCCTCATCTTACAATGCTCACAACCTCAAATAAAAGTTGTTTAAACTAAAAACTTTAGCATATAACAAAAATATATAACTTGTATTCAAACGAAAATTTGAGTTACTATATGTTGTGGTCTTTGGCTAGTGAAATTGAACACAAGATTTTGTGAGATGATGTTTATATAGAAAGGTTGATGTCGGTTCAAGGGGCGTGTGGAGGTGGTGTTGAAGATAAATATGCAATGCTAAGGTACCTAAGAAGTTGCTGAGTGTGTTCCAATTTCCAAGAGATATTTGATTAATAGCATATGTAGGTGTCACCATATTATTGGTGGACCAACCACAATAATTAATATAATCAACACTTGACAAATTGAAATTGAAATTGAATATTCATCACGCGAAAACCATAATTAACGGTAAACTGCTTTTTTATAGAGGGAGCAACGTGGCGACAATGGTTGCACCGCGCGGCACAATAAACAGTCAACACGTGTCCATGTGCCGTACTAACGTGTAGATTATTTGTTTTTTTATGGTAACTCACATGTAAATTATTATATTATATTATCATATGATGATATATTATAGATGTTATAATTTTTTATATCCTAAAAAAATGAATATTTATTAATATTTTTATTTTTATTACATTGCTTATTATCTTTTTTTTTTCCTTTTGTCTACAATTTTTTTCCGATTATAATAAAAAACTTTATACTAAATATCTATTAAATAAATTTTAAAAATATTTATTTTTGTAATTTTTTAAAAATAGAAGATAATTATTATTAATGTTTCAAACATTATGTAAATTTATCATGTTATATTATCAGACAATTATATTACAGTGACAATATAATGGTACTTATTGGTACAATTGAGATTAACTTGTATTATTAGTAGCTAAATTATATATGTGAATGCGCAGGATCATCTCAAACCGTTCATAAGAGCTTTGAGTATCCTGAACGTGAATAATTAAAACATAGCGGAATTAGTGCCTTAGAAAAAGAAGTTAAAAACAAACGACTAAGCAATGAGTTATACGTTCGATTGCATGTCCTTATATTCTACTCTCTGTCATTATCAAATAATGCCTTATCAACAATGTTTAGACTTTAGAGTAATTTACTAAATTGATTCTTCAATGCTAAAGTAAAATTTACGCTAGTTTGTTCTTTTCAATTAATTTGTTTAATTGAAAAAGATGGTGCAACCTTGCTCGCACGTTACATCTGTAATAGCCATATATGTATCTCACAACCACCTTTGAAAACGATCACACCCATTACTGAAGATGCCTTAGTTCTTCCAATGTCACTATTAATTCAACCATAGGTTAGAACAAGCTAGGAATCTCTTCCCCAACTTCGCTTCACTTCCCAATGTCAGGTTATTTTAGTTAATCAAATGAAGTGTATGTTTTTAATTAGATTTGATAATTTGAAGTTGGAGAAAAATGTTTAATATTATAAGTTTATTTCATCCTTTTTTAAATTAAAATTAGATATTTTCTGTAAATGATGTTAAATTTTAGCATCATCAAAATCTTTAATTGTAATTAAAAATAAAATAAACTTGTAATGCTAAACCTAAATTTTAGTCTTTAAAATTTTATGAACTCAATTAACATAAAGTGATTTTTTGTACTAAAAAAACTATTTGTTACTGAAAAAAAATTTAATTTAATTTTTTATTTAAATCAATATATATTTTTTAAACATTTAGTACTTAAAACACCTGTATGTAAAATAATAGTGCTATAATAATGGAGACACATTGGGCTCATTTCCTTTTGAAGGATGATATGTACAGAGAAAGAAAAAGATTGAGGATGATGATGACCGTATTGACGGTAGGATTGTGTATTGCTATTAAAATGGTAGTTTGAAATTCTAACATGTCACATCAAACATGTGTAACTTTCTATTTATTAATAGGATAGCCGTCCATTACAAAAATAAGTTAATTAAGGAACCAATATGCTAGGTTCTCCGTGTCACGGCTTATCAGATATTTTCTTATTCCAAAGATACTTTTAACATATTCTTTGACTTCTATTTTCTTTCGTATAAATATAACTATATTATGATAACTCAACTGTTCATCAATAATGTTTAATTATTATGTTATTATAATAAGCTTAATTGGTCGTGTAAGTTCGAAAATAAAGTTTTTTAAATTAGATCAATCATTAAATTAATTAAAATATTAGTTTAAAATTTAATACTTTAATCTAGTTTAATCATTATTAAATTAATATAATTAAATATTTTTTTAAAATGTTTATAATATATAATATATTAAAAATATACAATATATAATAGTATAATATAATGCTTTTAATTAATTAAAATTTAAAATAATATATTATTTTAAATTTTTATAAATTTAAGTTAATAACTTAATTTTAGTTTTTTATTTTTTTTAATATTAAAATAATATTATTTTAGATATAATTTTTTTAACTGATTTTATTGGTTTGTCATTTTATAAGCTTATCGAATTTGTTACCAATTTTATATCAAAATAGTTTTTTAATTTAAATGATTCAATGATTTAACCATCTTTACCCTGATCAACGGGTTCATCCAATACAACTATGACGAAAATAATCAATCATTTTGTATTATTTGAAACTTAAAATAAAAATAAAAATACAAAGAAATTCTCTTTTAGATAATGTTAAATATTACAATAACCTTTATGCATATTTTCTTTTACTTATTTTTTCTAGTTCCTCTAATTTGACTTGTATATAATTTTGGAATAATTTTAATTTTTTTAAAATTTATCATATTGAATGCTTTACTATTTTTTCTAAAATTTAAATTATCATATAGTTTTGGAGAAAATTTATATTAGGATTAGACATAAATTAATTTTAAAAGTTTAAAATTAAATAAATTATAAAATTTTTGATAAAATGTGAAGAATTTCAAAAAACATGAGATTGCGATTTGAAGAGGAATTTTATAAAAAAAAATGTTTTGAATGAAATATAATATTTTGGTTAATAATGTTAAATATAAGATAATTTAATTAATTTTATTTATAAAAGTATTAAGTATAAAAATAAGAATTATGAAAGTTTAAAAGAAAATTGATGAATGATCAAATTTGTTAAATTTTGAATATATAGGAACCAAAATTACTATAAAAAAATTGAGAACTTAAAATTATACACAAGTCAAACTAGAGAGGAAAAAAATACAATTAATTTTTTTTACTCTTTATGAATATGAAATACTATTTTTTATATTAAATGAATTTAAACTAAAATTTTACTTTATTATTCAATCATAAATTATCAAATGATTATAAATTGTTAATTTTTGTAAAAGATTATTTTAAAAATTATACATACCATAATTTTTACTTAGATTGATAGTTTAAAAACATTAATAATAATATATTACTAACAATGTTAAAAAATTATAAAATAATTTACTTTAAAGATTATATTAATTATTATTTTCAATTGATTATCAATGTAAATTTTTTAAATTAACAATATATCTAAAAGACATCTAAAGGAACTCAAGAGTAAAGGAGAATGAAAGAGAAATGGATAAGAAAGAAAACTCGGCAGATGAGTAAATTGAATATATCTTCCAATATAACAGAATGTTATATATATTCATAAACTCTTAACTACCAACAACTAACATAATCAACTCTAATAAACATATTATGTTTTTTTGTAAATTATGTTCTTTTGTAAACTAAGAAATATTGAGAAGATTCTTAAATAAATAAGGAATATATAAAAGATAAGAAAGAGTACAAGTAAGGAAATTTGAAGGGGAATGTAGAAGAGATGTTCCTATATGCTTAATTTTCATACCAGAACCATTGTCAATTTTTACCATATTTAAACCTTCTTAAGGGTTGTTGATAAGAAGATTATTTTGATCATGTGTTAGGTGATGTAATGCGCCTGAATTAGGATACCAAATTATGTGTCATAATTTTTTGTTGGTATAGATTTTGCATTTTCATTTGAAGAAGTTAAATAAGCTTACATTTGTTGAGTGTGTGAATTCATATTTTGCTATTATTGAAAAGGATTTACAAAATCTTGGTTAAATGGGCGATAGTACTCTCATACAATGTGACTAATGTTTCCACACAATTGATATTGTGGCTTATGGCTGGAGTAGGTTCTTCCTCCTCTTCCATTTCTACCATTATTTCTATTAAAGTTATCGCAGGAACTTCCTCTTCTACCACTATTAAAATTTCTCCCTTAACTTTAGCCAAAAAAATTGAACCCATGATTGAAATTGGTGTTGAAGTTGGATCTTGTACTATCTCTTTTTTCATTTGTAATTGAGTCATATTTGCTTGAATACCAGTTGTTTTGTGCTTCTCCAATTTCATCTACTGTATATGGATCAATTCTTGATAGAACTGAACTAATGCAAGAATCATATTCTTCACCTATTCCCTTGAAAACAGCTTCAATATGATTTTCAGCAAAAACAGTTTGTCCCACAACATCAAGAGCATCAATAATCTTTTTCACTTCTTCTAAGTATGCATTGATAGTTAAAGCACCTTTATTATACTCTTATATTGAATTTTAAGTTGTTTGATCTTGGCCTAAGTTTTGGATGCAAAAAAAGTTTCTAACTTCTTATCAAGTTTTCCTACCTACCATTTTATTGGGTATTGGGTAAGAATTTTGACATATAAGATAACAACCATAACAATAATAATAATTGATCTTGTTATACCCAAAAGAAAATTTCTGCAGTAGATTCTTTTTTATTCTCATCTTGTTCTATTTTAGATATAGATTTAGGAGTGTTCTCCTCCATAAAAATTTTTTCAAACTTATATCCTCTAATAGTAGTTAAAGCTTGATATTTCTAAAGAAAGTAATTTTCATATGTAAGTTTGAATGATACTGGATTGAAAAAAATACAAAATTTTTATCCTCTTGAACGCTCTTGATATCATAAAAGATATTAGAAAAAACTCAAAAGTATAAAAAAAAAAAAAGGAAGGAATAAAAAAAACTCAATAGATGAGTAAATTAAATATATCTTCCAATACAACTGAAAACTACATATATTCAAACCACCAACTAACTTAACAAACTCTAATAAACATAACAAACTTTCAATATCAAAATTAAAATCTAAATAAATTTAATTGAAACACTACTTTTATATTATCATCTAAATGTAAACCGTTAAATTATTAACTTTTATAATAATTATTTTAAAAATTATATTAATTGTAATTCCTAATTAGTTAACAGTATATCAAAATTAAATTAATTAAATTCAAAATTTTTTTTATAAAATTATATATTAATGTTTAGAAATTATTTATCTAACATTTATCGGTTTACTCGTATTAAAATAAATGTAAGGCTTTTGCTTTTTTATACACAAAAGGTGTAAAATACGAAATTTCACTGATATTTCTACATTAAATACGTTTAATAACATACAAAATGTCAATCTCCTGAAGAGATGCAAGTATACGACGTTAAAATATATTTATACTAGGACAGATTTTTAGATGATATGTACAATTGGAATCAATTTCGCATAACTTTAAACCAATAAGGTTTGTAGATGATATTTACTATAGGAATCAATTTCACATAACTTAAATTATTAAGATTAATCTAATAATAAAAAATTAATAATTAAAATACTTTCCATAAAATTTTAAATTTAAATCTCATCATTTTCCATATTACAATAAGAAAATTATATTTTATTTTCACGTACAATTTATGCTAAGGGTTTTTGGGCAATAATTTACCAAGACAATCCTCGATTGAACAAATTAAGACTACTTAAAAAAAACCCTTAATTCTTCGCCCTCATCGCCTATATGACTATCTGATTTAATTTACCTGTCCCGATTCTGTTTTCACGTTCAACAATTCTGAATGTGACGAAGATAATTACTACAATCATCGCGTATCGGAATATGCATATGCATAAACTACAACCAACATAAACCGTGAAAACTAGAATCCTTACTAGCATGTTCTTTGCACGACTTTCAGTTGTCATGAAAACCATATTTCGCAACATGGATTACACGTGCTTTCCCATTAAGACTAATCCGCATTACATATGGCTCTATCCTTCATTTTCCCTGGTAACTTTGACTTGATCTCAAAACACATAAGGATAGGAACAGTACTTGTATACATCAAACTAAATGTCAATTTTCAAATATAAAACGATCAGTTTCATGCAATTGATTCAAAGCAGGCAAGCAATGGAAACCTAAAAAAGATATCCAAGAGTTGCTTCATCAAGCTCCAGTTGCCTCAACCATTTCTTGTTCCACGGTGCTTGGAGTAACTGGGTAATAATGGTAATGAAGTTCCCCAACATCATCACCAGACAATTTTTTCCATCCATTTGGTCCCACGTAGTAAACTAAAATCATTTAAATCCCCAAGTTAGTGAAACACGTTGATTTCATGCATTCATTCTATAAATATGCATCCGAACTAGCTGCAGATAAAAAGCTCACCTAGTAGGTGATATCGATAACAAAATTCCTATATTAGTATTTCATCCTACTTAGTTAGACATGGATTATTTTCAATTGTTCGATTAACTGGACATGGTAAAATGCACATCAAGTTTTAGTTAAGCAATTACGCTGCCATGCACATGTGTGTGTCTAAATATTATTTAATTGCTGGTGAGTAAGAGGACAGCAATAAAAGTCATGAACAGATACAGAAGCCAGTATGTAGATGTAGCTGTAAATAGGTCAATGGGGGAGAAAGAAAGAGTACCGCTAGCAACTCCACCACTAGCACCATCACGGAATGTTGCATGATAAATTGATCGTCGAGCCAGTTCAGCAGCTTCCTCAACCGACATGTCATATCGGTACCTGGTATAACAAGGAAATTGTTACAAAATTTGGCAGAAGAGTTATAGGTTATAGTTAAATAGAAAGTTTAACTAACCCGCTATCCAATACACCATAAGCATAAGGTGAACCGGATCCAACAGAGAATCTAGTGCCTTTAAGTCTTCCTCCTTCACTATCAACATAGTATAGACCAGGACCCTAAAATAGGATTAACTGGTAAGTAACAATTGGACTACCCAAGGAAAAGTCATTTAGTAATTTGACAGGTGAATTACCGTCTCATCCCATCCAGCAATCATGGTACCAACAGATAATCCCATTCCACGGTAAGAGTATAAAATATTGGCAAGCAGTTTAGAGGCTCCTGTTACTGAAATTCTCCTTTTATTTGCCAACTCATGCAAACGACACTACAAATAATATGGACCAGATTAGAGAATCCATGTGTAACTTGATAAATGAAAAGGGGCAAAAATGATATCTTGGAAAACAAAAGTTAAAAGATACAAAAATTCTAGTGTTCATATGAACTAGTCATTTAGAACTTCTATGTTAGGCCCAATTCTGTTCATGGTGGTGCCGTTGGCCACCTCATTAACAGTCCAAACCAAGTGTCTTGAGACCAGAAGGAAAAAAAAAGGGACTGAATGAGGAAAAGCTTGAAGAATTTGCCGACTTGGCAAGTTAGTTATACAGAAAAGATTATGGATATAGGAGGTGGTTATCTGGTGAGGGGAAGAGAGAGCAGTTTTTTGAGTCTTTCAGTTGTAAGCTTGGGCAGAGAACATCTCTCCATGGAGTCATAGACTCTAGATATTATCCAGGTGTAGGAGGCATTATCCTGTATTTCTCTTCTACTTTTTCAGTTGATATTCAGTAATATCCTTGATTTTCCTCTTGCATAATTTGGGCCTCATTCTACTAAAATCATCAATTTAAAATTCAAGGATCTAAAGACCATAGGGACTTACACATGAAGTAAATTCTACAAGTCAGCTCAATAATCAAGGAGGAAATGTATAATCACATGATCAAATAAAAGATTGTGGGTGCCAGTGTGTGTAAAACAGCAATGAACTCAAAAACAGGGGAAATAACAAACAAACAACAAAAATTAACACTTTGATGTTAACCAGAATACTAGCTTGCTCTAGTTCTGGCAAGCACTGTCACAATTAAGTATCAGTTTACCCTAAGTCAGGCCCACCACCAAGGTTGTCAAAATCGAGATTTTAAGTGGGATCAGAAAAGGGGAAGAAAATCGTAAATCATAGAATCGTAAAACGGATCGTAAGATCGTACCAACATGTAAAATTAACATAGATAATGTAAATAAACCTCTAAATTGTATCATTAACTAAACTTAACCTGAAAATTCATGGGCAAAACATCCAGAATTTAGCTAAAACAGGGAATGAAGCCACCAGAACAAAACAGAGATTAAAGCCATGTTTTTCATCACCAGCCCCATTACCACCAGCAGTAGAACCACCAGAAGCCATGTTTTTCATCCAAATTCTGAGAACACAACCACAACAAAACAGAGAACAAAGGCAGGTGCAGAACAGAGAACAAAGGCAGATGCAGAACGGAGAATGAAGGCAGGCAGGTTGACGTTTGGTCTTTGGAGGAAGAGAAGACAAAAAGTGGAGAAGCTGAGAATGTTAGATGTCAAGGGATTATAGCACAAATTCTTGTTTTGGCACGTTTGGATGAATCATAATCTGTTTTCATGAATCGTAAGTTCGTAACAGCTTGCTTTGGTTTAAAAACACTCAAAAAGAAATTGGGTCGGTGAACTGATTGTGAAACCCGATTTTGAACCCACAGCATATGCTGCAACCCAATTTCAGATCCACATCATACTACAGAGAACACATACGATTCTGAACTTGTCTACGATTTCACAATCCAAAACGGCAATCCCACTACGATCCCACAAAATTAAGATTTCACATGCAGCCCAAATCATGCCATCCACTAAAAATCGTATGATCGTGCGTTTCTAAGATTAAACTTGAGATTTTAACAACAATGCCCACCACAGCAAACAAATACCTCATTTAGATATGCAAAAGGGTCAATCTGAATTGAATATCAGTTCAACCATAAGTGGAGTGGATTTCAACATGAAACCTATTATATTCAATTATTCATAATATACCTATCCAAAAAACCAATGGCAACCGAAGTAACATTTCTAGTACTAGTCTATCTAATCTAGATGTTATCTAAAGTGAAATAATGAAAGCATATTGATATGCATATATTAATATAAGAGTAAAATAGCAGCCCCCTTGAAATTTGCAAAACATATTTAAACATGCTTGTGAAGCACATGGGTTATAAACTAGAACAAGGTTTAATTCAATATAGCTTGAAGGAATACAAATTATTGACAGGCAAATGAAAATTCAAAGTGAAAACTATATTTACACCATGCTTTGACAACTAAGTAAAATCTGAAAGGAATCCAAATTGAAAAATTATTTGAAATTGCAAAGCTGCACCCTATAAATTATAAACTTAATCTCTGAGAGTCCACATTTAAAAAATGAGAAAAATTTAGAGAAAGATAGAGTTGAGTTGAAGATATCTCCAAAGTACATAACTACCCTTCTATACAAATTCATCTTAAATAAAAGGTAATATCTGAATTTTAAACATCAGAATTTTCTTCCCATTCATTTTCATTGTTTCCAAGCAATACATAATTATTTTTCTAGTAATTTTCACCACCACCATTTACGTGGCATTCCCAACAAGAAGAACAGACCACTCCC